>BSBM01000169.1:0-625000 GCA_027924585.1 Larix kaempferi | reverse complement strand
TTATTCATTAAAGTACCATGGCAAGTGGTTGACGCATGATAGGATCTTCAAGTGTTTATATTTCAATTACTAGTATTTTGAAACATGATTTGCAAACTTGCTCATCAAACATGGCCTCCATCCATTGGATTGTCACCTGGCCGATTTGTTCAATCATGTGGTTCGTACAAGCTTTCTGGAACCTTACTGACATCATATTATTCACTTGATACACAAATTGAGACCTAGTGTAGACCCCAATAACCACAGAGGTGCCACCCATTCGTGAGCCTGGAGCAGAGGGAGACATCCCCTCACCATTACCCTTCCTCAGCCTAGGTCAACATTGATGGAAATCATGAATCAAATGATCCTGAGCCTGACATGCAAAACAAGAATTTGGGAGGTTCAAATGATGAATTGAGCTTGCCATGCAAATATGCATTCGGGAGGTTCAGCTAACGAACTCAGTTTGACAGGCAAAAGAAGCATTCTAGAGGTTCAGGTAACAAACATTTTACTGCTTGATTTCGTCTATAGTGAAAACCAAAATAAAGACGGGTAACTTCTGCTTCATGGCCACCTCAACACTTACCCTTGGAGAAGTTCTAAGGAGTTGTGTGTCATTTGCTACAAGAACTTTACCAAACCGATAGGCAAATAGATCAACATATGGATGCATGTCATTTGGAAGGGAGGGGAACTCTATCCACAATGAACAGTTGGCTTGACCACAATCCTTTGGGTTAAAATGCGCTCTCCAAGACTGGACATTAGCAATAGAACCAACAATACTCAACATAGCAAACTTTAAGACATGATGAGCTGCCACATCAGAGTTGAACATAAGACGCACATACTCCACAACCAACCACCAATGGGAGTTCAACTAGTTGAATGCTTTTCAACTGGCATGCGATGCAAAAAATAAAGAATGATTCCTCTTGTCTCAAGGTGCATATTGCTATATTCACTTCCAAGTACTCCTTCTATTTGATAGGAAGAAATTGAAGACATCCTGGTGATGGGGAGCCTTCATCTGATTTGTAAACAGTGCCACAACCTGAGGCTCCTCCACAGGCGCTGCCTGTACATGTGGATCTGCTCGCATAGGCTCTGTGAGTCTGTACATGTGTATCTGCTTGCATAGGCACACCCTCCTCCATATCTAAGTCCTCTATCTCCAACTCCTGTTTGATTGATACAACAACCTCTGAAGGGATCTTTGCTGAGTGCAAACCCTCACTCGCTGGAGTATCACTGTCCATAGTCTCTTGGCCTGGGATGAAGCCAATTACAGAATCACCAAACCCATTTTCCACAATCTGGTAACTCCTCTTACTCTTCTCAACATTTGAGAACCTAGCATTCAATGATCCACTATTGTTTGGACTTCGCCCTTACCATCAGGATTGAAAAGGATGTAATTAGGGTGATGCTCTCTTCAAGGTCTATTGTGACTGTACGCATTTTAAAATCCATTCAAATGTCTCTGATCTGCGAAAATAAATGTTGAATCCTCTTTGAAACAAGCTGACTGGTCCCCATTCTCCACCCTCGTGACTTTTCCCGTGCTATCAATGAAAAAATCTGTTGTACCACCCCAACTCCATACTTGTATGTAAATTTTCAGGCCCTAGGTGATCCCTGTCCTATGTTTCTCCTGATTAAATAAATCAGATCTGAACTGATTTAACAACAGAAATAAATATTTCTGAACATGCAACAATCACACATATAGCTGAAATTGAAAATGAATAGCGAAAACATAAACACGATACACAAGAATTTTGTCCTTCAAATCAGTTTATCATTTAATAATTAAAACTTGCAAGTACACTTCAACTTGAGGTTTAGCTGAAAAGAAACAATACGCCTACACAGAAATCTGAGAAGCTGTTGTACCTTGTATCACATTGTACAGTACTATCCTTGCAGTATTCAACCTTGCTGGTCGATCCTCTTCTTGCTATCTGCGTTCTCCCCGCCTTGGCTTCACTTGTGTGTGTTCGTCACACAACTTCCTTGGTGTGTTCTCTTACACAACTTCTCCTCCCATCTTGTCCTATTAATGCCTTGAGAGAGAGGACTAATATTCTCAATTCTAGCAACTAACTTGCTTGATTCTAGCAGCCAACTCCTTGATTCTAGTAATCATTCTCAACCTAAGTTGTCGGGAAACTTGGGGATGGGGACAGGGACAGGGACGCCACTTTTTGAAACAGGGGACATGGGTACGTCGGGGGCACTATATATATATATATAAAGTAATAATTAAATAAATACATATGAAATAAAAAATTTGAAAATTCAAATCATTTTCGCTAGTATTCAATAAGTAACATGGACATTCCTTCAAAGTTCATGAATCATTGATATAAACTTAAAGCGGAAATTACATATGAACCTTAAGTCTAAACATGATATCGGCTAATCATAATGACATAAACCAAATGGAAATTCAAATTATTGTTTGCATATTGATATGATTGATATGAATCATGATTCATGATATATTAATATGTCCAATGTCATACAACATAGAGTTTACTACATCCAAAATTCAAAATGCAAAAAACATTGAACATTGATCAATGAACAATGTGTTAGATTTTAATAATATAGTAGTATAATTTTCATCTCTTTCAACTTTAACTACACATAAGGATCACTAAAAGAATAACCATGCACAGAAACACAAGAGACACAATAGTTTACCCTGGGAAAACCCAAACTCGAGAAAAACCCAACCAACCTTTCTTATTCAGAGATTCGAGACAAAGTATAAGTACATCAGATATAAAAGTGATCTATGCCAAAAGAGATCACATAAGAAGATGATATCAAAGAAAGAACCCCAGAAAAAGCAGTCTTCTACAACCCTTGAGTGAACTTCTCCTTGCTTGAGCAAACTTGCTTGATGTGTCAAATGAGGAGGGTGTCACCTTTATTTATACCTGATTTCTGGCTAACTTTTTTATTGGGGCCGACTTGTCTATTCTGTCTGGGACGACTTGTCTTTATGCAATATAAAATGATTTATTTGTTTTCTTTCTGGGTCGACTTAGCTAGTGAGGATACCTCACATAGGTACAAAGTACAAACATCAACACTCCCTCTTAGCTAGGGAGGTATGATCACGTTGGAACACATTTGGATATCGTTTGATCGTCACAACTTGTCTCTTTTGATCAGAACAACTGTACCCACTGGAGCCACATCATCTTTCCAAAGGTAATATCTGATCTTCCTGATCAACTTGGTCATCCTAGACCAACGAGGATTACTTCCTCATGTACTTTATCAGTCTAAAATTGAAGGGAGGCCACACTCCCCAGGAAGACACTTCTTCCAAGCACTTTATCGATCTCAAATCGAAGGGAGGCTATACTCACCAAGAAGACACTTCTTCCAAGCACTTTATCGATCTCAAATCGAAGGGAGGCTATACACCCCAGGAAGACACTTCTTCCAATTTACTAGTCATTACAACTAGAAGGCGGCGATGACTACAGCTAGTCCATCCCTCTGGGCCCATACTCCACACAGGAACATTCCCCACATAGGAGAACATCCCACACAGGGATCCACTCCACAAATGAGTACTCTCCACACAGGAGAACATTCCACATAGGGACCCACTCGACAAAGTAGTACTCTCCACACAAGAGAACATTCCACACAACGATGCACTCCACAAAAGGAGTCTTCTCCACATAGGAGAACGTTCCACACATGAACCATCCCATACAGGATTACACTCCATAAAGGAGTACTCTCCACACAGCAGAACGTTCCATACAGGAAGCATCCCACACAGGGATACACTCCACAAAGGAGTCAGGCACAAGTCTCGGCTTGTGCCTCATCAATAGCCATATTGGTCATCAATCTCCCTTCTCGAGGAATCGAATCTCCACCACTCTAAGCCTTTCACGGAAGTATGCAAACTTCACTCTGGACAAAGGCTAGGTAAGGATATTTGCAATTTGCTCATCTGTGGAGATACACTGGAGCTTCACTGCTCCCTTAAGAACTATGTCTCTGATGTAGTGATATCTGATCTCAATATGTTTGGACTTGTCATGCAACATAGGGTTCTCTGAGAGCTTTACACGGTTCTGGTTATCATATAATATCACTGTCACATCAAGCTAATGACCATACAAATCTGCAAGCAGTTTTCGAAGCCATACTGCTTCCTTATTAGCTGCACTAGCTGTGATGTACTTTGCCTCTGCCGTACTGAGTGCCACATAAGACTGTTTCTTGCTGAACCAAGAAACCATAGCCAATCCCAAGCTAAAACAACACCCATAGGTGCTCTTTCTGTCAACGGCACTACCAACCCAATCTGAATCCGTGAGCGCACCAGCTTCACTCCATTATCTAAGGTATATCTCAATCCATGATCAATTGTACCGCGAAGATATCTCAACACATGCTTAGTTGCAACACAATGTACTTGTCTCGTCTCGTCCATGTGCTGACACGACGTGTTCATTACATAACAAATATCTTGCTTGGTATTAACCAGGTACAACAAGGAACCAATCAACTAGTGGTACATGGTCGAATCCACTTACAACAATAGTCTAAACAGGACTAGCAGTTCACATAGAACCACAGTCCACACAAGACAAGCAGTCCACATAGAACTCAAGAGAATCAACTCCATCTCTCTCTGAAGGAGGGACACATCATTCTCCCAGTCACAGGGAGAATGTCACATCGATGCTGCAACACTCCCTCTCAGTGAGGGAGGTAGGCATTCTCTACTACTCGAAGCCGATCACAGAAGTACACAAACTTCACTCTGGAAAGAGGCTCGGTGAGAATGTCAACAACCTGATCCTCTGTAGGAATATACAGGAGCTAGACTGCAAGCTGCACTACTGGACACTGTTGCTCATCCATTTGTGAGTTTACTGAAATGAGCCTCTTGCTCTTTCTATGTCACTGGATATCATTCTAGACTCCGTTTGGAACTATGATGCAGACTCCCTCTACAAATCTACATCATACACTCCCTCTGGAGTTGCTCACTATTTAGTCCATCAACCTATATGAGGTGTCACGCTATATGCCAATCTGAACTACATCCTAAACACTGGTTCTGCACAACTTCTCACGAGAGTATACTGTAATGCAAATATCTGGTCTGGTGTTATCGAGATACATCAATGACTCGATCAGTTGTCTGTTCATGGTAGAATCTACCAAATCTGACTCGAAAGCTGAGTCATTCAACTTCACCATAGGTGTAGCCATGGACTTACAATACATCATCCCGAATCTCTTTAGGACATCAATAGTATACTTTCATTGACTCAGTAATATTTCATCATGTCTTTGCCACACCTCTAATCCCAAGAAATAATGTATCGAGCCAAGGTTCTTCATCTCAAACTTAGAGGCTAGCTCCCTCTGCATCTATCAATGAATCTCTCTGTCTCGGTGGGAAACAACATCACGATCAATATCAACAATGTGTGCCACCTGCACATGTTGAATCTTGGGTCATTGGTCTAACTGAACAAGTAATGCTCGATGCTCAATCTTGAGGGCTAATCACCATCCCGTTACATGATGTTTGAAAGAAAACAATGTCCTACTCTGAGGGGATGTCTGATGCCAAAACACTATTCATAATGCAAGGACCAATCACAAGGTGTTCGGGAGAAGACAGTTCCATCTTCGGGCCATTCACCCCTTAGCCAAGTCACATGGCTAATATTGGGGAAATTTTCGTCCGATGCTGCAAACATCAGCCTTCAAGCGCCCTGCTCCCTCTGTATCTGAGCATCTTGCTCCCTCTCAAATATTGAGTATCAATGGGATCTTCACATCCATCACTTGTCCTCTTGCTGAACAACTATCACTTGTTCTTCGAAACAAGTCTCTTGTAGGTCATAGCACATGATCTTTCCTACAAGTTAAGTTCAGTCAATTAGTTACCAACATTGCATAATCATGAAATTCAATCAAATCATATTGACATTTCAATGCAATAGTTCACACAGTTATGTATGTAAGCATCTTAGCCAATGCTTCAGCACATCATCCATCCATATCGCAAACACACATGGTGAGTATCTGGATGCCTTCCATCTCCACTAGAACATACTGGAAAGAGCGTGCACTGCTCCGTGTATGTTAGCAAAGAGGTTTCATCCTAGACTAGTTCCAACAAGGGCTCATGGGATGCTGTGCAACATTATAGGCTACTTACCCAACATATATATGCACTACATGAGCCTATTTCTCATCGATCTGTCATATATAAATGCATAAAAGAAAATTGTATCACATATCTACATATAATTGTTGTGAACATTATCCTTTAAACCAAACATTCAAAGATTTAAAGAATAACTCAAATCACGGTACAAATACTTATCTTTTATTGTTTTGTTGGCTCCCTCTTGATCTCTGCCTCCTTGCATAAGTCATGGGAGTCCTCGGGTCTTCATCTTCTTTCTGCAGCTCGACTCTTCATACATCACCAATGACAATCACATCATCTTGATACTGCAATCATTGGTGCACTGATAGAGTGTACTAGAAGAAGTACTCCTTTCGACAATCTTTTGCAATTTCCTCAATATCATCTTCTGCATTCTTTGACCTCTTTTGTGGAGAATCTTCATCAACATCACTGTCCGAAATAAAACTTGAGAGAGCAGTAACAAGAAAGTAATCTTTCCGAATTTCTTTTTTTTGTTCTGGTGCATGCTTCTCTTTAGCTCTAGAGTCATCATGCTTCCCTTTTCCTTTCCAACATTTTGTAGCAAAGTGACCTAGCTTGCCACAATTGAAACATTTAAGCTTGGATTTATCCTTCTTGATCTTTGGATTTAGGACTGACTTTGTAATACACCAGGATTTAATAAATTGTTATTAACTACTTTTTGGATATTTTATTTTATTTTATTTTAAAATATTTTTGACAAGAAGTCAAAAATAAAACAAATGTAATGGATTATTCTTTTATTAATAAAGATACTGAAGGGGACATAAATGAAATAGCTGTTGAATCAGTGATTGCTGACCCACAAGAGGAAAAGACAAGTGGCTAAAGTTGCTGAGTGAGAACTCAAGGTGTATGAGGCATCTTCCCCAAAATCAGGTCACAACTCTTTGTTGAGTGCTAAAGAGCAGGAGGCTCATAAATGACCAAGTCCTAGGCAAAATACTATACAATAGTATGTCCATTAGCAAGTAGGAGGCTAGCATTGGACGGGGATTGAATTTGATGATGCAAGAGATGGCGCATTAAGTGGATTTTGCTCTTGTGGTTCAGGGATGTGGCTCAGGGATTCTGGAGCAAGTGAGACTTGGCTGCTCTAGGATTTGGTTGGGAGGAACGACTATTTCATCCTTGTTTTCCCGACAATGGTGCCAGGTTCCTTCATTTATTTCTTATCTGTTTAACATTAGCTACAGTAGGATTTCCATTTCTGTTATGAATCACAACTAATCATTAGTAGGAATCTTATTATGCATCTAATTAGATTATGGATGTATTATACTGTTATCACACAAACTCTAGTTGATGGATAATGAATGTCCCAACAGGGATGGTAGAGGGTGGTCAACTAGAATGGTGTAACCTGCAAGTCTACTGTCGCTTCAGACAAGGCACGTAGCCAAGTCAGGGGGAAGACCCCGCTCAACCAGTGATGGTTGAGACTCAACAGTCAGACACCCAACCCAAAAGATAAACAAAGCAAGACACAAGGTGAATGCCTAAGTGTGAGATTTCTTCTAGCCTAGTGAAATCGAGACTCTGAATTGAGAAAATAGACTATGTGTAGTGATATCAGATCTGATTATGAGTGTCTAATGATGAATAACTTGAAGATTAAAAGGCTGGAAACTAAATCAGAAAATAGAGATTGACTAGAAGCATGACTGAAAATCCTGCCTATGGGGAATGATAATCACTAAGACTACTCAAACATGGCAGCAGCAAATTAGGTGATTAAGACACATCTTCTAGCAATCATACATTGAATAATAGCTGATTTAGAACAAAAGAAAAACAAACCAACAAGAAGTGAAGTGAAACTGCCCAAGGGAAATGGTTAAGTAGTGGATAAAAGGACCTAGGGCAGTGAATAATTAGCGTTTATAATCACTTCCAGCCAACGATACTTGATTTCTTAATGTAAAATGACATTCTGAAAACAAATTTGAATTACCCAGAACCCAAAAATTTACCCAACAGCGTGATTGGCCAGTTTGCCCAAGTGGGGCGAATTCAGTGAAAGACTAGTGCCTGGTTAAGTGGGTAGATGGAGTCGGAATCAAATGAAATTTAAGATATGGAGTTTTAAGCACATTTGATTAGTGGGTTTGCAAGAAAAACTAATTCTAACGGTTGATTTTTAAGATTTTAATTTTTAGGGTTTTAACGTAAATTTACTCTCTTCAACAAACTAGAAATGGAAATACAAGAGAAGAAGATGAAACACCTACTTGAAACCAGCTGATATCTCCGATTTTGATGAGGTTGTACGTCCCGAAGATCAAATAGAAGCGGTTGTAGAAGTCCCCAGCTGAAATCGACTTGCTCAACCCCCCACCAGCTCGTCCTCCTTGCCTGCCAACACCAATGGACATAAATCAAATTAGTATGATAAGCAAGTAAAATCTACAGCAACACAAATAAAAGATGAGAGAAAATGCTTGGCTGAAATAGCAAAAACACTTCCCTTGTGTTACCAATCCGGAGAATGGAGCAGCAGTGGCAGCCAAATGGTGCGCCTTCCTCCAAGACTTTGTGCTTGCTGCAAACACTGGTGAGAAATACAGTGCTGGAAACATCCACAATCTACTCTAGTGCATGAAGATAGTATGGCAATCAACAATATCAAGAGAGTATCACACAAGAACCAAGCAAGAGCAACAATGTTTCTCTTCTATTCCAAGTCCAAAAACGCCAAGAGAGATACAAATGAGGTGAGTGTCTTCTTCTTATAAAGAAAGACCACTCTCAAAATCTAATTCCCCCCAAAACTAAGGCCTGAGATTAACTCTCTCAATGCCCAAATCGATGGAGGAGATCAACTCTAGAGGGGGGGCGAATTACCCTCAAAAACGCCCAAGTGGAGATGGGGGCAACTGGTGGGGCCCATACAAAGCATATAAAATGTGGTTGGGGGTGCCTATGGGATGTTTTAGCCCCCCATACCAATACACTATGATTTCAATACAATAAACATCAAACATTTAATTTTTGCTAAGTGGAAAAACGCCCCCCATGGGCAAATTCGCCCCCTATGGTGAGCTGGGCTAGTGAGGGCCCCACGATACAAAATATAATGTCCAAACATACCAAAATTACCTTAGAAGTCACCCTTATATTAGCCAGCCTTTGATTTTTGCCATTTGCCATAGTTGCCTTTGCCAAATTTTGATTTTCCATGTAATTTATTGCAGAAGGTGTAAATTGGGCTTTTGATCCACTTATAGTGCCCGGATTGTCGATCTACCTGTTGCAATGCGATCGTGGACCCCAAAAATAGTAGATATGGTCACTTGAACGACCACGATCCATCACTTAGGCATCGTTTCCCTAAAATCCATGATTTTTAATTAAAATAGGGCATTAATGACCAATAATAATTAAAAATCTCATCGCTGCCTCAACTTTTCCGAATTCTGATGCTTGGAGGCCCATATGGAACCCCAAGAGAATATAAATGACCAAAATCGAAATCTTGATCGCAATATTTTTTCGGGCCCATTTTTGGCCTAGTCAACTTAGTTTGACGAAGTCAAATCTGGTCAACATGGTGCTGGCTGAATACCTGTATGCAATATGAAGTGATAGGCTTCCTTATACATGTTAGTACATTACTAAACAAAATGATGTCAACACGGTGATAAAAAATACATAATATCTCGAAAACATGAGGCCCCTGGTGAGGTGGGCCCACCACATCCAAAAGACTCAAACTGTTATGCACATCCTATAGACTTGACCACCTAGCTGACTTTGGGTGATTTGGAATACAAGGTGAAGGATGAGGGATGACAAGGACAAAGATCATGAGACCCTTTGGATAACTCGGGAAAGCGGGGTCCACTGAGATAAGCATACCATGACAAAACACGAGGAAGGGCGGTGCCTCACAAATGGGTATAGTGTAGGGAAACCGCCACTGGTCATCTAACAAGTACCTCACAACTCACATCCGTGCCTTAATAAGACTCCATGAGGATCTTTTCTAGAGCCGCCAAACTGGGTGTCCGGCAAACTGTAACTTGAGACTCTAAGGGACGATCTTGAGCTTGTCCCTTGCTCCCTCTCACCTCCTTGCCTCGTAGGACTAGGTGAGGAAATAACCACTACAAAGCTGATATGTACGGTTGACCTGTGTCCATGTGTGTTTACAAACACATTGCATGGATTTTACATTTACATTTCATACTTAGCCATTTTTGGCTAGATTTTACATTTACAATAGCCTTTTTGGCTTGCTTTACATTTCTTCATTTCTTCATTTTACATCAAGGCCCTTTTGGGCTACATACATATCTCAATAGATATAATCAAGGTGCTCATACTGCAGAGTAATGGGGGTGAGCATAAATGCTTTGATGACCATTGGGGAACACCCGGTGAGGCTACACACTCCTATACTGCATTGCAACATCGGGGGCAACCGACAAAAGACAGGGAGTCATGGCATACTCAGAGATCAGTGGGGAAGGGGATCCTCAAGGTCACAAATCAGAATCCAAGTCGGGAAAGATCAATCATGAATGGGTCGGATGGGTGGAGAGAGTGAGGGTGGAACCAAAGTCAGCTGCCTAGGGGGACTAAGTGACCAAGTCTATACCAATAGTGGGAATGTGATCCGGTGTGCATAGACAGGAGCCTATAGAAGGGGGTGGACTAACATCACCAAGGGCCCAACAATACATCATAATGACAACTAGATCACCATATCAAACATAACATGCAGAGTTCGTGTACTATCATGTATAAACACGTCTAATCAACCACATAAGCAATAAAACATCAAATGCTATACCTGCTGCACCATATACCTGTTGTTGAAGCTGACTTTGAAGCTGGATCTCAACTGAATCCGGGCAATAAGTGACCAATCAACAATACTCTATACTCTCAATCAAAAATATGGCTAGGCAATTGTCTCAATGGGCTTGTGCAAAGCCTGGAAAAGAAGGGTGCCTCTGTAGGCAATAATGTGTACATGTCTGGACTCATGAATAAACCATCTGTCCCCATTGATAAGTCTGCTCGGGGTAATCTGAACAAAACTGTGTGCCTTGTCTGAAGGCATCTGATCTCTGATCTGGAAAAAAAAGTACTGTGTGGTCCTCGGCCACACAGTCTGCAGTATGGTAGCTCCAACTAACATAGATGTGATAACATATACATATGTTCAAATATCTCTCCTATTATGATTTCGAATTTAAATAATTTTGAAGCATTAATATCTATGTTTATAAAATAATCATATTTAGTATTTGTTTGATTTCTAACAAATATCTGTCTCTAATCTATTATGGATTAAAATTAGTTAAAGAACATAATCAAATTACGTTTTCAACCTTTATAACAAATCCATAGCAAGATCGCTTTCCGGATAAACCCTCTTAGGGCGAGTTCCAATATGGTCTCTCCGGATCAATTTTGTGGTTGGAAACCCTAGAATCAAGAAGCCCTAGTTTTCGACAATGGTCTCTTTCAGCACTACTCTGATACCATGTTAGATTGTAATGAGCCATCAACAGTTTTGTAGTGGAAGCGTGCTAGGCCCATATAACCTGTTACTAAGTAACAGGACACGTCCCTCTAGGGCCAAGTGTCCCGTGGGCCACGTTTGGGCGCGGACACGACTGCCCCACGTGGGGGACACGACTTTTTTCGTGTCCTGATTTCAGGACACTCGTGTCCTGCCTCTGCACATCGTGTCCCAATTCCAGGACACTCCAGGACACGTGAACACTAAAATTAACTTTGAAATTATTGTTCAAGCTTTTGTAATTTGTGATGGTCCTATATTTTATTGATGCTAAAAGGTTTCTCATAAGTTCCACCTCATTTTTTATCTTCTTAAGCCTTCCTAAAACGCACACTAACATGATAACAGCCACAAAGTCTAACATTTAACTTCCATAGCCTCGAGAGTTCATCAGTTCCATAAAACACTATTGTCTTCTTCATTACCGAGTGCAAAACTTGCATTGCTTGGCCAATTTATATTGGTAACTGTGAAATAAAACATTATGACAGTCCATACCATTCTTAATGGTTTTAACTTTTAGGAGTTTATTCATCTTTTAAATGAAAAAATAATCTCCCAAATTCATATGGGAATTGAAAAATAAAGATTCAAGGCAATCTATTAGTCTATTTGGCATTTGCCAGTGCCCAGTGGCATTCCGACATCTATGTAATACATTTTGATTTTGATGACTTAATGAGAAATATGGTTTCGACATGCATCTATGTGTCTCATTGTAATTTGTGCCTGACAAATGTGTAATCATTAATGTGTTTTGATTCTAATTTCTATTGAATATTTGTAAATGTTCTAGTTTCTAAATTTTATTGGATCTATATGTCTATATTTTTAAATTTTAATATATTTAAAAAATATATATATATATGTATATAAAACGTGTCCTTCGTGTCCTGATTCCGGGGGTCACCGTGTCCCGTGGGGACACTCGTATTTTGGGGACACTCGTGTCTCGTGTCCTCGTGTCAGGTGACTTAGCCTGTTAGATTTTAATAATATAGAAGTATAATTTTCATCTCTTTCAACTTTAAGTACACATAAGGATCACTGAAAGAGTAACCATGCACAAAAACACAAGAGACACAATAGTTTACCCTGGTAAATCCCAAACTCGGGAAAAACGGAGCCAACCTTTCTTATTCAGAGATTTAATACAAAGTACAAGTACATCAGATATAGGCGTGATCTATGACAAAAGAGATCACATAAGAAGATGATATCAAAGAAAGAATCCTAGAAAAACAGTCTTCTACAACCCTTGAGAAAACTTCTCCTTGCTTGATGTGTCAAATGAGGAGGGCGTCACCTTTATTTATACTTGATTTTTTCTAACTTTTTCGCTGGGGCCGACTTGTCTATTTTGTCTGTGTCGACTTGTCTTTATGCAATATAAAATTATTTATTTGTTTTCTTTCTGGGCTGACTTAGCTAGTGAGGATACCTCACGTAGCTACAAACATCAAATCAATGAACATTAACAACATAGCTAAGTTGGCTTCATCAAGCCATGCCATCTAGGCCATATGCATCTATAACATCACTATTATCATTAAGGTCCTCAACCAACAAGCTCTCTAGGTAGTCATCACTCTCAAGTGGAGGCTCCTCCGTATCCATAACAACTGGAGGTATCCCAACAAGGTCATCTAGTTGTATCTCCTCATCCACATGTGGCGTCATCTACCAATTGGTCCCATCTCTCGAAATGATCCTCCTTGTATCATGGGTCTTTCTGAGATATGAGACAAAGTGTGCTATGAATGTAGACTAAATTTTTTGCCTTCTTCGATCCCAATCTGTTTGTCTTCACTAAATGTATGAAAGAATAAGTGCTCCAGTTCCTCTCACAAGATGAGGAACTAGCTACCTGCCCAAATAAAAAATTAGAATTGTTAGGGGACAAGTAGAACAATGTTAAGTATGTAAATTAAATAATAAATTTTAATTAATACAAAAACAAGATGAGGAACTACTACTAGTTACTTGTCCAAATAATCGTATGGCAAATTGCTGCAACCCAGGAGCATCAACACCCTGAAGCCACCACCAATCAATTGGATCCTTTTTCTTGCGCCTATCAGTCAGAGAAGTATGTGAGGCGAAGACACCTCCCCCATGTGAAAATTGGGCAAATTGGCCGCGTATCTCAAAGGCCTCTTCTGTAGAACCATAAGTTTTTTTAACTGCAATCATAAACCCTTTCACCACCTCTCTTATCTTGGGAAGGAGGCCTCCTTCCTGTCTAGGGATCATACCATTTTGGATTCACTCCACAGGCTACTACATGAAGTGGGTTGTTCAATTTGTTCCATCGTCCATGTATGATATTTTCCAACTGTACCCATAAATTATGGTCTTTCACATCTGTGATGTATCTAATCATCTCAGACATAGAGTCCATGTTGTCATAAATCTAACCTAAACTGGACCATCTATGTCTGCATAGCGGAGCATATCACATATTGGCTCTACGAATTCCACAACAAATTTGACATCACCCCAAAATTGATCGTCCAAAATCAATCTCTTCACCTCAACAGTAGCATCTGAGCTAGGCAACCTCCACTGATCCCACATATCACTAATTACAGTGACAACTAAAGCCCCCTTCATCTTCACAAGCCTCCTAAGCAAAATATAGTCGGTTGCAAATCTGGTATCAGCTGGTTTAAGAAGCTCCAGTTTGGCATGCCTATGATAAATGGCTTGTGAATGGTGGTGGTTGCACATGAACATCTAAATCATCTGGCCATTTTCAATTAGCAGCCGAATCCAATTAGTTTTTCCAATATCTTTGAATGCATTATTGAGAGAAAGCATTGCGCATGGTGTCCAAAAAATGTGCCTAAGGACATCAACAATTCACGAAACAAAAAAAATCAGATTTCTCATTTAGGAATAAAATTTTAAAACTAAAAAAACAAATTAACAAAATCATATTTAAAATTTAAAACTATTAAATTAAAAATCAGAATTCAGAATTGTAAATTAAAAAAAAAAAAATTTTAGTTGTTAACTTGTAAGTTGTCATTAACTTGTACTCCTTTTCGACCATCATCCCTGTTGCTTTGCACACTCAGGCTGCATCGATAATCACTTGAACGACATTGGATGGCCCCACCGCTGTAATGGCATCACATAATTGGTCTTTCAAGAACATAGTGTTCTTTTCTTGATTGAAACAATCAATTGCCTTAAGAAAATATGGACCTGATATGGAAGAGAGAATGATGTTTATCAATGGATGATTTTGACAATTAGTCCAACCATCCATCACAATGGAGCACCCATCTACACTCCAAGATCCCTTCATTGGTGCCATTGCCTTCTCAAGACGTGTCTTTTCCTTGTCCACCAACACGGTTCCAAGCTTCTCATAACCCAGTGCCTTATACCCCGGAGGTCCATCATTAATGCCAAGTACCATTTGCTCAAAATAGGGCGAGCAAGCTGCATTAAAAGGGATGCCACATGCAAGAAAAAATCTTGCTATTGCATGATCAACACCCTCCCTTCTCTTCAAATCAAACATGTCATATATGCCACCAACAGTGTTAGGCCTCTTGTGTGATGTTACATTGCTTTTTGATGCCTTTGATGGCACATTTTCATCACCAAGACGAACTTCATCCTCGGATGGCACTTCGTCCTCATTTTCATACTCATTATCAACAACACGAGATGGTCGTGAGATTTGTTTGCCTGCCTCACCATCAACCCTCCATTGCTCCATTTCTAGACTAGGGAGTCTAGTGGGATCCTTTGGGTCTCTCGTACAAGCCTCAACACCCTTCTTTGGAATGTTCATTGGGCTTTAACCCGGGTGTAGCTACCCTTCCATTTAGCTTGACAAAGGTGACATTTTATAGTGGCTGTCCCCCCTCCACCCTCTGGTGGTTTTGTCCTCTCCACATGCTCCAAAGAGAATATCGAGGGTTTGATGATGACATATTGGTTGGGAACCTGGAACAATAAAATTTTACCAGAGGAAAAATTTGTCCTCTCCTTTGCTGAGGGCTACCTCTCCTCTCCTCTCCTCCCCTCTGCCACGAGTTGCTTCCTCTCCTCCTCTGCCGCGGGCTCCTCTCCTCCTCCGTTGCTTCCTCTCCTCCTCTGATTCGGGCTCCTCTCTTCCTCCGTTGCTTCCTCTCCTCGTCTACTGCTGGCTGCCACTTGTCCTCTCTACCATCGCCTTTCTTGCAAGAGTCAAGGCCGGTCGAATGACTTGGGTGCAATGGGACTGGAAAATGGGTTGGGGAGGTTAGAGGGTGCAATGGGAATGGAAAGTTCATTTTTTTCAATTATCAGTTAATTGAAGTTTCCTTAGAGTCCCCAAAATCGGGGGACATGGTCCCCAAATCAGGCCCAGTTTCCCTTTTTTTGGCCAAAGGTTTCCGGTTCATGGGTACCTCGATGGAAACTTCAGGAAATGTCTGAGAAGAACCCAACTTGGCTTCTGAGACAACACCGTACCCGAGATGTGGACGCGAACCCAAACCCCAGGGACGGGTACCCCTACAACAAAGATCTCAACTAATCTCCTTAATCCTAGCAACCACCCTATCTCAACAATGCGGTGTACGACTAAGAGATCAAATCAAATCAAACTTAGTAATCTTATAGAATCTCTAGAATTTTTCATTTAGATTTGTAAGATTAGGAGAGCAAAGGAAATTAGACTTTCACTTTTATTTATTAAGTGAAATTACAAGATGGTATTATTTCCCACTTTTTCTAAGTGGTCACTAAGAAGTTGTGTTGAACTATAGTTTTATTGTATGTTCACACCTAACCTTTGCAAGAAGCTCCTGCTCGAGATACATTTTTCAACACTCCCTCTTAGCGAGGAAGGAATTCTGCTCCAATCCAAGTTTGTCTCTGAAAGCTTCAAACTTCCGTTTTGCTAAGGGCTTGGTCAGAATGTCAGCTACTTGTTGATCTGTGGGTATATACTAAAGCCTTACTGCTTTGGTCTAAATCTTATATCGTAAGAAGTGGTATCTGATTTCTATGTACTTGGATTGATCATGAAATATTGGATATTAGAGAGTTTGATACAACTTTGATTGTCAAAGTAGATCACAGTGGGATCTAGCTCCTGGTCAAACAATCATGCAAGTAACTTGTGAAGCTAGATGGCTTCACAACTAGCCGTACTCGCTGCCATATTCTCTGCCTCTACCTCTATTGAGGAGATCACCGTGGGATCTAGCTCTTGATTAAACAATCTTGCAAGTAACTTGTGAAGCCAGATGGCTTGACAACTAGTTGTATTTGCTATCATATTCTTTGCCTCTGCTGAGCTGAGTGCCATGGAACTCTGCTTCTGGATGAACCAACTTATCATCACTGATACCAGCTATAGCAACACCCTGAGGTGCTTTTCTCATCTGATGCATTGCTTGCCCAATTTGAGTCTGCACACCCCTGCAACTTCACTTCACCATCTCCAAGATATCTCAACCCATACTTCACTGTGTCCCTCAAGTATCTGAGCACATGTTTTGTTGCTACCCAATACTCCTCCCTCGACTCCTTCATCTCGAACTTAGCTGCCATATCTGCTTTGCACCCTGCAATGAGCTTCTCTACACTTGTAAGAAATGAGTCATCTACATACAACACCAAAATGAGCAGATCATCCTCAACAAATATGAAATATAAGTTGGGATCTGCTTCACTTTCAGTGAAATGCATGATCTACAAGTATCCATTGATCCTGGACTACCATGATTTTGGTGCTTGCTTGAGTCCGTACAAGCATAGTTTTAAAAATTGGAATCGGACTCTGAATTGATCGAGGGTCAACTCGGGATCGAAATCAGTAATGAATTGGTCATGACTCGTCTGATTTGAATTTAATGACTCGCTTTACTAAAAAATACATAAAATATTTCAGTTTTAAAGAAAAACAATATTTTCAAGATTCTAATCGATGATTCCAAAGCATTAGAGACAAAATATACAAAGTCTGCTCATGTATATACAATATAAAAGTGAATATATCAAAATAAAACAAAGTGTACTATGTAATATATATCTAGGAGATTGGGATCAGAACAAAATACATAATCTATGAGACCTATAGGCTATATGGCTTGTAGAGTCCAAAAAATAACACGCTATGAATCATGATGCCACTACATCATGATCATACTAAATACTCCACAATCAACTGTCTACTGCAACGTTGCCCCAAGCTTCCAACTCACGAATGGAATGAGAATATGAGATAGGTGTAAGGAAATTGGGGGGGGGTCATTAAATGGATTTAGGCCTTAGGGTTAGGTTAGAATAAGAAAAAGCATAAAAACCGAAACTGTTGAGTATTTTCATGTTTGTGGTCCCTATGTGATGACGATGAAAAATCGACAAATTTTTAATGTGATTTGGTCGATTTGTTCGATTCGGTATTGAATTGGTCACTCAAACCGATTTGATGGCCGATTCAGATTGTTTTGGCGTCTGCTTGGTGAACCTATTGATTTCGATTCGGATTTTATCGATTTTTAAAACTATGCATACAAGGATTTCTTAAGCATGCAAACATGGGACTCCTTCCCATTTACCTCAAAGCCGTGAGGTTGCTCGACGTACACTTCCTTCTCAATTATCCCTTTTTGGAATGCGGTCTTTACATCCATCTGATGTATCCTCCATCCCAAAATGTAGACTAAAGACATCATTGCTCTAAGGGAAGTGTACCTGGCGATAGGAGCAAATGTCTATTTGTAATCCACTCCCTTTTCCCGGAAGAAGCCTCTCGCCATGAACATTGCTTTGTACTTCTCTATGTTTCCATTGGTCGAATGCTTGATCTTGTAGAGCCATTTGGAAGTCATTGTTGACTTCCCCTTGAGTCTAGGCACATTGTCCCAAACATCATTCTTCATGATGGAGGTGTACTTGTCCACCATGGCATCCCTCCAAACCTACTGGTTGGCTGTCTCTTGAAAACTAGAAGGCTCAGAATCTATGTCGTTGCTCATCAATGCCATATGGTTTGGAAACTTCTTCAGAGGTTTGCTCTCCCAAAATGTGTTCCTAGGAGCCTCTACATACTCTTGAGCATCCTTATTGTATGTGTGAACCATCGTGGTCTCCTAACAGAACTGGTAGGTGCTGGTGGCTCGTCCTCTGCATTTGAAGGTTGATGCTGCAAACTGGAAGTCGCTGGTAACCTTGGCTCAACCTTCGAAGCTTCTTGCTCCTCATGAGACTTCCTAGATGCAAAGTCTTTCTCGAATTTTACATCCTTGCTTACAATTGTCTCTCTCCCCTGGAATATAGATCTTGTAAGCCTTTGAATTTTCGCTGTAGCCGACAAACAAACCATTCTTGTTGGAGGGTTTCAACTTGATTCTCTTCTCCACTGGTATATGGATATAAACTGGAAAGCCAAAGAGGCATAAATGACTCGCCTCCGGCTTCACACTAGTGAATGCCTCCTCTGGTGTCTTGTCTCCAAAAACCCTGTGAGGACACCTGTTTTGGATGTAGATTGCTGCATTGCTCGCTAATGGCCATAGGAATGTCGGAAAATCCTGTTCATGTATCATTGCTTTTACCTGCACCTATGATGTATCGATTCTTCTGCCAGTAACCTCATTTTGCTGTGGGTTGTACGGAACAATGTACTCCCTCTTGATTCTTGCATCCTTGTAGAAATCATTGAAATCATTGGAGGTAAACTCACCCCCATTGTTCGATCTCCAAACCTTGATCACAAACTTTTTGGACAAATGTTTCCCATTGAGGTGGGAACCCATTCAGTGCCTTGTTTACTAGCTCTTTGTTTTCAACCTTATTCCCAACTGCGGCAAGTTGGTTAGGAATCTGGGTGACCTTCATTATCTCTGTCACCTTCATTGGTTAATTGGCAACGATGTTTGATTTGGTCCTCTCAACAGATTTGAGCTTGTTATGCAATATCATCAACCGGTTAATGTTCTTGCTAACTAGGGCATCGAACATGTATTCTTCTTGGATATGTGAGCGGTCAAATGATCCTTTATGGAATCCATGATCATCCGCTTGGCTCTCACTTCTTTCTTCTTGTGAGTTGCTAAAATATGCGGATTTGTCAATGATGCTACCACATCCTTGACAATATCCCGGAGGTCATTCTCTTCTAATAGAAGAGTTACCTTGACTTTCCATGAAAGAAAATTCGAGGAACCACCCAATTTTTCCTCGAACCTGAGGCTAGCTGATATGTCATTTCCGATCTGCAAACAAACTCCTATTCTTTTGATCTTTTGAATTAGAATAGCTATGATACCATGTAAATTTTCAGGCCCTAGGTGACTGCTGTCCTATGTTTCTCTTGATTAAATAAAATTATAAATCAGATCTGAACTTATTTAACAACATAAATAATTTTTTTTAAACATGCAACAATCACACATATAGCTGAAAATGAACAGGGGAAGCATAAACACGGTACACAAGAATTATGCCTTCAAATTAACTTATTATTTAATAATCAAAACTTACAAGGACACCTCAGCTTGAGGTTTACAGCGTTCTGAAAAAGAAACAATACACCTACACGAAAATTTGAGAAATTGCTGTCCCTTGTACACCATTGTACGGTACTATCCTTGCAGTCTTCAACCTAAATGGTTGATCCTCTTCCAACTATTTGCATTCTCTCCTCCGCTTCGCTTGTGTGTTCCTCACACAACTTCCTTGGTGTGTTCTCTTACACATCTCCTCCTCCCAGCTTGTCCTATTTATGCTTTGAGAGAAATAACCTAGTTTACCAAGATACGGATATAGATTCGGATCCGCCAGATTTTTGAAAAGCTAAGATCCGCATACGACCAGGATATGTCAAGTACAAAAAATATAATAATATTTTTTAAATTTAAAAAAACATATTCGAAGTTTATAATCAAAACTATTAATTAATCATGATATTTTGGTGTGCAATGCATAGGGAAAAAGGTGTAATGGTGTGGTCATTTTATTTCACGTTTTGGTAACTATGTCTTTTATTTCACTCTAAAATACTTTAGAAGAGTCACTTCTACTTGCCTTGATAGTTTCCCTTCTCCCTAGCATACTATCTATGTTTTCATAGACTTCCCCCAAGCAAGGCATATCTGTGTCAAATGTCTTGATCATGGTCAGGATAGGTTCTCTAAACCACAAAAGGTATTAGACCTTGTCCCACCATGCCTCATCAAGAATGAGACTTGATTTTTTGTCCCCTATCAGAGGGTATTTTGTTATTTTTTGTCCCTTATCATCAAGAATGTGTCGCTTGAGTGCACGTTTCTTCAATTAATCAAAGTGCCCAGTGTGTGGTAGGTTCGGAGGGCATCAAAGAATGTGAATGTGTGGCTTTATAAAACATTTTATTAATCACTTATTTTAAAGAGTTGACAATTATGACTCCCAGGAGTAACAAATATATTAAAATATGACTAGGAAAACATAATGATTAACAAAAGATAGTTGACAGGATGTGATAAATATAAAGAGAAGATAAACAATAGGATCCTATTACGAGGAGTTGACAAACCCAACACAAATGAGTAGGATGAATGTAGCCATAACAAATCACTAGGTTAAAGAGGTTGATGCTAATATAAATAAACTAGGGAAAGGCACACACGTCAATGAAGACTACCTATGTCTACTGTGTTGGTGGATTATCAAAACAGCTTGCCATCAAGCGTTCATATTGGTTCCCATAAGGATATTGTTTCTCTCTTGTTATCATGAAAGACTAACAAGGGATCCAAAAAACTTCCAGGTCTTAAAAAAATAAAAAAATCCCTTGATCATCCTTTTGAGTTTGGTCTTGGCATACTTTTCTTGGAGCATCTCCATGAGTTCACGAGCGAGCTCAACAGAAATATGGTCGAGCAGTCGTGTAAAGAAGGGTTGGCTCATGCCGTTCCACATATTTAGCATGCCCTCGTCTATCAACGGACACTCACCTTGATTAATGACACGGTTATCAATGAGTAGGCGAACGTTATCATGAGACTGGAGGGGGAAGCTCATGGGGGTTAACTATCGGGCAGATCCATCTCCAAATTGTGGGATCCGTGTTTCCTCCATAGGGTCCGATTTTCTTACGCGGGATGCATTTCTAGATTTCAATGGAATCTTGGTGGATCTGGATCCGGATCAAAATTGCAGATCTGTGGATCTTGGACCCGCCCACCGCGGATTCAGTAACACAAGAGATGACTGATCTCCTCAATTGTAGCAAAACCAACTTGCTCAATTCTAGCAACCAACTCCTTGATTCTAGGAACCAACTTCCTTGATTCTAGCAACCAATCTCAGCTAATCTCCTTTATCCTTCCGACTACCTTATCTCAACAAATAAGGTGTATGACTAAGATTGTATCAAATCTAATTCACTATTATACTAGAATCTCTAGAATATTTCATTTAGATTTCTAGGACTAGGAGATCAAAGGAAATAGACTTTCACTTTTATTTTAATTGTAAGTGAAATTACAAGATGGTGTTATTTCCCACTTTTACTAAGTGGTCATTAAGGAGTTGTGTCGAACTACTTCTCGCACGTTCACACCTAACCTATGCAAGAAGCTTCTGCTCGTGCTACATTTTTCAACACTGTATGGCTCCTGGCTGTACAACCCTATGAATTTTCTCTATCAATAGCCGAAACCGTTCCCCGCTTCTTCCTTTCTGGCTGGTCTGCGACTCTGCATACCTGTTTGCTGCCCTGCAGATTCTCCTACCCATGGCCAACTATTGGCACGATCCACCTATTCAACAACAACACCCAGCCCACGGCCTCCTCCTCGGTCTTCTTCATGTTCTCTATCTGATGCTCCTCCCTGCCCACGACCCTCCTGCCCACTCGCTCCTCGACTTTCCTTGCCCGGACTCTCCTTTCCCATTGCGACTCCTCAGTAGACTCTTCGGCATTCCCATCTTTATTTGGCATTTCAAGGTGAAGTTCAGTCAAGAGTTGGCAAATATAGGAATGTTAGTATGCATGTTGATTTAGAGTATTATGACTTCTAACTGAAGAGCATATGTTACTATCAAACTGTAATTGTATTTTTCTTTCAAACATTTGTGCTAAGGTTGAAGAATTTTGGTTTTCTTAGTCTCTTTGGTTTAGAAGTAGAATACTTGGTTTAAAAAATTACTTTACTGTTTTTCTAACTGTAGCTTAAGATTTCCTCTAATATAGTATTTTCCTTGCAGCCATACTTTGGAATGTATGGTTTTGGAGGCCTTGCTGCTTCCATGCATCTGGGAGGGTATGTCGCAACATTTATAAATGCCTGTAATTGACAAGTTTTTCCTCTATGAAATTATAAAGATCATCTCTAGACCCAAGATTGAACTTATGATATTGTTTCTTTCTCGAACAATTATTTGTCAGGCTGGTTATGGTATCATCAAAGACAAAAATGTCAAAGAAGGTAGTTACATTAAAGCTGGAAAAGGACACACTCGTACAGAAATCAAAAGCAGATCGGATCTGGAGGGTATATATTTTTCACCTAGATAGACAGAAATAAAGGACTTATATTGCTTCTATCAAAATGGCTTGATTTCGGCTAGATGAATGCAACTGAAATATACAATGCTTTTTGTTCACTAACAATCTGTTTACAGACAGGAGGAGACATAAGGGAGGTCTCACAAGAAGAAAAAGACATGTCTCCTCATGGAAGTTTTACAAAGGTATGTGGTTTGAGGTATTTGTATGTTACTGTTTTCATGGTTTTTGTGTTCCATTCTGTTCCATTCTGTGCAAAGAATGTGTTTTTGGAGTCATGCTCTGCCGTGTAAGATTTTGTGGGAGAAGTTGTCTTGATTCTGCAAATTCTTAGTTCATGTTGTAGTGATCTAGTTGTATCCTGGTTTTGGTTTCTGGTTTTGCTTTCCAGATTTTTGAAAATGATTTTGTGTGTAATCAAATACTAAGAATGTAAAAAATTACTTAAAAGAGCAGGATATTTGTTGCTATATATGAATGCACTTGCAATGCATTCTGCCCATTCACAATTTGGCAAGGTGCACCACAAAAGACCATCATATATATGCCGAGTGGTTATGTATCATAATATCATTGGTAAGGTTCTAAAGTACTGGACTAAAAAAATTGATGTCTCCAGGAACAGTTTTGAAAAATGTCCTTGGTGCTAAATTTGTGTACTGATCTATAAAATTATGAAACATTTGAAGCAAATGGGAACACGACTAAAAGGAGATTATTTTGTTAAAAAAAACTTGGATGAGATTACTAACTGGAATTAATGATTTCAATGACTTAATTAAATAATTTTAGTGGTACAATAATACAATGAGCACCTGACTTCAATATTTTATTTGGAAATCCTTACGACTCGATGTGGGAATATTTCTTGTTTGTAATTTTTTTTTTAGAAAATGTAACCAAACTCTCCACTGTCAAGCACATAAGCAAGACTAAGATATTTCTCAAGGCTCACGAAGAGCCTCAATCAACAATTGGTTCACGAAGAGTGAACATTTGACAAAGTGTAACCCAGGTGGAGAGGATAACAATTCTTCGTCTCAACCACCCAAGCTATAAGCCTATATACCCAAGTGACGATTCTTGTCTGTACTTTATTGAGCAAACCTGGGAGATCGTCAGGTATCATGATATTGTCTATTCAACCATTATGTCAAGGTGTTATTCTGTTTTGTCAAAACTGTTGAATCTCATGAGATTCTATCATTGTTGGAATAACAAGCCCCGAAGAATATTTGACTAGAAATTTACATCTTCAAGGTGAACCTTGATTGATTGATTTTTTCTTTTTTTTCTTTCTTATAACTGAAATGGGTATCAATTGTATTAAAAGGAGGTTATGGAGGTTCCAAACAGCCAAGAGAAATACTATTGAATCTCATGAGATTCTATCGTTGTTGGAATAACAAGCCCTGAAGAATATTTGACTAGAAATTTGGATCTTCAAGGTGAACCTTGATTGATTGATTTTTTCCTTTTTTTCTTTCTTTCTTATAACTGAAATGGGTATTAATTGTATTAGGAGGAGGTTATGGGGGTTCCAAACAGCCAAGAGAAATACAAAGATGTCCCAAAGTATGCAAAATTTCAAAAATGCTCCAAAGATCTGGGCCTTTCATACTGATACAATAGAGTTCTGGTAGGCCTCTAAACTGACTAGTAAATGATAATCTCGTATCTAATCTAAAACTGTACTGTCTGATATATTCCCCAAGAAGAAAGATACAGGTATGAACCATAAAAAACATAGTTATTCAAACTGATGCCCACTATCGTCTTCCTCCATTAGGACATACTTTTGCTCTAGATCAATTTAAACTGGAGGGTGATGCTGATCAATCCTGATAAAGACAGTTTGTTGAACCTTTTCATCCTCTTCTGACTGCTCTTTAACCGATGCAATCAATGCCAAAGGCTGGCCACTGTATTGCAACTGCCTGTGACCCACGAGCGAAACCAAGAATAATATTATATTGCATCTTCATGGTGAACCTTGTTAAGATGTAGTGTTTGTAGAAAACCTTTCTTCATGTTAGAATTGTTTAATGCTGTTTGTAGTTTGTGAAATGCCCCTTTGGCACATTCAGGAATCAGATTGGCAATAAGGTTTATAATCTTTAAGAAGTTGGTCATGGGCATAAGATGAGGAAAGTAAACCACCATTTGAGTCTGAAATATGATGTTCAAGTTGTAACTATTACAGTAGAATTCCAATTCAAGGTGATGACTTTTAGAATTTCAAATCAAGGTCATAATTGTTAATGATTGGCATATTAATCTAGAAAGGATAACATACAAATATTCTGGATGATGTCGAAACATTAAGTGTAACTTATGATAATAACTAATATCATAATCAAATGTAACAATATGTATGCGTTTCTGCATAGTTCTTTAATCTATTGATTTTGGATGAATAATATACTATCTTTAAATGCTGACAGGTGCATATATCCAAGTTAAAGTCAAATTATTGGAATGAAGATCAACTTAAATGTATGCTGAAAGACATCTACTTTCCATATATTCAGGTTGGATATTTTGTCTTATATGCTATAATATTTGTGTTGGTCGGTTGTTATGTAGATGCGAGAACATTGGGTGTGGAACCGAGAGTGATATACCATCATGGATAGTGTTAACCTAGGCTCTCATGAGGTTATCATAATAGGGTATAATATTTTTGCTAGCATTGAACCCATTTATTTTAGACTGGCATTTTTTTTCTCAGTAGACCCAAAAGCAGATCACCATAATTGTAAGCAAGGGGACATCGTACTGGTCAGACCCACATGATTATGCAATATGTTGCCATCTTTTTTTTCTTTTTAATATAGATTTCTCTTCTTATATTGTTGCATCATGTTGAATCAACATCTTCATCTCCAATAGCTCTTATAAGCTTTATAAAAATTCAAAATTGCCTAGCAACACGTTTGTTCCTCCATTTTTAATGTAGACTTCTTTTCTTCTTATATTGTTGTATCATGTTGAATCAACGTCCTCATCAGCATTATCTCTTATAATCTCTGTACAAATTGCCTGGCAATACATAACATGTGTATTTTTCCTTTTGTTGGTTCCCCTTCAATTGTTGGTTCATATCGACAAATGAAACTGTTAAACAAGTTTTGAATTCACTGTGTACAATAATTATGTACACAGTGAATCCAAGAGAAACTGCTAGACACGTTTTCTGGATTCACTGTGTGTACCTTAATAATGTACACATATTGAATCTGAAAATATTCTCACAATTTACCACACTGTGGAACCTGGAAACATAAGATGAAATTGTATTATAATTTTTCGTTGAAATGGTTACTTTGTATTAATTAAAAAGCCTTGGCTATACCCAGAAGCAGGATACACCCTCAAGGGGTCTAATATTCTCATGATGATTGTCATTCCCATGCCATCACAGGAGATTGCTCGAATTATTAATTTGATTGTACTTACTAAAAGACTTTCTTTCTTTCGTACACACTTATTAACTGATATGTTCTATCTTTTTGTAGAGTTTCTGATGTGGTTGTTGTTTTGCTCGAGGTCTTGTTACCCAATACTTGAAGAAAATATGACTGCATGTACAAAACTATGATTGCATGACAATGCATGGGTTGTATAAACCCTAAAAACCCAAGTAATCAAATATGCAAGAAGATCAAACTAGAAATGATGCATGTACGTACCAATGGCCTGTGCTTGAGCTGTAGAACAATATAATGCAGACATGCAAGTCATGCACTGAGAATCGGCCAAGATATGAGTTGTCCTCTTTCAGACAATTCGCCGATGCAAAGATGGCTGCTTCCCCAGTCTTCAGAATGTATAATAAATGCTCTAGATATGTGAGATAGCTCCAAGAAGGTATGCACTAGGGTCATAATGGCCCTCTGATCAGTATGGGAGCTGCATGCAAGCCATACAATGGCTCTAGGTCATAAAGCGTGAATATCCTCATGGGAAGTCGCCTATGCAAGGAAAGGCGCCTTTTTATATTTGAATTGTTGATAACTCTCTCCAAAGGAGAAGCCTGTTTTCAGTAACTAGGCTAATAATGACCCTCCAGGAAGGATGGACGAGACATGCAGACCAAATAGCAGATGTTGGTCAATATATGAAGATCTTCTGACTTGTCCAATTCGCCCATGCAAGAAGGTGAGTTTTCTTGATCCAATATGTAGCTTTGAACCTAAAGAATGCTGACGATTTGATGTACCAATGAATAGCAATGATGGACCTGTATGATCCAACCCTGGAAATGACTAGGGCAGATAGATTTCATTGCCGAAATAGACTAAATGGCTAAGGGATGCGCCCTCAACCCTAACTCTGATCGCAGAGCTCTTAACACGAATCTCAATTATGAATAATAAACTTAACAGACCTAACCATTCGCTTTTTCCTTCTTTTATAACTTTGACATTGCGTGCATTGCTTCCTGTATGCATGCAGGCTTAATTAAGGTGCTTCTGTGCATGCATCATGAAATATGGCCCGCATGTCAATTCCCTGAATATTAGTGCCCGCTCGAACCTATGGGAATTAGATAGGTTAGCTGGATGGTCCCTTGTGCTTAAGAAGAAGAGGACATTACAATCCTCCCCGCTCGAAATTGCTTGTCCTCAAGCAACTATAATGCTGGGTGCTGCAGTACCTATTCCCCTTCCCATGTGGCCTCTTATATTGGTAAGTCTTTCCATTGAACCAAGTATTCTCGTATGATATCGTTCCTTAATTTTCTTTCCCGAACTTGTTCTGGAACCCAAATCAGTTGCCCCTCGTCATCAAGGGGGGGTAGCTCTGATGAAGTAACAATCTGTTGGCCTACTGCTTTCTTGAGGTTAGACACATGGAACGCATTATTAACCTTGCTTTTTTTTGGTAACTCGAGCTCATATGCCACCTCTCCCACTTTTCGGATTATCTTATAAGGACCATAAAAGTGAGGCTTTAGTTTCTTTGCTCCTTTCCCTTTATGGGATGACTGTTTGTAAGGCTGTAGCCATAAGTATACCAAATCCCCTACCTCAAAATTGCGCTCAATCCTGTGTCTGCCTGCATATATCTTTTGCTGAATTTGGGCGGTCGGTAGGTTTTTCTTTGAGTATCTTGAGAATATCTTGACTTTTCTGAATCCACTCCTTGGATTTAGGAGCCTTGCTATCACCAAATATTAAGTCTGCAAAAGATAAGGCATCATAATAATACAATGCTTTAAAAGGAGTCATACCGATGGACATATGGTATGTTGTATTGTAGCGATATTCTCTTAGGTGTAGCGACTTAATCCATGTCCTCTGCTGTTTTGCTACATAGTTCCTCAAGTATCCCTCAATCCACTTGTTGGCTTTGTCTATCCGTCGCTCTGAGGATGATAACTCGTGCTCATAGCCATTCTGTCCCAACCAACCTGAAAAGATCAGCCAAAATGCTCCTGTGAACTTACTATCCCTGTCACTGACAATGATCTTAGGTAACCCGTGCAACCTGAATACCTCTATTAAAAACAATTCTGCTACCTGTGCTACTGAATAGTCTGAAGGAATGGCAAAGAAATAAGCGAACTTAGTCAGCCTGTCAACCACCACGTACAAACAGTCTCTACCCTGTACCTTGGGAAACCCTGTAATAAAGTCCATTGAATACTTTCCCATTTTTGCTCGGGAATGGGTAATGGTTGAAGTAGACCTGTTGGATGAGTATGCTCTATCTTATTTTGATGGCACACACTGCATTCCCTCTCATGTTGCATTACATCGTTTTTGAGGCCTTTCCATGAGAACCTTTCTCCGATCCATCTATAGGTGTTAAGGAACCCTTGGTGTCCCGCTAGTGGTGAATAATGAGAAGCTTGTAGGATCTTTTTCTTAAGTATGGACTCAGGAACTAAGTAGATCTTATTTTTATAGTAGATAATGTCATCTATCACCCCGTACTTATCATCTTGTATCTGTCCCTTCAATATTTCACAAGCAAACTTATCTTTGGATCGACCAAAAGATGAGATCTCCAATCTGAGGAAATGCTCATAAGAGATAAACTCGCTGTACTCCCTCTATACTTTGGGGTCACTGTAGTGAATTTTTGAGCAGTTTTCTTTAAAGACTGGGACATCAAAAGCTTTTCGGTAGAAAGATCATTGGGGTAGGAGCTTGTGCCATTGGAGGAAGCCTTTATACTGACGTGTGAAGGATATCTTCATTGTGTGCATCCTCATTGTGGAGTCTTGAATTATGCGTGGAGCCAAGTGGAGTAGATACGTGCGAGTTACGTGGAGATTGTAAGGAGCAGATTTTCCTTAATTTTTTTTTTTACAACATTATGATATAGATATATATAAATATAAAATTACTGTATTTGCTAATGGCACATTTTATATGTGCACTTCGCCTCATAAATTATACATTGCTTCAACTACAATCAATACTAGACATATATTAACTCTTACTTCATGACTAGCTTTGATATAATAACACATACATTATTTCTCACCTTTTAACTATAAATTAATACAAGATACCTATTATCTTCCACATTTTAACTAGCTTTGATATAATAACACACATAATATCTTTAATTAATACAAGGTACATGTTCATTCCCACTTCATGACTAGCTTTGATATTACTATAAAATTTAAATCAATACAAGATACATACTAACACTTTAATGTAATTAATATAAACATCTTATCTTTCTATGGGTTAAAGCAACCAATCTCATTCCTTTTCTTACTCCCACGTTTTAGCTTGTCGATTTATGTATACCTTTTAAAATACATGAGTCCACGTGGATGCCGATGCTAAGTAAAACCATGATTGAATTAAACTACAGAGTTTGCTATTTTTCAATATCTATGCATTAAAAAAAATTAGCAAACTCTGTAGTTTAATTCGATCATGGTTTTACTTAGCACCGGCATCCACGTGGACTCTATGTATTTTAAAAGGTATACATAAATCGACAAGCTAAAACGTGGGAGTAAGAAAAGGAATGAGATTGGTTGCTTTAACCTGGGAGTAAGAAAAGGAATGAGATTGGTTGCTTTAACCCATAGAAAGATAAGATGTTTATATTGATTACATTAAAGTGTTAGTATGTATCTTGTATTGATTTATAGTATAAAGTGAGAAATAATGCATGCGTTAGTATATCAAAGCTAGTCATGAAGTGGGAATTAACATGTACCTTGTATAAATTTATAGTAAAAAAAACAGAGATATTATGTGTGTTATTATATCAAAGCTAGTTAAAAAGTGGAAGATAATAGGTATCTTGTATTAATTTATAGTTAAAAGGTGAGAAATATTGTATGTGTTATTATATCAAAGCTAGTCATGAAGTAAGAGTTAATATATGTCTAGTATTGATTGTAGTTGAAGCAATGTATGATTTATGAGGTAAAGTGCACATATAAAATGTGCCATTGGCGAATAGAGTAATTTTATATTTATATATATCTATATCATAATGTTGTAAAAAAAAATAAAATAAAAAATTTAAGGAATATCAGTTCCGTACAGAGATGCTGCTCGAGCAATTGTTGAAGAGTTGCTGCATTGGAGTGTGAAGAAATGAAGACTGCGTTTCTTATTGTGTTGAACTATTGCTGCATGGAGTTTCTATTGCAACTGCTATGTGAAGATTGGGCGTCTCTATTGCGTGAAGTCCTCCAACCCTAATTTGTTTAAGGAGGAGACCTTAATCCGTTTTGGATTGTGTGGAGTAACGTTTCAACTTCTAGATGGAGTAATATTTCAACATCTGAGTTGATTGATGCATTAAATAAATTGGTGGCATGGGATACTGGAGTGATTGTTGAAGTTTTTGTCATTGTCTGCCTCGAAGCTGCTGCAATTCCATTTAAATTGTACATCTGTTCAAGACAATGAATGACTTGTTCATAGATTTATTTCGGTGGCATAGCTTTATTGCATTGCCTTTCGACACCAAAGGGGTCCCTAACAGCTTATACGCTCTTCATAATGATGATTATCGGAATTTTGAAAGCTACATGATCGTAACACCTAATCAATATTGATCTTTAGTGTTTTGAACTGTGCATGTGAAGACCTTACAACTACCACATTTATCTGTGCATCCATTTCTCAGCTTGGAGCTATTAAATCTGCTGCGTGACTGTGTATTCATCTCTAAGCAGGTTGATTTGCATAGTGTTTGCACTCACTCCATCCTTCCACAGTCCATTGGAAAATGTGAGAGCTAGATGGGTGTCTTCTCGTTTGTTTTATTTATATTGGGGCATGTGCTAACCCATGTTTTGCTAGGGTTTCTACCAAAAGTGTTGTGAGCACCCTCTCTCTATGTGAGCTCCCATTGTATCCTCTCCAACTAAAATGCGTGCCTCCAGAACTTAGTTTGGACATCGATGGTGTTTGAATCTTGGATCGCATAGTATTTGATCTGAAATTTTAGATTTTATTGAAAGATTGCAGAAAACGTCTCTAGAATCATTTGTTTTGGGTGATGAACTTATTGTTCATTGGTATGGCTATGTTACTCCAGCTGATCGGCACATTGAAAAAGAGGATATCCTAGATTGACTTTGAAGTCCAATTACTCCCTGAGACATTTTGTGTATGATAGGAGGAACATATTGCTTGAAGATGCAATTTGAAAAACCTTAAACCTTGTAATTACCGAGAAGCACACACAATTTGTATTTGGGTTGGAGTCTATAGACGAGAATGACAAGATTCTGAGCAAAGGAACAAGAGTGGATGTTACAACCCTAGATGAGTTGGTAAATGTTTGATGTAAGTGGAGCGCTTCTCTATATCATTGTTTCTTTTTCTTCATTGTTCAATACTGCGAAGAGAAATTGTTTGTGGGGATTAATGTGCATCAATTTCACTGCTTCTTCTTTAGGAAATTTTCACTACTAAATCAATGTTGCATTTTCACAAGGAGGACCGTTTTATGGTTTTGTTGATGTTAATGTCCTAACAACATTGGTGTAGGAAGCAACACTGATTTTTTCTGAGTCCTTGATAGTCCAATGTCCGCAAAAAGGTGTAACATAATTTTTTGAGACGCTCCTATTGCCAACGCATATAATGTTCTGCAACATCGACAATTTTCTTTAGCAACATTGTTTCCACAACTTCCTTAGAGAATGCTTACAAGGTGATTGGCATTGAATGGTCAGTGCATATATTGGCAGCTCTTCTGGTGATTTCTATAGGCAAATTTGATCCTTACAATTTCGTTAGAGGAGCAAGGAGAGCATGGTGTTCAAAGATGCAAGGAGCCCTCTTCTCAAATTGTATTGTTATAGAAACTAATTTGTTGGTGGATTGCACTGTAGAAGAATCTTGTGTGTTTCCATGACCTTGGCACCATAGTTGAGCATCATCAAAGCAAAGCATTCAAAGGCCTATTTGTGTATACAAAGTTGAACCCAACACCCATTCTTCTTCCGAGTCAAGTACCTCAATTTTTTGAATTTGATTGCAAAAGGGCGGAGTTGCAAGATGCCCTTCTCCATTTGATTGAGTATTTTTAATCACATGGCGAGATTAAATAGTTTGGTAGAGTTACTGAACACTCTACTACTTTCCTCTGTTGACAACACTGTCATGGTCGACAAGGCCACCCTTGCTCACATCCGAGATTGTGTGAAAGATTCACAATACACTCTTGATTTTCTACAACTTCAGTTGTAGCTCCAACATGATGAAAAACAATATTTTGAACTTGTTCATGTTTGAAAGAATCCTCTTTATGATTTCGTTCAGCTGCCTGAACAAAATAACGCCACTTGAGAATCACAGAAGCGAATCAGTGGCACCACATCAGAAGCAAAAGAAAATGAAGATAAAGACATACATATAGAGGTTCGACTTGTTCCTTCCAAGCCCTTCATGAGACCATGGGAAGAAATCAGCCACAACAAGCATAGAACCGGTCTTGGATACGACAAGGAAGTGATAGTTCACATTCCTGATTTCTCCAAGCCTATCTAGTTTCAGAGTGCTGGATTCCTCAACGAGAGTTCATCTTCATCCACATCAGTTCAGAGTTCGACATGCCAACACTATGATCGAGTTGGCCACATGATAGATCACTGTTTTGATCTTCACTCTTGTAAGCATTGCGGAAAGTACACCCATTCTTCAAACATATGCTTCACTTTGAAGAAACCTGCAAGAGAGAAGATTCACTACAGGTGGATCTCTTCTTGGCAATGGTCATCAACAACCAAGAAGATTTATAAGTCATATCGGAGAGGTCATTCACGAGTACGGGCACATCTTGCAGTTGAGACATCTTTTTCTCCTCACATTGTTCTTGACAGGGTAGAATGATGAACAATAAAAAACAAGCAAGCGGGAACAAGTGAGCCCGCATCAGATCCAGAGCCTTGATTTTGCCAAACTCTGGGCTGTAGCCAGAGCCGCAGTGAGAGCAATGACTATTGAGTTAGTAGCATACATAAGATTTTACTAGCACTTTGGAATGTTCCAAGAACCTCTAAGCCTTCGAGCCAAGTTCCAGAGTTTGTGGTTATCTTAAAACCACTCATTTAGTAGAAGACAGACAACTTTTGCTATCCTTTTGGAATGTTCCAGGAACCTCTGAGCTTTTAAGCCAAGTTCCAGAGTTTGTGGTCATCCTTAAACCACCTTCATGGTTCATGATTGTCCAGCTGCAGAGATCGAGAGTTTGTGGTCAGCTTTAAAGTTTAAACCACCCACGTAGTAGAAGACACGAGCTTCTACTATCCCCCTTTGGTTGGTGGTCATCCAAAACTACCACTTCAGAGAGCACTTGTACTTAGCAGGAGAAGTCAGCCTCTGCTAACTTGTTTGCCATACTCGGATTGTGAAGCCTTTTATTCAGCTCTCTTTTCTTGGACTCATATACACCCCTTCAGATTAAGGGGGGGTTTGTTGGAATCTAATCCGTTCGGGTTAGAGAATATGGGGAGTTATGAGGGAGTCCAAGAGATGCCTTGGGAATTTGGAACCCAAGGGTCCCTTCTCATTGTATTTATATACATTACCTAATGAGAAGTATTGAGTGTTCATGCTTAACCCTTTGTCTTTGTGGTTTATTGTGTCTATTGGCTTTGTGTTTAGCCATTTTCTCTATTTGCCCTAGTGGCCAACATTACAATCTGGCATGGCATGGCAGAAGAGACATTGGCATATCGCTGATCATCGCATCGTACATCTCATCATTTGAAGGGGAGGCCCAAGAGCAGCAAAGATGGGCCTCAATACTCTGGATTGCAACTTGCTCAAAAGCAACAATTTGTCTGGAAAAAGGGATGCCCACAGAATGTGACATAACAGGCCCAATTTGGAAGATTATGCTCTACAATCCAAGGATTGCCCATCATTCTGTACTTTAAAATTACTCATACTTTTAAAGTACTCATGGGTTTGAATTTTGGGCAGATTGAAACGATTATGCTTTGGGGTATGCACAACTCATATGGTAGCCCTTATGCTTAAATAAATTGCATATTACTAATCTTCTCCCACTTTTGAAAATTGAGATACAAATTTACTATTTAGTGACCATCATACGACCCTTAGTCTTTTCTTGTGAATTGCCCAGCGATTGGTGCTCTGAGGCTACTGGATAAGTACTTTTTAAATTTATGTCATGAGTTAATACCATTGTACGTTTTAAAAAAATTACCATCATCTTTTCTCATTTTAAACATATTCTTGAGTTTGTTCATCATCTTCCTCATCTTCAATTAATTCTTCAAGATAGAGAATATGATTACTCAGGGCTTCCATATTTTCCTCTGTTCTGTGATGTTCTTCATGAAGTAAAGCCTAGATGGAAATATTTCTATTTGCAGTTTTTCATGAGCATCTTGCAAACCATTTCTTGGAATGGTTGCCGTATAGGACATCTTAATGTATCTTCCAATGTTCCAATTTAATCCTAACCATTTAGTTCAAGGGTTGAATAATTTGCTTAGATTTCCTTGTTCAATGATAAGCAAGTTTTTATTAGAATCAATTTATACATTGTGATTGTGAAGATATTCTGATTTTTGAAGATACATATTTGTCATATTCATTCTAGCAGTGGCAACTGGCAATAATTTGTTATGAGTGGCATTGGAACCACCTGTCCATGCACCATAAGCCTAAAACAAACGAGGCAAACAATTTATGAACAAATTATTTGCATAAGATTATATGCATGAAATTTAATAGGTTTCTTCAAATATTCTGTATTGATTGTCATTCTTGATTTTTACGAACTGTGGACCTTTTATTAATACAAGTGTTGATGTCTCTGTATGTTATTATAGAATGATGATGGCTTTGATGAATCTGTTCGGACAAGCACTCCAGTAGAATTTGAGGTAAAAGCTTTAACTGGTGCTTTCTGACCTCTTACCATCTATGGGGAGTTTATCTTTTGTTTGTTATTGCTCCAGATTTCAGGGTTCTATGATGATATCACTACTGTCAGCAACATCAATTTTGTTCAGGGAGAAACATAATAGCCTAAATGGAAGAAAGTGGAATGGTTGTTGATGGTTTTTCCACCCTTGTTTAGATTTTGGAAAAAATTTCATGTTTGTCTAATCCTAGGGAAGTCACCAATTCACAAATGAAAGACTGGAATGATGTTGAATAAGTTTTAATGGATGTCAGATGCATGCTACATTTTGACAGTTGAGTTGTAGTTTAAGTACTGTGACAAACACATGGATTTGTCTCGTCATTCAGAGTATTTGTTAGTTGCTCTAAGATTAATATGTATAAGCATATCATGGACACCTCTTTTCATTTATGCGGAAAGGTTTATGTTATTCCCAGGGATCTTTTTTGAATAAAATGTAGGCATTGGAGAATTCATATTTATATTTTTGCACCGATTGGCTAAAAAACTTTGCAATGCTTTGCTTTATGGTGTCATGTGAATATTATAGATTTGGGAATGCTTCTAGAGGAATCACCCAAGATCCATTAGGCTATCACCCAAAAGTGGGATATCATTTATAGTTTTAACTTTTAACATGAAGCCACCCAGCCATACTTAATGACCATGATGGTTCTACCACCTTTTGGCCACCCTTGCTGGGGCGAAATGGCTACTTATGGGAGATTCGAACCCTGGTGGTGGATAAGACAATACCCTGCTTTCACTAACCTGGTTGACCTCTACCAGCTGTCATGTGAATATGTGAATATAACGATAAGGAAGTAGACTTATGAATGCTTGTTAATGCTGGATTCTTAGGGCCATGAAATAGGTAGAAATATCAAGACTGCTTTTTCCTAAGATTCTCATTGGCAGTTATTGAAGTGTTAGACGAAGCTGTTAAATGTCTTTGCTTTGTTACTTTTTATGACAATGCTTGAAAAAGTATTCAAGTACTTCTGTTATTATTTTGTAACTAATCATTTAGAATTTCAGGTAAATGGTACAAACTTGACTGAGGTAGCAGGAGGTGAGGTCGTTGCAACAAATTTGGCAGCTTGTAATGGTCCGCCATTTGTTCTGGAGCTTCACTTAAGGAAAAAAAATGATTTGCAGGGACATGCAAAATCTGGTAATCTAGTTGGCTACTTATTCAGTTAGGAATAAAGAAACTCTCTTTCCTACTTTATTCCCCTTTTGTGAAGGGGGAAGTTTGGTGGAGGATAGCTGTAATGGTTATTGCAAATAAACAATAAGATCAATAGGTGGGGTTGGAAGTCTAAATATGATTTGGGTCTTGAATCTGATAATTATTGGCATTCTGGTTACTGACAGAAGCAAACAGGAGTGTTGCTGAAGACAGTGCCAATGCAAGGATCACGTGTTTTTACTTCCCAATAATTCAGGTATCTATGTAAAAATGTAGAGAATATTGGATGCCTATATTTCTTTTGTTGCAATACCGACTATATGTCTCTCAGGGGAAAATACTTCAGGAACTCAGGTATCTATGCAAAGCTGTAAAGCTTGTTGGATGTCTATATTTCATTTGTTGGAGTACTGACTGTATATCTCTCAGGGGAAAGAAAGTGTGGACACTATTTTAGAAAAGCTTGAGGTGGAGGGTTATGGCGTGGGGGAGAGCTTTGAGACACTCTGCCGTGTTTCTATACGTCGATTAGGACGTTTACTTCCTGATGCACGCTGGGTTAGACACTTTTCTTTATCATACATTCATAGCTTGTTACTTTTCTATGTATTATGTTGGTGCCTGAAGTGGATATCGATCTTGATAAAAGCTAATCTGATATTTTTGAATTTTAAAACATGTACTTGACAGGCTATTTGATTTGGTTTAGTCAGCCATTACTTATGTGAGAAGAATTTTATGAGGTTATTATTTTGAAGTATATCATTTATCAGATCCCAACGGATCTTGTCAAAATCCTAACAGTACTTATAGATACCTTGTATCTTTAACCTGGAAATTCATTTCTATGTGTTAGGTGTGGCAATACTAGGGCATAGTACCTAGAAATTCATTTCTATGTGTTAGGTGTGGCAATGCTAGGGCATAGTAGATTTGAATTTGGCACAATTTTTCTTGTGGAAAACAGCCTGTCCACAGTGAATCATCAAGAAAATTCATTTACTGCATCACTGCTAACGTCTCTTGGGCATCCACACCCATGCAATGGACAGTGACAAGGCCTCACTTTAAGGAGTTTTTAACACCCCAATCTAGTATTTGTCTCTCTGCCCCCAAGTGTCTCTCGGCACATGTTTTTTTATTTTTCTACAGGTGAAATCATTATATTTGATGTTTTTGAGAAGGAAATCAAAATATAAATTGTTTTGACTCAGAAACCTATCTAGCTCGCCAGAGCCAACTTCTTCAGACATCTGCAGCCTAAAACTTACATAATACAGTCATTTACTGGCCCTCCAAATTAATTAGCTGTACAATACATGTTTTTTGCAGTACCCAAGATCGCTACTTTGAAACAAAGAGGAACACAAAATTACATAGAGATGAGAGTTGTACTTTTAGCACATTCAGATAAACACATTCCATATCAGCACCAGACCAAGAAAATTACATTCCAAAAGAAGGCCCCTTTAGAATAAATTTCTTTCAATGGCTGGCTGGAGAGTGCCTTCTCTGAATTCTTGTTTAAGGTAGTACCGACCTGCAATACCACAGACCCTTTAGATTACCTATCTGCTAGGGTATTAATTTCCCAATATATATGTGTGAAAGAAATAGAATCAAAGGAAGCCTCTACCTTTTGGACCTGATTCATGATAGAAAGGATGTCTAAGTTTCTTATGCAACATTGATGATATGCCCAGTCAATCAGAATCTTTGAGCCTCCAAAGCCCTGAAGATTTTTCTAGATGTCATTCTTCTACTGCTAGTAGGAGCCATAGGGCATAGGATTCAGTTTGATTATTGGATTCTTGACCAGCTGCATGCGTCATCATAAAGTAATGTGAAGAATCAACAAAGAGCACTGGCTTTGCTCCACAAATACTAGGTAGGATACCCCCAACTTACTCCATCGAAGAAGCCTGGGGAGTGTCTTGATTGATACGTGGTCATAGTAAAACACCCTGGTTAACAATTGTTTGGGGAAGTTTTATGATCAGCCCAAGCTAGTCTCACTTGATGTGCTATTTGAGTGACGTTGAGGATTGAATCTTGAGACAATCCGTCGTTCCTGGACCACTAATTTACATAAACACACATACAAGGGAGAGCCTTATAGGCCTAACCTATCTTATCAGTTAACTAGTCATAGAGAAAATCAACCATGGTTGTCTCAACTTATTTTGATTTACTAATTGTAATTTGTGCTACACCATTCCATCGATTCTTCACTCCTATTGAAAAGGATACATCTATTGTTATACTTTTGGGTTGCTTTGAAAGTGCTTACACCATGTTTGGGGTGCTTTAAGAGATTTGGGGTACATGGTCTATGTTCAACCGGTGGATGGTCCGTGATAGATATGTACACTTGTGATAGCTTTCTTAGTGGATGCCATACCTCAGATGATAATTGGCTCAACATTCTTCCCCGGGGCCTAAGGGATCTTTTGCTTGGATTGTGGATGCCCTACATGATGGGCACATGGAGGATTCGCCTAGTGCGAGAACACCCTATAGGATATGAGGAGTGTTGTGCATTGTGGAGGAGGGCTACGAGCCTAGATGGTGTGTGGTGTGAAAATCCTCACAGCAGATCTAAGAGATGATGTGTACCTCACAAGAGTAATTATGATTAAGCAAGAAAATAGAAGAAGAGTGATACATGCAGTATAATGAGCAACAGAATAATATGGTACAGTAGAACTCAGATAGAAGCAATAATACTTCGGTCATCCTAGATTATTAATCACAAATGGACATATAAATAATACAATGCATGAGGAATTCGAATGCCTAAGGTGGCAATTCGAATTAGCCTTCATGGAGTGATCAAAGGAGTGTCATCGGAGCACAACTAGGTGTCCTCATGATCATCGGAGCGCAACTGGAAGTCTTCATCATCATCAGTGGAGTCATCAATGCTCAAGTAACTGTCAACCATCAGTCAAACTAACTCTGGTAGGTGTAACTGAGTGTAACTCAATGTAACTAAGTGTAACTGAGTGTAATTGACTGTAACTGAGTGTAACTAAGTGTAACTGAGTGCAACTCAATGTAACTCAGTGTAACTGAGTGAGAACTGGACTGGTAGGTGAAGAAGGGCGCATTAAGCAACTGGAGGGCTAAAACTGAATAGTGAGAAGCTCCTGGGGGCTGGCTAACTGAGGGCTAGGTGCTGGACTGATGACTGGGATGCATGCAAACCCTAGAATGCATGCAAACCCTAAAAGTGCATGCATGACTGAAAATGTAAATGATCAAAATACTGGTGGGACTAGGATGGAGTATAGGAATATCCTAACATGTGGTAGCTTGGTTTATTTTTACTTCTTTGGAGCACTTTTTTAGTGATGTGCTAGGGTTTATAGGAAACCCTAGTTGAGCATACAAGGAGGAGTTGGATGTTTTCTCTCCTAAGATTCTTCCTTTTACATTTGATCTCTCTCTCTTTCTCTCTTTTGGGTGCTAGGGTTTCTTGGTCTTTGGAGTATCTTGGATTCTAGGGTTAGGGTTTCATCCCTTGGAGGCTAGAGTTTAAGGTTTTGGAAACTCTTGACATTTTGTCATGGAGATAGTGTTGGAGGGATTCTTGCACTTGAGGAGATAGGGTTTGTTGACTTGGAAGAGGTAGGATTTTGTCCTAGCCTTGAGAGGAGGCAATGGTATGTATGTACTTTTCTGTAATTCATTAATTGAGCATGTACTTGGTATTAATTAAGGGGGTTGGATGAGTATGTACTTCATTAAGTGTGTACTAGACAATGAAGAGCTGAAAATAACCGTCCCAAAGAAGTAAAATGCTGAAATCAAATCTGCAATATATATGTCATATGTGTCTATTGCAGATTTGATTTCAGCATTTTACTTCTTTGGGATGGTTATTTTCAGCTCTTCATAGTTCATTGTTTGGTTGAGTTGACACACATAAGAGAAAACTGTTAAGGGATTGGACACTAAGATAGAAGATAAAAGTACACCCATATTTTGTTGTTATATATGTTGTATAAAAGGGGTTTTCAGATCGGGTTTATGGATGTGAAGTTGACCCCAGAGGGCTAGAAACTCATTGGAATGGTGGTATCTTTTCTCATTGAATTCTTGTGAATTTTAGGGCTACAAAAAGTGAATTATTGCGATTTTTCTGTTGTTGTTTTATATATTAATTTATAACAGTCCTAAGGGTTGAAATCTCTATAGTTAAGATCTGAGGAACCTTTCAGAAAGAAGGTGAATTTATAGATTTGCATTAATTGTTTGTTGCAATTGAAATTTCAACATGGCATCAGAGCAGTTGTAGTTGAGATCACTAGAGTATGATGGAGTTGTATTTCTGCTAGTGAATACCTGGGATGGGTACGTAACCTATCTAAGGTCATTGGGTGTGAAACCCTAGGTTGCTTAAGATTGGTACCTCCTTCTTTGGAAGGGTTATTTTGTCTACTTCAAATACTGTTGATTTTTGCATTTGAGGCTTTTTTGGATGTGTAAGGTCACTCAGCTTGAGAGTGTGACATGGTGGATGGAGCTTGAAACATTGTTCTCTGGAAGATCAAGCTTTAGATCCTTAGGGAGGAGGTTGATCTTTGGAAGCATGCTCAAAAAAACGTTTCAAACCTATCGATCCAACATAGTTGGCCATTCATAGGAAGAAGGAAGCCAAAGTGAAGAGAATCATTTTTGATTTCGGGAAGGAACACTATATCTCACACATTGTTGATAAGACGTGATGCTGGTATGCCTCCTCAAAAGTGGCAAGCTCCGAATCATGCAAACTAGCCACTGAAGCCATACCATACCTGTTTGGCATCTTTATCTCTTGAAGAGGTCTCTTGGGCTCTCCAACTGACTTTGCTTCCTTCAGGGTGTCTCTAAGCACTTGGGCTTCCTCTTCCCTGAATACTGCTCCCCCCTCTCACATACTGGTGTATCATCGTCTGAAGATTGAGACTCAGGAGTAGTACCTCCTGTAGATGGTGACCCATGGACTTGTGAACTAGAATCTGACTCAGATGAACTGGAAGGTGGAATCGGTGAACCTATAACTTGAGTCCCTGAACCTGTACCAGGTGAACCTATGACCTGTGTCCTTGAACTTGTAACACCTGAAACCAGTGGACTTGTCACCCTTGATACTGATGACCCTACACTCTGTGAAGCTGGACTTTGTGCAATCACCTGAGGTGTGGAAGCCTACTACCCTCCCTGCTCCGACTCACGAGACTTCTTGAAGGTCCGCTCCTCAAATCTCACTTCCCTCACTACAACTTTCCTCTGCAAGGGAAGATAAATGCGATAGGCCTTCGAAGTCTCATCATAACCCACAAAGATGCCCTTCTCTGCAGTGGGGTCCAACTTCGTCCTCTTCTCTGAAGGGACGTGAATAAGTCAGGCAACCAAAAATCCTTATATGGCCAACCTCAGGCCTCTTACCTGTGAACATCTCCTCAAGGGTCTTACACCCCAAGGCTCGGTGAGGACTCCTGTTCTGAATGTAAACAACTGTGCTGCATGCCTCAGCCCAATGAAAGAGTGGAGACTCTGATCATATAACATAACTCTCGTTGCTCCCACAATGGCCCTGTTCTTTCTCTCCGCCACTCCATTTTGTTCTGGAGTGTATGGTATCATCAACTGCCTCTTGATGCCTCCTTGTGCACAAAACTCATCAAATGCAGTGGAGGTATACTCACCCCCATTATTTGATCTCAACACCCGAATCCTCCTCCCTGTGTGGTTCTCCAGAAGAGCTTTAACTCTTGGAACCTTTGTAAGACTTCTTTCGATTTCTTGCTCTTTAGAAAGTAGATCCAGGTGTTACTGAGGTAGTCATCAATGAATGAAATATAGTACTAAAAACCAGTCAACGAAACAGAAGATATATGACCACGTAGATCAGAATGTATCAAGTCAAGTACCCCTGCTGATCTGCTGTCATTGCTAGGAAAAGCAGTTTTGGTGTACTTTCCCAAAGCACACCCCCTGCATAGATCACTATACTTTGTGCTGAACTCAAGAAACCCAGTCACCATATCTCTCAACATCGCCATACTCTTGTGCCATAGCTCACATAGATCACTGGTACTACTGTGTGCTAAAGAATGTAAAGGCTGGAATAAGAGCTTGTACAACTTCTCGCATCTGAATCCAATAGCAACAGAAGTAGATGGTCTTGATTCCTTGGGGAAAGCATGCACATGTCCATCAAGGAAGTATACCCCAAGACCTCCATCCTCGATTGTGGAAACTGACACCAAGTTCTTTTTCAGCCCGGGGACATACAAGACATCCCGCAACGTCATGGGACTCATGGACTCCCTCCGAAAGGTAACGGTCCCACATCCAACTGCTTTGACAACTGTCATCTCCCAACACTACCTCCACATCCAATTCTGTGTATGTAAACTTTGAACACATCTCCCGGGCACATGTCATATGGCTTGAAGCTCCACTGTCAATGTACCAAGTGCCAGTGATGGTGGATGCACCCAAAGTATGGCCAGTCAATAAGGGATATTCTCTCTCATCCTCCACATTTATGTTGGTGATAGATGCTCTTTTTTGATGGCTAGCACAAAGAGAAAACTCTCTCTCAAATCTACCTGCGTACTCATCGATCTCAGTTGAAGCTGCTATTTGCTGCTTCTTCTTCTTCTTCTTCTTGTTCAGGCACTGTCCAACATAGTTCTGAACTCAGGCAACCCAGTCACCATATCTCTCAACATCCGCAAAGTTGGATGATGCAGGTGAGCCATCCTCTTGTGCCATAGCTCACATAGATCACTGGTACTGCTGTGTGCCAAAGCATGTAAAGGCTGGAATAAGAGCTTGTACAACTTCTTGCATCTGAATCCAATAGCAACAGAAGTAGATGGTCTTGATTCCTTGGGGAAAGCATGCACATGTCCATCAAGGAAGTATACCCCAAGACCTCCATCCTCGATTGTGGAAACTAACACCAAGTTCTTCTTCAGCCCGGGGACATACAAGACATCCCGCAATGTCATGGGACTCATGGACTCCCTCTGGAAGGCAACGGTCCCACATCCAACTGCTTTGACAATTGTCATCTCCCAACACTACCTCCACATCCAATTCTGTGTATGTAAACTTTGAACACATCTCCTGGGCACATTTCATATGGCTTGAAGCTCCATTGTCAATGTACGAAGTGCCAGTGATGGTGGATGCACCCAGAGTATGGCCAGTCAATAAGGAATATTCTCTCTCATCCTCCACATTTATGTTGGTGATAGATGCTCTTTTTTGATGGCTAGCACAAAGAGAAAACTCTCTCAAATCTACGTGCGTACTCATTGATCTCAGTTGAAGTTGCTATCTGCTGCTGCTTCTTCTTCTTCTTCTTGTTCGGGCACTGTCCAACATAGTGCCCAAACCCTTGGAAAGCAAAGCATTTAACTTTGCTCAAATCATTCTTCTGTCCACCTTGCTGCTTAGGCCCACCCTGCTTGAGGCCCTTCTTGGATTTCTTCTTCCCCTTGGTTGACAGAGCCACATTCTCCTCATCCTCCTTACTGTTTGAAGAGCTCCCTTGCACAAATCCTCTCTGAGTCTCCTCCTGCACAAAGTCATCCCAAAGACGACCCCAAGAAGGCATGTTCTCTCTTGCAACAATAGGATCCACAAATATAGCCCATGACTTCGTCACGCCATTCAAGGTTGCTCGCACTAGCTCACTTCCATGCACCACCTCCCCAGCTGTTGCAAACTCATTTCGAACTTGAGTAATCCTAGTAAGGTAGGATGTCACACCCTTAGCCATGACCATCTTTATACTCTTTAGTTTCTCCCTTAGTACCATTTTCCTGTTTTCATTGGAACTTTGGTACAAGTTAGTTAAGGCATCCCACATAAGATAAGCTTGGGTCTTAGAGGTCAAGTGTGGGATTACATGATCCTTCACTGCATCAAGAATTATCCTCTGTGCCTTGATGTCCTTTTTATTAAAGGCTGTCAACGCTGCTGCATTAGTGGCCGTGAGAATTTGAACTGGGTTTGCTTGAGTGTTGTTCACCACATCATCCCACAAATCATTCTTCTATAGTATTAAGACTATCCTTGCTTTCCAAGGAATGAAGCTGGCTGCCCCATCCAGCCTATCCTCCAACCTCAACCCTGTGGCCATCTCATTGAAATGTCAAAGTCCAAAAATATGCTCATTGAACAAAAGAATATCCCTTTGACAATCTTAAATTCAAGGTCTATATCTCTTCCCCCCATGCTCTGATACCGTGAAAGTTTTTACTGTTCAAACCCCAACTTGATTTCAAGTCTTGTTTCACATTGTTTAATGCCCAACCCAATGAACATAAGTGCTGCGAGCGATTTTTCTCGTAAACAATGAAAAATATTGGAAACACAAGGTGAACTTCACTAATTTAAAGGCAAAAAATTAAATAAACTTCACACCATGAAATTTGCAGACACAGAGATTTTTGGCAAACTGCCCAGGAAAAAGTCCGAAGGGAAAACCTGTTGAGAGAGTATTTATTATTTCTTCAGTAAAATAATACAACAACAGAATGCAACTTATCTCAACCAAAAGAAGACAATTTCAGTGCCTCGAATTCTGTGTTGATAACAGCCTCGAAATATGTGCAATAAAGTTCTGGAAATTCATGCCCTTCTCAAGCATACTTGAATTGTGCAACAACTTCTTGAATTTCGTGCTAAACCTAGTCTCCAACCTTGGTATGTGTGCCCAATAAAACAACAACAGAATGCCTCGATTTTCATGCCCTTAGTACGACCTGTTGTACCTGCCCCCGAAATGCATGCCAACGATGTGGGAATTCGTGCTCAATTTATCTGCCTTGGAATGCGTGCCAACCTCCTCGATTTTAGTGTTGCATTACTTCAGCTGTAAGTGCCTTGGTATGCGTGTCCACAGTCTTCTCCCTCTCTCTTCTGCGTCCTCTTCTTCTCAAGAAGTCAACTTGCTCTCTCCAATGCTCATGAAGAATATTATTTGAAAAATGCCTTTCACTTGGCTTTTTGTGTTTCTCATTATGGTAGCTGAATGGTCATCTAATCCAAGGGCCCATATTGGTTTAGATCAATGGATGAGAATAAATTAAAGTTACAAACATCGCCGATATATTGGCAACATCGCGATATATCGTGATGCCAACCCTCCGACGATATATCGGGAATATATCGGCCGATATTTTCACCGATTTTTTCCCGATTTTATCGCGATTTTTTGGCGATTTTTTTTAATATATTGCGATTTTTTGCCTTTTTTTTGCTCATTTGCCGTGTTTTGAAAACAAAAATTGTCGTGCCCATAAAAAATGTTGCCTTCTTCATTAGTAATTGGTCATATTAAATGGTAATATTAAATTCTTAAAGTAAAAGGATAGAAAATGAAAGACAAGGAGAATGTCAGAAAAGGATAGAAAATGAAAGATAAGGAGAATGTCACTTTTACTTAAATTTTTAACATTACCATTAATTCTTTCAGGATGTTTGAGAGTGGTTCCAACCTCATTGGACTTCATATGCAAAAAGTAGAGTTTTAGATCCCATTCAGAATTCAACAGACTTAATAGTTTTTCAGGAGTTTAGGATTACAAAGTTTCCACTGGATTTTATCATGTATGAGGGTATGGGATTGGCATTTAATCAAGCACATCAACCCCTCAATGTACCTTGATGTTGGTCGTGTTGATTGTTGAACTCCTTTGTCACGACCTTAATAAAAATTTACTCTTCACTCAATCAAAATCACTTATTAAGCATGGGAACTTTTTCTACCTTATTTTAACGATTGGATTAGAAAGTTTCATCAAAATTGTAAGGTGTTGAGTTGTTGACTAATGTCCTTGGAGGATCAACTTTGAGATTTAAGGTAGAGGCAAGGACTAGAGCCCTAGAGGAGGGAGGCATAGGGTGTTATTGATGAATAGGATCCCAATATAGGCAATGATTCGCCAACATGTATTATTTATGGTTTATGTTTCACATTCATTTTTTTAAATGTCCTTGCTCATTTATTAATCAAAAATATGCATATACATACATAGCGATTTAAAATATACATAGAGTCCACTACAACCCCCATGATTGCTAGGGCCTTCTAGCTCTAGAGGCAAAGCCATTACTAAAGCAATTAGCTTTGCTTGTAATAGGGGTAGAGGGAATCGATTGTTTATTTACTTGATTTCATTGTATATAAGATACATTGATTGTATTTTTTTGGTGATTCAATAGTCGGGGACTCGGGATCCAAGACACGATTCATTTTTTGTGTGAACTATCACTAGATGTCTTATACATCTTATATATCAGTTTTCTTTCCATATTCATGTGGTAATGTGTTTACTTGATGTTCTTGTTGCTTTAGATGTTTAGAAAATTGAAAAAAAATGAATATTTTTGTATTTTTTTTAAGTCTGCCGATATATTGCCGATGTTTGCCGACACTTTCGCCGATAAATCCGATAATTTCTTTTTGGACCCTCGGCGATATATTCACCGACACGATATTTGTAACTTTGGAATAAATGCACTTTAATTCTCTGCATAAATTAATTGCACTCAACCACCACTTAAATATATCAAAAAGTCACTTTAATTTCTAAAGTGAAATTAGATGCTCATCTCAAGTCATTTAATGCAAGGGGAATGTTATTTTCCCGTTTTAGTGACTTAGGCACAAAGTCACTAGGGAAACAATTTCCTAAGTACACAATCAACAAGATGCTGTGGTGAGCTACTTGATCGGGATCAATGAATCGAAGGATCAAATGGATGCCTTTGGAACACCTATCACCCTTAAAAGGGCTTCCTCATACATGATAGAATCCAGTGGAAACATTGTAATCTTGAAATCCTGAAAACTATAAAGTCTGTTGAATTCTAAATGGGATCTAAATTTCTACTTTTTGCATATGAAGTTCGATCAGGTTGGAACCACTCTCAAACATCCTGAAACAGTTAATGGTAAAGTTAAAAATTTAAGTAAAAGGAAGGAGAATGAAAGATAAAGAGTGTCACTCTTACTTTAAGAATTTAACATTACCATTTAATATTACTCACTTCAATTTCACTGCGGTGGGAGTTGTACTGAGACCAAACCAATTGGTTTTTGACGGACTTGGGTGGTTCAGGTCAGTTCGGTATAGAACCCGTCTCTGGGCCAAGTTTTCTACCGGTTCAATGCTGCTGAATGTTAGACCAGTCAACTTGGTCAATTTTGGTTCTTAGTTGACAAGTTTTTAAAACATTGGTTCAGGTACACTCAAAAGATCTCGGAGCCCAAGGTACGCCTTAGCTAGAGTGAGGGTGTAGAGCTTGGTACCAGCGGTAATTTAGATTTAAGATTGTAATACTTTTATCTTGCCTATGGGTTTAAAAGTCTTGAAACCTTCTTGCCAGTGGATAAAGAAAGGGGAAATCTAATCTTAGTTAGATACTGGAAATAAATCTAATTTAGATGCAAGAAATGAAAATATAATCCAAGTATGGAAATTAAATTGCAGAAAAGGAAACTACAAAGTAAGACTACAAAATTGACATAGGGGGTAGGGGGGATGTGAGGGATGGTGGTCTATCCCAATAATCCTTTGTGATTTACAATAGTCCAAAAGGACTTTTGAGAAGGCTTACTAATCTTTTATAGTATAGGAATCTGTAAGTTTACAATAGGATTTGACATGGTCAAATCTAAGAGAGAAAGACCCGTTGGTTGGATGTCAACTCCTCTGGAAGGGGGCTGATCTAAAGGGGCCGCTAAAAACATGCAAAGAAAGGTGTTATAACAACGCCAAAAATCTCACAAGAGGTTGCCACCTAGCTGCCACCTAGGCCTCAAATAAGCTCCTAACCTACGTTGTTGAAAACACACTTGAAACCAGAGGTTACGGGGGTTAAAGATCCAAATAAACAAGGACGTAAATGAACTTTACCTCGCTGTTTATGTGCTGTTCGGATAACAGGCAGCGAGCTGAAATACTCAAATATGTAAATAAATACACTGCCTTTATAAATTTTAAGTATTAGTCTAAGTGGTTAATGATCTACTTTAATTAAATGCACTTAGAAACAAATGTATTTTTGGATATACTTGAAAAATAGCGATTGAATTGAAGTAGACCTTATAAACATGCAAGTAAAAGATCTAACAAATATAGCTTTTAAAATTCTTAAGATCTAAATTGAGCATGTAAATAAAAAAAGATTGATTTTGGTTGAAGAAAGTTGAGTGAAGAAGATGGAATGCCTTCAAATAGGCAATAGAGCTCCAAAGTGGAGTGCTGAGGGACTAGTCTGTTGAAGCCACCAAGCTTGAGGGGGGTGTGCATGGCTTACTGCCCACTTCTTGATGGATGAGGACCTGCAAGGTTAGCTCAAATAACAAATGGGAGATTGGAGGGTTAAATCAAGTACCAATACAATTGAAAAAATATTTATATTTAAACACCACTCTAACAATCTATAACAAATTCCCAATAGAAAACTTTGTTAGTAAGTAAACTTGTTCAAGTATCGAGAGTTAGAGGAAGAGTAGGACTATATATAGAATTTTAGAGATTCTGTAATTCATACAAACTCACCTTGCTTGCATGGGAACATTTATGTAATAGACTTGTAGATCACGAAAACTGAAGTTTTGAATGTTGCAAAAAGTGTGGTGTGTTTGAAAAAATGTTCATCGTAAGGGTTTATAATGCAACAAATTCCACTATTGTGGAGATATTTTGCTCTCCTTGCAATATATATATATATATATAGGGTAAAGTTAGAAGGTTAATGTTGTTGTTATTGTTGCTAGAAGTGGTTGGTGGGCAAGCTCGTTGTTTTTGTTGGCTATATGCTTTGATTGGATATATATTCCATGTAAGGACCCTTGATGTTTTTCCTTATTTGAGCTTGGACTTGTGTTGGTGGCACTGATGTACAAGGCAAATAGTGTCATTGAAATGTTGATGATGTGCCTTTTAATGATGATTGCAATTTTTAAGTGGCGTGGTTAAAAGATTGTCACTATAGGGACCTATTTTAAAACAAATTTCCATATCTTGGAGCTATCTTTCTCTCCTTCCAAAATACATAGGATGAGAGGGTTGATGTTGTCTACTGTTTCTGGAAGTGGTAGACAACTAACCTCATTGTTTTTGTTGGATATATTCATTCATTGGATATCTATTGCTTACTAGGATTCTTGTTTCCACTTACTTGAGCTTGGACTATGTCGGTGGTACTGCTATTTAAGATAGGTAGTGTTGTTAATATGTTAACAATGTGCCATTTAACTATGATACCAAGGCTTGTTTTGACAATGACATTGGTGCTTGAGGTCATATGATGTCATTGAATATGTTGACTGTTGCATTTTGCTCCATTATAATCTACTGGGATGGTGTCTTACTTTGAGTTGAAGGGAATCTAAGCAAAGGTGTAATAAGACATTCTTGTAGTTTATAGATATTGATTGTGATTTGCGAAGTTATGGGAGATATTGTTGCTAAGATTATGAAGTTGATGGTCTTTTATCTTTCGTTCATATTCATATTTATTATTTTGTATTACTTGTCCTATATGGATTTTTTTCTATTGTCCTTCTTATGTTGGATATTTGTTACTGAATGAACTTTGCTCATTTAAATTTCCAAGGGAAACTGTTTCGAAATAACCAACTAGGTAACATTTGAAAATAGAGCTACTAGCTACCTTCTTCATAAATATAAAATATATTATACTCTTTATGGGGGGATTCCGTGAAAAGTTTAATTTGCAATTATTTAGTTGAAAATAATTTAGGTAGATAGTTATTCAAATTTTGATAGAATATATATGGTCTTTTAATATAGAAAATATACTTAACTATTCTAATAAGTTGTCCCTTACAAAAAAATGAGCTAGTGTAACAAATCTAAATAAAAGACTAATATTAAATAATAATCATAAATAATATGTAAAAAATAAAGAATAAATATAATTAGTAATTAATGAAAGGTCAAGAGACGTACCTGTTCATCTTCGTGACCAGTGGATGCCTATATAGGTAAATCGTCATGAAGGTATTGTATCAATCATTCGTTCAATAAATATTTTATACAATTCAATTCTATTTGCAAAATATTTCTGTTATTACAGCTTCTGTTGCTACCGCTAGTCATTTCTCATCCTACTCTTCATGTTCACTCTTAGTTCAATGAGCTTTTTGGTTGTAAGCATTTTCTTCTTTTATTTGTTAGAACTTAAATTTATGTGTTGTTCATTGTAGGGGCGTCTTCCCTTTATGGAACCCAAGCGCAAGCGAGTAGAGAATGCTCTGGTTCCACAACGTTGTTTCAAAAGAGTGAAATGTTTTGTTGGTATGAACCATCATTATTTTGTTATTATTTGTTTAGATTCCTTTTGTATAGATTGTCTTTTGTTCTTATTGTATAGAAAAGGTAATTAAGTTTTATGATATTCTATACTTTATACAGCCATGATGTGTGTGATTATTTTCTCATGTTTTTCATAGTTTCTCAAATCATTAGAATGGAGATGATATTTAGTCAAAGAGAATTATGAACTCATCGGATTTTTTTAATGGGTGTAGAATCAGACGCTGGATTTGCGCCGACAACATCAAAAGTGAGTTTGCTAAATATTATCATTGTTTTATTTGATAGTTAAAACTAATTTTGGGGCTTGTTTTATTTATCTATATTGGCATTTTACTAGTAGTTAGCTATCAATAATTTCTTAAGGCATTAGCACATTCTTGTCAAGAATTCTATCTATATGGCCAGAAAATTTCTTTTATATTTTTGTAAGAAAACATATTCTTTCTTTTGGAAGTGACCAATAGGAAAACAACTTTAACAACTACTGATAAAATAAGTACTTGCTATAACTTGTAAAATGAGTATTTTTAATTCCTAGACTTTACTATTTGGTTTCTTTTGACTTTAAGATGCAAACTAATAATAACTTTATTCCTCTAATTCAAGTTTTTTTAATCCAATTTTAACTTGTAAGATAAGATGAGATAATTTATTCATGTATGTGAGTATGTCAATGGGAGATTGGAGATTAGTAATGTAGATAAACTCCTATACTTGTGGTGAAGGTTATGGTTATTAGGAATATAATGTGTGCATCCGATCGAGAGATGAGAAACATGCATTCATAAATAACGATTCCATTGATAACATAAAAGAAAAACAAAGGGAGTTATGACCTAATTCATTACTTCATAAGTACATGTCAAGATAATTCTAGCAAGAAGTATAGCATTAAGGTTTAGAAGATTTCCTCATCCACAAAGCACTATACGCAATCCTCCACCTACATTCAACAATTACTGTACTAAGCTCCAAGGGGTTTATCCCTAAATCCAGCTGTACATCAAGAAGTATAGCATTAAGGTTTAGAAGATTTCCTCATCCACAAAGCACTATACTCAATCCTCCACCTACATTCAACAACTACTGTACTAAGCTCCAAGGGGTTTATCGCTAAATCCAACTGTACTTCAACTGGAGAGAGAAAACCATTATGTAGGTTTTAGCTCCATCTCTTCGATAATCAAAACCTTTTCATCAACCTCCCTACCAAAAGTAACAATGAGTTGTTGAGATCGACTTTCTTCTTCAAGAAGAATCAATAAAATATGCTAGGTACATCTTTATCCCCATAATATACAACCGACTCCTATGACAAGCCAACAATGAATAAAATAGTTTATTGGTTTTGCTAAATAACTTCTCGGTGTTTTACGTTGTACCAAGCACCAACAATCTCCGAGATGCATGTATATGTGCTCAAAGGAAGCTCCAAGAGAAGTTGCTTGATTAATGATCACCCGTACTGTGAGTGAATTCCTCTAATAAAAGAATCCACCCTTTTACCAAAGGGATGGAGTCAACAATAAATAAATGATATGTAGCTTGTTACCCTCTAACATGTATGGGTGACTTGATGATCATTGCCTCTGTGATCTTCCATCACATCTAGCAGTTTCATAGGTGAGATGTATGGTTTACCCATGGATATTTGCTAGAGACACTTCAGCTTGTTCAGATCACGAAGTTATTTGCCAGACCTTTAGTTGATGCCAATGTTATGACACACTTTATACTTGTTGATTCATGGGAAATGCTTCTTTGTGTGGTTGTGAACATGAGGGGTCAATGGTGTTAGTGTCACTCTATAATGGCTCATGTATCTCATGGTTGTTTTATAGTGAAAGATACATTGTGGTGTAGTCAAAAGTATTCCTTTGAATCAAGTGTATCTCTAGGGATTTAAGTAGGTGCAACACTCGTTTTAGGTCATTTACACCATTTTACGTAGCCATTTTTTATTCCATGTTATTTCACTAGCGTTTCCACCCATTTCCATCATGTTCCCCTTTTGTAATTGACTTGTCATATGTTATGTTCCAAGGTCTCTATACTAATTCCATGTATAAATGCGTAAGCCAAAGTTAAGAGTTAAAGTAGTCTAAGGTTGATGCAAACAACCAAGTTCCCAATGTCATGAGGTTTCAAAGTGAAATCTAAAACAAATGGACTAAAGGAAAAGGTAACTCAAGAAAAAGCGCTCCCTTCAAAGGCACCATGTGGAAGAAAAATCTAAAACCCGTAGCTCTTGAAATCTAAGGTTTAGATTTGATTCTCATTCACATTTCTATGATGGTCAATTCATTAACATCCTCTTCCTACTATCACATTCTTCTCTTCACCTTCACCTTACTTAGGAACTTAGGAAAAGCACACTGTGTTAGAGGTCAAGCATTTAATAAGGGGTTAATTATGGTCACACCATGGTAAGTCTAAGGTTAATGGGATAATTAATCAAAAGGCCGTTGAGTTAATTATAAAGGTGCACTTGCTAACCTTATGATGGTAATGTTTTACATATTTGAGTGTATTTTACGGTTCACCAAGTCTTGCGTTGTTGGGGCTTCGTCAAGTTAGTGCCGTAACACAGTTGGATGCTTTAACACACGGTACATTTGGATGCTCTAACACATGGTTGGTGATTGTTTGATGAGTTTTAGCCCCCATTGGATGTGTGCCCTCCTTTTATGCACTCTTTGATGAACACATGGGAGATCTAAAAGACCTTGGAAGTGGCTATCCCCTTTCTTGATGGATTATTGATGATTTTCCTTAGCTATTGGGACGAGTTGGCGTATTTTGACTGCTTCTTGGACTTCTGGCACTATTTTGGAAGGAGATCTACATATGTGGTCAACCTTCCATTCGTTCATTAATGAGACATTTCACATGTGTCACTTATGGAGGGAATTTTTTGCATTATTTATCGGAGCGCTCTAGGGTTTTAGACCCTTGTTTGACCTTGGATACACTATAAATTTACCTAACCTTAGGTGGATGTTGTCCTTATTTTCACAAAATAAACTGTTATTTAATTTGTAGAAATTAAAGTCTTCACATAGCAGTAGTTACACATATAGATGGAAAATGAAAATTAGAAGCATAAACGCAATACACATATAATTTATTACTTTAAATCAACTTTTCATCAATAGATCCATGCTTACAAAGAAACCTTTACAAGTCGTTGAAACTAACGGTTGTATGGTAAACTCAAATAGGGCAAAATCTACAAACATTACTGAGGAAAACTGCCTGTACTGCTTGCTAGAAATCTGCAGTATAGGTTGTCCGTACAAATGTATGGACCTATTTTGTATGATCGTACAGACTTGTCCGTGTACTTTTTTTCTGCATGGTTGAATAGATTTGTCTATATGGATCCATATGATTGTACAAACTATTGTTGTTGCTGCCTGCCTGTTGTTTTTTGCTTGTTGTTGAATCGAGCTCCTCTTCGACGCTCTAACGTTGCTCCTTGGAGGAGTTTCTTCACCTTTCGACCAAACTATCTTTTAGTGAAGAATGAATGTGTCTTTAACCTATACCTTGACCTGCCTTTATACTTGAGTTGAAGACTTTATCTACTAAACACCTAAAGTTACAGTGAGATGTACAATTGAGATTAGTCTAAAATTTAAATCACTAATGTATTACAAATACACTTTATTAGACTCAACAACTAAATAACAGACTTTCACTATATTAATAAAGTGGATTACAAAATAGATTTGATTCTAATGACTTCTTGCATGTTTGACACTAAATCTGTGCGGAAATTCCTCTTCGGGTTACAAAAATCAACTCACTTGGCACCTGCTTGGAGTAGAGCGCTGCACCTTTTGAGGTACATTACATTTATTGTTTGACTTAGTTGATGGGAAGTCACAATGGGAGATCTCTCTTGGACCATGTTACACCCTAGATCGATTGCTGCGTGCCTTTCAGGATGTACCAGAGTGAGGGCATCTTTTGCCATTGTAAAAGGCCAAGTCTGGATTTTCTTATGTAAAATTGTTGGTCTAGCAGGGCTCAAGACCCTTGGTTTGGTCATGGTAGGTCCACTTGGTTTTCATTTCAAGGAGTGCTGGCTTAGTGGCTCTGCTGACCACCCGTTGATGGACATAAGTCCTCCATCATGTTGGGCATTTATACTTCGGGTGAGTGTTTGGTGCACCTTGGTATAAATCCATTAGGACACATGACTTAGGGCCTCCTAGCCACACTTGTGTTTATTCTACGTAGAGGTGATTGCGGTTTTAATGGTTGTCATACTTGCTTTAGCACACCTCATCTATGCTCGCTTGGACCTATCTTTTGATGTATTACCCCTCCTCTTGGTCTCCATGAGCAAGATTGATAATGATGTCATCCTTTGAAGGAAGCCTTACCTTGCTAAAATGGAGAATGTTGAGGGAAATTCTACATCGTTGGGGTTAGTAGGGGCACAACGTCCTCCTTTTGGCTCAACGTTTCACTTGATTGAAGCCATTTGCATCAATTTATCATTATTTTATGTCTTTTGGGGTTTAATCCTCAGTTTGTGGGTGAAACTTTGAAAGGCCCTATTTTAAAGTTATTTTATCTTTTAGTAAGGTAGGCTCTAAAGTTAAAGAGTTTAGGCTGTTTCATACAAATAAAGAGCACCTCCCTTCTAACTATACAAGGGTTCAAATATGATCATTTTACTTTTTCTCTTGGTATACTTGAGCATTTGAGGCTAGGCACACTTCTCTTTTTGGCATGTTTTCTTGCGGTCAAGGCTAAATGATGATTTTCTAGGATTTGCTATGTCTCAAGGTTGATCCAGGTAAATGGTTGTTATAACTCAACTCAAGGGTAAGGGAGGACCTAAGATCTCTCTTGTTCTTTTCTTGGTATATGTTGTTAAGATCTTTCAATTTTCTTGTTTGATGTTTCCCTTGTGCACCTTAAGCAAGTCATATTAGGGTTTTGCCTTGCATCTTACGGTTTACCATTCGTTTTTGAGGAGACTTTGCTCTTGAAGGAGCTTTCTATGAGTGGGCCTTGGAGTTCATTATTTGCCCTAATTACGCTAAGGCTACTTTGACCTATCTAGGGTTACTAGTCTTTGCCCAAATTTGTAAATATTGAATTGCCAAATTGAGAAGGGACATTGACCTTGATCTCTTGGTGCCCCAGGGTTAAGGAGTAAGGTCTAACGCCTTCTCTTCAACTTTTATGCAAAATTCTATTGTACATATATCTTGAAAATACAAAAATATATAATATTCTGAAAAGTGAAAACCCTAAAAATATAGAAAATCCAAAAACCAAAAAAGATTGCTTTGTTGAAAGATCTACTCCGTGGGAAAAGTGCGTCCATGTAGGTTTCTCTATGAATCCTCAAGGACGTCTCTTTCCTGTTGTGGGATTGAGAGATATCCTGTGGTCTGTGTTATTTTCTGGTACATTTTCAGATCTGGTACAGTAGGTATGACGGTAAAATCAACAAATTATGAAGGCTTGGAATAAGGCCTAGGTTTGACCCCTGGGGGTTGAGCATCTATTGGAAGAGTTTAAGCAGGTCCACCATTTATTTTGAGGTGTGGTTAGGGCTTAAACCAGATCTAGTTAAGCACTTTTTCAGATTTGATTTAGGGGCTCCTGTTAACCTCGAGGTATGATCCTTACCGTAGTATTCAAGATACATCTTATATGGTAAATTGGTAATCAGTTGGTTTTCATCTATTTTTTGAAGTATTGTTGCTGTACTATTATAACAACAGTAAGATATCGACGCTATATATCTTGGAATTGATTACAAAGTGTTCTAACTCCTACCCTCTTGAGGTGTCATATCTATGCTTCATTGTTTTGACTCCATAAGGCATTGTTCTTAGCCAAGAGGTTGCTGCAAAAGGTATTTGTCTTGTGTTTGAGTGATTTGCAAGATATCCTTTGTCAGTATTAGGGACTCCCTGTTGGCCTTAGGAGTTGACCTAAAGTGTTGAGAAGTTGCGCTGTGGTGACGTTGGGCACTAGCTTCTCCCCTGTGTACCTCTTAGAGCACCGGTATTTGTGACCTTAATAAGGATGCTAATTTGAGTGGTAATAGACCACATGGGTGACACTTCTTGAGAATCATTCATCATTTATTGCTTGGTGTGTCAGAGGCTGACCCTATGAGGAGGTCTAGGCACACACTTTCATGAGGTTTGTTGAGTTAGTTGCTCTTGGGAGGAGTAAAAGGGTCAAAAACCCTAGATTTGAACCCTTTTCATTTATTGTTTGACTGGATCTATTGGAGTGCTCTGCCTTTAAGAGTTATTATTTCATCCCTCACGTATTATTCCACCTATTCTAGATGTGCACCCCCTATGCTAGTTGGTTAGGGTTTTGGTATTTTGACCATGCCATGAAGAGTTTTTATTATTATTTTTATTGATGAGTTATTAGTCTCTTTTGCTATACAAGAGATCCTCGTTTCATTTTAAAGCTTGCTTGAGCTTATGGAGCATAAAAAATCCTATTGCTATTTGCTTAGTATTTTTTGTGTAGAGCTTTGGGTTAATATTGGAAAATCTAGTTGAAGATATTGGTGCATGAAGTTGATCATGGATGTCTTCTGCAAATGCTGATCTTGGATAATTTGTGGGTAAACTCTTTGCTTGCTTATTGGAGAAGCTAGTTGAAGTAATTGGTGCATGAAGTTGATCATGGATTCCTTTTGCAAATGCTGATCTGGGATAATTTGTGGGTAAACTCTTTACTTGCTTTGTAATGTTGTCAATGTGCTTATTACTAGTTAGCATGCACTCTACATTTGAAGTGTGTTACTTGTAATTCCTTTTTGGCAAGGTTTATTATTCGGGTTCATTGGGAATTCAACTCTTGAATCTATTTTTGGATAGTGGAAGGAAGTGTATTGGCTATCAAAGACTAGAACAAGGGTTTGAACTCAGCCATCACTTCTATTCTTTGATTACCAAATCTTCACAAGTTTCCTCTATGACCCCATTGCTCTATCTCTAAAGCAATTACGCAATAGTCATAGAATTTCAGCCATCTTAAATTTGGTTTGAAATCATTTTTTATTTCATTCGCAGATCTGGATATAAAAATTCATCTTGAGAACAAATTATTTCTGCAAAAGCTTAACAGTTTGTATCATTAGAACCCTCTCTGGGAGGGCTGCACTTAATTTTTTTAAGCTGTACTTTGCATCTTAAATTTTGATTTTTTTGGACAGCTTATGGTTTGTTTTGCATTCTGATCATTAACATTAAAATTAAGGTGAAATTTAATTCTAGATTTGCCTAAAATTTAACGCCATTATGTTCTTATTTCATCTATCTTTTGTCTGGGTTAAATAGTGAATTGTTTATTAGTGATTTTCTGTTTTAAATTGCATCTTACAAACACTTTATAACAATTGTATAGCATATTTCAGATCTGGAATATTTTGTAACAGCTACAAGTCAATAAAGGCATCGATTTTTCACTATTACTCAATTAATTACCTACGTATGGTTGCCTTTTCAATTCTCGTCTAACTTATGCTCATTTTCAATCATTTAAAGTCTGAAATATTATGCTGTTTTAACCATTTAAATTTGTTTGCAAGATATAATGTTGGGGTTATTAAACAACTTTGTAAATTGCTAGTTTAAATATGGAAATCAGATTTTAACTCTGTTCTATTGGCAATCTCAGCTTTAGAACAAGAGTGTCTTTGGTTCTAATTTATATTTTTCACTTTTAGATTTTACCTTCAATTTCTTTTTAAAGCTTTAAATCGGTTTTCTTTATAATTCACATTCATTTTTGCTTGGCTTAGAGCATTTTTTTTTTTTTTTTTTTTCCATGTGGTTCACTTTAATCGGCTTAGCCGACCGCTACATCCACGAAATAATTTCCGACGGACCCGCCCAGAAGGGGTTTCCGCCCTGCGGCCGCTGCGTGCCTAACCCCAAGAGGATCTATGAGGATGGATCCCGTGACCTCGCATGCTGGGAGGCCTAACTTCTGAGAACACAACCGATCGAGCTAACTCTTGGGGCTAGTTAGAGCATTTCTTTTATTGCTGGTTATAAGAAATTTAACTCATCACAAGCCATAACAGTATTGTTTCTTTTGGATGATCATAGTATAATTGCTCAATTGGATGTGTTTCAGTTTTTGTTATAATTAAAACTTTCATTTAAACAATTCATTTTTTTTTTGCTTACAATCCCCTTGCTTACTACATATCTTAAGGGATCTTAAAAGCAATCTCAGCATTATTTACTTGCTTATGTTCTCTTTCATTTTGAAGCAATTATACTATGATCATGGATGTTGCACTCAATCAAATGTGAGTTGGATATTATAGATCATTTTGAAGCAAGTATACTATATGATCACGGATCTTGCACTCAATCAAATGTGAGTTGGATATTACAGATCAATCCTGGAATTTACACATATTTTCTCTTTGCTATAACACTTAGTTGAAATTTCTGCATTAGCACTCACTCACATCCTAGCTTCCTTTCTGTTTCTCCACACATTCCACCTCCCTTTCCCCTAAACATGGATCATGCCCCATGAATCAGTGGTATGATGAGGATTGCATTATTCTCCACAGCTAACTTCAACACGCTTTCACTCAGGATCACCCCTCTTGTCTTGATCTTACGGATTCCTACCCTCGTCTTCTCCGTCACAAGAAACACCCCTTCATCTTTCAGAGGAGATGGGAGTCTAGTGCTTACCTCATCCACTCACCCAAAAACTTATGGTTAACCATCTTCCCTCACCACTGAATCTGCTGCTCGATTTTGATCCAAAATCGATGTTCTACCACTCCTCCTCCCTCCTGCTAGTTATTCTCTTACCAAGATATCAAAGAGGTAGTATGCGTGATAAATAAAGCAAAGCAATGGAAGAGGTAGGGTTTTAGGCAGATTCTTCAAGCATGTTCCCCACACCCTGGATTGTCACTTGGCCGATATGTTCAACCATAGGGTCCATATAAAGCTGATACTAGCATTCAGTGGATATTATCCAGATCATACACAGCCCCCCTCCTCTAGGCAGCAAGACATTATATGGTCCAACTCCTAGATCTCCACATTCTTCCTTCAGAAAGCTATTTTGAAAGCTATTTTGAGATTCCTCCATTCAGTCTCGGATGTTAGGAGAGATGGTTCCAGCAGACTATGACAAGCCTGTACCATTTGTATAACATATCTTGGATCCATTCTCTTTTTACATCCATCTCCTGGGCCTACTCTCTATCTTCGGAGTTGGCTTTTCGGGAATTAGATTAGATTGATACCTTACTGCATCTTGCTTTCGGTAGGAGTCACTGTAGTGCTTGCACTTTGTATTGATATCATTTTGTACTCAACAGTCCCTTTGACCTTCTTCAGTGGTGATTCGTTGGACATTAACAAAATTATCTCATCTTATCCTCCCTTGAAAGCTCTTCATCTTTCCAGCAAGTGAACATCCATTGCTGAAAAGTGCACGCAAGAGGAAAAGGAATTGACAGAGCCAAATCAGTTCTTCTCGACTTTAACAACAGTTCATTGGTACCCTTGTGGGGGAACCCTATATAAAATGCAGATTAGTTAAAATATCCCAATTTAGCTGATTTTGTTCGTCTAGATAACTGTTGTTTGTGGTATGCCATAGCCATGTTAAACTGCCAGATCAACCACCTCTCAGATTGATATTTTGTTTCGTAGCTGGGTTCTTTTGATAGGGCTTATGCATTTTTCACAAAATTTATGATTTGGAGTCATTCTTTACTGGTGGACTGATCAAACATTGTGTATCCTGCAGACAGATCTTGCTCACAAGCATCCATTTACTCTTGTATTGAAGAACCTAGGACGCAGACCTGATAATAGTGAGTCTGGTAAGTGTCTTGGCTATTCAATTTTTTTTGATTTTAGATGATTTGTTAATATTGTGTTTCACTAGCCTGTTATATTTTCTTGAATTTTGATCCGAGTTACAAAATCTGGAGGTTAATACCCCTAATATTTTGATATTCTCACACCTGCAGCAATATGTATAGAAATAGAAAGAGAAGGCAGGCAGATAACACCAGTTCAACTTGAGAAGGAGTACCAAGATTGGTTAAAAGCTATGCATGAAAGCTATGATGAAGAGGTAGAGTGTGGTGATGGGGAGGCTACACTGATATTAAATCCTAGTAATGGGAAGGATCTTGGAATTTCTAACAAGGGTAAGAAGGATCATCGGTTCATTGTTGGTTTATTTTCTATATTTAAATATGATGGCAGGTTCATTATTTTCTGGAAAGTTTTAACATGTGCAGCTTTTTGGTTTGTATTGTTGCCTAAAATGATATTGTAGTGTAGAGTTTTCGAAGACTAGACATAATTTGATAGGGAAAAAATATTCCCGACAGGAAAAAATGGTTGTGTCAATAGTCAGTTTGGTCAATTTTGCAAGGGTGATATCATGATAAAATATTGCACAGAACTAATTAATGGTTGGACTTATTTGTTGTTATAAAATAGCTTTTTGCTAGTTAATCCTAAAGACATAACACTTGTAAACTGAGTATGCTAAAATGTTTGAAAGAACAGTTCTCATCTGAACCAGGAGAGTTTCAAAGTACATTTTCATTTGAACTGGGAGAACTTCAGTGATAATTTCAAATATATTGCAGCAATTAATTTTGGTTCTCTTGGATTGAGGACATTATTTAAAATTATTTTAACTCTCATAGATTCTACAATGTGGGTCTACAGATCTCTAAAATGCTGTCAACAAACAATACTAAATGGCATAATCTTTTTAAAATAAAAAGATGCCTTTTGGGTACAAAATTTGGAAGGTAATGGACAGATAAGCGAGTACTTACCCCAATATCCAATAGTTGACGAAATACAAATGCGTTTCTTTTGTCATGCAGGTCAATCTTAAATCATTTTCCCTTTTTTAAAAATATTGACAGGCTTGGTGATCTACATCCTTCTGGTGATATCATGATAAAATATTGCACAGAACTAATTAATGGTTGGACTTATTTGTTGTTATAAAATAGCTTTTTGCTAGTTAATCCTAAAGACATAACACTTGTAAACTGAGTATGCTAAAAAGTTTGAAAGAACAGTTTTCATCTGAACCAGGAGAGTTTCAAAGTACATTTTCATTTGAACTGGGAGAACTTCAGTGATAATTTCAAATATATTGCAGCAATAAATTTTGGTTCTCTTGGACTGAGGACATTATTTAAAATTATTTTAACTCTCATAGATTCTACAATGTGGGTCTATAGATCTCTAAAATGCTGTCAACAAACAATACTAAATGGCATAATCTTTTTAAAATAAAAAGATGCCTTTTGGGTACAAATTTTGGAAGGTAATGGACAGATAAGCGAGGCCTTACCCCAATATCCAATTGTTGACGATATAGGTGACGAAATACAAATGCGTTTCTTTTGTCATGCAGGTCAATCTTAAATCATTTTCCCTTTTTTCAAAATATTGACAGGCTTGGTGATCTACATCCTTCTGATGGTTTAACTTTAAAATACCCTAAGAAGAATTATCCAATCCATATTATTATGCTTTGAGTTTGAGAGAGCGAAATTATTTGAAACAGTCTCCTTGCATTTGACTATTCTATGATAATGCTTTTAGAATCAAAATATCTAGCCTGAGTAAGTTTTAACTTTTAGTTGATATTGAGAACCTGTAGTCTTGGTCGTTGTTGTATATTTTTTAAAATTTTAACACTGCAGGATAGCCAGGAAGGCATTTTTCGGAAGTTATTTCGGAAGCTACAGCATTGTTGTTATGTTCTACAATCACAATATATGGTTATATTTCCAAACAATCAATTTAAATCTGTTTATTGTCTATTATGGATTCAAGTTTTCAACTATTGTAATCTTGCTATGCAGACATGCCACCTATCCATTTGGTTCAAATATGTGGGATTTTGAATGATGTTTGCAAATTTGTGGGCTTTTTCCTGACAAGTTGTTAAACATGCTTACCTTTCTTCTCGAAGACAAATAATTATAGTTTTTGAAGGAATGATTTATGATAAGTAGGATGAATTACCTTTATAGATTATTGTTTGCTGTGTCACGTAGATTTTTATTTTCTTTCTAAACTTTGTGGTAGATTGCTCTTGTTTCCTGTTGGTCATATGTTATTTGAAACTCTCTACGAGTAGGTAATTAGTTTTATGACTCTGAGAAACTTGGATATAAGATTTAAAAGCTGTGTGGTCCCAAGGTAGTACAAATCGAGAGAGAAATGTTAGCAGCGGCAACATCACATCCTCCATAAGTTTACAATTGCAAGGTACAAATATTTCTTGTTTTTTGGGAAGGAATGTGATATGATAAGTAAGAGGATTTACCTTCAGGAGTAGTCTTTGTTGTGTAACGTATTACATAGGGTTTTCTCTTTTTCCAGAATTGGGGATAGACCCTTACATAAGATTGCTCTTGTTACTGTTGTTCATATGTTATTTCTTGTATGGATAACAAGGTATTGACTATGAGAAATTTGGGATAGAATCATAGAAGTCTTATAAACCATGCTGTCCCATTGAAATATATTTGTAAAAGAAGTGTTTGTAGCTGCAGTATAACATACTTGTAGGTTTCCATTGGCAAAGTATTTAGTTTCAACTGGGGTTGAGTTTTTGGTAAGTATTCTAGATTAGAGTATACTACTGTTATCAAAGCCTTATGAAAGAGAAGTAGATAATCAAGGGTTAGCCCTTACCTATTGGAGACAGTTTATACTGAGAACGTGAAATTGTTTTTGTCCTTTACAACTACCAACTTTAGGATGTACGTAGATATCCTTAAGGGGACCTGCAGGTTTGAGTGGAACTACGACAATTTAAATTTGAAAACTGTAGCTGCCTTGAGGTTTGAGTGTGAAATCTAAGCTTTAGGGTTGTAAATTTTTAGGAGTGAATCTTATTTGGCCCAAAATATTTACCCTGGAGATGCTTTATGAAGGCTTATTTTGAAACTGTAATATGATAAAATACTGATTACTAAACTAGCTACCCAGTGTTTAGTTTTGACTGATTACTAAACTAGCTACCCAGTGTTTAGTTTTGACTGATTACTTGCATTTTTTCAGTGGTATGGACACTCATTGAGATAAGAAAGAAAGAACATCCATGGAAAGCTATGGGAGTAATTCATTTAACTTTGTTAGAGGCTAAGATAATGGTTTTAGAAATATACGAGCAATGGATCTTTGACTGATTTAGGTCGCTTTTACTGTTTAAGTTATACGAGTTCTTACCCAGATAAAGAGGAAAGGATATCTATGGAAGGCTTCTCAAAAGATAAAGATCCTTAAAGGAGCTGCTGATCCACGAAAGGACCTATATGCTACTTTGGAGTATATCTTGTGTGAGGGATTCGATGGTGATCCAGGTAGGGAGAATATCTTAGATGCGATTCTATCTTATTGAAGATTTTTACATCGTATCTAAATGTGTTATGCTTTCAAAGCTGGCTAATATACTTAGAATGCAGGCTTAATTGAAAAACACTCTCTTCTTATTACCTGAAACATATAGAGCTTTTATTGTGCCATTACAGGTGAAGCTCGTATGATCTGCAGGTTCCCGTCCTCTTGATCCCTTGTTTTGTTTCATTCTGCTATATGATGAAGCAAATTAAGCAATGTGCTTTATGATATATTAAACATTTTTAGTGTACAGGCCCATGGAATGTCCTGAAGTGGAAGGTAGCAAATTGTTGTTCACCAATGGAAATGCAAGCTTTGAACTCGGGAGTTCCAGATCTCTTCCCCTGGATCTGATATCCTCTGGAAAGGTGAGTACTTGTTTTCTTAGCTGTGCATTGTGCAGGCTTCTGCATTATGTTCCATAATCCATCCTATAATACTCTACTTGCTTCGACCATAAAGGGTGGAGAGCATTTTTTTATTGAATTGCATGCATTGGACTGGAGTTCGATTGTTGTATTTACAGTAATTGGTATTTTTTTTCAATTAAAACAGTGTCAGGCTCTGGATGAGGATACATGGAAGAGACAGGCTGAGAGGAAACGGTTGAAGACTCCTTCATTTATTGATGTATTGCGTACAGATCAGGTCCTTAAATTTGATGTAGACAAGGTCAGTTTGTCTACTTCTAAATTAAACAAATAAGATACTCTTTTCTGTTCCATGCTTCTATACAGTTTGCCAAAATTCTAAACACTTTCTTTCTCTTCCATTATATCTAAACTACTGAAACTTTCTATTTGTCCGCCTATCATACTTCATCTAAATCATGTTTGGTTCTACCTTAGTACTTAGTAGACAGCTTTCAAAACCTACTTAGTCACAAAGGCTATGTAGTGGATAAAAAATGCATTCAGTACTGGCTATTATATTTTTGCATGCAAATATGTCCGAGCTTTTAAAGCATTGGTTATATTGGTGGCACCCATGTCTTGTATGATTCAGGGATTTCCCAAAGGAGAAACTGTTCAAGCAGGATTTGTCTTTCCAAAAGAGATTATTGCAGTTGTACGGCCACATGCTTTCAAAGCAGCAGATAATATGATGAGTAAGAGCTCAGATGACGTAGATCAGAAATCGGTTGTTAAGGATAACATGGAAATGAAGATGGATATTCATGTCATCCCTTGGGATGACTCTGATCAAAACACTTTACCCACTGGTGATGTGAAATTCAGCATGCAGACAAAAACTTGTTCTCGGAATGGAATTCATGGTCTGTATAGTTTTCGTATGGAAGGATCCAGACTGAATGAAATGTTTGAGAAAGTTGGGAGATACAGATTTATATTTTCTCTGGTAAGATTTGATCTCTGGTCTCATTTCATTTTTATATTTGTGACTTTGAAAGCATTGTTGAAATTAGTTTTAAATTCATTAAGTAGAAGTATGTTTTCATATTTATAGAAATAATTTCAGGCACTTCCCAAGACTGAATGAATGAAAATTTGCATTTATCCAAGAACTCTGCAGACTCAAATGTTGTTTTCTGATCAAACTGAATTGAAAACTGTGTATCTTGCAATAATTGAAAATGAGTTTACACATTTGCAGTAGAAGATGATAAAATCTTCCTGAAGTATTATGTTAACTGAAGGTTAATTGATTTGTTTCTGCCCATGGAATTGACGATCAAGGAGATCTGTAAATAATTCAAAAGTAGTGTCTTGTATAGAAATGACATCCAATCGTAGGTTATAAACTAATTAAAACTTAAAGAGCTTGTCCATATATATAATTATTGTTTATTGTTATGGAACTAGAAATTTCTAGTGCATGTATTGATATATTATAGATGTATTATTGAAACAATAACAAGTAGTTGACTGTTGTGTAAAACATTATTGTGTAAAACCTTGTTTAATAGACAATAAAGTAGATGACCCTATTAAAATGGTACTTCTTAATAATATTCTTATCTAAATGGTCGCCCTCTTAAAATTGCAAATATGAGAACATATCTTGGGCTTTGGAACAAATGTGTAATACATCAATGATGGGATTTGTTTCTCTTTAGACTATGAATAACTTGAGGAATGCTCAATATAGATAAGTTGTATTGGAGCATTTCTAAATGTGTTAGCGCTGTTACCCTGCATTTTGCATGGGTGTTCACATGTGATTTTTATCATTTTTTTAGTAGGAGGTTACATGTTGATGAAGATTTCGATGGTCTAGTATTGATGCCCGTGGAGGCCTTTTCTTGTGGAAAGTTCTTTATCCTTGGCACATAGATAGCATCATAGCACTTTTTGGGATCATCTTTATTTGAGCGCACTCCTTGTTTCTTTCTTGGAACATGTGTGGTGGCATTATAGTGGCTTGTAGATGGGGCCATTCCCTTCCTCTTGCAGCATATGTGTGTTATGGTGGCACTCTAATACTTTGTACGAGGGGTTGTATCCTTCCTTATGTGTTGGTTATTGTGGACACTTGTTCTTGATTTGGATGCTCCTATTTTTGATTGATGGTCTCCTTGGGTAATGGATTGATGAGTTGGCATGGAGGTTGGGGTTTGTTGTTATGTGGATATTCATTTCACATATGTTGAATTGGTTCCCCGCTTGATTGAGTATTGCACATAGCTCTATTTGTTGGTTGAGGGTTTGACCCCTTGATGTATGGAGGCTACCTCTTGCACTTGTTCACTTGTTATACATTCATTGGTTTTTCGTTGATGAGTGTCCACCCTTTGGAGGGTTGCTTACACACTCATCTAGGCCATTTTTGACGAGACGTTTTTGGAGGGGCTTCCTAGCTTCAAGAGTAGTTATATTTTGATAGAGTGCCCAAAATCGTGGCATCTCAAAGCAATTAGATGTAGAGTGGCCATGAGATTTCCAAGAAGTGGTTAATAAATAATGAGGAAGTTAGCAATTCCGGAGCTTTAGTTTAAAGAGTTGCACTGTATATTTTGCCGCTCGTGCCTTTTTGGAGCCTTTTCATGAAGAGTGTTCACCTTATTTGAGGAAGCACTCTACCTTTTGAGGCTTTTACCTTGGATCTCTACCATTGGAAAGGCTTTGGATTCTAGGTTTGATTTCTTGTTGTCATCATTCACCCTCATTCTAAGTTGCATTGAAATGGACACAGGAATGTATATGAGGAAAACAAATACGACAAATTTTGAAAAAAGTTGGATGCGAAACAACTGGGAAACGACAGCTATATATATATATATATATATATATATTCAAAAACACCATGAAACATACATAATTTAGTTTGCTATACAAAAATTAGATTTAGAGGCAATTCAGTCATTTATAACAATTGAAATTGACAAATTCAATTATTGTTATAGACAATATTCTTCTATCTCGAGTGTCATAGATAAGTCCCTGTCAAGCATTTAATCAGGAAAATATCAGCTACTTCTAAACATTGATTTCAGACTCAAATTACTTGTAAGCTGAATACAAATGTTAGCATCTCCTACAAAAGAAATCATCAATTGAAATCAGGAATGAGTAGTGTTGGTTGTTTGTACTTGGACTTATGCCTTGGCACATTATTTGAGGCCGCACCATACTTGGAGTTGTTATAAGTATAACTACCAAAGGGGCCATTATTGCACACATTTCCATGAGATCCATTCTTTGAGGAGTTGGTTATTGCATTGGAGAAAGCACCTTGACTAATGTTGGTATATTTGACATTGTTTAGATTTTGAAAGTTGTTGACTCTCTCATCTAGGGGAGCCACTCCCTTGATCAATGCATTTTGGTGTATATATTGAAGCGTCATAACACCATTCTTTGGCGCATTTATCTAGGGCACAACCTTCATGGATTATTTTATAGGATATGGTTAGGTCAATGTGGTCCCAAGAACTCCTTGTACACTTTTAAAGGGCACAACTCTTCGTAATAGTATTTTATGTTATGTGTTGGTCCTGGGGTGCACACAATCCTAGGGCACACCTCTTCTAATGTGTATTTTATATATTTTTGGTTGTTTAAGGGTTATAACCAAGGTTACCAGAATCGCTCCCCCTTGTCTCGATTCTCTACTGGAATCTCTTAGGAATCGGGGAATCAGGGATTTGTACCGGAATCCCAGAAAAATCGTGAATGTTGGTTCCGATTTGATTCCAAAAATCGGAAACAATTCCTTCCTGATTGGATTCGATTCTAGATTTCGGAATCGGTTTTTTTAACTAGGAATCAGGTTTTTTAACTAGGATTTTGAATTGGACAAGAATTTTAGTTGGAACTCAGTAATATTAAATGGTAATGTTAAATTCTTAAAAGTGACGTTCTCCTTATCTTTCATTTTCTCTCGTTTTACTTAAATTTTTAACATTACCATTAATTGTTTCAGGATGTTTGAGAGTGGTTCCAACCTGATCGGACTTCATATGCAAAATGTAGAATTTTAGATTTCGTTCAGAATTCAATAGACCTAGTAGTTTTCACTATTTCAGGATGTCAAGATTGCAACGTTTCCAGTGGATTCTATCATGTATGAAAGTAAGGGATTGGAATTTAATCAAGCACATCAAATTCCTATGTACCTTGATGTTGGTGGTGTTGATGCCTGATTGTTGCAGTTGATTCAACTCCCCTGTCACAACCTTAATAAAAAGGTACCCTTTAGGAAAGCAAAATCACTTATTAAGCATGGTTTTGAGTCATTGTCGGTTCTAGCTCTGAGCTGAGTTGACCCTCGGCCGATTCAAAGTCCAGTTCCAACTTTTAAGACATTGGTTATGATGTATCTAGTATTAGTTACTCAGAATGATTATATGGTCAATTCATTCATGTATGTATCATGTTAAATGTATGATGAATCGATGATTGATGTATGATGTTAATGTAAGAGTCCTTGATGTTAGATATCTAACGTTACGTGTATGAATCTATGATGTATTTTGTATGCAATTGAATCATTGGAAAATAATAAATTAGGTTTTTCTATTTTAGAATCCATGATGTAAGATGATATGAATCATTTTATTTTGAGATTTTATTTTTTTTGCTTTGATATTTTCATTATAAATTAAAAAATACAAATATAAAATATATATTTATTAAAAAAATTAGGGTTAGGGTTCCGAATTCCCGATTCCTATTTTCGGGATGAGTGCCGAATCCGTACTAGATTCTTCAGCCGATTCCGATTGCACCCATGATTCTTGTAACCTTGGTTATGATAGAGAGCGCACCAAGGAGGAAGAAGAACACATGGCACAAGAAAATTGTTGGCATGGTCAAAGCAAGCATTGATCAAGAAGGCATTTTGCATGAGGAAAGGGCAAGTGGCAACCCACTACAATTTGTCCATTATTTCATTGTTGATGTATTGTTTTAGTCATTTTCCTAGGAGAAGATCATAGATTTAGAACCATTATTATTATTCTGTTGTAAGGAGATCTTGAGCTTGAGCTATACTCTATATCAAGAGTCGTTCTTTCCATCATTTGGCATGGTTGGATTAATAGAGAACTCTCTTGGAGCCTAGTTGAATCTCTTTTGAAGGCAATGTGATTGTAAGGGTTCTTTCTTGTAGTGTGTGGCATTATGTTTTCATTTCAAATTGTTGAATATTGTTGCTGAAAAGTATTTGCAAAAGCTGTTTTAATGGCTAATTATAATGGGTATTACTACTCCATTGAAAGACCCATAGTGTGGGTCTTCCCCTCTTAAGTACCTTTGCTGTTTTATTTCTGAATATGTTGATGTTGCAGCCTTATCCTAATTAGAGTTATTGTAGATTTTCATTTTCATTGTAAGACACACCTTTATTTCAGTTATTTCTCTAAGAGGATCACTTTAATCAGGGGCTGATGGTTATTTTTCTGCGATTGTAAACAACAAATCAAGGCTGATTGTAGCATATCTTAGCAACTCTATTTTGCTCTAGTCATTCAGAAAAGCAGCCCTTTAAGATTAGTACCTTGACTCCTTTTGTCTTAAATGGATAGGCACTGATGTTAGTCCACCAGCTCTTTAATTTACAAGGTATATCCTAAACTTAATTAGGGAAGCCCTCCTTATGTGAGAGGAGAGCCGGCCTCAAGTGAGGGAGGGCGTTGTTGTGGTAACAATGCACAACCTCTCTTAGTTTTTTGAAGGTTGCAGTTGTGTTTTAGGGCTTTACCACTTAAGTGCAGGTATTGGAAGGTAATACCAATGTAGTGAACACTAGTTCATTGGCTGAATATCCGATACAAGGACAAGGAGTTGAAATCCACAGAGGATAGCAATTGATAGATAATGAATGACAAGAGATAGATAGATAGAATGCCATATACAGTATAGTTATATGCATTGAGTTGTCACAATGGTGAATGGTCATGTCTGTTCGTTAGGTTATGTCTCTTAGTTTTATTATTCTTATTCTTATTTAATACTTAATTATATACCTTATGTTCATTACTCGAAAAATGATCGACAATAGCTTATCTTTCAATTCAATTCTGTTACATTCACATGAATATGCTTTTGTGATAGAAATAGGCAGCCTACCTCAAATAAATTATGCTACACGTAGACAATTATATATGGAATATAGCAGTGCTGGTATCCTATGGTTCCATTCTCTGGTAATTAGATGACAGTTGAAGGGTGTTTATTTGAAGTATGTTGAAAGGGTGTTTATTTAAGTTGCTTTTACTATTTGTGGCTCACATGACATGAATACCAAATTCCTACAGATTAATTGTGGGCGTCGTATACTACTTGTACTAATTTGATAATGAGACAATTTAAATGGAAAGCAAATTTTCCATTGAATATACAAAATCAGTTAAAATAAATTTGGGATTTTTCTAGTTGTCAGGATGTTTAGTTAGGATCAGCACAGCCTAGAATTTGTGTGGATAACATTCACATGAATTTACTTTTGTTATAAACAACCTAGCTCAAGAATGAAAACTTTAATCAATTAAACAAATAAAACACTCCGCACATAGGAAATTATATATAGAATATAGCATTGCTGGTATTTTATAGTTACATTCTAACAGATATATACATGAATTTACCGGTTTAATAAGCATCTTACCTTACCACTGAAAATTTAGTCACTATAAGTAAATAAAAGAGTTTACATGTAGACAGTTGTAGAATCTAGCACTGTTGGTGTTAATGTGGTTCCATTCTCTATTTGACATATTAGTTAATTAGCTGCCAGTTTTAGTGCATTTATTTAAGTTATTGTTTTTTATATTGGAGGAATTTCTCATTAGAATGCTTTTCATATGACATAATTACCTCAATTCCAGGTGAACAATCCATATGCAACTTTGATGTCAGCAGAAGAAGATCTGTTTGTAGTAGCATCAGAGAAAGTTGGGAAGTGGAAACTTAGGTTTGAAATGTCAGATACCGAGTGTACCGAAATTAAACGACCTAATGTAAGGTAAGCTTTTTTGCTTTCGATGGATTCAAATTTTGTTTGGCTAATAGTTATTTTTATTTTCTATTCAACATTTTTTGTCCAGTAAGGTAAGCATTTTTGCTTTTGATGGATACAAGTTTGATAATCTATTAAATTTTGTTAATATCTCTTTCACAATTTTCTATAATAGATTGTCTGGAAGTAGATACGATACATACAGCTTAATACCATTGGTTGATTATTTTTATGCTTTCTTTTAGCACAAGACGGTTAGCATGCATGCAGCAAGTTTGGGATTCTTGGATAGATGGATTTTATGACACTATCGAATTGTAAAATTTCAGATTCAAATTCTATTAATAATCAAGTTGATAGTTATTCAATCCCTTGTAATACTTCCATCCATAGATACATTTTGTAATTGGTGAGCATTAGGAAAGCAACTTGGATACATGTTAGGGTCCAAAATCTATTTGTTGATTTTCTCCTTTATAAACAGAATGCTGCTACCACCGTTGCTTATCTTGCTTGCCATCATTCTCATGTTTAAAGTAGAATTTTGTTGAATTTCTATGGACAACCATCCATGGTTGAGAAATCGCTTTATTGTTTATTCTAATAGAAAGTTCATAGTTATTCTAAGTTCTAACTAACCAAAATAGATAGTTATCATTAGTTGTTGAATTCCTATTGACAACTATCCATGATTGAGAAATCTCTCTATTGTTTATTCTTATTGGAAATTTGCTGAGAAGCTACCATTTAAGGCACTATCCAGAATAGGTAGTTGTAATTAGTTTTGTTATCAATGATGCCAGTCTCATTAGTAGTGTTGATATTGTGAATGATGACATTAGTTATCTCATATTTTCCTTTTGTTTCACTTGCCTTTAGTAGATTATAAATGCTATGTTGTCATATATTTGGTACGAATTATCTCCTCATTTATTGAGATTCTACATTGTGTACATTGGTTTATTGAGCGAACTTGAGATTCTTCTCTTTGCTTGAGCGAACTTGAGATTCTTCTCTTTGCTTGAGTGAACTTGCTTGATTGGTTGAAATGAAGAGGACGTCACCTTTATTGCTGGTTTTCTGGCTAACGTTTTCATTGGGGCCGACTTGTCTTTAAGCAGTATAAAATTATTTATTTGTTTTCTTTTTGGGTCGACTTAGCTAGCAAGGATACCTCACTAAGCTATAAACATTAACACAAACCAGATCTGGTAAGTCATTTCCAAATTTGTTTTATTCATTGGTTGCACTAATGGTGTGTTTCTATCCCTCTCCATGAGGGGCACTTTCCTTGGCAAGTTGTTGTTGTTTTAAGTGATTTCCGTCTATATTTGAGCATATTTTGGTGGTTGTCCTATTATAACAACAACAAGGTTTTAAATCAATTGCGCTAGTTGTGAGCATTTATTCATTCTTACTCCTATAGTCTTGAAGTACTTGGTTAACGTGCTTGTATTCATTGCTTTGAGTCCATAAGGCACAAGTCTTTGTCAAGAGGTTCCTTGTGAGGCATTCTTGTTGTGTAGGTCTATTACACCTATATTAGCAACTCCCCATTTTCCTCTAGGAGTTGGCCTCAAGCGTAAGGAGAGTTCATTGTGGTGATATTGGGTGCATCTCTGGATTAGTTTCTAATCTTAGCACTGGCCTTCGTGACTTATCGGAAGGGTGCTAATTTGTATGGTAACATTTTTGGCGTTGTTGTCAGGGAATGCTTGAAGATTGTTGCATAACTGTTTGGGCACATTCCTGGGTCAAAGCCTAATTTTCTTGGCATGAATGACATATTTTTTGAGAGCATTTCGTGAACTTGAGGTAAGTTTTTGATTTGTATCTTGGTGATAGTGTTGAGCACTAGCTTGGCAGATCTTATATGGTGATTCCATTGAAGAAAATACAACGAAAAGGTACACTTCAATACAAAATCCTCAACTGTTGATGACATCGTTAGGTGTAATAGGTGAACACATCCATCAGTTGAGAATAAAAGGTTCATATTTGTGACTCCACTGAAGCATTCTATACGATATGATGAACATTCATTTTGATTTTGGGGAATATCTTGTTTGGTTTCTTGAAATCTATGGCATCTTGGATTTTTCAAATATTTGGGCTCTTGCCCATTAAAAACTAGACGTAGATGTATGGGAAATCCCATAGTTTCATGGCAATGGAGATTCAGGTTTTGTTTGTCTTATAGCCTTTTTTCAAATTTGCGGGGGATAATGGCATCTTTGATGAAGATGATATGATTTGAGAACTATGCCATGCGCTGGTATGAATGTATTGTAAAGAGAACAATTGCATCCTTTGCTACATTTTTGGAAGCATTTTGTAAATGTTGGTGCCCTAACGACATTCATCAATGGCGCTACGAAAAGTTCAGGAGGTCAAGACATTTTATGATGCACAGAAAATTGTTGAAGATGGTCTCGGAGCACCCTTTAAGGAAGACGAAGGAGCCAAGGAAGAAGACATTTCTAGGCCGTTGCTTGAAGACGAAGAGATTAACTAAGATTAACCCCTAGAAACTCTCATGAAGAAGCCACAGTTGATTTTTTTTCGTTGAGGATATCATTAAAGAAGCCAATGAAATCCATGTTGAGAATTAAGAGAAGAAGCTTGAAGAGGAAGCACATGAAGACCAAGAATCCCCAATTGAAGAAAGTGAAGAAATTGTGAGGTCTCCTTATTAGTGTTTTGAGGATTCCTACGATGTCTTGGGTGTTTTGGAAGAAAATGGCATGATTCCTTTGTGTTATGAAAACAATGATGATTACTGGAGGTTTCTCGAGCCTCTTGTCTATGACTCTTTAGGGGATGGGAGTGTTGTATTTGAGTCTCACACATTCCAAGGAGGATGACCGTGAACCTTTCTTGCCATGCAAAAATGAAGAGGTTGTCAGTTTGGATAAGCCAAAGCTGAATTTTTTTATGAAAACTTGGAACAACATGAAAAAGGTTTTATCAAGAAGAAAATGAAAAGCTCATGTTGAAGAGCGTTTCCCCATTGAAAAGGATATTGAAGTCATGGTTGATGAAGGTATAGTTGATACTTCTCCTTGTTCCCCTTATGCTGAAGATTTGGTGAGCCTTCCTCTCTTTTTTGCTCTTGATGATGAATCTTTTGAGGATGAGGATCTTTTTGCTATTTAAGACGGTTGTCATGGATACAATGATGTGGATTTTCTCCATTTTGATCACTATATGGGTAGGGAAGATTGGAAATTTGTTGGAGAACCAATTGATGATTCTTCTCGCGAGGGAAGTGTAATGTTTGAACACCTTGGAAAACTTATGTTTGCCGAGATCTCTCATGATTTGGTCAACCATCCTTGTGCACCATTATTGATGATATAGGGTTGCATATTGAGACTTTTGCAAGTGTTGAAGAGCGAGGTTTACCTTCTGTTAGGGTGCATCTAAACCTTCATTCTTAGCCGTGTTTCTGAAGGATTAATGTAGGTTTTGGACAACAAGAAGGAGGTTTTATTGCAGGGTTAGAGCAACAAAGCGTGTCCTTTTGAACCGTATTTTTCAGGGCTTCTTGTTGGTTTTGAAGGTTGTTGGGGCAGTAAGCAGGTCCATGATGATGGTGGTTTGTACTTGAGCTCTATCCAAGCTTGGATAGAGGGGTTTGTGAAAGGGGTCCTTCTTCTTGGAAAGAATTTAAAGGCATTTAAGTTTGTGATCTTTATTTTTGTTCCAACCACATCCCGATGAAGGAGATGACATCTACTCCACTCATCGTTGACGTGATTTTGTCTTGGATTATTTCGAAGGACAAGGGAATAAAGCTTAGCATGGAAGTCATGCTAAGGTGGCTTCATTTGGTGGTATGTTTTCACTTGACTCATTCTTGTTATTGTGATTAGAGTAGGTAGGTAGGATCAATAATCTCTTGCATGAGTGATTAGATGTGTCATTTGCTTTACCTTAGTGTTGCATCTTGTTGTGTTATTTTATGCATTTCATATTTTGACTTGAATAAGGTAGGATGGATATGTCTGCCTCCAATACGTTTGATATTTTTTTTTTTGAAGTGTGTGTAGGTCTATAGGTACCAGCAGATTTAGGAGGTTTTGATACACTCCTAGGAGAAGTGCATGTTCCTCGGTGTCGACTGTTATGTCCCAGATTCTCTGTAGTGCACCCTACTAGATGTGTTGAAGAGGGGTGTCTTCTTGCCATTGTAAAAGGCCAAGTTGGGGTGGTTTTATGTAAAAGTGATGGTGCAGGAGGGTTCCAGACCCCTTGGTTGGTCTTGGTAAATCCTCTTGGTCCTCATTTCAAGATTTGTTGCTCTTGTGGCCCTACTAATTACATCGTGATGGGGGGTAACTCTTGATCATGTCGAACATTTATGCCTTGGGTAAGGTATTAGTGCATCTTGGGGTGACTCCATTAGGACACATGGCTTAGGAGCCCTTAGCCACACTTATGGTTTTATGCTTTGTAGAGGTGACTGCACTTGTAAGGGTTGTCATACCCTCTCTAGCACACCTCATTTATACCAACTTGGACCTTATTTTTATTGTACTACCCCTCCCTCTTGGTCATCCTAATGAAGAAATGCAAATTGCCAACCTTGAAAACAAGCTTTTGAAGGTTGTACCATCTAAAGGAGGAGGGCGTTGAGGGAAACATACACTTGTTAGGGTTAGCTGGGGCCTGACATCCTCCTTCCAAGCTTAACTTTTCATCTTGTTGAAGCTATCATCATATTTTATCATTAGTTTATGTTTTGAGGTTTAGTCCTTGTATTGTGGCTCAGAAACCCTAAAAAATCACTTTAAACTCAAAATTTGATAGGTCGGCCTAGCGGAGGGAAAAGTTTGCACTTTTTCCTATAAAATTATAAATATAGTGTCTTCCTCTCATTTGTATTCATTAAGAAAGGTCATGGGATCAAATACGACTGAAATTTGATTCCTACTTGTGTATATGAGACTTTGATGTGGTGCGCACCTCTCTTCTTGGCTCTTACAGAGCTTCCAAGGATGAAATTTTGGTGTTGAGGCTTCTTTGCATACCTTTCAAGGCTATTTCTGGGAGGAAGGATTCTTGGGTCTTTTTTCTCTTCTTCTTTTCTCCAGTAATTGTGGCAAGTTAATGAACCTCTCATCTTGTATTGTTGGAGGTATCCAAGGTAAGAACAATTTAGGGTTTCATCCATTGTTGAGTTAGTCTTGTTGGTGAGGCATTCCTCTTAAAGGATCTCTCTTTTTTTGGGCCTTGCCATCTTGTTTGTCCTAACTAGGTGAATTGCTAACATAATCTAGGGTTTCGTAGCGTTGCCGAAATTCATGAAGCATTCAATTACCAATTCATGGAAGAACGCTAGCTCCAATTTTTGCCTCAAGGAATAAGACCTAGTTCTATTTCCCTCATCTTCTCTTTTTGAAATTTCCAAATTCTTTATTTTATATATTTAAAAATATAAAGTCAAATATATTAAAAATCCTTGAAAATAGAAAAATATAAAAAATACAAAAACATTGTTGTATTGAGAATCTAATTTGTTGGAATATTCTCACAATCATTTTTGTCGTTTGCATGCATCTAGTCATATGCATGCATTTACATGCAAATGCATGCATCCAGTCATCAGTATGGTAGTCTCCCAAGACCTAGTCCTTCTTTTGTAGCCCCCAGGAGCCTGTTTCTGCTCAGTTTTAGCCCTCCTAGCCACTGATGCGCCCTTGTTTTCATCACTGGAGAACATGTGCGCCTTATTCCACCTATTTAGGAGTTATTTCAGTTAGTTGGTTGGTTGATGACTCAGTTCCTTGATTCAGGGGATGATTGATCAGTTAACTGACTGAAGCACTTAGATAGGTACCTACTGAGACTAGTTGAGCTCTACTGACTACTGATAGCTCCTCATGCGCCCACATTGGAGTCTCCTTCCCTACATCAGTGCACATGCACTCAGTTAGACTCATTTGACTGACTAGTTGACTTTTATGACCACTGCAACTGGTTTAGATGATGTCTCCAATGCTATCCAAGCTACACACTAAGGAGAATTCGAATGACATTAGAGGTATTCGAATCTGATTGATTGTATTTAGTTATTATTCATTTTACAGAGTGCCAGCTTACAACTGATGTATGATACAACAATTTTTCTCCATTTTCTGTGTAATGAGTGATTATTGATTCAACATTTCTTCTTCTTCTTTCTACACTACATGAGTAAATTCTAGTGAGCTCTGCTACTGCTGAGTGATCCTACTTCTGAAATATTACATGGTATCAGAGCTGACAACAGCTATTCGAATTGCAGCAACAACAGTTGCAGCAATTCCTTGAGCAACTGTCTATCATTGAGCACTAAAAGCCTCCGAGTTTCCACAGCAAATCCTGGTTCTATTGCCTTGAATTCACTGGAGCAATCCAGTGAGGTCTAGCCAAGTGTGAAGGACTTAGTCACATGTGCTCAGTGTCCTAAGGTAGTGTTCAATTTGAATTGCAGCAGATCTTCTTTTCATAATTCTCATTTGTTTTGCAGGAATCTCCCTCTTTCAACAGATTCGAATTCAGCAGCTACTATGGATCTCCATTGTTTTTGCAGGTTATTCGAAGTTCTCTGCAGTTGCAGCAGTTTCCTGCAGTTGTAGCAGTTTTGAAGTTTCCCGCAGTTGCAACAGTAGATTCGAATTCTACAACAACTTCCATGGATTTGGAAGCAATTCCTTCTCTCTCTTTATACAACTATGAAGAATGGAAACCAAAGATGACAGCATAGCTGAAGAGATATGGTCTTTTCAATATGTGTATTGGTGTTAAGAGAGATTTTGCTTCCTATGAAGAGGAAGAAGATTGGCTAGATGGTTGTGACATAGCCTCAACAACAATATGTACTGCTATGCTTTCCAATATGGAATACCTCATTGATCCTGCAGAACATCCAAGTGATAACTGGACAAGATTGGACAAATTATTTGGAAAGAAGGAAGAGGATGATGTTATCCATTTGGAGAACAAGCCCAGTAGTACTTCCTCAAGTGCTCTCTCTATTCATGATTCGCCCTCCATCATCTCGCATGATGAAGTTGTTCAAGATGAGGTTGAAATACAAGACATGGTTTCAAGATTTGATCCATCTTCTGATTCGAATTCTGATCAAGAGATGTCAACTACTACACAAGAAGTTGAAGAGACTTTCAAAATCTCTACTTCCCATGAGCTTGCTAATGTGCAAGATGATGCCCTACTGAGTATTTTGGAGGTAAAATCAGATTTTGAAGGAAATGCATTTGCCCTCCTTGATCAAATGCTTCCTATGGACTCTTATTTGGTCATTAGCACATGTTTTCAGAGTTTTACTGAAGATGGAAGACACCATCATTCGCTTGGTTTCAAGTCTCATGTATATTCTTATGATTTTGGTTTTGATCTCACCCCTACTGGTTCAAAGGAGTTCATAAGAAGCCATCTATCAATTCTTGGATCTGATTTGAAGTCCAAGCCACCACCATCATGTATTAGTTCATTTGGTTATGATCTCACCTATGTCGGTTCAAAGGAGATATCAAGGAACTACATACACATTCATGGAGTTGATTCTACCTCAGTTGGCTCAAATCACATGCTCCATAATGATATTCATATTTTTGGATTTGTTCCCATCATGTTTGGTCAAAAGAACAAGTTCAGGAAGCCTCCAGATTTGCTTGCATCCAGTGTTGGAGAACTCAAGCACATGTTTTTGGAGCATGATCCACTTCTTCCTGAGAGGAAGATAACTCTTTTTGAGAGAATGCTAGATCCAGATCCACAAGAACCTGAAGATCTAGCACCTATTAGTGAAGATGGGTGAATGGAAGATCCAGATCCACAAGAACTTGATGATCTTGCACTTGATGATCCTCCTCTTCCTAGATGGGCATCCACTACTCTTAGATCTGTTGGAGATCTTGTTGGAGATCCACTTGATTCGAGGAGAACCAGATCTGATTTTCAGAATAGAAGGTTTCATCCTTCTCACATTACTGATCCATTTCTTGCCGATAGATCATTTTTCGGTGGAGAAGTCCATTTACCATTTGGGGTGAGTGATGTACATGATTGATCATCCTACCACAGTCTATCCTGAGGGGGGGCTTTCTTCCCACTGGGTTTTCCCTCTTTCCTCACTTTGTTTATTTAGATTGTTGTACGGGGTGACCTTTGGTCTCAATTACCAGGGCCCTACCATTTCAGTTGTTCCTCATAGTATAGCTTGCGGGGGGGTGTTGGAATATTCTCACCATCGTTTTTGTATTTTGCATTCTTGCATGCAATTTTGCATGCATCCAGTCATCTGCATGCAAATGCATGCATCCAGTAATCATTATGGTAGTCTCCCAGCACCTAGTCCTTATTTTGCAGCCCCCAGGAGCATGTTTCTGCTCAGTTTTAGCCCTCCTAGCCACTGATGCGCCCTTGTTTTCATCACTGGAGAACATGTGCATCTTATTCCACCTATTTAGGAGTTATTTCAGTTAGTTGGTTGGTTGATGACTCAGTTTCTTGATTCAGGGGATGATTGATCAGATAACTGACTGAAGCACTTAGATAGGCACCTACTGAGACTAGTTGAGCTCTACTGACTACTGACAACTCCTCATATGCCCACATTGGAGTCTCCTTCCCTACATCAGTGCCTATGCACTCAGTTAGACTCATTTGATTGACTAGTTGACTTTTATGACCACTGCCATTGGTTTGGATGATGTCTCCAATGCTATCCAAGCTACACAATGAGGAGAATTCGAATGACCTCAGAGGTATTCGAATCTCATTGATTGTATTCAGTTATTATTCATTTTACAGAGTGCCAGCTTACAACTGATGTATGATACAATAGTTTTTCTCCATTTTCTGTGTAATGAGTGATTATTGATTCAACATATCTTCTTTTTCTTTCTGCACTACATGAGTAAATTCTAGTGAGGTCTGCTACTGTTGAGTGATCCTACATTTGAAATATTACATAATCCATCAAAGTTGTGCGCCCTCCTTGATTTTTAGGTAGATCTTGAAGGGCGTCATTTTCTAGTGGAGTGTTTTTGAAATCCAACAGTTATGTATAAGGGATTGTATGTTTTTTCTGATCTGATTTGAAAGGTACGACCATCTAAACTTGCCTTTGAAGGGTGTTACGAGTTGGAGATAAGGTCTATTATCAGTCTTGGGTATCCATCTAGTGGTTCAAGTTGATCTTCTTGTGGTTTTTGGGTGTTTGTTAGGGCACAAGTATAATTGGTTAGTCATTTCCAGATTTGTACTATTCATTGGCTGCCCTAGAGGTGTGTTTCATATCCCTCTACATTAGAGGCAATTTCCTTGGCAAGTTGGCGTTGTTCTAAGTGATTTCCATCTATCTTTGAGCATATTTTGGTGGCTGTACTCTTATCACAACAACAAGGTTTTAAATCATTTGCCCTAGTTGTGAGCATTTTTTGTCTAACTCCTATCCTCTTGAAGTACTTGGTAAACATGCTTGTATTCATTGCTTTGACTACATAAGGCACTAATCTTTGTCAAGAGGTTCCTTGTGAGTTATTCTAGGTGTGCAAGTTTATTTCACCTATACTAGGGACTCCCCATTGGCCTCTGGGAGTTGGCCTAAGGCGTAAAGAGAGTGCATTGTGGTGATAGTGGGTGCTTATCTTGATTATTTGCCAGTCTTAGCACCAGGCTTTGTGGCCGATCAGAAGGGTGCTAATTTGTGCGGTAATAGGTTGTACACTATTAGGAGGAAAACCGACAATTATGATTTCTAGTCGAAATAAAGAAAATCCAAAGGTGATATTTCTTAAGGGTTTCAAGGCAATAATGCCAATGAAAGTTGGCATTAACAAATGAGGGGCAACTAGGGATTGGATATTGTCTAAGTCAATTAAATCTTGAAGAAGGTTTTATGTTGGGAGGTTTTTCTTTGTACTACTAATCAGGATTTAACAAATCTAGCCTCTTCTAGTGTAGGGTTTCACTAAAGGAAGGGGATAACAAAGGGATTTGGCCTTCCCCTTGTCATCGCATTTTGAACCCTCCAATACATTGATGAAGTGTTGGAGGTCTGGGGCACTTACTCTTTCTTAGTGTTTTTCGAAGCAAAGCCCTCTAAGTTAGCGACCTATAGACTCCATTTTCCCCAGGTTGGATTGATGCTGGTCCTTTGTGGTGGGTTTGGGTTTCTCTCTTGTTAATGTGTGGCATTTATCTTTCTATTGTGCTTATCTATTTGAGATTAGATTTGCTAGCATTCTCCATGTTACTTCTCTAGATCCATTTTAGGGGGGATATTGTCTAAGTGGATTGAATCTTTGATAAGGTTTTATGTTCGATTCAATTGAAGTTCTTGCATAGAGGGAGGTTTTCCTTTGTACTTATCCTAATCAAGATTTTGCAAATCTATCCCCTTCTAGTGTATGGTTTCACTCAAGGAAGAATGTAACGAAGTGATTTGTCCTTCCCCTTGTGATCGCATTTGGAACCCTCCAATACATCAATGAAGGGTTGGAGGCTTGGAGCACTTACTCTTTCTAGGTGATCTTTGAAGTAAGGCCCTATAAGTTAGTGACCTATTAACTCCATTTTCCCCAGGTTGGATTGGCACTAGTCCTTCGAAGTGAGTTTTTTTATCCTTCCATCATGCATTGTATATCTCTATACTACAAATCTTTGCTAGGTCAACCTTTCGGAATTACTTTGCTCTTCATTGCCCTTTGCTCCAGTAAACCTTAACCCTAGGGAACACTCCCCCTTTAGTTGGAGAACGATCAACCTAAAGAGAAAGGGAACAAGTGTGGTGACATCGAGTTGTTTCTGATGGCTCCGCTGGGGCTAGTGTGCATCTTTGGTACTTTAATCGCACATGCTTAGTTTGGGAGGTAACAACGAGCATAAATGTAACATCTCATGCAAACATATCGTCATACAAGAAAAAAATCCAAGTCTCTATGAGGGTTTAGAGATATCGCAACACAGAACCTTTGAAACTATCTTTGGCTAGGTAAATCCAAGGCATATGGACCATCTAAACATGCTAAAGGACCTTTGACGAATGATGTATGGGGAAACCATAGATCACATCTCAGGCACAAATGTCTGTGATATGATCACAAGCCACATCTGATCAACATATTACCCCTTGCTGGAAAGGGGATAACAAGCCCAACTAGCATCTGGTGGTGGGGTTAGGATAAATCCACACACAGATCCAATGGTACATAGTGGGTATATGCTTGCATTTGACAAGTTGGTCCCTGATGAAGAGACGTGTGCTCACATAGAAAGCAAATTGAGCAAGTATTGTAAACGTGGAGTCTTTGCTAATCTGCATGCAGTGGAAGATCAAGATAGCTTGAATCCTATTGAATGTTGTAACAAGTATGGCTCCCCTACCCCATATCTACATAAATTGGTAGTGAGGGTACTTCCAGAGGTTGTTACAGTGGAAGATCAAGATAGCTTGAATCCTATTGAATGTTGTAACAAGTATGGCTCCCCTACCCCATATCTACATAAATTGGTAGTGAGGTTACTTCCATAGGTTGTTAGCACCTATAGCATCATCCTGAACGTGAAGAGAAACATCTTGAATATAGACGAGGCAGAAAATTTGATTTATGTGCACTACAACATTAGGTTGTTGTCCCATTATTGCGAGGTGACAAAGAATGATAGAAGATATTTGACCTAAAACAACAATCCCGATGGAGCCATAGTTTTAGAGTGCTTAGAGGCTGAACGCTTGGGTGGTTCTGGCAGGACTCGTGACGGTAATGATGTATCTGAGAAAATAAATTAGAAGTTTCTCTTGGCATGAGGAAAGATTAGTAGATAGTAGATTTATGTCTCTTTGCTGTTTACAATCCAGTTTCTAGAGCTCATATTACTTTGTCTTCATAATGGCCTAATTTGTAAACATTATATAACAGTTTAAGTTAGAAATTTGAACCTACCGAGAAATTCTTCATTGCATATGACACTCTTTGGTTATGAATGTGATGCTTGGCTAGTGTTGATGTTATATGTTACAGTTTGTTGATGACAGATCTTATCCATTGATTAAGGTGGATGATTTGATGGCAATATTATAACTGCTAGATGATTGATGATACATGTGTACTAAATGGTTGCTGCTTTAATGATCGTCATTGTTCCAATAGTTAACTCGGTGTTTTCATGTATTTTTTCAAATAATTTTATGCTCTGTATTTTTTTTGAATATATATGCATCAACATATAGTAAAATATATATTATAAAAAAAATGCTGCTAGATCACTCTGCTCCTGGAAGCTTTTGAAAATTGGTGCATCTCGCTACTGTTTCTTTTGGCACCCAACAGTGTAGCTGCAAACATGTTGCTTGTCCAAAGCTTTTCTCTTTTTGCATTTTGAACAAGCATGTAAAATGATCATTATGGGAGTGTGTTAGAGATAATGGTCGTATTTTTAACTTAGAAATGTTAGTTGGGACTTGGGCATATAATAAAGTCTCTGTAATAAAGCGATGTAATAATGAGGCATCTAATGTAGTAGTTAATAGTAAGGCATTTGGGAATTACAGAACGTACTCCTCTTCCTACTATGTAATGAGTGATTGCATCATGTATTGACATATCAATCAATCCACTCTTTGCCATTCTAATGTGTATTCCTGTCCATTCTTGTGTGTAAAATTGACAATGATGTTCCCTGTTCTGAAGTTTTTTTGGTCTGGCCCTATGCATTAAAACCTAAAGTTATGGTTTCTGGATTATTGAAAGGTTCATCATACAATTTTGACAAACTCTGCACTTTGTAGAGAATTGACTGATTAATCTACAGGTGAAATAGATGAATTATTTTGTTGTTTAACACCCATTGTACCCGAGAATAAAAGATTTGGACCTGAGAAGTGTCTTACCAGCTTAAATGCTATTACAATCATTCTGGATACTATTCATGCAGTTGTGTTGTATATGTTGTATGTGTGTTTGAAATTTATTTGATATTTTTTACATTTTTTTTTCCTGAGTTGTAAGTCTGGGGGTTTTGCAGTGTCCTTGTTGATTTCAAAATATTTTGATTTATCTAATCTATTAATATTTTGTAACAGGCTGGGTTCTGATATTGGACCTCTTTATATCTCATGTTATGATGTCTACTCAAATCGGATGGCTTTCAAGGCCTATCCTCAGCTTGAAGTGCATGTTCATAAGATGGAAACACCAGTGAAGATTAAGATAGAGAAAGCATCTGGATGTCTCACCCCAGACAGAATGTATTTTCAAATTTCGGTACACTTAAGGCCTTCCCTACAGGACTCTATGAATTGACATTATCCATCTATTCTCGAAGTTGTCTTATTAAGAAACATATTTCAACAAGCAATCTCTGTAGTGCAACTTTTCTTAAGAAATTTGTTTGAGGGGAATTTGCAATGTTGCATAGGAAGCCCAATGTTTCAAATATGGAGAATCGAGTGACATTATCCTTAATTCTACTGTTATTGAATTTATTTTGCCTCATGCAACAGAAAATTTTGTTGGGGGGAGGCAAACTGGATGAGTTGCGACCTAGTTTTGAAGCATTCTTAAGAGTTGGTTCCAAGGACTCTTGTTATGCTGAAATTCCTCTAGCAGGTAGAAGCTATGGACTAAAACTCTTAGAATATCTAGTGATGATACAGCTATGAGGTCCATTATCAGAGTCACTGTCATTTTTTGATCTAGCCACCTGCAATATTTTTAAAGGACTAATCAGTAATGAATGATATTTTTTCCCCTCTTCTCAGTCTTACCAGGAGATATGTGCTCTGTGAAGTTGAGTAATGCTGAACTGGATAACTGCTTGCGTCCTGGAGATGTGATTCATAAACTTAAGCTGCAGGTAAGACCTAATAGAATATTATGCTGTTATGGCGGAATTCAAGCAGTAAAACAGTGTGTACGGTCATCATAGAAGGTGCCGCATTCAAATTTCTGACAAATGCCGGTGTATGTGTCATGGTATGTTTTATACAATTAAACAAGGACATTAAAGAACATTATTTTATGATTGCTGAATTAAAACATGAATTCAAGGTTCCTGATCTGGTTTCAGGATACTGTTTTGATAAAATTAAGAATTTAGTTGCCCGTGTAATTACTATTATAGTTATTTCAACATAGCAGTGCTGTGATGTTTGTTTGTAGAACATGAATGATATAAACTCCAATTCTAACACAATTTTTTTGAGAATAATGTGTTGCAGCTTAAGGCTGATATTATATAAAAGTTAAAACTGAAGTTTTAGTGTTAATATTCCATATTTAGTTTGCATATAAAAGCTGTTATGGTCAATATTATCATAATTTTATTTATACATATCAATCATAGACATCGATGAATGACATTTGAGGATTGCTGAAGAAACATATGAATTCAAGGTTCCTGATGTAGTTTTAGTTTTGATAAAATTATGAGCTATTCTAGTTATTTCAAGATAGTGGTGCTGTGTTGTTTGTTTTGTAGAACATGAATGATATAAACTCCGATCCTAACAGAAAATTCTTGAGAATAAAGTGTTGCATAGGTAATGCTCAAGGCTGAAGCCAGATATCATATAAAACATAAATTTTAGTGTTAATATTCTATCTTTAGTTTGTAGATGAGAACTCTTACGGTCAATATTATCATAATATGTTTTATACAAGTAGACATAGACATCGAAGAATGACATCTTAGGATTCCAGAAGTAACATATGAATTCAGGCTTCCTGGTATAGTTTCAGAATCCAGAATACTGTTTTGATAAAATTATGACGACAGTGGCCTGTGTAATTACTATTCTGGTCATTTCAATATAGTGGTGCTTTGTTGTTTGTTTGATAGAACATGAATGATATAAAATTAAATGCCAACAGAAAATTCTCGAGAATAAAGTGTTGCATAGGTAATGCTCAAGACTGATATCATATAAAACTGTAATTTTAGTGTTAATATTCTATCGTTAGTTTGTAGATAAGAACTGTTTCAGTCAGTATTAAGGAATTGTTTGGAGTCTGGACCTTTGAAAATTGAAATGTCAGATAAGATAAGATGATTTTATTAATGTTCAATGGACGACCACAAAGGTAGGTCAATGGGACTAAAAGATACATCCAGTGTGAATACAATGTGGGGGTGCAAAGACGGCTCTTCGAAAATTCTGAAAGCAAAAATAAAAGGAAGAAACGTAAATCACTAGTTTTAGCCGGCACCAAAATATGTATATACAACAATGTTGTAGTTGCGGTGATACAAAGTGAGAATGTCCGAGATTTTAAAGAAAGAAAGAGAGAGAGATCTAAAGATGAAAATTGAAAATAATGATGTCAAGGTCTCCTGGGGCTGATGATAGAGGGCGAGGGGGGCGACCGAGGCATTGGATTACAGTCGGAGTCCTTGAGCACCATAGTGGGTTCCTGCTGTATGATCCTGAGGGGACTTAGGAGCGAGGGGGCCTTGCTTCCTACCATCCGAGACTGAAGGAAAGAAACTTCGAATAGATATCTGGCTGCTCAGATGGGGCTAGGAGGTGGTCCAACGAGCACAAGGCGCTCCACTCTAGATCTGCCTGGAGCTGATTTGTCTGTAAGCATGAAGATGTGTAGTCAGATGTCTTGTCCGACACACCCGGATTGGTCACAAAGATATCGGTTATCTCTCACGGGGGGATGCTGTGGGCAGGCACGAGGTCTCACCACTCTATGATCTTAAGTACTTTCGAACTTTGCCTATCTGTTGTTACCCTGTTCTGATGAAGCAACATGAAAGTATGAGGTGATCCTCTTGGTAATTCTATGGTGGGATGGGGCCTGCAAGAACTGGGGTCTGTGGCTGAATATCTCCTTGATGAAGAGGGTTAGGCATCTCTGATCTCAATATCAAAAGAAAGTGGAGAGAGAGCCCCCGGAGTCCCTATAGACGCAATGGTGGCATCCTCATCTTGTAGATAGGGCACTTGAAAATAGGAAATAAGAGTGCCTTGAATAATGAGCTACATTGAAAGACAAGATTCTGTGGATATGGGAAGGTGAGGACCAAAATTTAAAAAATGAACAAAAAATGAAAAGTGAAAAGGTGAGGACAAAAATTTTGAGCGCACAAGTAAGCTAAGATGTCATTATAACGAAATATCTTATGTCATTATAATGATATGATAAACAAGTATTCGATGGGAAGATCATCACTAAGGGGAGGGTCAGGTACACCTATTTGTAGGTTAGATATAAAGTTAGCCATGTCGAAGGCTTTATTACCCTCGGAAGTGGCAAATTTGAGATTATACACATGGAGGATAACAACCCAATGGGTGAATTTACCATTGATTACTCATCGACTCAAGAGATATAGCATGGGATTTGAATTTACAATGACCTTGATCTTTATAAAGAGATATAATGATGCAGCTTTTGGATGGAAAATATATGGCTAAGGATAATTCTTCATTGTGATTGTAAGACAATGGATCTCATGATAAGTTTTTACTAACATAGAAGACAATATTCTTAGGCCGATCCTCCCTTTGTACAAACACATCAGCCATGGTGAATGGAGACATAGATATAAAAAGGATATGGTCCTTGTGTAAGTTGAGTGGGCTTGTTAAAGGAGCAATTGTTGTTGCATGCTTTAATGCATCAAAGTATTGTTGAGCTTGGTCATCCCATACAAATGGCATGTCTGAATGCAACAAACACAAAAATACCATGAGCATACATAGCCTAATCAAGAAGAAATCAGCAAAGAAAATTGGTTTTGCCTTGAATGCACTACAATTGACACAGATACTTTGGTGGAGGTAGCTCAGGAATGGCTCGAGACTTTAATGGGTTGACAATGATGTATTATTTATAGACAATGAATCCTAAATGCTGACCAAGCATAACGGGAAAAATGAGGTTATTAGAGTCAACTATCTAAAGTATAACCATTGAAGTGATTTAAGAGGTCCCAGTTTTAGCTATGTTGCATGGGTACCCGTACCCGGGAGTAGGGTACATGTGAAAGGCGAGGGTCCACTGAAAGGCGAGGGCTGAAATTTTGCTCTACTGTTAATGCATGGATCTGCACTAGGAAAAACATCAAGATCAGTGAGAAAACTCTTGACAACTCACCGTTTCACTGCTAGCTGCCTCTCTGCTCTGACTGGTGTTTTTCCAGTCTCAAGGGGGTATTCCCAGGATATGTGTTTGCTATTCATTAATAAGTAAAGTCTTGAGTGTAAATCGTGCTTTAAAAAACACTATGCTGCCGTTTAAGCACCTGTAAGTACTCAAGAACAGTGATTAACAATGAAGTAAATTAAAGTGGGTTGAGATAAGTTTTTTAACCAAATTATAGCAGTGAGTAATTTAAAGAGGGAAGAGTATGCACCCTAAGTGGAAGAAATATTCAAAATAAGTGCACAATGATAGCAAAAAAGATCCACACAGCCTGAATCCACATGTAAAACAACCACACGAATTTGAAGGGCTGGAAACAGTAACCATAGACATTAGTACATCATGGGCTGCTTTGTGAATCTCTAGCATGCAGTACTGGAAGAAGTCTGTCAAGTTGGGAATGGAGAAAAGTGATGAGTTGATGACATTGAGCTCCTGTAACATATCAAAAATTGTCTGATCCCATGAACGATTGTCCCGAAACAATTTTATAGAAGGCAAGAAACAAGAGAAGGGGCAGATATGCTAGGCTAGAAGAAAGATAATTGAAGATCACAGTGAAAGATCATCTGGCTTGCATGCTGTGTTGCACTACTGTCCATACAAACTTCCACTAGGGTGCTCTGGAGTCTGGACTTCTGTCTTTATCACTGTTATGATGACAATCTGCTGGAGAACATTCTTATTACAGTGCCTTAACTCTCAGATACCTGCGTTTTGGATGGTACACCTGTCAGGTATGCTGATACTTGGCTGCTACAGCGCACAGTGTCATTGTTACACTGATCAGTATGCTTTCCAAACTAAGCATCCAAGTCGCTCTTGTCAAATGCTGGGCCACTATGCATGGATTAATTAACCAATAGCAGTCTGAGAAACAGCTATTACAATAGCGCTCTCCCTCAGATCTCTCTACTTCACTAACAGTGACCACATTAACAGGCTGTAATATTCTCCATTAAGGTGCACACATCCCCCAAGGTAATTGCTTTTTCTATCTTGAATAGTCAATGCACACATGCTGGATATCAAATGTGCTTGCTGTTCACTTGGAACAATTAGCATGCATGTTGGAAATAGGCTTTCCCAGCATTGCTGTTGTTTGCATGGTTATAACTTATAAGCAAAGAAGAGGCTGATAACTGCTTATTAGATCTTTTACTTCCTAAATCTAGCCATCTTTTGTTGTAACCAGTGTCTTCTAACAGAAATCTGCTGGAAACTGCCTCATCACACAGCAAGATCTCCATCAAGACCCCCATCAAGACAACCATCGAACTATCTTGATCACTTTACACATGTCATATCTGCCAACAATTTCCTTCTACAGTGCTGTTTCCTTATTCTATCATGGAAGTTTGCTAATCATAAATGCAAGAGAAGCCTGTAGCTCCTGATTAGAGCACTGATCCTCCAGTTATACTTCTGATTTCCAATAATACCAGTCAGTCCAAATTTGTTGATAAAGAAAGATTGCATGCATGGTGATTTGAATCAAGGGAAGAGAGCTGCTATATAGAGTCTAGACATTATCAAGTATAGCATGTCTAAAAATAGAGATTGCTAAAAAGGCAGTGTGTCGTATGTCCATGAAAACAATTTCATTAGATAGTTTTGGTGGTGAGACAAACCCACCCTAGCTATTGTTTGTGGAGAGATCAGACAGATTTCTCACTTGTGCTTCTTCGCCGTGGTTTGTAATGGAGTTTTAATCTTCAGATCTTTATTTCTGAGTGGGTTAGTGGAGAATAAGGGAAGGGCGCACTGGCTTGACGAGGCTGCCTGTTTGCTTGGTAAAATCGTGGCACACTAGACAAGTAGGAACGGGGTTGAGTTGTTATCTGAGGGAAGAAGGGCACAACTATGGGTAGAATACAGTGACCAAATAGAGAGGGTACAATTGCAAATTCCCAGACTCTGAAGTGGGCACACCCCTACAGCAGAACAAGGTAGTTGGCGTTTGGAATGCTAAGGTAACTTCATGTATGCAATATTATATGCCCAGTTGCCAACCTTTGCCCTCTTGTAAGTGTTTTCATACCCAGGCTTGAAGGGCAAGGAATAACACTGTATTTGTGGAGTCTGGAGGTCTTTACAGAGTGTGGAAGAATATACATTGACTACTGGGAAAGCTCCCTGTTACCGGGTAAACTAGCAGGGCTAGTTCCCAGTTATCAAATCTAAGAATTGTGACCCAATGTCACCTCGATCACGATTCTAACTTCTTCGGAGTGTCGGAACCTCCAAGGGGAAGGACCCTTCTGATATCCTGTAGGACACTGATGCAACAAAAAAGAATATATTCTCTATGCAGTTGTTAGCTTTGACCAGTGCCTTATGGAGTCAATGAATAAGATGAACCATGTAATTACTTCCAACAAATAAAGGATGGATCAACCATTGAAGTAACAGCTAGCATTCCGTAATTCATTCATATGTTGTTTATACCAAAAATCATTCAATGAAAATCAGGTCTTAGGCCAATCTTTCAACAAGAATGTTATGATAGCTAGTATCTGCAATATATATCATTTATCAATCAACGAAAGCAATCCTTAATATGCTGAATGCAAAAGGTAATGACGCAGTACGTCAGTAGTATGAACAACATGTAAAAGACTAGCTTCAGTAGTTAAGTGTTTGTCAACAGATGTCAAGTCCACATTCAATGAGACCTTAATACAAGCTTATGATGACATAAAAACCAATTCAAGGAGATACCAGCAACCAAGAAAACTACTACTGTATGTAAATTGCAGATCTTTAGTTACACAGTAAAATTCAGACCTCTGTATGCAGATGTATCGACAGGGTACAGCAGCGGGATTATATTACTATCAACTTGAAGACTTTGCAATATAGGTAAGCTAATAAGGCAACAAAACACCGAAAGAACTACTTCAAAATCAAGAACAATATGTCATGCGCTCTGTGTTAAGTTATTACTGTAGATGATGTTAAGAGCAGAATTAGTATGACATTTAAGCAACAAGAAGAAGTGCAATGTATTAGATCTTAGCATTCAAAATATAATACACCACTCTAATTGCTCTATTGAAATCCTTAATGATAATTGTGCTAAAGACTGTATGTATGTTGATAAGATGCTGCTCCAAACCATAATTAAATGTACTTTTCAGACTTCCCTTCACGTAACTTTCAGGCTTACAGTTATACAATAATTGAGCAGAATTGTCGCATCATCTACCTCAATTTAGCACCAACTTTCAGATGTTTTACACTGTATGCAAAAGCTCAATTCAGACCTTTAATTACAGCATGATAGCTTAGGAATATGACAACCAGAGATATCAACCAGCCACCGGCCCACCACTTATGCCATAACATTAGGACTGTAATGACACTTCTATAAAAGCAATTTTCAGACTTGTAATTAGTGAATTTCAGACTTCTTTCAAATAGATCCTTTTAACCGCGAATAGCAAAAAAAATCATAATCATATGTCCTCAATTTTATATAACTTTAAGACCTTGTATTGTGTGTATGGAAGGCAGAGGGACAGATTTTGAGGAGGCCGCTAGGGCAAACAGATCTGCAATTAGGGTTTTAAATCAGAAAAATTAGGTTTTTAACAATGTTGCACCACTCGGACTCGGCAAATACTCGGCTGGCATATGACTCGTAGATTCGGCAAAGACTCGGGATAGACTCGGCAAGACTCGGCAAATAGGAAAAAAATAAAAATATTGTACATTTTTGGCACAAAAAATAGTTTAAAAGCATTTCCAATCCATATAAGCTATAAAATTACAATTTATGCAATAATTCATAACATTGTCTCATAAACTATGGTTGTATGACATAACACAATCAATTTTTACATGCACAACAGAATTAAAATATATATATAACATTAAACATAATTAAAATATATATATATAAACATAAAAAAAATATAACAAAACAGAATTAAAAATATATATATATATATATATATATATAACAGAAATAAAAAAATATTATTAACATAGAAAAATATAGCAAAACAGATTTAAAAAAAAATAAAATTATAGAGATTTCAGGTTAATTAAAATCAAAATAAAATATATATAAAATAAGATAAATAAAAAAATATTAAATATATCTAATAAATGTCAAATATTATATAATAAAGAATATAAATAAAAATAAATTTTAAAAAATTTATAACAAAACGAAATAATAAATATTACATAATAAAAAATACATAAATTAATTAAAATAAAAAAATATATAAAAAAACATTAACAAAAACGCATAAAAACATAGTCTATTTAATATAAAAAAAATATAAAAAAACATAAAAAAAACCGCATAAAATTAAAAACATAGTCCGTTTAACTTTAAAATAAAGAAATATAAAAAAACTTTAAAAAAATTATAAATAAAAAATATATAAAAAAACATAAAAAACCGCATAAAAACATGGTCTCTTTAAAAGAAAGAAACATAAAAAAACATTAAAAAAAACCGCATAAAATTAAAAACATAGTCTGTTTAGCTTTAAAATTAAAAAAATATATATAAAAACTTTTAAAAAATTATAAAAAATTTATTAAAAAAATTAAAACATAAATAAAAAAGAGATTGGCATATTGAAATTTGATATAAGTTTATAACACGAATTGGCATATAAGTTTATAACACGGATTATGTAATACTGTATTGTATTAATACAATACAGTAATATAATATTAATCCTGTATTAAAATTTGATTAAAGTAAAACAAAAAAACAAAAAATTACTAACCTGGATGCTCGAGCTGCTCCACAAACGTTGACTGTCGGAACTCCTCCACGACTCAGGACTCAGAACCGGAACTACTCCATGGCTGGAACTCCTCCACAACCTCGAAGTTCGAACTCTTCCACTTCTCAAATCTCAAGAGCAAGAATGACTCAGAACTCACAAGTCACGAGCAAGAATGACTGTTGGGAATGATTGTCGGGAATAGCTGTCGGACTGTTTATAGGCTCCCGCACAGTCAGTTTCCCTCCAAAGTCACACAACGTGGGCCCTAGAGAAAAACTGGTGCCAAAAAAACTTCCCGTCCGCCCTAGCTTTCGCGGGAAAGCGCATGGCCGAGTCGCCCGAGTTTTTCCCAAGTCCGACCAAGTTCCCGGTTTTCTGCGAGTATTCGTGCGTGGCGAGTTTGCCCGCGAGTCCATGGCGATTATGCGTTTTGGGAGCCCACTCGTCCAGACTCGCGAGTACCCGCGAGTATGGGACGAGTGGTGCTTCACTGGTTTTTAAAGTTTAATTTTATGACAATAATGTACAAAATCAGATCTAAAACACAAAAAAAAACTAGAAATCATAACTAACATAATATGTACAAAGATACAAAACTCAAAAATTAGGGTTTTTTAGGATTTTTAAATTTTTTGGGCTTCCTACAATTTCGTCCTAGGGTTTTTAGGGACAAATAGGGCAGGCCGAATTTATAGGAGGAAGGGCCGAAATTTTAGGGAGGCCAAAAATTGCAAAAAAAATAATTTTTTAGTTTTTAGGGTTTTTGTCATAAGATTGCAGACCTAATTCTAACCCTAATGCTACCATGAAAATATAAGTTTAACCTAGCAATAATATTCACAAAAACAAAACTAGGGTTTGAAGAAGGTAGAAAATGCCAACCTAGGGTTTTACCCTAACCCTAGGGCATCAAGGAGGATGGCCCTCCTCTTGAGATGGTACTTGCCAAGTTTGGCAAACTAGGGCTTTCTTCAACAACCACAAAAATTGGTTGAAGAGGCCCTAGTTAGGGCAAACCTTGGAGCCCTAAAGCTCTCAAGCCTTACAATGCTAGGGTAACTAAAGGCGGAAAATGACTTATCTTTAGGACAAAATGTAGCATTAATGGCTACCATTCAACCTTAGACAAGCATAAAATCCAACATTTAACAAAGAGAAATCAAGAGAAGAAACTTAGATACCTCCTTGTGCATGTGTTACGCAAACAACTCTAGCATCACCTTAGCAAAGAGCAAGAACAAAAGATATTTCAAAGGTTTGCTTCGAAACAAGAAAGTACATCCATCCTCAAGAGGTGCTCATCACTCAGAGAGCCCTAAGAAGGGTAAAAAAGTAGCATAGTTTTTTATCCCATAAGTTGTTGTGTTAAACTGAAGTGAGGAGAAGTGTATTTATACTTTTCTCACACTCACTTTACAAAATAAAAAAATATCCATGTCGACATGCCTTTTAAAATGTCAATTTGGAATTATAATGTCAACTTAAAATAAAAACAATAATAAATATAAAATAATCAAATCTGTGGGTAATTTGGGTTGTTTTCCCCAGAATTTACCCACACATGATTAAAATAGCTAAAAATGAGCATATCGGTCCGTTCTGAAGGCCAGATCGCGGGGGGGGGGGGGGGGTCGTCATGCCCCATCTAACCCCAACAGTAGTGAAAATCCCTCAACGCCCCCCTTGATCAAGCACTGCAGCCTGGCTTGGAGGATGACGTTATCATCAAGAGGAGCCCAAGGAGAGAGGGCCTTGGTGAACTGGAGGACCAGGAGGGTGTGGGAGGTGGCCTGGAGGATAAACATATGCCTCAATACTGAAAAATCTGTCATTGGATTGATAACTCAATGTTGGGGTCATGTGACCTAGTGATCCACCCCTGGAAGCCTTGGACACCAACCTCAGGGCTATCAAGCCCTTTCATGAGGCAGTTAGCAATGCCACTAAGCCATAGTACTTCCAAGGGAGAAACCAGAGGGTCTAGCCATAGCCCCCACTCAGAAAAAGCTGGCTAAACACCCCTCCTAGTCAGAAAAAAAAACCCTCTCCCTGAGGCACATCTGTAGGCGCGCTGGTACTGGTACCACATAACACTACCCCACATAGGGACTCATGCTTTCTATCTTTCACTACCACGAAAGTCTATACAACAAGGAGCGCGCATTCAGTGTGTTGTCCCAAAATTGTGTGGCTTGAAGGAAGTTTGTTCCTGCTGCACTTGTACTGTTGAAGGGTGTCTCATTGGTCTGCAGGATGAAGAGGGGCGCCACAGTGGAAACGACAGTCATCCACTCACTTTGAAGCTGGGTTATCTGCTGGATTTACTGGAAGAATATTGTTATTAGTCTTTATCTCCCTCACTGATTGGATAAAGGAGCTGCAACAGGAGTCAGGACATTGTAAGCAAGTGATTTCTCCATACATTTGTCCTGCGTTACTTATAGGCATGTACACAAACTTTTAATGAATATAATAGATCTGAAAATTGTTCTCTTAAGTCTGATTTTATGTGTTAGTTTCACTGCTGTTATAATTGTTTAATAAGTACGATGTTAAGAATGACAACCACTATGTAATGGCACATGAAATATTCAATGCAAACCCATACAAGTCAGATCCATAAATATCAAGCAAACTCATAACATCTATAGTAGTATCTACGCCAAATGTTTTACGAAACTTCGAGTCAGAACTTGCCAAATTGTGAGCTACAGAAGTAAGTGAAGAGTGTTCACGAGTATTCAATGTTCTTTCTAGCAGAACTAATAGGCTGTTGGAAAATTTTTGCTCCAGATCTGCTTGAGAATATTTCACTTTCTAAAAAGAAGGTCCCTGAAAAGACAATGAAACCACCCGCGGATCTCGTAGTAGATAGGACACTGAAAGATGAAGTGTTTATTGGTCTCAACCTCTTGAAGGTGACAAGCCTGGCAGATCTTGTCTGACTGGTCGAGCAGGTGATCTCTCTCTACCGGGAGAGAATGAGAGCCCACTTTTAACTGGCCTAAAGGAAAACAAAGCTCATGTGTCCAATGGCAGAACGTGTAAGATGGTCGAACAATGAGACCATCCCTTAGATCCAAGAAGTGCATAGCGTAGAAGGCCATCTTGGGACGTAACCCTACCGGAGGGTTGATCAAGTGACCTGTACAAATTGTCTATAAATGTCATCTCCAGTGATTCTGTTAAGCTCTTGTCTAGTAGGTAAGAGGCAACCAAGCGCATTCAAGTAATACCCAAAAGGAGGAAGTCGGTCCCTTGCAATATCATCAGTTGCTAAAAGATCCATAGCACCCTCAAACCAACATCTGGAGTGACCTGAAGGGGTTGGCTGAGGCGATGGATTCTAAGGAGAGATAGGCCAAGTATGGTTGTTGATCACGCCCCTTCACCGTGTCGGCAAAGCTTTGAAAACAATGTAAGAGATTGACAAGATTAAAAATAGCCTCAAGTCGAAAAGGTCGAGCACCAAACTCTGCGAGCACGATGGACTGAGGTACTGTTTATTTGCATCTGGATTTGTACTTTCTTTTCTAAGGCCCAATCATAGTCAAGTAGGCATGGCCCCCAAACCTCAGGGCTATAGAGGATAGTGGGTCAGATGAGAGTATCCATAAGAGACATCTTAGATGAAATGTCCCGAAAAAGGTGTCTGAAGCACTGTCTCTCTAAAAGGGCTAAGGAGCAATATCCTTTATTAAATAAAGGTTGAAGAGCATGCCGTAGGTTGAAACGAGGACGTGTGAATTGAACCCCCAATTAGGTATAGATGCTAGTGATCTCGACCTCTACTCTGAAGAAGAAATGAAGATCAATGAGTAGCTTCTTCGATCCGTTGAAGATGATAACATTGGTTTTACCCAAGTTGAGTGCCAATTGACGTGGATCACAAAAGAGGGCGAAGGCATCTAACTATCTTTGGCCTTTGGAGATGAGGCCAAGAGAACCACGCCTTTAACAAAGAGCATAATAGAAATCAAGCGTCCTGAATGTGCTCTTGTAAGAGAGACTCAATGTCATCAAAATCCCAAATAAAGTGGGGGAGACTGGAGACCCCTTCTTAACCCCAATGGTACACATGATGAAATCTGAGATCCCGTGGACCATGCGATGATAGCCAAGGATTGACTCATATAATATCATAATGGCAATTAGAAGGGTCTCAGAAATGCCATTGCCGTGGAGTCTTTGGAACAAAGCCACTATGGGAACAAAGTCAAATGCCTTTCGAAAGTCTACAAAGAAACAATTGAATTTCAAGGAGTGGTGGCGTGCCTACTCAATGATGGCACAAAGCGTAAGAATGTGATCAATGGTCCGGTGTGCTGGTCTGAAGCATGCCTGTCCTTTGTCTCTAAGTTCTCTTCTCTCAAGCTCCCTAGAAAGCTGTATTTGGAGGACTAATGCATATAGCTTGGAGAAAGTGCATCCAATCATGATCGTTCTGTAGTTATTGGGATTGGTATTAGGGCCTGATTTATGGATTAGATGAATAATATGATGTGACCATGAATCTGGGAAACGAGTGCAAGCCACATGGTTAAGCAGATCAACCAAGTGACAATCAAGTGCTCGAAGGCCATGTTTGAAGAGTTCAACCTAGAACCCTTCCTCATCTACTACTTTGCTAGAACCCATGGCCCAAACAGCCTCTTGAACAATTATATTGATATGTAATTATGTTTTCCATATGTGGCTGCAATCAAGATACATCATCTCAAATTGTTGATATAGGTATTACCGCCAAGATTTATAGAAAAATAAGTCCAATCACCAGGAAAAAAATGTTAGGGAAACTTGAGGATACCACCCACTATTACCTTGGTGGTCGTTGTCGTCACTTTTGTATTGCTCTTCTCTAGCACAAGGGGGGATTCCATTGTATGACTACAAATTTGTCCTAGCAAAGTTTGAGATAAAAATCAAATTTGTAGACTGAAGATACTTTTTGATTAAGGTGATAAAGTGATGGTGTCTATCCATTGGGTGATTGAGTCAATATTTGAGGACAAAAAAACTTCAGTATGATGGAGGGGATATAGTGGAGACATGCATTGATGTGCAACAATTAGTCTTATTAGTATGAGGGTTACACTTGTGATTTTTATTACAAAGATTGAGCTTTTAGGGTGATTCATTTGATGGATTGGGGTGCATGTGAACTTTGGCATAGAGGTGGTACTCTTTTTTGATTTGACATTGTGATTGCTGCTAGCAATTATTGGATGAGGTCTTCTCATGGCGTTTTAATGGATGACATGGCATATTGATGATAGGACACTCCTATTCCTTGAGATTGTTGGCATATCTTGGAGGGGGTATGCAACATGGTACCTATGGAGCTGTTTCACAGAGTTTTGTTCGTTGCATATGCTGAGATATAGTTTTGATGGATTGTCATGCCTTTTCTCTCTCTTGATGCTTACATATCTTTGGTGATGGATTGACATAGTTGGGGGTGATGTTTTCTACTTAATATGACTTATATTTATGTCATGGTATGTTGCTTATATGGTATTGCTCATTGCACATATTGTTCTAGCCTCGAAAAGGATCAAATGGTGACGATGAGCAATATTTCACACCACTTGACTAGGCTTGCGTTATGGTGAAAACTTTTGTAGGCTTGGGAAGGTTTATTAAGGAACTTTGAGGAGTCGTATTATAAAGTGGTGTTGGGGCCATCTCCATTTGTATCACAAATCACACTTAGTTAAAGTATTGCATGGTAGGAACACATGAAGAGGTGTTATATTTGATTGGCTCTTCTCTCTTCTTCTTTCGAGTTATTAAGGGAGTAAACCATTTACTTGATGTCACACATGGAGATATGCTAAGTGAAGAAATTGCAACTGAAGCGAAAACGTGTATAGCTAGAAAGCTTGAATATTAAATGTACAAAGAATTTGTGTGTGTATATATATATATATTGAAAAATAATCAATGGTTACAATGAGCCTCGTGATGGTGTATGTATACACATTGATTGGTCGCGGACTCACGAGGCGAAGGGGTATGCACTCGTTGACTTTTCATTTGTTACTAAATATAATTTTTAAGTATTAATTAATTATATTATCTATTATTATTAATATTAGTCTTTTATTTATTATTGTTACATTGTCACCCTCTTAAAGAATGCTTTGTCCCCAAAGCATAATAACTGGATTTCCCAAAACATGCTCCCATGGTTGCGCCATACTTGTCCTTCTAATATAATATAATATTTCTTCTTCATCTCCAGATAACCTCGTCAAGTTATATAGACTTTGCTTTGAAATTGATAAATTATTGCACCTTCCTCCCTTTATGCTTTTAGAGGAAATAACCTTTATATTTTATATGCGGTCATCCATACTCCACTATTATTCTGTCCACACAATTTCAATATGTAATAATAATCTTGCCATTTTACTTGCCACTTAACTATTAAATTAATTTAAAATTGAAACCTTAATAACAAAACGTTGCAACTTTATATAGGATTGGTGACTGTTCAAGTTTAATGCCTTAATTAACGTGGAACTTAGGATCTATATTCGGGCAGTAGTATAGCATCCCTTGAATGGTTATTATCATAGAATTGTTGGACACAATGTTCACACTGAGAGGGGGGTGAATCAGTGTGAGGCCAATTTAAAAACCTTTCCAACTTGTTCCAATCAACTAACAATTCATCAATGCATTATTCTACCATTTACATGATTATTTCATAAACATCCATCACTTAATCATTCATGAATCATAAGCATCTAAATCATGGAGACATAACAAGAACCATAGCACAAGAGAACACAACACAATTTAATCTTTGTAATCTTTTTGTATTTTGTGGGACCGGATACAACCGTTAAGGTAAATCAGCACCTACTGATACAAAGAGCACCTACTCCTTATCCAGGGCCCTGCCTGGTTTTCTTAGACCCAGCCAAGAAAGGTTTTGAGGTATCCTAACCTCAGATGAAGACAAGCTTGCATTTACAATACAGTATACATTGTCATTACACATACACATCATCAACTACTGTCATCTCAGATCATCAACACCCAATCAACTTGTCACTGCCTTGACCAAAACTGTCCACATTAATCACTGTCACTGTCATCTTACTTAGCCTATCATTCTGTCTATGAAAGCATCATCAGCATACTGTCCATAAGCTGATCATCTCTACATTCTTCAGCATTCTGCTCAACCCATCATCAGCATGAGCTCATTCTACTCACCATTCTGTAGCCATCAATAAATCAATGTCAACAATTTTGTTCTTAAACATATTTTCATTCTGTCCTTGAGTATGTCAATAGCACATCATCAAACTGTCCATCATCATGTCAACATTCTGCCTGTTGGTTCATCTTCATTCTGTCTGTAGGTTCATCTTCAATCAGCTGCCCAGATGTCAAAGATATAAAATTATTTGCTGCCACTCAAACTGCTCATACTGCTGCCCAGAAATCAGAGATAAGAAGTCTTCATCATGCTGCTATCATCCAAGCATCAAGTCTTTAGCCAACCCAAAACAAAAGATAAATACAAGATGTTTCACTGCTGCTGTTGCAGCTGCTCCTTCACCGAACTGTCCTCCTACATCTCCTCTAACCCCTGAAAAATCGGACCTCACATCTTCTCCAAAATTTTCCACACTAGTTCACTCTTAAAATGAAACTTTCTTCTTTATTTATACTTGTCCTTTCCATGATTTGTGGAGGCCGACAGGGTATTTAATTTTCACTTTGAATAAATAAATCAAATTTATTTTATTCCCATATAATCTTCTTCAAAAAAATTATATATGTAATTTTCATCCTTTTTGCCACTTCATTATGGGTCATTTCTTTTCATATTAACCTTGTCAAATATTTATATATTTTATTATGTTTTCACATTATCCTTATTCAAAATATATGTATATATTTTGGTCTTTTTGCCACATTGGCAAAGTGGGTTTAACACCACTTTACATATGCCATGTCATCTCTTCATGCCTTCAAAAATATGCCCGCACAAGGCTATGCTTATGATATGCCCACAGGCCCTTATTAGGATGCCCGCATAGAGCTTCTTATGGCTCCCATAACATGCCCGCACACACCCTTCAAAAATGCCCACAGCTCATCATGTAAAATGCCCGCAAGGGCTACTTGTGCTTGCCCTTATGCCTTCCTCATTATGCCCGCACTGCCTTTGAAATATGCCCACATGGGCCACATTAACATGCCCGCAAGGGCAGTTTAGAAATGCACGCAGGGTGTTTGAAGTATGCCCGCAGGAGGCCTTTAAGATGCCCGCATGGGCTTCAAAAAATGCCCGCAATGGGGCTTTGAAGAGGACTGCACACTTTTGCAGGGTGCAAAAGAACTCCAGAATCTCTGAGGGATGCTGATGTGCAAGATGTACCTGTGAAGGATATAAAATGGTTGGAAACAAGTGATGTGATTGATCCAAAACTTCAGGTCTTTGTCAGCCTTAGCATACAATCCAAAATATACTTTCTCAATTTACAAAGCTTTTTTAAAGATGGCTCTATAAACCAGGCATTAGCCAAAATGCCGAACAGAACATAGCATAAACAGAATGTAATGCTTACAAAAAATTGAGCTTATTATTCTACCCTTCTACAAGAAGAAGATACATATACTAGGTAAAATAAAAATGCCAATGTAACCGCCTTATAATCTCATCAACAGAGATCTCCAGCATTGCATGGCTAGCAGCTGAAGTGAGCTCATCAAGATGGAAGTAAACATCAAAACCATCAAACGGTAAGTGTGTTGCACTGCAAGATAAAAGAGCTGTTCTAAATGTTTCCAAGTGTTGTGTTCCTCACAGTTGTCCTTCTCCTTTATGCCATGTGTGATATGAATGCCGAGTGTAATCTTATTCACTAGGACGTTCCTTTTCTTTTGTACATGTGACCCTTGATTATGGCATGAAAATCCCCATATATCCCTTAAAATGATGGAGGTTTCTTCCTTGAAGTGTCTTTGACCACTGTGAGAGGTTTTCTAGGTGACACATGTCAATCTTCATGAGTGGTATTCTCTAAGAACCTCTTTGTTTCCTTGTAGGTGATGCCCAAAGCCCACAAGAATAATTAGTCATGCCTCAACGTATGTAGAAATGCCTTGTGTTATGTGAGATGAACACGAGTGGTGATAAATGACTTCAAATATGTAACATTTGCCTTGAAAACTGTGAAGACATCTCATTGGCACCAGTTAATGGAGAAGTATGCATGATATTGTGTAGATAAGTGTGCTAAAAGGTGAATCTCTGTTACATGTGCAACCTTGCCTCCAAATATGTGAACTAACAACAAAACTTGCTTCAAAACATGTTAATATGAAACAAAAGGAAAACACATGAAATTTCATCACCGCCTCCAAAGTTCATTGCGCTTGTGCAATGTTGCTGAAAAGAATGCCTCTGAATTGGATTTGCATTTTCAGGTGGTAACAATAGGCATTGCGTGCATATCAGGATTCAGGACACATTTACAAACCAGATGTATCATGGATTTTGTAACTTGACACTTGTTATCACCTATTTATTAACTTGGGTTGTATAGAGGTTGTGAAGAAAAATTGACTTAAAAATGAAATGGCTCATTTACACATTCTGTCAGACACTTTCAGAATCTAGGGTTTTAATTTGATTTTTGAAAGTAAAACCACACTTCTAAAAATGACTTCAAAAAATTCTGCCAAATACTGAAACAATCTTTAAGCACATGAACACAATGATTTTTGGTCAAAGACTGGGCAAAACCCTAAGAAGAAAATTTTTCTTTAAGAAGAGCAAAACTCAGAAAATTCTTACAATGAATTTTTCTTTCTTTTCAACCCTCATTGACAAAATTTCACAAAACAGAACAGCAGCAAGATCTACCTTGAAATCTGTGCCAGAAAAGTATTGTACGGTCTGCTGTATGGCTGCCCACACGTGCTGTACGGTACTGTACGGCCTGCACACTTTTCTGCCTCGATTTCAGTGCCCACACGTGCCTGTAATTAATGCTGTACGGTCTGCAATAAATGCAGTCATTTCTTGGAATTCGAACCAGTTTTTCTTGGAATCCAAGCCCACACGTGTGACTGTCATAAATGCACTGTACGGACTGCTACAGGTTGCCTAGGGAATTGTGCTGCTCCTTTCTCTTGGAAATTGTGCTCTTTCTCTGCTAGGGAACTCTCCTTGATCTTCAATCTTCGTCTCTTCCTCTCTGATGGTGAGTGTATCAAATGTCCCTCTCACTTGTTTTTATACTTTGTCTTTGGCAACTAACTTCTTCAACTACCTAATCTAGGGTTGAGAATTAATTACAAAATCAATGGTTCACATTTAACTCACTTTTAATAATTAAAACATTTAATTATTAAATACATCACTTAAGTGTGACCCACTTTTCTAATGTATAAAATCACATTGACTTTATTTACATAAACGTCACTTTGTTACATAAATATATAAAGGACAAAACTTTTCTAGTCCTCCTCATCACACCCACACCAAAAATATGGGAGGACCTTCAGAGTTAACTTTTCAACAGGTTGCAGTCTTGTTTTCTTGCAAATTGGTTAGGCATGGATTACAAATGGACTCAAATCCACATAAAGCATGTTTCTGTCAATTGTTAGGTTTTCCGAGGGCTTAAAATCAGAGGAAAATTTAATGAAAGTTATATAGTTTTTCAATTTGTGAGTATAAACATTCATGCAACTATAGTATTGAATGGACTAGTATTTATCCAAGGCAGGACACTATGGGACTTGGCTTGTATGGAAAGTTGCAATCTTGTTTTCCTGCAAATTGTTTAGGAATGGATTACTAATTGATTGTTATCCACAAAATGCATGCTTTGGTCAATTGTCAGTTGTTTGAAGGGATTTACGTAAGGAGACAATTCAGTGAAAGTGAAACAGTATTTCAATTTCTAGGCATAATGTTCATGCTACTATAGCACTATACCAGGATCTATCTATAACATAATGAACATAAAGATATTAGGTGTTGGCTTTTGTCTCATGTGAATAAGCAATTCTATCTTGTCTTCTTTTCCTTGATGCATGGGTTTTTCTTCATGGTTGAATTCCCTGGGTTGGAATTGGCTGTAAAGTATCGTTTCCAAGTTATTTTAAATTTCATTTCCATAATTTAGTTTGTAGGTAGATCAGTTGTGTTTTAAATTGTGCTAAGTTTGTTTGTAAGTCGATCAGGTATGTTTTCAATTGTTCTTTTGATGAAGTAGAGTTAGAGAGAGGTGATTTTATGTGAATGTTTCCAATGTTAGTCTATGTATCATGGATTGTTTTTTAAACAAGATTTCGTTCCAGAGCTATTCTACATGTTTTAATATATTCCAGTTTTCCCCTTTTTTATCTAGTAGGATGAAAACTATAGCATAGAGGACCTATTGAGAGCTTTTCCAAACTTGAATAGCATCCTGCTTTTTTACTTTTAATTTGTAATTTTTGATTTTAGTTTGTTTATTAATAAGGTGCTGGATGCTTATGAAAATCCTGTTGAGAAAGGACGGAAAATAAAGGTGGAATTGACTGGATTAGAGTTCCAAGACCAGGAGTTCCAAGACCAGGATGACCCAAATCGGGAGTATCGGGAGGTATTATGTTTATCTTCCTTTAATAATTTCGGGATGGTTATAACTTGTATTGAAATATATACATATTGGCAATATGGATTCTATACTTTGTGTATATTAATGAGTCAATGACAAATATATGATGGAATACACACATAAGAGAAACAAGGAAATTGCAATTTTATGTTAACATATCACATCTCATCCCATAAGTTAAGAGTTTTACTTACACAAAGGGTAGGCATCAAATTTACTTACTCTCTTTGATTCTTTAAGCTTCTTAACCAAACTTCTTCGAGGAGATAAAGATGTCGTACAGGTAAGTATTGTGATGAACATGAATCATATTGTTAAACAGTAATGTTATTTCCTTTGCAACTTTGTCTCTTATTTGTCATGCATGATTAATTGTATTAGAAATTTGACTGCTTCTACCCCTACCTGGTTTCCATGCTCCTAATGCTTCTCTATGCACTTTGTGATTTGATTAATTTGTGCTGTCAACACTTTTGTGTGTTATATGTTAACATGTCATTGGCTATGACTCGTCATTGGGACGTTACTTCATCAGCATCACATTTTGTCACCTTCGTTAACATCAACCTCTTGTAATGTTGTTCTGCATGCTTTTGGTTCTCACGATCTACTTTTGGAGGTTTATGTTCTGTTGTTTTGTGAACATTTGTTACTTTTAAAAGTATTCTTGTATCAAGCCCGTGCAAGATAAGTTTTTTCCTGTTGTAATTTTTTATAATGAAATTGTACATGTTGTCGTGAACTTGGCAGTTTTGTCACTTATGTTGACATCAACTTCTTCCTTTGTTGGGTTCTTGCAATCTACCTTTGGAAGTTAATGTTACTTCGTGGCCATGTCTTGTCATTTTGTGAATATTTGTTCCTTTTAAACGTATCCTTGTATTAGGCCTTTGGAAGATGAGTTTTTACTGGTCGTGGTTTATTATAGTAAAATGGTGTAAGTTGTCTTGGACTTGGTAGTTCTTTTTGGAGTATTCTCTTCAAATTGTTTTTAAAAGTGATTGTTATGGCAATCTGGGTGGTAATAATTTCAATGACTCCTCAATTTAGCATTTCATTCTAAAAGTTATCACAAACATTTATTAATTAATGAAACTCTATATTTTTGTATTTGTGACATGAAGGTGGGTGGTGAGAGGGTGAGGGTGTGCATGTGTGTGATAATGTTGAAAGTAAGTTGAGTGATTTTAGATTTGAACTTCGTGCTTTAATATGCTGTTCTCAGATGTATGACTTGGAATGTGAATATGACTATGATAAAAATTTGGATTGATATGTGACTCTTTAGAATAGCCATAGGGTTCCCTCCTTCTGAATTCTTCAATTTGTGAAACTGGAAACATATAATGTTTTTTTTCTTTGTATAATATTTAGCATGTGCTAGTGACATTTTAACAAGATTTGTAATGTTATTTCTTGTTTCTTTTCGTTAAAGGGAAAGAATTAAATTGGCAATTGGTCTTAATGTTATTGAATTATATACTTAAAATTCAGCAGTGGATCTCTAGTTTTGTTACTTTCTATTACAGATTTGTACCAATGGAATACTTCTTTTATACAGGTTGATGATCAAGGTTGGGTAAACTTTGGAGGGCTACTGAAAGTTACAGGCAAATATGGCTCAAAAGGTGCTTTTGAAGACTATTACCCCCATAATATTTTCCCCTATTTGGCTTAAATTTTGTTTTGCCATTCAATGTTATCTAAAGGTGTGGTGGATAGGTAACTATTCTTTTTAGTAAGCAAAAGATTTGTTAATAAGGTGGTAGCTACTCATTTGTTTTTTTGTAAGCTATACATACATTTAGAATTAAAGTGACCTTTTACATAAATACCCTATAAGAGGGATTTCGCTAAGTTGATTTAATTATGGTCATGTGTCGAATGTCTAGAAGTGCTTAACCTGGAACTCATTTAGTAGTTGATTCATAAAGCTATAATATTCATAGAATTTAGTGTTGGTACAAGGTGACTTTGGAGGGGCACTTGGATGTTTACTTGGGTTAAGTTTCCTTTGTTTGGATCATAGTCTGAATTATCATTTTGTCAAGTATAAAGCTTTTTGTGATTGGATATCTTTTAGTTTTGTTAACTTGAGTTGCCCATGAAACTAGAACAACTCTCGGCCTTGAATGTTGGGCAATTTGTGAATGACATATGAGCCATGGTTTTTTGTACAATGATTGATCTTCGTTTATATATGCTTTTCCATTAGGAAGTAATAGTTATTGGATTTATGTTGAGTTTTGCCCATGAACAATGAGGATGGAGAGAGTGATGCTATACATGACGTGGAAGGTAAATGGGGTGCTATTTGTGCTAATGGTTATTAGTTGTAAGCTATGTTTTCTCATGAACAATTGGAATAGATCGTATGTTGCCACAAGTCATGTGAAGGGTAAATGGAGAGAGATTTGTGTTGTTCCTTCGTGGATGGTCATGCATATTCTTGGTAGTGGCTTGGACCCCATGTTTTGGTGCTGTTGGATGATTGCACTGTTATCAGGGAAGGTGTGGGGATTTTGTTTGGTTCATGCGCTCGAAAATCCCATTGGATGCACATGCTTGTGGTGTTGGTAGGGTCAATGTCTCCCATTTACCAAGTGCATCATTAGGGAGGTATTTTAATTTCGTTGAGTGACGTGGTCACCCTCTTTAGAGGACTTGAAACAAATATCATTGCGATGAAAGGAATGCGGAGATTGATTCTAAGGGTTTGTTGTGTGTCTTAGATATGGTCTTCGGTTAAAAGATCCTTGTTATGGTAGGGTGGTACATGAGGTTTAATTGTTAATGTAGTTCTAAATGAATACATGATAACCTAGACAAGTTTTATGCAAATTTAACTAAGCCTTAAACCATTTGTTGGGAGTGAGGTGGCTGCCACCTCACAGGAGGGGTGCCCCTCTCAACATTGGAACCTCCTCCATACAGTAAACGAGTGCGAACTAATGAAGAAGTCACCCACATAAGGAGAGGGTGCAATCCTTGAGAGGGATGCACTCACAGATGCTTTGATTTGATTGCCAATCAGTGTGATCCTGATTGATTTACTCTTCGATACAAACTTCAATCACAACTGGGCCTTTAGTTGGACAAATTTCCTATGATTTAGGAAATTTGATTTTCTCCAAATCTTTATTTTTTGAATTAAATAATTCTCTTTTATTAAATGTAGAGAGAATTTTATTTAAGTGAATAATATTCACTTAAAACTTAGGGAAAGTGGGTTTAGGGGTTTAATGGTTGCTCAGGGTTAGAAAATGAGCAGCCCTATGGCAAATTTCACCTCCTAACCACACTTTATCATATTTTCGGATTTTTTAATTAAAACATTAAAAAAGCCCGTAAAACGGGAAAAAATAGTTTCTTGGAATTGACCAAAAATCCTAGGGGACCTAGTGCATGTTCATAATGACTCAACTAGATGTCTAGCATGCTCATAAACATTGACACTTGAAGTTTAATAGGCCCCAAGGCCGAACCACCAAGACGACATTCCAGTTTTGGAGGAGCGGGTGAAAAACTCGTCCATTATACATCGCTTATTCAACAATGCATAATAGACAAGGGAAAAAACACCATGGAATGTTCGCATTTGGTGTCTAAGTCCTAGGAAGCCAAGCTCTTTACATAGACGATCATGCTAACACAGTTTTACAACATCCCCAAGGGGTATGAACATGCAAATATTTAAAAGAGGGCCAAAATTTGTCCTGATGGATCTTAGAACACTGATGATGAACAATTAGATTGTTCAAGTCTTCGCCGGTTCACTTGAAATCCACTAAGTGCACTTTTAGTGGATAACAGAGTTCAAGATTCGTAGCAGCAAATATTTCATCATTAGAATTGCTGCAATGCATTCACATAAAGTTCCATGGCATTAAAGTGAAAATACCACCCAGAACCTCTACGTAAGGCTAGAACGCCCTCATTTCTGAACTAGGGCACACCCCTACTGAAATATGGGTAACAAGAGGATTCCGTGGGTGTTGTTCTTCACGTTTTCCATAGATGAATTGAGGCCCTGAGAGGACCTTTATCTCTGGAGAGCTTACATTTGAGGAACTTGACACAACCATGAAGGATCTCAAGATCAAGATATCGCTTGGACCTAATGAATTCTGGGTTGAAATTTATGCATAAATTTGGTATGTGATTAGTATGCTTATTTGAAGATGTCTTGGGAAGCATAAAAAATATTCATAAAGGTGTTAAGTTGGATTTGGTGGGTGGGAGGTGTCCCATTACATTCTCCAATGTCTCCTATAAAATAATTTCCAAGAAGATCCAATTGTTGGTAGGTAGAATTATTCGCAAGGAGCAAACATATTTCGTTAACGATAGGTTTATTCTTAATACTATTATCTCCCTTGAAAAGTTGACTTCAATAAAGCTTATGATAGAGTTGAATGGGGTTTCATACCAACATGGTGGATTGGTTAGGATATTGTTCTTTGTATCAACCATTTGTTGTGCCATTCTTCTTGTGGGGTTTTGGATGTGTTAATGTGGATGCTCTGCTTTGGAAGTTCATTGTGTTTTTATCTTCCATCCAGTGTCAGTGCCCATGGGAACAATATCTGTATGTCATCACACTTGATGCTTTTTTGCTACTTGTTGGAGGTAGCACAAATGCAAGGAAAAATCATAGATGCCTTGCTCGGCTTGGCTATAAAACCTTAATTGATCCAACATTCTATGGAGGGCATGATGCTATGTTGGATATTGTTTTCAATTTTTTGGCGTAGTCTTGAGTGAGGAAGAAAGGTTTTTGTTATTGGGTTGGAGGATTTGCCATTGGTTGAATTAGAAGTGGATGTATATCGAGCTTGGGGTGATCATTTAGTGTTTGGACATTTCCTTTGGTAGATAGCTTTTTCGCGTGGATTAATGGAGGTGGATCATGGTCAAGTTTGAGAAGCACTCGGATTGGTCTCTTCTTAGCTTGGCATGTGTTGGGTGTACTATAGTTGTGGACAAAATTTTAACAACAAATATTTGTATCTTTCCCCAGGGCTCTTTCCTTCCAAGTTTTAGCAACAAACATTTGTATCATTTGTATCTGATGAATGTGCTTTAATCTTTGCCTAGTAAGCTATGCTTGGATTTGACTTGCCACCAATCTTAGGAGGGCGAAACCTTTCTTCTTTGTCACGACGCAATCCATCGATCTGACCAACAAATGGGGAGATTTATGAGTTCCAGGCTTTTGAATTTCGCCCAAGGCCATATTATGAATTCATAAACAATAAAACACATGTGCATATGTATAATTGTAAAACACATCGGAAATAAATTTCTATCCACACACACATCATGCATATACAAGCACAATTATCACATGCATAATAAAATCATTGCACATTCAAACACAAAGAGAATACTTGTCTTTAAACAAAGAATATGTAAGCAGCTGGTTGTGTAAAAGCAATTTTCCACTCAGCTGTAGGCATTCTGTTCATCATATACTATTTCTGCTGAGAGGCCACCGGGGAAAAGGAAATACCTGTAGGATTCTCTCTTAACCCACATCCTATCTACTTTCAATGCTTAGCCAAATGCTCATACCAAGCTCTATAGCAATCTCACTCAACCATCATAGCCACGACACTCTATCTAACTGCCCCACACAATACAAGGAAGGCATTTCCCTTCACTGATTCATAGTTTCCTTGGGAAGTCCAACCTTTACAGTGCTTACAAGCGTGCAATAAGAGCCCAAGTTGTTGTATGTTGTAGGAGAACCTCTTGTAGCACTAATTTATGGCTTCTCAAGCATTCATGAGTAGCAAAACTCAATGGGTAGAGGTTCCTATCTTGCCCAACCTCTATGCTCACCTACAACCATCTCTTTTCTCTCAAATCTACATTTTTCCTTCCAAATTCGAATTTCGGGTTAATGTACTCTTTGGTAATGGCAATGGCAATGGAATGAACAACAAGATAAACAAAAACTCTATGTAGTGCAACATCTACAGTTGAAAAATGGATGATAGACTCTAAATGAGATGTGTGAGGATGATGGAGAATTCTGATAGCAGTCATAGAAGTATATTCATCCCTTGCTTCTATAACTTCATGAGAACACTTTCCCCACTAACCTCACACATGCATTCAGTGATTGGATAAAACAATCAAAAGGAAGTAATTGGCTCATTTAAGGCACATGGCAGCAAATGGATTAGTTCTACAGTTGACACTTGGCAATAGAGGATTTAATCTCCCGTAGGCCCCCTTTCTTCTTTACCTCTTGTGGAATCATAGTCCCTCCAGTGTTGTTTATCACTGTGGAAGACATTGCCGATATATCGCGATGTCTACGATATATCGCGATGTCCAACCTCAAACGATATATCGCTGACAAAAAATCGCGATTTTTACAAAATATCGTGATTTTTGCAAATATCGCGATTTTTGCCCAATTTTTCAGCAAACATCGCGAGTCGATGGAAAATATCGTCAAGGCTGCGGACAGTCCGGCATAAAATCCGATTTTTGACTTATTTTTGTCATTTTGCTTGCTTGTTGAGGGGTTTGGAGAGCAAAGGAGCTTGCTATCATTTTGCTTGGAGCCAAGGTGTAGATTCATTGTGTTTCCATCAACAATCACCGAGTTATTGTGGATTGGGGATTGATTCCCATCAGTGGTTTCTGAATTTGCAGGTATGTATATCGTTGTAAATTTTTTATAGGTTTAGGGTTTTTATCAATGTTCTCTCTTCTTGCCAAATTTTAAAGAGAGATCTACTACGTCAGAGTGTAGCTTCTCCTTCTGTTCGAGCACATTAGAGTCTGCTGCCACCTGTAGGGCCTTCTTCAGATAGAGGAAGAGCCATTACCAGAGCCATCACCTTTGACCATAAAAGGGACAGAGGGAATTCCTAGTTTATTTTATTTGATTTCATTGTACTATGTAGTATGTAGATCTTAGTTGATAGTTGACTCGTGATGATGAGATACATTTATTATATTTTTGATGATATTTTGAGTCTCTAGAGTCAGTACACTCATTACTAGTCAAGAGTCAGGACTTGATTTAGTATTGATGCATGATATATCATTAGACATCTTATACATCCTATATATCTGTTTTCTTTTCATATTTATGTGTCAATGTGTTTATTTGATGTTTTTGTTGCTTTAAATGTTTAAAAATTTGAAAAAAATGAATATTTTTGATTTTTTTAAAGTGTGCCAATATTTTTAGAGATTTTCCCCGATGTTGCTGATAAGTTGTGTTTCGGACCCTCGACGATATTTTCATTGACACGATGTCTTCCACACTGCTCTTTATACAACCATCTTGGACTATTTTATTATTTTTTCGATATAATATTTACATAGCTTTCAAAACAATATGAAAATCCAACCACATGGTCCATGTAGAGATTTTTACATTATATATGTGGAGCCATTCACTAGTCGGGCCTTGGCTTTGAGCTCTGCACTAGGAATGCATACTAGCATATTTACATTATTTGATTTGAGACATTCCAAGTCAATACTGGGGTTATTACATTCTATTGGAGCAAGAATCAATTCCTATATTTCTACGGTTTTCATATTCTTAGATCCTAGGTATTTTTTCAAATTCCACCTTCTTAGCTAGCTTATTTCTAGATTTATGTAGGGTTTTCCAAGTGCATGTTGCTTGCCTCTTATTGTCTTTTTCCATGGCTCATAGAACAATTCATATGTCTATGTCTCTTTTACAATCTTGTTGCTTTTTTATCCAACAACGTTTGATGTTCAATTGTTTCATTCTCATTAACCCTAGGTTTTAAGTTGTAAGTTGAGTATTGCATTGTGAATGTGTGAAAGTCTTTGACCGATTTTAGTAATAAGATGAACCTAAAAATGGGACAAATTGACAAAGATTGACTTGTAAACTACATGTGAAGCCCACGACAATAGGGGTTAGCTGGTTGAAGTACTACTGGGATAGTATCAAAGGGCATGAGGTTTGAATTTGTACTAAATAAATCCCAACAATTACGTGAGGTGCCCACAAAGCTATTTATGAAAATGATAAGTAGGGCTCAAGGTAGTGAGAGGGACTCCATGGATTCACCTTCCATGAGTACCTCACCTTTCTTTGTTGCAAGAACTAGAGGTGGGGCAACTCCTTCCATCTAGTCAATGATTGAAAAAGAGAAGATGCAGACACCGTTGTGGGGAGGTGTCTTTTTCGCAGCAACATACCTTTGATTGTAAAACAAAGCAATCTATTTTACCATTAAATATGTGATGCTATTGCTATTATTGGCTTAGTCTCTAAATACCCTACCAGGGTGAAGTTGCAGGGTCAATTCTTTAAGTGGAAAAGAATGACATTAATAATAAATTGAAGGACCTAATGAAGTCAAGGGAGGCCATTGGATGTAGGGGGATGTTCTATGGTTGGGTAGATGGGAAGGGAAGGACCCTTATTAATTTCTTGGTACATTGTCGTATGGTTACGATGTTTATTAAATCCATTGATGAATGTTAAAGATGTAATATTGTTGTGTGAATTGTTGGATGGGTTAATCAAAGAGATCAGTTTGCAACATTTTGTGCAAATAATAACATATAATGTTGTTAATTATGTGGTTGTTGGTAAGTTTCTAATGGAGGGACACCCCACAACATTCTGGACTCTCTATATTTTCCATTGCATCAGTTAGATGCTTGAAGATGTGGAAGAAATCTCCTTGTTAAGGAGGTCATTGATTGGGCTAAGGGCATCTCAAAATTCATATATAACCATGCATTTGTTCTTAGTCTCTAGAGGAAATTCTTAAGAAAGATCGAGTTGTTGCATCCCATGATTAGATGTTTTTCCATTAACTTTATTTCTCTTCAATTTATGCTCGAATGTCAATTTGAGTTTAAAGTAGATGTTTGTTTGTGTGAGTGGCATGATTGTGCATTTAGCACAAGATGGGATGAGAGAGTCGTTAATAAACTAGTGTACATTGATTCCTTATGGGAAAGAGTGCAGGAAGTGTGCACTGCTAGCAAATCTTTGATAAAGGTTTTTTGCTTGGTTGATGGGGATATGCCCACAATAGGCTACTTGTATGAGGCCATGGATGGCGAGGTGATGGAAGTGTTTCTTGCATGTGTTCAGAGGATGGTATTTGAGGAAGTAGCTCGTAGAACAATTAATCGTGAGATGGAGATGTATAGTTATGCTAGCATACTTTTGGTTTATCGATGCCATCCAAGAAAGGAGTATTTTGATCCCAAATAAGCCTTTATAGTATAGAATTTTGATTGCATGTTTTATTTGAAAGTATAATTATGTTTTCTTTATTTCCTATTTACCATGGTAATGAAATGTGTTGTGAACATATATATTAATAATCATAAATATACACAATAATATAATAATAATAATAATCAATAGATAAGGGCACCTGTCAAAAGATGTGTCTATTCAATGTATATTTATACCTAATGTCAATGTCTATTGAATCATCTCTTATCTCTCATTTCTCATATTATGTTTATATTCATATTATGTTCATTACATTTGGTGTCAGAGGTTCATTGTTTGATCCAGCCTTTGGACAGTGAAAATTTCAGAGCTTCTCTAAATTGCTAGGTCCTTGACTACATTCAGGCTTTAAGCAACTTAAGATTGCTTTCCATTGACATTATTAATACTATTCGAAATTAAAGGGAACGATAATAAAGTAAATCGGGAAAAATAAGTTTTTTTATTGTGTCATAGGAGGAAGAATGAACAAACCAAGCTAAGGTAGAAAAATGTTTCAACAAAAGATTCCACGTTTCAAAACAATCATTCTCCATTCCTAGAAACTAGGAGAAATGGGAACAATTAATATTTACCAAAATCTCGGGGGTTGAAAGAGAATAGAAGAAAATAAATATATTAAATATCAAATCCGGGCTGTAATTATCTTGGCATATTAGAATTCTTGAAATAAATTGCAATTTTAGATTCGATGTGTTTTGCAGTTTAGAAGTATCGGGGATTGTCACAAGTGTCAAAAAATTCAGATCCTTCGTACATCATCGCTAGAGAATCCCGTACATCACACCTCCCATACATCGTTGAGTTTTTTGATTCCAAGAAATGAATGGTCACCATAAATAAATACAATGGATCAACCACAAGCAATTCAATTGATGTGTTGCACTGTGAGATTGCTACTAGCTGCCTAAAGAAAAAATTGAAGGACCCATATCTGTTGGATTGATCAACGCGTACATATACAAAAATATTGGCCATATATAGGGAACAAAATCATAACTAGGCCATGCAGGTCAATAAGCGTCATGGGAAGAGTTATATCAAGGGAGGGTTTAAGAAAGTTTAGAAAAACAAAAAAGTCGTGGAATCGGAATCATAAGTCATGACTTTTATAAATCGCATAAATCGTATTCTTTATGTTACAAAACATCAAGAGAATTTGAACCCCAACAATTTTGTGTTATGTTTACTATAAAGTATCAAATGCTCTCTAGAAGCGGATTACAAAAATATTTCAAGAGAAAGCAATACAAAAGATACTTTTAAGAAGAGACCAAGTAAAAATTGTGGATTTTAATATAATGAGGTAACTTAGGAGTTATGTACAAAAGGATTATAAAAATAATTTTTTAAGATCCAACTCAAAATGTGTGAAAGGGGTTATTAAAGTAAGCCCTAAGTTCCAATTCAATGTTAAAAAGGGGCACTATGTAATAGTCCAACTGATATTTTCTGTATGTTTGTGAAGTTTTTGATGATGTTTGTTGCTTACTTGTAGTTTTATGGCCCAATACTCAAAGGAAACATGAATGCATGTAATGAACTATGCTTGCATGAGCATGCATGCAAATGCATGGGTTTGCCAACCCCTAAATAACCCGAATAATCAGAAATGCTATAAAGTAGGGATAGAAATAATGCATGTACGTACCAATAGTTGTAGTCAATGTCACAAGGTTCGGGTTCGGGTTCGGGTTCGGCGACCTTCAGGTTCGATTCGGGTTTGGATTTTCCTATGAGGTTCGGAAGGGGTTCGACATAGGTTCATTTATATACATTTTTCAAATTTTAAATATTTTATAACTTTCTCATATATTTTTATATTCTGTAAATAAGAAATAACATTTAATACATATATAATTTTTTTTTACTATTTACTATACCTAATACCTAGATTAAAACATTTAATATTTAAGATTATAAGTTATAACGTGTATGCAATAATGTATAAAATATATATATATATATATATATATATATATATATATATATAACCTAAACATTTGATATAAATACATTATAAGTTATAACTTTATATATCCATTCAATAGATTTAAAAAAATTAAATGTAGTCTCGATTTGGAAGAATAACCGCACTGGCTTGGCATTAGTTCGCGGAAGACATATCGAGAAGACCCGTCCATAGCCTCGACGCCAGTTCCTCGAAAACTTACCCGAAAATCTGTCCGCAGCCTCGACGCCGGTTCCTCGAAAACTTACCAGAAAACCTGTCCGCGGTTATTGAAACGATCATCTAAATGTAAAGTCGTCGCACTGGTTAGTGGTTACTCGATCGGAAGACTATAATCGAGGGTGGAGTTCGGAGACAGGCAGACAGCTAGATAGATCGCAGAAGGACGAAGAAAAACCCTGAAAAATCACAGGACGAAGAAAAACCCTGAAAAATGACGAAGAAAAACCCTGAAAAATGGTCGGCTTTGAAGTTCGTTGAACCCAAACGAACTTAATTTTTTTTTGAGGTTCGGCGAATTTTGAACCTGATGGTTCAGGTTCTTTGAACCTTGTGACTTAGGTTGTAGTAGTGGGGATGTGGATCAATATGGGACTCGCATGCAAGAGATATGCCAAGGATCGGTCAAGATATGAATCAACCTCTCTCCAAATATGCGCCCTTGATAGAAATGCACCCTCTTCAATATGTGAATGGATGCATGAGTGCTTAAACGATGTCAGATTGCCCCCGGATGAAGGTACTAGGGTTATAATGCCCTCCTGATCAATATGGAAGCCGCATGCAAGACATGCATGAAGTCCAGGTCAGAAGGCGAGAATATCCCTTAAAGAAAGTCGCCCATGCTAGAGAATGCGCTCCTCCGAATGATGAAATGGTGAAATCTTTCCTCTGAATCCGAATGAGCAGCCTGTATTCAGTAACTAGGCTAATAGTGGTGCTCTCAGAAGGATATTAGCAACATGCAGACTAAATGGTGGTTATCTGCCAAGATATGAAGTTATCCTCTTTGTCCTATTCGCCCATGCAAGAGAGGGCGAATCCTCCTACTCTAGGATGTAGCTAGAACCCTGATGAACGCTGAAGAATCTTGTATGATGATAGTAGTAATGTTGAATCTGGATGATCCAACCTTGATATTGACTAGGGAAGATAGATTTCTCTTCTGAAATACACTTAATGGTTGAGTGGTGTGCCCTCAACCCAAAACTGGCTCTCTGAGCTCTCCAAGTCGACTTCTCAAATCAATAATCAATAAGCAGATCTATTCATTCACTTTATCCTTCTTTTATAACTTTGACATTGCATGACCTAACTTTTGCATGCCTAGGTTGCTTTTCTCTTCTAATTCTCTGTTGACTTGCATGCATTGCTTTCTGTGTGCATGAATACTTAATAAAGGTATTTCTGTGCATGCATCATGAAATATGGCCTGCATGTAATGCATGCAGGTGGCCCCTAGTTCCCGTGGCCCTCTTTTATCTACTAATGATCTAATAATCATGATTAAGATCTTCTTTTGGTCTGAATAGTATCAATCCTCAGTCAATTCCACTATATGTTAAAAAGGGAACATTACACACTAGGACCGACTTAAGTGATTTTACTCCAACAAAGTGGTAAAGGGAAGTATTAAGATATATCAATGAAGATATAAGTTCTTAATTAAGATGTTTTGTGTCAAAAAATTTGACAAAAACAAAATGGAGTCTAGCAGTGCAAATAATGGAAGATTCTCTAAAACTTGTAGAAAATATGCTTTTGCAGTCTTAAATCTTAAGAGGTCTATTCTGTTGAAGATTGTGTAACCTCGGAAGATATTCTTGTTGTATTATTATTGTACTTCCTTCGGGGAATATTCATATTGTATTTGATCATGTAAAAAACCTGAAAGAATCAATGTAAGGCCTACTTGCTAAGTCGGCTTAGAAAAATCTAGAATACCCATTAAATAAGGTTAATGTAATGTTTCCTTGATGAAGTTAGCCCTGGCAGTTAGACAAGACGATCCCACAAGGAAAAGTCACTTGGAACACAAGTATAAATAGGAGGGTCGTGCTCCTTATTTGGATCATCACTCACTCAAGCAAGTTCGCATGACAAGAGAGAGAAGGACAAGTTCGTTAGAGAAGAAGAGACGATGCATTGTGAAGACATCTTATCTTTGGTTTTCTATCTTATATGTTCTCGGGATATTTGTGGAAGAGCTTTAACTCTTCGTTGTACTAGTTTGACCAAGGTTGTTGGGAGCGAGGAGCGAGAATGAAAAACGAAATTTTCAAAACCTTCCGTTTTGGGAGCGTTTTTTTATATAATACATATTTTTATATATTTTGATACATATATTTAAAAAAACATGTATAATGCCAAATTAACTATAGAAAACATGAAAGCATAGATACAATCATTTAGTACACATATACCATCAATCATATACGAGCTATAACTTATAACATTGTCATCAAATGATCAATCATCAATAACATCAACCTTCAAGTTTCAACATATAATATTTGCAATCAACAAACTCCAGCAGATAACAGCGACCATGAAATGAAACAGAGCATCATATTCATTACCAAAGAGTTGTAAGATAAAGGAAAAGCTCCTACATCTGTAAACCTATTGGTGGTTGGGGGTGTGGCATCTCTATTGTATGAATTTGATCACCATTCTAATCACCCAATAGTTCAGCCTCCAAGCGCTCTATTGCTATGGCTCCTTTCTCCAAATTACCCTCCTATGGATTCTTTTGCCAAGTCAAATATGTTCTATCATTCTTGGTCGCATCACAATAATGGGACAACAACGTCAAGTTGTAGTACACATAATGCTTGATCTACGTTCAAACTACTTCTCTTCACATTGTGGATGAAGTTGTAGGTGCTCCAACACCTCTCTACAAAAGAAGTGTTAACAACCTATGAAAGCACTCTCACCGCCAATTTATGTAGATATGTGGTAGAGGAGCAATAGATGTTCCACCATTTAACATGACCCAACCTATCTTGATCTTTGGTTGCATTTAGGTTACCAAAGACTCCATGTTCATTGATGTATTTGCTCAATTCACTTCGTACTTGAGCACACCCCTTTGCCTGATCTACATTCAAACTGTTTCTCTTCACGTTGTGGATGAAGTTGTAGGTGCTCCAACATTGTTCTACAGAAGAAATGTTAACCTATGAAAGCACCCTCACCACCAATTTATGCAGATATGTGTTAGAGGAGCAATACATGTTCCGCCATTTGATAGGACTCAACTATCTCGATCTTTGGTTGTATGTAGGTTACCAAAGACTCCATGTTCACTGATGTATTTGCTAAAAAATTCACTTCGTACTTGAGCACACTCCTCCTCATTAGGGACCAACTTGTCTAATGCAAGCATATAACCATTCTGCACCTTTGAATCTGTGTGTGATTTTTTCCTAACACCACCCCCAAGTGCTAGTCGAGCCAACCAATATGGAGAATAATATTTTGGTGTAAGGACATATGCTAGGGCATGGAGTGGAACATTCAAGTAGAAAAAGCTTCCCATGCTTAATAAGTGATTTTTCTTGATTGAAGGGTACATTTTTATTAAGGTGATGACAGAGGAGTTCAATCAACTTAACAACTAGGCATCAACACAGCCAACATCAAGGTACATAGAGAGGTTGATGTGCTTGATTAAATTCCAATCCCTTACTGTCATACATGTTAGAATCCAGTGGATATGTTGCTTTCCTAAAATCTTGAAAACTATAAAGTCTGCTGAAATTTGGATGGGATTTAAAATTCTACTTTTTGCATATGAAGTCCGATGAGGTTGGAGCCACTCTCAAACTTCCTGAAACAATTAAGAATTTAACATTACCATTCAATAAATCCCCAAAATGAACCCTAACCGTGCCCAAAAATCCAAGTGGAACTATGTCTTGGTTCCCAAAACCAAAAAAAGAAAAAAAATATCGCCTCAATTCTTGGGAGCACCAAGGGAGCGATTAGGGAGTGTTTCTTTTGTTCTAGGGAGTGATCAGGGAGCGCTGAGGGAGCACTTTGGGAGCGACACTCCCTCATCGCTCCTTGAAAAACCAGGGAGAGTTTTTTTTTTCATCAGGGAGTGTGTTCCCTAAAATCGCACCTAGAAGGGAGCGATCAAGAATCGCGCTCCCGGGAGCAGTTCCTGATCGCTCCCTCTGGGAACACACTTTGGGAGCGAAGCGGTAGGGGGTAGGGTGCTTCCCCGCAGCATAGAGTTTGACATTGTACTTGGTGACGAATCTATATTGAAGAAGTTGCTTGGTTTTCTTCCCTTGAAGGGTTTCCCAAAGGAAAATCTTTGTGTCTCTTTTGTATGTTGTGCTTGTCTATCTTTCAGTGATCCTATTGCTTATTGTTATTGTGATATAGTAGAAATTGATTAACGATCTAACCTAACTACTATTCAAGTACAAATTCTAACATATTCAAGAAAGAAATATTAACATCTATATTTGTGCGAAGGGGACGACAACAATTACATTAATGTTGACTTGGCCACTCAATTAATAATTCCGAAGTCTAGTATTTTCGAATATAATGAATGGCATAAAGGGTATGGAATAACAATTTTCAATTGACAATTGATGATTATGCTTTCATATTCCAATTCAACATTACATATATGGCTAAAGGAAATATTAACATAATTATAGGTTCTCTTTGGATGGAAATATTGGTGACTTCCTTCTTAAATATAAAAAGAGTTTTTGACATTTTGATGTAAGAAGAAGAAGAAAGCCTTGCTCGGAAGATCACTCATCAAAAGACTTAAAAGGTATATTGAAGGTGATTGTTCAGGGTAATCAGGGGGCAATATTAAAAATGCGAAAATAATTTGACAAGGTTGTTGCTAATAAAGACAGATTTTTTGCCTTGAAAATCATAATCAAGATTTACTTACACAAATTAAGAAAATTAGGAATGATAAAATGTTGCTGCAAGAAAAGCTACAACTTACTGGCAAGGAATCAAGGGTCGATAAAAAACAATGATTGATCGAGTTGCAATAGTTAAAATTTGAATGTCAGAAAAAGGAACCAATATAGATCCAATTAACATCCAAAATCAGAGAGATGCTTATATTGAAAGTGTCCACAAAAAGTTTCAAAAGATGAAGGTTACAAGAATATGTCTCGAAATACAGGGGTGCTTTATCGTCATCTCAATCACAAGAGTCGTCGTGAGCAATGATAAAATCAACATGAATATAAACAACAATATTCATACATGCAAAATATCATAATGTCTAGATAATCATAATGAAGGGAAAAACCAACACAATGTTTTGAATCATAAAACAAGAAGTTATGTCTAGATAACTATCCCAGAACAAAATCAAGATAAAAGCCGAAAAGAAGATGCTATGACGTTGAGGAGATGCTCAAACGTGAAATCTTATCAATTTCCAAGTTACAGAGGCCATTACAATGTCATATTATACAAAATTGAGCTAGGATGGTTAGAGCCTCTTACAACTCAACAATTTTGTTTAATGCATAGAAGAATTGTCTCATGTCGTCAACACCATGAATAGAGAATTATGACAAGGCATTGCAAGCTAGGACCGGGATATAGTTCCGTCTATAAATGTCCCCCTATAAATGCTTTGAGGAAGGCATCTTAAATGGGTAGGAAATGTTGTGAATATATATATACGTGTTTTTAGATATGTGCCTTATCTATTCATTATTTTTATTATTTTATTGCGTGTGTGGCCATTCAATGCATATTTATACACAATGTCACATTGTAGTGTATCATCTCATATCTTGTATTTCGGATACTATATTTATATTCTTATTTTCTACTGTCTTATGTATTTTGGATATTTAGTGTTTGAAACAGATTGGTTCACTCCAAAATGTAATTGAAATCTTTTTTTGTAATTGTTGTAGATGTAAGAATACAACCAAAGAAGCACAATAGGTTACTACTTCAATTAAGGAATAACAATTATTATAATTGACTACCCTTATGAGACTCAATGCTCATTAAATTTATTATGACCCTCTTATAAGTTGAATTTTTAACGTCTTAATGAAATGGTTTATGTTCATTGAATTCTTTAACTATGGGTGAGGTACCTATAGAAAATACCTGATGTGGATGCAATTTCCTTACACAACATTAACATATTGTCTAAGTGGAGGGTGGAGTATGAGGCACCTATTATGGAGACGCATCTAAGGAGTTAGAGGAGGAGGATCAACAACAATAGGCATAGGGGGTAGGGGAGGAGTAACAAGTGTTAGGGGTAGAGCAACACTTTGACATCACAGAGGGTGGTGTGACAACACCAATACCATTTTTTGTGTAAATTGGTACAACTACACACAGTAGTTGGTGTGAAACAAATGATGTAGGACCTTGTCGTGGCAAATGAGTTGTGACCTTTTCATGTACAAGGGAAGAAGGAATTGATACTAGATAGCTAGTTGTGTTGAGAGGCACTTTCTATAGCCCAGTTGGGTGAGATGTGTCATGTTTGTAACACACATGTTGACGAATACACACACACACACGCACATGCACAAACACAAAATAGATCCATGTGAAATTTTATAGCCCAATCTAAAGGAGATTGTAAGTTCTATTTCCATATGATCACCCAATATAATATTGTACAAAACTAAAAATAAAATAATATATTAAAATATTATAATAAGTATAATTATAATAAACTAATAATTATAAATATTATAAAGTATCTGTAATAATAATATTGTAATAATAAGAATTATAACTTTATTTTTAGTTTTGTACAATATTATATTGCGTGAACATATGGAGATAGATCTCACAAGTTACAATCTCTCTAATATTGGGCTATAAAATTTAATATGGATCTATAAAATTTAATCTCTTTAAAGTTTAATATGGATCGATTTTGTATTTGTATGTATGTTTTTCCATTTTAAATTATAATTATTACTTTATTGTAATTATACTTATTATAAGATTTTACAATATATTTTTTTTAAATATTATATCGGGTGAACATATGGAGATGGATCTTATAATCGTTTTAATATATATATATATTAAATTGGGCGAATATAATGCAAATGCAAATAAATACATGTTAAAGTTTATATCCCAATATGAAAGAGATTGTAAGATCTATCTCCTCTTGTTCACCCAATATAATATTTTACAAACTAAAAATAAAGTAATAATAATAATTATTTTAGGAAATTATAATGTTTGAATATTTTTTGGACTTTTCTATGTTGGTTTTCTTTTCTATTTGTACTTAATGAATTTCTAATTTCATGCATCTACAAGTGTGTGTCCTAGAGAATAATTAGGTGCATCTATATGGGTCATATGTTGTGGCTTAGAGAAGGCTTTCATGGTGGGAAGGAAGGTTGAAAGTAAAAATATGACGATGGCTACTAGAAATACCACCTCCAACACATACATAGAGAATAATGTTCCTTCTTCTAACCCACCTCAAAGGTTGACCCGACAACAACTAGGTGAAAGAAGAGCAAAAGGCCTATGCTTTAATTGTGATAGCAAGTATAGTAAGGGACATAAGTATGGTGAGAATACATTATTTTACATAGATTGTGAAGAGGAAGAACCAAAAGAACAAGAACCATCTCCAGATGAAGAAATAGAAGATACTACTTCAAAAGAGATTACTCCCAACATATCCTGTCATGCATTGGCTGGAATTAACACTCGTCAAACTCCCAAGATCGAAGGATTCATAAAAAAGAATGAAGTAATAGTGTTGATTGATTTTGGTAGTACTCATAATTTCATTCACTATAAATTAGCAAAAGCTCTCAATTGCTTTGTATTTACAGCACCAGAGTTTCAAGTAATGATTGCAGATGGAGGAACTATTAATTGCTCACGGAAATGCCATAATATAAATCTTACTATGGGTGAATACGTATTGAATAGTCCATTGATTTCTATTCCAATAGGTGGTGCTGATGTTGTCTTGGGAGTTCAATGGTTACAATCCTTGGGAACTGTGGCTTTTAATTTCCAAAAGCTTTTCATGAAATTTTTATGGGAAGGAAAGGAATATGAGTTACAAGGTATCACATGAAAACCAAGCAAGGTGATAAGCTCTAAGGGTATGGCAAAATTGATGAAAAAGGGACATCAAGGTGTAATTGCACAATTATGCTCATTAGATGTTCAAACATCTAAGCCTCCTATTTCCCCAATTCTCCAAAGGGTCATTAATAAGCATTCCAAGGTATTTGAATATATTCCGAAAGGTCTTCCATGTGTTCAAGATTTTGATCATGCTAATCACTTAATTCCAGGAAGTGTTCCTCCTAACATCAGACCTTACATATACCCCTATGTCCAGAAGAGTGAAATTGAGCGTATGGTTGAAGAAATGGTACAGGCTGGCGTAATTAGGCCTAGCCAAAGTTCTTGCTCTTCACCAGTGGTAATGGTACACAAGCCAGATGGATCATGGCATATGTGTCTAGATTATAGAGAGCTCAACAAGATCACCATTAAAGATAAGTTTCCCATTCTCGTCATTGATGAATTGTTAAATGAATTACATGGAGCAATTTTCTTCACAAAGTTGGATATTTGTTCCAGGTATCATCAGATTAGAAAGAAGGATGAAGACATCCCAAAAACAACATTCAGATTTCATGAAGGTCATTATGAATTTCTGGTCATGCCATTTGGTTTGACGAATGCGCCTTCCACATTTCAAGGTTTGATGAATTCCATTTTCAAGCCTTTTCTTAGAAAATTTGTGCTAGTATTCTTTGATGATATACTAATTTATGGCAAGTCTTGGGAAGAACATGTTCAACATGTTGACTGGGTACTACAATTACTAAGGGAGCAACAACTATATGCAAAACTTTCCAAATGTTTCTTTGGGGTGAAGAAGGTAGAGTATTTGGGACATATTGTATCTCATGAAGGTGCCAAGGTAAACCCTAACAAAATTAAAGCCATGATAGACTGGCCGATTCCCAAAACCCTGAAGAATCTTCGAGGATTGTTAGGTCTGATAGGGTACTACCACAAGTTTGTTCGAAACTATGGAAGAATAGCAACGCCTCTAACAACATTATTGAAGAAAGATGCGTTTTCTTGGTCTCCAGCGGCAACTCAAGCTTTTGAACAACTTAAACTTGCAATGTGCAAAGCTCATGTTTTGGCCACACTAGACTTCACAAAAACCTTTATTGTGGAATGTGATTCTTCAAGAAATGGCATTGGTGCTGTTCTAATGCAAGAAGGACAGCCACTTGCTTTCACAAGTCACCCAATCAAGGGAAAGAACATACAGAAGCCCATTTGTGAAAAGGAAATGTTGGAAATACTACACGCTCTTAAGCAATGGCGTCCTTACCTAATAGGTAGGCACTTCAAGGTCAAAACAAATCATGATAGTCTTAAATACTTCTTGGAACAAAGTATATCTCCAGAACAGCAACACAAATGGGTAACCAAGATGTTGGGATATGACTTTGGAATCATCTATAGAAAAGGGAACCAGAATGTGGTGGCAGATGCGCTCTCCAAAAAAGATGAAGATGTTGGGCATTACTCTGTGCCATTTCCATTCTTTAACTAGATTGGGTAGTAGTAGCAAGGGAAGAATGGAAAAATGACCCATTGGTGTGGACGCTCATTCAAAAGCGACAGAACGCTCCCAGTGTATCGGATACTTTTGTGCATCGCTTATTTTTATGCAAAAAATCCCAGCTAAAGCAGAAGGTCCTCTCAGAATTACACCTCTCCTATAGGTGGGCACTCCGGATTCGTGAAAACTTACCACAGGGTCAAGAAGGAATTTTTTGGGGAAGGTCTTAAATCATATGTTCAAAGGTTCGTGGCTGAATGTTTGGTTTGCCAACAAAATAAGGGTGAAACAGTTAAGACCCCAGGACTTCTACAACCATTAGACATACCTTGCCAGCGCTGGGAGGAAGTCTCCATGGATTTTATCATAGGTCTACCCAAGTCAGAAGGAAAGAATGTTATTATGGTGGCTGTTGATAGACCCACGAAGTATGCACACTTTTGTGCACTCTTTCACCCTTTTAATGCAAGTACCGTAGTTGCAGCCTTTATGGAAATTGTTTAGAAGTTACATGGAAATCCAAAGATTATTTAAGTGATAGAGATCCAATTTTCACTCGAAAATTTTGGATTGAATTATTTTCTTGTTTGGGTACCCAATTGACTCATAGTTCATACTCTTCCCCACTTGATGCAGTATTACACATAGGTCTATTGTTGGTCGAGGGTTTGATCGCTTGATGTATGAAAGCAATCGCTTGCTCTTGTTTACTTGTTCTACATTCATTGTCTTTCCCTTGATAGGAAACAACCTTTTGGAGGCTTTTTTACTCACTCATATAGGCCAGTTTTAATGGGATGCCTCTAGATGGGCATCCTAGCTTTTGGAGCAATTATCCTTTGATAGAGTGCCCAAAATTGTGCCACCTCAACGCTATTAGATGCAATGTGGCTGTGGGATTTTCTAAAAGTGGCGATAATAAAAATTTGATAAATAATGAGGAAGTTAGCAATTCCAGAATTGTTGTTTAAATAGTCTTTTGGTGCCTTTTGATTGAAAGCATTCAACTTATTTAAGGAAGTGCTCCACCTTTTGAGGCCTTTTTCTTGGAGAGCTACATTTGGAGAGCCTTTGGAGGATAGATTCATCATCTTGTGATCATTCGTGTAAATTTTCCTTAAAACCCAGCTAGGACTAAAAGCATGCAATTAATTACTTTCAATTACCCAAGGGTTTCTTCACTCATAAATTTGCAGCGGAAATAAAACATTGAGAGATATACCAATCATTTACACCAATAGAAACAACACAATATTTTCGGGTATAAACCCTCGGAGAGACCCAAGATGGGAAAACTGGTGCAACAGTAGGAGGAATATTTTATTAGAAAATATGGAGCTCTTTTACAAATCAGAAATTCGATTTTCAGCCAACAAAAACAACTGAAAAAAACCTGTGGGGTTGGCACGGAATTCGTACATTGTACGGTCTGCTGTACGGATTCAGACGTTGTACGACTTGCTGTATGGCCCTACTGCTGCTGCTGTTGCGAACACCTCCGCCTCTTTCTGCCCTGTCTCTCTCTGTGCTGATTCGAGTGTCTTTTCCGAATCTTACTCCTCCGTCTTCTTCGTAAAACTCTCTCTCTCCCAAATCTGCTCTCTCAATCTCTGTCGGAATGAATGTGTGTCCTCTCAACCAATTGACCTTTCCTTTATAACTCAATGCTAAGCGAATAACCTAATCTCACTATGGATCAATGGATGAGATCCTCTGGTGAGATCAATGGCCAAGATTACATCTTGATATTCACTTTAATTTTTCGCTCATACTTTATAAAAAGTAATTTCATTAAGTCAATAATTAAATAGATCACTTTAATTAATTTTCCCAGGTAAACTTAGGAAAAGTTAATTAAATACATTTTATTGGCTTCCTCAATTTTCCTCTTCTGCATGCAAGGACAAATGCATGCAGGAAGACCTTCCTCAGTTGTCATAATCTAACACTCCCTCTCAACGAGGAAGGGATTTGGTAGCAACCCCAACTTGTCTCTAAACTTCACAAACTTGAGTTTGCAAAGTGCCTTGGTGAATATGTCTAGCACTTGCTCATCTGTCTAAATGTACTCCAACCGAATGGTTCATATCTGAACACAATCTCTGAGGAAGTGATACCGGATGTCAATGTGTTTACTCCTGTCATGGAATACTGGATTCTCAGAAAGGTTGATACCACTCTGATTATCACAGTGAACTATAGTAGTCTCTATCTCACTCTCGAACAATCCTGAGAGCAACTTCCTCAGCCACATCCCCTCACATGCAGCCATGTACTCAGCCTCAGTTGAGCTCAATGCAACTGACTTCTGCTTCCTACTGAACCAAGAGACAACCCCTGATCCAATGTTGAAGCAACATCCTGAAGTGCTCTTCCGATCCTCTACACATCCTGCCCAATCAACATCTGTAAACCCTGCCAACTGAAAACCCCCACTGCGCTCATAAATCAATCCATACTCCACTGTACCTCTGATGTAGCGAAGTATGTGCTTCCTAGCTGTCGAATGTACTCTTCGAGGGTTCACCAAGAACTGACTCAAAGAGTTGACTGCAAAGCTAATGTCTGGTCGAGTGTTGACCAGATACATAAGCGACCTGATAAGCTGCCTATATAGAGTAGGATCAAACTCCTCTGATCCTGAATCTCTTCGAGATCTCAACTGCATACTTCCCCTATCCAATGAAGAAGCACCCATCTCTCTGCCAAACCTCCAGACCCAAAAAGTAATGCATCAACCCAAGGTCCTTCATCTCAAACTCTACTGCAAGATTGCACTTGTAGTCCTTGATCAGCTCCTCATCTCCTGTAAGAAAGAGATCATCCACATATAGAACCAGTATGAGAGGTACCTCACCTGCCAAGAAGTACAGGTTAGGTTCTGCCTCACTCCGCTGGAACCCCATCTCTCGTAGATAGCTGTTAATCCTCGAGTACCATGCCCGAGGTGCCTGCTTGAGCCCATAAAGAGCTCTCTGTAGTCTGCATACATGAGACTCTCTACTCTCCACCGTAAACCCCTCTGGCTGCTCAATATAAACCTCTGCCTCAATCACTCCATTGAGGAAGGCTGTCTTTACGTCCATCTGATGAACGCGCCATCCCATCTCTGCTGCCAATGATAGGATAGTCCGAATAGAAGAATATCTAGCGATAGGGGCAAAGGTTTCCTCATAGTCAATACCTTCCTTCTGCAAATACCCCTTCGCCACGAAGCATGCATTGTACTTCTCCACGCTTTCGTCTGCTGCATGCTTTACCTTGTAGATCCATCTAGAACCCACCACCTTCTTATCTTGTGGTCTCTGAACAACCTCCCATACCTGATTCTTCATGATTGAGTCATACTCCTCAACCATGGCCTCTTGCCACACATCATGTTGTGCAGCCTCCTCGAAACTAGAAGGTTCAGAGTCAATCAACTCTGTCATCAGTGCCATATAACTCAGTCTATCTGGTGGTACGCTACGTCTGAAAGATCTTTGAGGAAGACTCACCTGTATGGAATCCTGAATTGTGGACCTATACCACTTAGGCCGTAGCCCAGTGTTTGCCTGCTACGACTGCTAGATGTCCTCCTGCTGCTGCTGCTCATCCTCCCCATCAAAGATAGGAGGATCTTGTCCACTTGACTCCCTCTGACTATCAGAGCCTGTGCTCTGTGTCTGAACCTGTACCTGTGACTCCTCCAACTTGACTCCTCCTGAGTCCTGTGCTGGCTGCTCTTGTGCTGGTAAGTCCATAGATCTTCTCAAGGCTTTGTCCTTGTCAAACTTGACATCTCTGCTCACAATGATCCTCTTGCGAGCTAGAATATATACTCTATGAGCCTTGGAAGTCTTACTATACCCAACTGGAAGCCCCTTCTCTCCAGAAGGATCCAGCTTCTTCCTAGTGTCAGCATGAATGTGACAATAGCAGATACTCCCAAATATACGCAAATGACTCACCTCTGGTCTAGTACCTGTAAATACCTCCTCAGTTGTCTTCCTCCCCAATGTAGTGTGGGGACACCTGTTCTGGACATAAACTGCAGTCCGAAATGCCTCGGCCCATAGGAATAGTGGTAATCCCTGATCAAATAACATGGCCTTGGCTGCACTCACTTGTGTCCTGTTCTTCCTCTCCGCCACCCCATTCTGCTGCGGGGTATGAGGAACAGTGTGTTCCTTCTTGATCCCCTCTGATGAACAATGCTCCATGAACTCTCTATCGGTGTACTCACCACCGTTGTTTGTCCTCAATATCCGAATCTTCTTCCCTGTTTGGTTCTCCACGAGAGTTTTGAACTCTCGGAACCGATCGAAGACCTCTGACTTGGCCTTCATAAAATAGATCCAGGTTTTCCTGGAATAGTCATCAATGAATGTGACGCAGTAACTGTATCCACTGAAAGAGCTAACACTCATCGGTCCGCATACGTGCGAATGCACCAAGTCTAAGACTCTCTCAGACTTGTGCTCACTATGTGGGAAAGGCTTCCTGATGTTCTTCCCCAACGCACAACCCTTGCAGTGGTTATGCTTGTCCTCCTGAACTGAAGGAACTCCACTGACTGCTTGTCTCAGATGCCTCAGTGCACCATGGTGTAAGTGTGGCATCCTCCTATGCCACAACTCACAATCACTACTGTTGCTGCTGACCAGAGCCTTTGTAGGCTCAAACTGTAGTCTATAAACCTTCTCGCTCCCAACCCCAATCACTCTGTCCAATCTCTGATCTGACCCATTAGGTCTGATATATACTTTCCCGTCACGAAAAGTCACTAGAAAACCCTTTTCTTCTAGTGTGGAAACTTATATGAGATTCTTGGTCATCCCTGGGACATATAGCACATCATTAAAGCTGATAGGTTTTCCAGAGTCCCTCTGAAACTATACAGTGCGAACACCCTGTGCCTGATAGTGCGTATCGTCTCCTAACTCAATATGGAGATTCACTCCACCCTCCTGCATGCTTTTGAAGAATCCTCTATGCCCTGTCATGTGACAAGATGCACCACTATCAACATACTAGACCTAAGCTGCATGGTACGGGGAAACGAAAACGTGCATCCAATACGGAAACGCAGTGGAAACGTGACCCCCCAAAATTTAGGAAATGGGGAAACACGATATATATATATATATATATATATATGCAAATTAGCAAGGACATTATAAATTAAATGCGAAACATAAATGACAAGTGATAAATCATAATTTCAAACATCTAATATCACATTTTACTCATAAGTCCATCTTTGTATCATTAATAATTGTCATAGATGATTACATAATGCAAGTTTCCAAGTAGTAATATCCAAAAACAACCTTGGCAATACAATATATTCAAAATTTCAAAATCAGCCTTTATTTATGAGGCTACAATGCTACATATATCAAAATGTGAATAGTCAACATAGAACTAAAACATAAGATAAGTCGATTTGCATAGTGTCGTAGTAGATTGTCTTCAAATCGGTTTCCTCAAGTAACCCTTGCCTGCTCAAATCATCGTGTGAGATGAGGGAAGTAAAATCCTCCTTTTATGCAAAAAATGCCTTTTAGAGGCTTATAGAGGTATCCTAAACCATCATTAACCCATTAAGAAACAACTTAACCCATTGATTAAGCTAACGGGTTCTTTTTTTGGATGGCAAAGTGAGAATTCGAGGAGGAAACGAGCCATACGGACGCGGATACGGCACGAAAACGGGTTTCCAGCCGTACCACCCATGTTTCGTCCACGTGAAACGTGGTGGCATGGGCGGAAACGCGTTTCAGAGGAGTACCAAACGCATTTCCGAGTTTCCTACCTGGTACGGGGCCTAATACCAAGTTTCCTGCAACTTAGTACTAGACATTGTTGCTGACAAAACCCTCCTTTCAAGCTACTAAACAATAGTCTTCCTCAAAACTAGTGCTGAAATCATCCGCCTATGCAGATCCTGCCATCTATGTGTTATTGTTCTTCTTTTTCTTCTCTGGGCACTGGGAAGCAAAATGTCCATGCTTGTGGCAAATGAAGCACTTGACGTTTGCCATGTCCAAGTTCTTCTTGCCACCCTTTCTCTTCTTTGCCTTCCCCTCACCTTTGCTTGTTAGAGCTAGAGCCTCTTCATCCACGATCTTTGTAGTACCGCTGGATGAAGTTGTACCTTGATCCATCCGGGTCTCTTCCTGTGTGAAGTCATCCCACAATCTCTGCTAGTCAGGGAGATTCTCCCGAGCCGCAATGCCTTTAACAAAGACGTCCCATGGCTTAGAGAAACCATTAAGAGCTATACGAACAAGCTCCTCATCCTCAGTCTTAGAGCCCATTGCTCCAAGCTCCTCCCTAATTTGTGTGAGCCTTGTAAGATAAGGCACCACTCCTTCACCCTTGGCCATCTTGGTACTGCGTAATCTCTCCTGCAGCACCATCTTTCGGTTTTCATTCTTACTCTGGTAGAGACTCTCCAAAGCCTTCCACATCTCTCAAGTGGTTTTCTTCCCAGATAAGTGAGGGACTATGTGGTCCTTCACTCCATCTAAGATGATCAACATTGCCCTGGAATCAATCTTCTTCCAAGCAGCTAAATCTGTCGGATCTGTGGGAGCAGCCTTGGTACTGTCAATGTGCTCTTCAGCATCATTGACATCCAGGATCCTGGTGATCCTCTCTTTCCAAGTAGGAAAGTTCTATGACCTTTGGACTCTATCCTCAACTCTCAACTGTATGGCCATAGTGAATAGTGCCAATAAACCCTTGGATAGATATGCAGTGATCTATCCAAGCACTCTGTCGCTATCTCTCAGTCTGCTCAGAAGAGCTTTGATACCATGTAAATTTTCCTTAAAACCCAGCTAGGACTAAAAACATGCAATTAATTACTTTCGATTACCCAAGGGTTTCTTCACTCATAAATTTGTAGCGGAAATAAAACACTGAGAGATATACCAATCATTCACACCAATAAAAACAACACAATATTTTCGGGTATAAACCGCCGAAGAAACACAAGATGGGAAAACTGGTGCAGCAGTCGGAGACATATTTTATTAGAAAATATGGAGCTCTATTACAAATCAGAAATTCGATTTTCAGCCAACAATGGCAAAATCAAAACACATAAAACAACTGAGAGAAACCTGTGGGGTTGGCACGGTAACTGAGGCAGCTGAAGTTGTTGTACGGATTCGTACGTTGTACGGCCTGCTGTATGGCCTGCTGCTGCGAACACCTCCGCCTCTTTCTGCCCTATCTCTCTCTGTGCTGATTCGAGTGTCTTTTCTGAATCTTACTACTTCGTCTTCTTCGTAAAACTCTCTCTCTCCCAAATCTGGTCTCTCAATCTCTGTTGGAATGAATGTGTGTCCTCTCAACCAATTGACCTTTCCTTTATAACTCAATGCTAAGCGAATAACCTAATCTCACTATGGATCAATGGATGAGATCCTCTGGTGAGATCAATGGCCAAGATTAGATCTTGCCATTCACTTTTTCGCTCATACCTTATAAAAAGTAATTTCATTAAGTGAATAATTAAATAGATCAGTTTAATTAATTTTCCCAAGTAAACTTAGGAAAATTTAATTAAATACATTTTATTGGCTTCCTCAATTTTCGTCTTCTGCATGCAAGGACACATGCATGCAGGAAGACCTTCCTCAAGTGTCATAATCTAACAATGCGCCCATCATTTGATGGCTGCGCCCGCTTCTTGGGCATTTCTTCTCTTGGATATTGTACTCGTGGCTTTGACCACCATATTTCTTGAATGTCGTTAGGGTTTGTTAGAGTTAGATGGAAGATTTTTTTTATCTTGTTTACTCATTCCTAGCATAGATCTAAGGTTTTGGTAGATGTATTATTATTTTATTGTAGAGGAAGTTAGAGCTCGTCTCCTATATAAAAGATCCTCTTCTCATTTTTTGATTGGGGGGAAATCCCACTATACTTAGTGAATTATCTCTTGGTTTTTATGGATGGTTGAGGCCAACGCTCCATTGAAAGCTTCTTATCTTTTATGACTCATGTAATGGATGGATCTTCAAATTGTTAATGGCTCCAAGGTAGTAAATAATGGGCTCTTTATCATTTATGTGGTTGCTCTCAGATGGAAGTGTAGTTTTGGTGGCCATCTTCTGCTTTAGATCTTATGTTTTCTGATGCCTTCGATGATAGTTTTCCTCCTTGATGTCTATTTGAAATTTCTTCTTTAGAACATTACCTTTGATTGATCTTGAAATCAGCCAATCCATTAGAGAGCAACTAGGTTGTGTGCTACCACTCTAGTCCTTTCTAATCTTTCTTAAGAAACCCTAATGCGATCCTTGGTTGACCGCAACATTTGATAAGACATTGGTCTCCAATCCCTTCAACACCTTATATATTTTCCTTTACATAAAAACACAATGTTTTGCTAGGGTTACTCTTTAAATTCATCATATGCTTTGTTGCTAAACACTAGTGATCATATTTATGGACTCGTCGCTCGAGTCAGAGAAGAGTTAGGATAAAGAGTAGAGGAGGGTTAGTTCCGGGTTGTGTTACCGGATCCATCCACCTTGGGCGATGGATGCACGAATCCTTGGATTTGGTACAGATCTGGATCCGGATTCACCTAGGATCTTCCTAGGATTCACTCCAATTGTAACTACAAACATTGATTTAAATATTTGAACCTCTCGTCGCTTTTGGAGCTCATAGCTTTCGAAGTCGCTTGTGGAGCCCTCGAATTATCTTATGGAATCCATGGCAGGCTAACATGTTGGTGCTTATTGGCTTGGAAAAGAAGGGCAAGAGTTCGTTGGAAAGGGTTCAGCCGCTTGGCGTTCGAAGCTTTAGAGAATATAGGAAAACTACACCATAAAATGCTATTATCGTCAGGCTCAAACACACAGCCACAACCATGACTACGACTAGATTGATGCGGCAATAATTTATATATGCTCACAGTGGCCTCGAACCCATGACTGAAAGGATGATCCGTAGGGCTCGAACCCACGATTTTGGCAAGATAAAGTTATATTAACCGACTCATGTTTATGAAGTTTAAAGTTATGAAGTAAAAGTAAGGTAGTGTGTTTTATATGATTTGGGTTGTTGATATAAAGTGTCTTTAACCTTTTATAATCAATCCATATAAATAAATAATTATATCATAAATATTTGAAATTATAATATATATAGTAATTCTAGAATTTCTAATTTGATTAGTTATTCTTTATATACATTATCCATGAATTTTTTATTTTATATAAATATTATATATTTAAATTATATATATATATATTTTAAAATTTATTAAGGTTTTATTTTTAAAATTTTATAAAAATATTTTGATATTATTTGTACCTGCCATTTCTCTGCTGTATACAGATCCTGGCCTTTCAAAAACTTGACGGATCTGTATCCGAATCTGGATCTGTATCCAAATCCTGGTAACTTAGGCTGTGGGACATTGGCCTCCCTCTTGTCTATCCATAAGACATCATTGATGTCAGGGCTCTAATCTCAAGATGCTTGTTTGTGTGATAGGAAGCCACAATCTTGGTCGCTGAAGCACTTCTCCCATTTTGGTTACTGAATCTTTCACATATGGTTATCATGCCTGTAACTAACAACAAAATATCAGTTTTCTGTAGCTGCAATTCCATTCGCTGTAACTGAGCAAGACAATTTGTAAACCTGAAATCTGCAATTCATGTCCGTACTTGAAATTTTGATTGCCAAGAGAAGGTGTTCTAATTCAGAAATTGCTTACAATACCTGTAATTACCAACAAAACACTGACAATCTGTTTCCAATATTCCATGGCTTAAGTGATCAAGAAACTGGATAAACGCGTAACTTCCAATGTGTGTCTGTGCCAGAATTTCCCATAGCCTAGACATGGTCTAGAACTCCAGGAATGCCTTTGGACAATCTGTAGTACAGATTCCCTTTCCTGTACTGGACCAGCGGAGGGATTGTTTTCCCGAGGAAGTGCATTTGGCTGAGTTGGAGAGGTTTGTGTTTGATTGAAAGTGATATGAGATGTGTGGAGGAGTTTCCACAGAGAGAAACTGAGGTAGATGTTTGGTTCTGTTGAATTTTAGCACTGTGGGTTGGGCTGTGTGAGATTTACTGTCAGCGGATATTTCTTCGTCCTTGTGGTTCCATAGCCCGGCTTGGGGGTGGCATCTATAACAGGTGTCTATAGTTGGTTGGTGAATCACTTTTTTTCAGTCAAACTGCTCCCCTACAATATGGCTTGGGGTTGGCATCTACAACAGATGCCTATGGTTGGGTGGTGAATTACTTGTTTGCAGGCAGTTTGGTGGTCGGTTTTCAAGAAAAAAATAAGTGTTTAGTATTTACTCCTGTTACAAGTTATATATTTCTGTTTTGAATTTTATTAGTAGTAATCTTAGTGCAATTTGAGTTGGGAGGAATGTAAGCATAATTGAACATGAAGTCTGTTATAATTTTGATTAATCTCAGAAATGAAATCGCGCATATGCTTTTGGAAATTGCTGGGCATGTGAATGAGGAATTGGAGTGCTTGAGATTAGATATGAGCCTCATTCTTTGTTGATTTCATTCTGTTATTATATTATTGTCCCTGAATTTCGTTAAAGTCTATTGTTGCATGAATTCTGTTAATGGAAAGGGTGTGGTAGAATTCTGGTTCATAATTGGGTATGACTGGCTTTATGAATTCTCTATGTGATTGAACATGAGCATTTTATGATTATTATTTTTGTCTATTTATATGATTTAAATCTACTTTTGGCATTGAATTCTGCCTTAGTATGCATTAGTATTTGGTGAATTGCCTTCCGTAGCCAAAAGTCTGCTCACTGTTGGAAATCTGAGTTGGTAATGGAGGATAAAATGTAAATGGGTTCGTTGATGTCCAGTGGTGGTGGATCTGGGCACACTGCATGTACAATGATAATAGAGAATAGTAAAAAAGAATGGGAAAAAAATGAATAAGCAGGGGACTACTATTAATTTTAGTCACTGGGAAAGTCCACTGTGTCGTTGATCACAGTGATGACCATGATGCTGGGCCCTATGGTGTTACCTGGAGCAATGTTGAAAAAGTCGGCATCAGCAAAAAGTCGGCAAACATTAAAAAATACAAAATACATTCATTTTTTTCAGAATTTTAAACATATAACGCAACAATAACATCAGATAAACACATTGGAACATAAATATGAAGAAATCGCTAATATATAGATGTAGTGAATGCAAATAACTCGGAGTGGTTTGATTTCAATGACTCGGCCTGTTAAAAAATACATAAAATTTTACAATTTTAATGAAAAAAATATATATTAAAGATTCCAAGCTATGATTCCAGACCATTAGAGACAAAATATTATCAAAATGGCACCAAGTGCAATACATATCTATATCAAAATTGAAAAAACATAATCATCAAAATCATTGTCTATGTTGAGATCATATTCATCAATAGCACCATGTTCCCCCACCTCTAGGCTCTAGACCTTGCCTCTGCCTCCAATCTCGAAGTTGATCCTCCAAGGACATCAATTAACACCCTACAATTTTGTTCAAACTTCTTAATCCAAGCGTTAAAATAAGGTAGAAAGAGCTTACCATGCTTAATAAGTGATTTTGCTTGACTGAAGGGTACATTTTTTATTAAGGTCATGACAGTGGAATTCAAACAACTTTAACAATCAGGCATCGACACCACCAACATCAAGGTACATAGAGAGTTTGATGTGCTTCATTAAATTCCAATCCCTTACCCACATACATGATAGAATCCACTGGAAACGTTGGAATCCTGAAATCCTGAAAACCATTAAGTCTGTTGAATTCTAAATGGGATCTAAAATCCTACTTTTTGCATATGAAGTCTGGTGAGGTTGGAACCACTCTCAAACATCCTGAAACAATTAATGGTAATGTTGACATTCTCTTTATCTTTCATTTTCCATCCTTTTACTTTAAGAATTTAACATTACCATTTAGTATTGTTGACATCAATGTCACATGTACAAAACTCATCAAATTTATAAAAAAAACCCGAGTTTTTAAAACTGTGAAAAAGCCTAGGCGATTTTTTCTGTCGACCCGCGCTTTTTTCGAAAAACTTGCCGACTTTTGGAAAAAGTCGCGACTCGCCGAGGTTTTAAAAAATCGCGATTTTTATAGGCCGATTTTTCGGCAGAGGGTAAAATGCGCGACTTTTTGAAAAAGTCGCGATTTTTCGGCGATTTTTGCAACTTTGACCTGGAGAGTGCCCATGGTTGATAGGACGTGGTTGCTCTAACCAGGGGATTCTTATCAAATCCCACATCTCTTAAATGCCGTTGATGGTAAACATACTTGTGGAGGGGGGAACTTTTTAAGATGTTGTTGCCTTTGAGGCGTGGATTAGACTTGGAGGGAAGTCATTGTAGTTTTGCAATGAACTGTGGAGCTGAAGGGATGTGAAGATCATGAGGGAACACAAGTAAGGTGGCAATGGCGAATGGTTTTATTATTGTCCTACTGTTCCAATCATCTGTTGGTTTCTGCTGCAATACATCTTATAACCCAAGAAGAGAATCCCTAGAGGAAACTCTCAACTGATTGCACATGTAAGAATGCCAGCCTCAGAAATAGTGAACAAAGTATGGCAGAGGGAATTGATGATTGCAAAGCTGTGGTACTACTTGGTGTGAACTGCTGCAGGATAGCTGGAGTAGTGTGGGATACTGGATATACTTGATAATGATATGGTTATAGATTAGGATAACGAATTTGATTCTGCTTATAATGACCCCATCTCATATTCGTATTGTATTGGATGGGTGGATTGCTCGTATGTTCCAAATAGACATTTTTTCACCCGAATAATGATAGTTCAATTAATGGTAATTGTGTTTGTAAGAATTTTAGTGCTTTGTCAAACATGGAAACATCATCAAGGTGTATTTTGTTTACCTGCTGGATATGATTTGGGCTTGAATGTTTGTGGTCAAGGTATCAGATTTGTTGAAAAATGGGTTTTGCAGGTAATGTTTTAATTTGCATTGCCACTTAGAAAGTACCAAAGGCACTTTTTAATATACTATATTTACATCTTATTGTTTGCTGTTTAATTATGCAGGTTGCGTTCGTGTGTCTTCAGGCACAAAAAATTTGCTTATCAAAGAGTTTGAACTTCTATCGAGGGTACTCAAAGTTGTATCTGGGGTATGAGCCTTATTATTTCCTTGCATTTACTCAGAAGTCTTAAATAATCTCATATTATAGACCTGTGAGATGGGTTATACAATAATTTGTCATCTGATATATGTGCTTTTGCCAGCATTATTATGATTAATCTCTTCTGAATGGCTTTGGGATGCAGATTCCGGAACAAGCTCATTCTGGTTCTGTTCTAAAGGATGTTGTGTTTGGAATCTTTGATGATGAAGGGAATATTGATTCCAAGATGAATGGGGTGCCATCATACATTGACAGTTGATTTGTGTACTTTGGGTTCTGTTCAATACACTTTCATTGAGGGAAAGTGTACAGTGCCTAAACTTCAGCTTCCAGAAGTCTCTGGATTGTTGGAATTTAAAGCTTTGCATTCCTGGCATACGGAGCTCTTTGTGTGTATTAAGGTAATAACACTCATATCTGATTCATGGGATTCAACCTGTCTACATTGTGCAGTTCCTGCATGGTTTGTTTTTCATTTCATTAAACGAGAGTTCACATTTGGTAAATATTATTATGCTATTTGACAATTACAAATCTTGTATCTTCTAGGTTGATGTTCATCCAAATCCACGGCTAGAGATGGTTAGTGTTCCAGAGCAACCTTTGGATGATGGAGCAGTATGTCACGCTTACGATGAGAGCACAGCAAGTCAAACACAAATAAGTAGTCAAATTATGTTGAATGAAGCAAAATTGTTTATCGAGACTTTAATGAGTGAGACGACGGTGAGTGATTTTTCTTTTCTTTAAGAACTAAAGTTTCGAATTGTTTGGCTCTATCGTTATATTTGTTTACGCAAAAAGCGCATCCATGCATACGTGCACATAACACCATCATCGAAGGGACTTGACAAAATTTATCTTTAGTAGGATGAGATGGAACAATCGAGTATTAAATGGCCATATTGTCTATTAATCTTTGACAGTCTTTCAAGTTTTTGTGGAGTCTGTGCATTGGGATGGGATGCTCTAACAGATAAAAAGCGTTTTGGGCAATCTTTTTGTCGTTGTCGTTTGTTTTCACTGCTTTAGAAGCAATGGAATTCTTAGGGTGTGTATTTCATGATGAGCATTACAAAATCACTCCAATCCTCCAAACGAATCCTAGTCTTGTCAAACCATGCATAAGTGTGGATTTCTCAACAAACAATAAGAAAGAGAAACTTCTGGCCTTGGAACTTGAGTGGTTAGAACCAGACTGGAACCGAAAAAAAATCGGACCAAAAAACTGGTCAACCAAAAAATATGTAAAATATTCAAATTTGAAAAAAAAGGGCGCATATAACACAAATAGTTTTACACAAATATGTGCATGAATCCAAACCACAAATATTTGAAAAATATGTGCATGAATCCAAACCATTATACACAAATATTCAAAGTTTCTCATGTATATGGCAAGTAAGGGCGCATATAACTAAAATAACGTCGACTGCAATCCATACCTGACCCAAAATACATACACAAAGAGGTTCTAAATCGCATCTAGAGGCCAAAATGATGAAAAATGACAAAAATCAGACCTCTGTCATACACAGTCACTCAGAATTTTTGTCAAACATTTAGCATACCACTGATTTCTGTCTTTCAACTGTCATTAAATTAAAGACAAGTCACATGCACATTAACCAATGAACTGTAAGCTGAAACACTGCTACTAAGTCACATTTGCAGCGGAAAAATAAACATAACAGAAGACTGTAAATTAAATGCACAGTAAATTTTGGTCAATCACAGGCCCTGGAAAAACCCACAAGGGGAAAACCAGTACAAGAGTATTTTATTCAGTGCATTCTCAGGCAAAAACAGAGTTTACAACAACATTAAATTAGCATTAAATGACTGTACCATTACCTTGAAATTCGTGCAGCACCTAGATTTCTGTGCCCAAATAGTAGTATGGCCTGTATGGCCTCCACTACAGCAGCCCTCCTCGATTTCTGTGCCCAGTACCTCAATTTCTGTGCCCAGCAATTCCGTTCAGTGTATATGGCCTCCTCCTCAATTTCTGTGCAGCAGAACAGCCTCAAACTGCATGCCAAACAAGGTATTACGGCCCAGCAGGTACAACAATAAGGCCCAGCAATAAATGCAACAGTCTCCTGCCTTGGGATCATGCCCCTTCTCCTTGGGAATCGAGCCCCTCAACTTGGGAATCATGCCCTCTCCTAGGGAATCGAGCCCGCTCCTAAAACTCAAATCTGAAGCAGAAATGCACACTCTTGGAAAACTGTGTCTTGCAGACTACCCTAGGCTTGCTCTTATAATCTGAAAGTGACCTTTCACCTTCCCCATCCCTAAACCCAATGGCTAAGATCTAATCTTGTCATTACAAGATCAAGGGACATGATTCATTCCCTCCAAAATGAATCACTTACATTTTAATAAAGTATTTTTTCACTTTATGAAATAAGTGCACTTTACAAAAGGTCACTGCAATAAAAAACCACTCTATTACAACTTTATAAAAGACCCATACAAATTCAAGTGCCTAGGTAATGTAACTTCATGGTCACTTCTGCATACAAGACAAACATGCGGAGTGCCTCTTGAGCTAAAAAGCTAGCACTCCTCATTAGCGAGGGAGGTACTCATTGCTACCACCATCAGCTGGTCCAGTCCTTACTTCCATCACATTGTTCATAGTAGGAGCTCCCTCTGAACCTAGAGCCAAAGCTACCACCTGTACAGAACTCAAATCTGAAGACATCCTCTTAGCAGCAACCCTGAACCCTGAGCTCCTTGGAGAATCCAACCTCCAATCCTGAGCTTAGGTCCTCCCATACCAGCTGAGCCTCCTAGCGGCACTCTGAAGAGACTCCCTCTCTTCCCTCGAAAGTCGAGACTGAAACCTTGGTACCACTGCAGCCTCAGGAACCTCTTGCTCCTCTTTTGACTCTGAATCATCAACCTTGGGCTATTCACCTAACTTGTACAGCTCATCGAACCGATCACCAATCAACTGTGGCTTTGACAAGATCCACTCCCTCTAGGTATATATAAACATGTCCCCCCCCTAGAACAACGTCGAATATCCCGCATCCTCTGAGGCTGACATCGAGAGCAGGTTATCTCTCATCCCTGGAACAAACATAATTCTATCCTACTCTAGGAGTCCAGGTTATCTCTCATCCCTGGAACAAACAAAACTCTATTCTGCTCTAGGATTCCTCCCTGATGAAACTGGAATCTGACTCTTCCAATTCCACGCACTCCACGTGCCGTTCCCTTGTCATTCTATACCAACTGGTCTGGACCTGTCTCAGTTATACTGCGGAATATATTCCATATTTCGGTCATGTGACGAGAGGCTTCACTGTCCATGAACCAACTACTGTTCCTTCTGCTGTCCAAAAGAAAACAAACCACAAGTACTCCCTTCTGTCCAACACCTGCAAAACACTTGCAGATAAGGTGTACCTGCAATAAAATTGTCAAAACCAGCAATAAACTCTTGCCCAACAATTCATCACACTACTGTGCCAACAATCTACTATTATCTCATAGGATGTTCAGGTTCAGGTTCATTCCCATAATCATAATCAAGGTTATCCTCATACCAAGGTTGTGAATCCCATTCATTAATTGCTTCTTTTCTCCTTCTAAGCCCTCTTACTTGTTTGGTTTAGTCTTCTATATTTTGTGACATTTGGAGAAATACTTCCGAATTCATTGTGATGTATAATTTTAAGATCCCCATTGGAGTCTCTATATGGGTTCGCCAGTGGAGTCCCATAGTAAAGTAGTGATCTCGTTTACTGAAAGATATGTCGTTATGATAGCGGGGAGAGATGTGTGAAATAAAATGGCTACGTATGATTTAACGATGCAAAATATAGCCACCCAAAATAAATCCAGATGCGATATGATTGAAGATAAATGCAAAAGGAAGACTCACAGACACTTGAGGTAAGCCTCTACGTCCTCGGCAATGGCGCCAAAAATGTTATCACATAACTTATAGTTTCCCCCTTATGGTGAATCCTATTTAGGATGGGAGAGGATCTAAGCAACTAAGGAGGTGACGTAAGAGAATGTCGATCCCCAGAATGGATGGGTTGTCATGTCGATCAAGACTCTCTTCGCTTCATGCCACTAAAATCCTAAGTGGCAAAGGGGGAGACCCTGATCTAACGTAGAAGGAAAGATCTAAAGCTAAATCACTAGATCAAACTAGGCAAGTAGAGTATGTAAGGTGATTAATTGATGAAACCCTTGATTTGAGGGATAAAGCCACTAGATGGATAATGTTCCAGTTGAGAGGCTTAGGATTATGAAATTATCAACTCGATGTGTTTAATTTTGTGACATGGAAGTTTAAGGAAAGATCTAGGATCTAAGTGTTAGGTTCAATGGTCAATGCTACTACCCTGGGGGATTGGAGGTAGATCTTGGTGAAATGTCCAAAGTAGTAAGTATATTGAGGATGAATTAGGGCCTTCTAACACTTGATTGGGATGGCTTGATAATGGATATGACAGTATATAAGCTCACAAGCATACCCTGATCACGAAACAATAAAAATATGGACAAACCCTAGGAGGCCGAATGTCCTAAAGATGAGTGCCTTTGGGATTGGGCTGATGGAGTCCCCCAGAGATGACTGTAATATTCCAACTGATATTTTGTTGTCTTTGTAATTCTCGGATGTAGTTTCTTTCTTGTCTGAGGTCTTGTAACTTAATACTATAATAAAATATGAATGCAAGTGTTGTTCTATGATCGCCTGATCATGCATGCAAGAAACCCTAAATAACCCAAATACTCAGATATACTATAAAATAGGGGTAGAAATGATGCATATATGTACCAATAGTTTGAGCGGTTGGTGTAGATCAATATGTGAGCTAAGCATGCAAGCCATGCATGAAGAAACAACTGGGATATGAGTTGTTCTCTCTCCAATAATGCGCCTTCTTTAGTCTTGATACGGAGTGATAAGTGCTATACTGATGGGAAATAGCTCCGAAAGGTGTGCACTAGGGTCAGAATCCCCCTCTGATCAATATAAAAGCTACATGCAGACCATGTATCAGCTCTAAGGTATAAAGCGTGAGTCCTCTAGGAAAGTTGCCCATGCAAGAGAAGGCACCCTTTTGATAATGCTTTTGCTGATAACTTGATCCAGAAGCTGGAAGAGAAGCCTGTATTCAATAACTAGGGTAATGATGATGCTCTCGGAAGGATGGAAGCTGCATGCAGACCAAAAGATGACTGTATACTGAGATATGAAGATGCCTTTCATTGTCCAAGTCGCCCATGCAGAAAAAGGGCGAATCCTCCTGATCCAGAATGTGGCTAGATCCCTGAAGAATGCTGGAGAATACTGTGTGATGATCGAAGTAATGTTGGATCTGTATGATCCAACCCTGATAGTGACTAGCACAGATAGATTTCGCTGCCGAAATGCACTGGATGGTTGAGTGATGTGCCCTCAACCCTAATGCTGGCTCTCTGAGCTCTCCAAGTCGAATTCTCAAATCAATAATAATAAGCAGGCCTTTATATTTCTGTTTATCTTTCCTTTATAACTTTGACATTGCCTGACCTAACTTTTGCATGACTAGGTCGCTTTTCTCTTCTAATTTCCAGTTGACTTGCATGCATTGCTTTTTGTGTGCATGAAAGGTTAATAAAGGTGTTTCAGTGCATGCATCATGAAATAGGCTCGCATGTAATGCATATAGGTGGCCCCTAGTTCCCGTGGCCCTCTTTTACCTACTGATGATCTAATAACCATGATTAGGATCTTCTTATGGTCTAAATGGTATCAATCCTCAGTCAATTCTTTGAATGTCAGTACCCGCTCAAACCTATGGGAATTAGATAGGTTAGCAGGATGGTCCTCTGTGATTAAGTAGAAGAGGACATTACAATGACGCCTTAGAGAACCCGCTTCAGGTTGGCGAAGAGTGCAATAACCCAGAAAGGATTTGCCTTAAATCCATGTTGTGTGACCCAGAGAATTTTTATAACTTTCGCCTTAGGGTTTAAAAGTATATTTTAGAGATGACTGATGGATAGAGAAATAAAATGGAAGAAAATCATTTGTAAACACTTACTTGGTGATTGTAGAAGCTTGCCGTATGATGAGGACTACCCTCAACATGATCAAGTGAAAGATTTGTGGGCCCACGTCCTAGTAAAACGCCCAAGGACCCAAGTGCGTTCCTCCTTTCCTGCAAAACAAAGGAAATCAATGAGAGTAAATGGTGCCAAGATAGAGATACTCCTTGTTAAACCGAGATTTGAGAGAGAAGAGTAAGGCCAAGTCTCCTCAACAAGTGTGCCCCTCTTCAAATCGGCCTCCTTGTCTGCAATAAAAAATGGATCCATGGAAATACGAGAGCCATTGGAAAGATCTTTCAATGCAAGCGAAAGATAGTTTCAATCATCATATTCAACATTCATCCACAAAGACACAAGTATTGGAGCACAAAATATTTCTTCTATTCCAAAAATCTAGAGCCAAAAGTCCCTTTACAATGGTGGAGGCATCTCTCTTAAATAGATTGAGAGTGATGTCCACATTCTAACCAACTTTCATCCGACGGTTGAGATTAAAAGATGATCAACAGTGGAGATTTATTTTTACATTGATACATGGATCACTCATAATAGAGGGGGTGCACTTTTGCCCAAGGACGCCTTAGGAAAGGCAAAATACATCATAATGAAATAATATAACAATGTGGTACATGATGGGGGTCACCCTAGGGCCTGAATTCACCCTAGGAACCAATTTTAATACATAACATCAAGATATAATATGAGAATAAGTCAAATGCCAAGGTGAGGGGTGCCCCTCATGCGGACATCCTCCCTAGATGAACCCAAATAATAAATGTGGACCCCATGCTGAGAAATAATGATGGAGAATGATCCATAGAGCCAAGATATATCATAATACACCGTCCCATACCATTTCCTAGCCATGAATTAGCCAAATTGATTTCCTTGAGGTAGCCATGGTCACTTGATCATTTATAATTAATTGCCTGGAATGCTCCATAAATATTTAATACCCATAACTTCATTTTCCACTGCTCGGAATAAAAATTCGACCACAGGATGTCCGGAAGAAGGAACTACACTACTCTGAGCTTTTCACCTCTAGCCAAGTCACATGGCTAATATTGAGGGAGTGTTGGATGCATCAACACTACTCATCATGCAAAGGCCAATCTCCCCACCTCGTCACAAGGTGTCCGGGAGAAGATACTGCCCTGCCACTGGACCATTCACCCCTAGCGAAGTCACATGGCTAATACAGGGGAAATGTCCCCCTGATGCTACAATAATCCATCTCCAAGCTCATCTCATCTCCCTTTGTGGTAGAGCGCCCCACTCCCCTTGCATCTGCGCATCCTGCTCTCTTTGCGACTGAGCATCTTGCTCCCTCTGCATCTGAGCGTCCTGCTTGCTCTGCACCTGACCATCTTGCTCCCTCTACATCCGAGCATCTTACTTGCCCTACATCCGAGCATCTTGCACCCCTTGCCTCTGCTTGCTCTACATCTGAGCATCTTGCTCCCTTCGCCTCTACTTGCTTTGCATCTGAAGCTAGCTCCCCTTGACAATCATTAATCCTGGAGTACCAGACTTTTTCTATCAATCATCAATCTTGGAGTATGTATAATATCTGCAAATATGGGATGTCTTCCTGTTTATCACAAAGTGATGAGATTCCTCCTCCTTGTTATGGAAGCAATCCTTCTTGCCTTTTATGTTTTTCGATTCCTACTAACTCTTGACACTTTTTCTTGAATCAAAGGAAACTAAAAACAAATCTTTTGGGCTCCCATACTAGGGAAAATGGCCCAATTACAATAGGGAAAATGGCCCAATTACAATAATGATCTAATGAATAAAAAAATTTGTTGAACTCCCGTAGTAGGGAAAATTGTCCAATTACAATGATGACTAACTAATGAATAAGAAATTTTGTTGGACTCCTGTACCAGGGTAAATGGTCCAACTTACAATAAAAGGAAGTCAAAAGAAATATTTTGTTGGCATCTCGCCAACGTTTACCTTTTTTGGTGAAGGCTCCTCATCAACATGGGCTATTGATGCATGTTGCTGCTCTCTCTTTCTTTTAGAACAATATGAAGTATAGGGACCAAATTTGTCACACCTGTAAAGGCTCTATCTAATCTATTCTCAACTTTGACACTGGTCACCATCTTGACTGTAGGTAGGAACCTGATCAGAAACCCTAGTAGAAGCTATGTCAAAATTGAACTTTGGATTTTGAGAAAACTGCTTCACAGATGAATGTGCTCTTCCAAGGCGAGTTGAATGAGCCTCCTTTTCTTCTGGATCTGTGGCCAGAACAATCTAAAACTACAAACCCTAATTCTTGACCCCTGAAATAATTAGGTCAAAGATTGAAAAAAATCTCACTATAGAAATCTGCTTCCAAATGAAGATGCGCCTTCCTAGGGCGAGCTCAATAATGCTGAGGGTGAGCCTAATCTGTGGATGGAAGATGACAAAACAAGAAACCCTAGTTTTATGTAGTTGTGTAGCAGGAGCGTGGAGTGGGCTCATAACTTGTTGGATTTTAGTGGTATAGCAGTATAATTTTCACATAATCAAGCACCAGAACACACGAGACAATAGTTTACCATGGGAAAACCCAAACTCTGGAAAAACCCAACAATCCTTTCTTACTCAGAGAATTAGTACAAGTACATCAAATATATCAGATACAAGAGTAATCTCAAAACCCAAAGATAGACTTCTTCTGCTGCTCCTTCTCTCTCCTGCGCACTAGATCAAATGCTTGAGCGAACTTGGCTTTAAATGAGGTAGACGTCGCTTTCTATTTTTACATGACTTTGGGGTGATTTTTCCCAACTGGGCCGACTTGTCTCTTTTACTGGATGGACCTGCCTCTTTTAGTGGGTGAACCTGCCTCTTTTACTGCCCCTTTTACTGGGTCGATCTATGTGAGGATACCTGACACAACTACAACAACAACATGAGAATGTACTAGCAATGGAGTAAATAAGGTTATAGGTCAAAAGCTTATAGTAATTCGAAAAAATAAAAACGAAACTGAATCTTGTTGGAAGATTATTGGAAATAAGTGCTAGTTTATGTAACCTTTCATAAATGTAGTATGTTATTTTGTAGGATTGAAACTACCACTATATGAATTTTGATGAGCAAGTTGTCTTATCACATATGCAAATCATTGAGGTTTATTTGCAACAAAGATGAGGTATTGGCAAAAAAGTTGGGTGAAGGGAAATAAAAAAAAAGTTGTGCTCCTACACTAGGCTATGAAAATAAAACTATAGTAGACAAGCATTTGATACATTAAAATGTTCCCAGATCAACCAAAAGTATGCCTCATTTTTTGAGAAATAAAACGAGAAAAAAACCATGAGACTTAAAAAGTTAGATTTGCATTCATCCGTTTAGGATTATGGTTTAGCTCTTGATTTATAAGCTTTGAGGCTTTATATCTAAGTTTTGAGGCTCAATTTAGGGTTAGGGTTTTATAGTCAACATTTAGGGTTATTTATTTGTTTTTTTCATGTCAAAAAATCATATTTATTGTTGGAAACTCGTTTTGTAGCGGTTGAAACGTTTTTCAGAAAATCAAGAGACAACTGGAAATGTTTTAGGAAATGGCTGGAAACTGTCGGAAACATTTAAGGAAATAGCTAGAAGAAGCGTGGAAACGTTTCCATTGAACGTTTCCATTGTTTTTGATACGCTTGGAAACCTTTGTTTCAGTTTTCGAAATTGGGAAAGTTGTATCCCCCTCTTTTCCTATTTTCGAAAACTTAGGTGGTGGCTGTTCATGCGAATGGAGGTGTAATTTATGTGAGAATGGAAAAGACCTACAAGAACTCTTACACAAGAGTAGGCTCACATTTTGCATGAAGGGATAAAGGATGTTGATATTTGTGTACCTATGTAAAATTTAGAGGTTGGGGCCAATCTTGCCAAAGATTATAGTGATGCTCAAAGGTTGAAAGAGCAAATGAGCAAAATTGGTGTTGGTATTAGGGCCAAGACTCACTTGGTTGCTAGCAGTGAGCCAAGGATTGTTGATGAAGCAAGGAAGAGGAGGGTAGTACAACTTGAAAAACAGATATCAAAACCTCCTACTGCAGGTTGTTGAAATGCTCAACAATCAAGTGAGAAGAAGCTAAGATAAGAGTGGCAAGGGACTACTTTGTATGTGGTATCCCTTTTAATGTGGTTCGGTCCCCCTAGCGCTAGGATTTGGTGAGGGCAATTAACATATCCCCTCAAGGTTTCAAGGGGCCAAACTATGAAAAATTCAGAGCAATTTTGCTGAAGAAAGAGAGGTTGCTTCTTGAGAATGTCTTAGAATCTATTAGTAGCTTGTTGCGGCCGTAAAATGCGCACCTGGTTAACGCAACATAAATCTACGCTACCGCTCGGTGCGCCCTTGGGGACAAGTCTCGAGTCTAAGGCTGTCACCTAATCTTGACTCCTCCGTTTACGCCAACTCCTAATCGAAGTCAAGGGGGTAGTCCCTATGGAAGGTTTCTAAGGTTTTTAGAAAGTTTCGTTGAATTAGTTATGAATGTGTTTTTTAAGGAGTTTTGGGAATTTATAATTAAAATAGTCCAAGTTCGTTTGCAAAGTTATTACCTTATAGACATGCTTTCAACAACAAAACGAAATGACCACGGATAGAGATAACACAACAAGATATGATTTTAAGCAAAAAATAAATAAATGGTTGTTTTGGACCATTGCCAAAGGAGTCAATGCACAAGATAAAACAATGTTGCTGAAAGTAAATGTTTTGCAAGTGTCTCTTGGTTACTTTTAACTTATCAATGATTCGAAGTTATTTAGGGAAAAAAGGGGAACTATCGAGATATCGTGAGGTATAGGGAGGAATGTCCGAAAATTTAAGGATGGTGGCTCCTCACGAAGACGTGTGGGCTGGAATGGAATCTCTAGGGCAGTGTTCAACACTACGCCAACAAGGGTGTAGCCTAACTGTGCCCTGAGGTCGCCTCTCAGTTGTTCCCGCTTCTTCTAAGAAATTTCCCCACGCAAAGCTCAATTAATTGTAGTGCCTGATTTCCACTATGTGAAAGGTAGTAGATTTTATTAAGTGAGTTGTTTAAATTAGATGTGAAGATTTACAAAATAGTTTACAACTCTTTCTGATTTCCCATAGGGCCAGGTAGAATGCCTGCAAGGAGAAAGAGCATACTTTGAGCTATAAACTAAATATTTATTCTGGTTAAATGCTTGAAAGAATAAAGTGCTTTAAACAGAAAAGAAAGCAACACAAAATCTATGTGTCACTTTTCTGATCATCCACCACTAAACGGCAATGCCTTTGTCTGGTGGTGAGAGCATACTTCGTGGCAACGAGATTTGTGTTATTTCTAGATTACTCTTGCAAAAGTACAAAATATGAATTAAAAGCAAAAACACTGAAGTAAAGTATACACCCTGCAAATTAAAAGTGTTGTGCGTGTTTCGTGTTTTATTAGAAAAACTTATGCCATAAAAATTTTGACGCTACAAATATCCCCATGGGGATGGGTTGTGGGCTCTGTGTAGCCCACTTGCTCTCGTTTAAAATGTTACAAGAAAAGCTTTAAAGAAATGCCACTTAGTCCATTTATAGTTGGATCTAAGGGCTTACAATTGTATAGAGTAATGTACAAGTGGATGGGGGTCCACGGGGAGTAGTTTTTGCACTCTTTGACAAGTTTTGGTAAAAAATCTGCCCTCTTTTATCACGGACCTGCTAAAAACCAGCGAGCTAAAATGCTGCAAATTAGTGGTAAGAACATATACAATTACATAAAAATACAAGATCAAAACCCCTAAAACCACTTTTCCTAAGTTCTAAGTGAATATTTTTCACTTAAATAAATACTCTCAAAATTAATTTTGAGGAATGATTTAATTAAAAAAATAGAGATATGAGAGAATCAAATTCCTATTTCAGTGGAATTTGTCTATGTGAAGCCCCAGTTGAGTTGGCAGAGGCATTTAAGGAAAAATCCAATCAATATTGGAGAAAATCAATCAAGGATTTGACTTGTGTGAGGTGTTCTCTCTTGGGAGTTGCACCCTCCTTCACTTGGGCGACTTGTCCTTGTGTGGCATCAAATGAATGGTTGATGGAGTTTACAATGAGGGAGTGAGGGTGCCCTCCTTATGTGGCAGCCACCTCACTCGCATCCCATCTATCAAGCCTTTAATCAAGTCTTAGATCACTCCTCTTCTTTAGTGATGCGCCCCCCTCTTCTCCTTTTTTCTATTTAAGCAAGCCATTGGGCTCTCATTTGTTATGGTCAGAGGACTGAAAGCTTTGCCCAAGCTATGAAGATTTGTACCGTAACTTTGTTTTGATTAATAGAAAGACTTTGGAGTTCCATGGTGTGTTGCATTTGTGTGTGGATGAATATTGTTACTGCTTATGAGGTAACTGTATTGCTGCCCTTTATTTTTGCTTTGCTTCTTGTGGTAATCTATCTGGCCTTAAGATTGTTGTTAACATATAGGGTAAATGATTCTAGTTTGATTTCATTTACTATTCTCTTCTTGTAAAGATCTAGGAGTAGCAAACTGTACCAGGTTGTACTTATGCTCTCTCAATCTTTATTTGTTGAAATACCATATTTGATCCCCTTTTGTGCAAGTATTGTTAGTGATGCAGGTTTCCTAGCTTGATTGGAGTGGACGATCTTGGTTGAATCTAACATTCTTCAAGCACTTCAAGAAAGACAGTCCTTCCGCTTCCCACCGTTGGACTCTTATATCTAGGAATTCTGCTTGAGCAACTCCTTCTTCCTTCTATCCTTCATTTTTATAATTAAAATTCCTCTTTGGTTTCAGTTACTTTGAATATGCTTATGTAAATTAGTTCCCTTTTAAAAAAGAACATTTAAAAGCTAATTTATTTAAGTACAATACTAGATCTTAATCTGAAAGGTTTATTTTTAGTAGATCTAGATTGACTAAGTACCTAGGCTTATTGTTTATCATTTAAGTACTTAAATTTTTATGCTTCTAACGCTTATTTGGGCACATTTGGTGCATTTCATGTGGCTGGTTTTGCATTTTTATCGCCATAACAAGAGGAAGTGCTGCCGGAAAATCTAAAGCCATCCAAGGCTTCCCGAAGCAATATACTTCCATCTTGTATCATTTTTTGAAACTTGTAAAGCCTTTGGATCCAGATCTTTAAGGACCAAAGGCATCCACCATTTTATTGTAAAATATTAATAAAGGAAAGTGGGCTACTCAGCGCGCAGTTTTGTGGTTTGCAATTTTTCTAACCTTTCTTTATCTTATTTCATCATCACATGCACACAATCCGCCACAATAGGGATTTATAGTTAGTTTACCTTTTTACTATTACAATCTTGCTTTCACATCTTTGTACTTTATTTTAAAAGTTTAACAAATCAACCTAAGGCTGTGTATTCCCGAAGTAAATTGAAAGGGTTTTAACCTCAATAGGTGAAAAGAGATTCTCAGCCACATAATAAAACATTATTTTTGCTTGATAAAATCTACTAAGGCTTAAAGTTCCAAGTACGTTTTTAGTCGTTGCAGCTCAATTTGATCAGTTGGTCAATCAAAAAGGGACTTGAGTGACTAGTTTAACAAGGAAATCCAACAAAAACTTGAGCACTAGAACTCGGGAGGTCGCGTGAAACTAACTACATTGTTAGTGGGCTACTTTAAGCAGGGTATGCCTCGCCTAGATGGACCCTTGGTTTAGTTGTCACTACGCTCAATTTGAAGGATTAAGTTGGAATTGGGCCGAACGAAGAACTAACCCAGTCCCTAATCCACAAATCATAATAAAATCAATTAAAACTGACCAACGAGACTCTTGCAATACTTTCACGACCCAACAACACTCCAGACTAATGTGACTCCATTTGGCATTGGTACAATCTGCAACAATCACACTTATTCAATTAAATGATATCAATGTGTTAGATGGGTTTATCTATTTCATGCTATTGATTTAATTCATAGTTGCAATCTCTGGTTTAGTGTTAATTCGTCTTCAAACTCCTAGATTCATTTTCATTACGTAACTTAGTGTAAAAACCTTAGTTTTATTTTCATAGGGACCACCCCCCATGGCTTCGCTAGGAGTTGGCCTAGATGGAGGAGTCGAGTATCGAGTGACAGTATCTCGACTTTTTGCTTGCCCCCAAGGATGCACCCAGTGGCGTGAAGATTTTTGCCATGCTAACCCCCTTTCCCTCGAGGTGTGTATCCAGCGGCAACATAGGTCTTGGAGCCATTATTTTAGATGAATAGACTGATACAAGGTGCATGCCATTGATCAATGTCATTGCATCATCACCAAAAGGATCCATGGTCTTGAGAGCGAAAGATTGTTAAGGTGATGTGAAAGATAGTATGTACATTGTTAACATTTTAAATGTTGTTATTGAGCAATTAGGCCCACAAAATGTGGTGCAAGTTATCACAGATAATGCAACTACTTGTAAAATTGAAAACTTGATTGTGGAGGGTAGATATAATCATATATTTTGGACTCTTTGCATTGTGCATAATATAAATATGATTTTAGAAAGGATTTGAGTCTAAAACTGCATGGATAAAGTAGGCGATAGGGTAGGCTAGGGAGATCAGAAAATCCATCACCAACCACCATTGATCTCAAGCAATATGTTGAGAATACTCCAAATTGGAGTTGCTCAACGTTGTTGGTACAAGTTATGTCTCAAATTTTATCATTGATGAGTGTCGTGGTGGGTGTGGCTTCGACTGAGTGGAGACAAACAAATTCAGAGAGGGGAAGTATGGTGTGGAGGATTGGAGGAGTAAGATAGAATTCTTGTTGAAGTTCCTGTTATCACACAACTTGTAGTTGCCCCTAGTGGTATCCCATCTGGGACGGTAGAGGAGATAGGCAACTAAAGAGGTGACCCAAGAGATGCCACGGTTCCCAATGCAAGGTGGGAGTCACGTCAACCGAGGCACTCTTCACTTTAGATCAAGATGAAACAAGACCTAGGGGGAGACCCTATAACCAATCAACCTAGGGGGAGAGCCTATAACCAATCACAGTTGATTGGTTATAGGGTAGATATAATAATATATTTTGGACTCTTTGCATTGTGCATAATATAAATATGATTTTAGAAAAGATTTGAGTCTAAAACTGCATGGATAAAGTAGGCGATAGGGTAGGCTAGGGAGATCAGAAAATCCATCACCAACCACCATTGATCTCAAGCAATATGTTGAGAATACTCCAAATTGGAGTTGCTCAACATTGTTGCCACAAGTTATGTCTCAAATTTCATCATTGATGAGTGTCGTGGTGGGTGTGGCTTCGACTGAGTGGAGACAAACAAATTCAGAGAGGGGAAGTATGGTGTGGAGGATTGGAGTAAGATAGAATTCTTGTTGAAGTTCCTGTTATCACACAACTTGTAGTTGCCCCTAGTGGTATCCCATCCGGGACGGTAGAGGAGATAGGCAACTAAAGAGGTGACCCAAGAGATGCCACGATTCCCAATGCAAGGTGGGAGTCACGTCAACCGAGGCACTCTTCACTTTAGATCAAGGTGAAACAAGACCTAGGGGGAGACCCTATAACCAATCACAGTTGATTGGACCCAAACAAAGGTTCCTAAGGATAAGTAAATGAAGAGTCACGGAAACCAATGCAAGGTTGAGTGGACCTAGAAGTTAAAGTATGGTTGAAGGTGGTTTGAGAGATTGTTAGTGTTTCAACCAATGTAAGATTTAGGCCACATAATTAGGTATAATGACAAGGTATAGTACCATATGCTACACAAGTGGGTCCTACTTTCTTGGGATATGTGAAATGGCTTAAAGTGGACCCACAAGGTGAAATTAATGGATGCAATTGGCACTAGATGATATGTAATGAGTAGATCTATGGATCTAAGTTGAATTTAGGAGTACCCATGTACTAGATCTAAGGTTTGACACAATTCCCAAGGAGTGCGACTTGCTTTGAGGAGGACTAGTGCCTTGTTGGATGGGGTAATGGAGTCAAAAGGTACGTCAAAGTGTAGATCGGGACACCTAGAGGTCAAGTCAAGTGGGCTAATTGAGATAGAATGGTTGGATCTTGCTAGATCTAGGTTTTTTATGAAATGACCCAAGTGGACCACAATCCCTTAAAACAAGGAATGCTACCCCCAAGGCAGATCGTCACAAAATGATACTCTAGACCTAGGTTTCGAGGTATGCCCGTTCCAAATCCACAAAAATTTCAACCACCCACGTCGTCAAAGTGGGCAAACTCACTCACCCAAGGGAGTGCGACCTTGCTCAAGGAGGGCTAAAAGATAGATAAGGTGGTCCAAATCAAGCCCAATGGCCACCAAACTGTAGATCCAAGTAGCTTATGCACCGATCTATGTGGATCTAGAAAATCAAGTCAATCCAAGGGTTAGATCTTACTAGATCTGAGTTTTAAGGTGCCAAGTAATTCAAAAGGGGGTTTTAATCCCTTAAAATGTGGAATGATGCCCACAAGGTAGAAATCACCAAATTAAAAGTCTGGGGGTAGGTTATCAAGTGTGTAGATTGCAAATCAAGTGGGATCTCACCTACCCATGTGCTAGATCTAACCAAACAAGCCTCTCTAAGGAAGTGCGATTTGGTTCAAGAGGGCTTTATTGCCTTGAAAAGTGTGTAAATTTTAACTCAATCACCACCAAACTCTAGATCCCACTAGGGGTGGATGCTATAGAGGTGGGTTTTTAATATCTCTTAAAAAGCAAGGCTAGATCTAAGTAGATCTAAGAAAAACCAAAAATGAGGGTTTTAATCAATTAGGGTTTTTATGATCTAGAAATTATGGATGATTCAAGGAAGAAGATCATACCTTTGGAGCATACCTGGATGAAGAGATGAATGCTAGTTGAGACGAGGATTACTTTTGCCAAAGATCAAATGGAGAATTTTTGAAGCCCTCTTGCCAAATCGATTTTTCCAAGCCACATATGAGTCCCTCTAACCTGTAAAAACCAAGGAGCAAAGCATCAATTAGTTTAACATGTTGAGGGTAGATACAAGCAAGAAAGAGATAAGCAAAGAATAGTTGGTGCAAAGACAAAACCACTCCCTGTTTAACCCAAAACGTCCTCCTCCAAGCTTGAAGGGCAAGCCTCCCCACCAATTCGCACTTGTTGAAGAAGTATTCTCCACCTGTAAAAAGATATGGCAAATATGCAAGATAGCTACAATAGATCCTCCAGTGCAATGGACAAAAGTATTTACAATCGAAACAACCAACATCCACTCCAATCCAAGCATGTACTCCAAAAGATAGAAATTTTATTCCAAGAGCCAAGAGCCAAAAATCTCTAGATGATTTTACAATGAGAGGCTCCCTCCTTAAATAGGATGGGGAGAGAGTATAATCCTAACCACTTTTTACATGAGTGGCTAAGATTAAAAGATCAAAAGATCTAATCAACGGCTAATAATGAATCATAACAATACATCACATGGATCACCCAATATAATGATGACGTCTTAACTAAATGGTACAAAGGGAGGATGACGTCATCCACTAGAGGGGTAAAAGTACAAAAATCCACCTCATAATGACTAGGACATGACAAGATAAACACATGGTGGGGCTAGGAGGCATCAATCCTTACTAGCTCATCCCCAAGGCACAATAAAATAATAGAATATGTCCAAGATAATATAAATGATGAAATCTGTCCTCAAAATCTGTGACAGACAAGCAGTAAAAGACCTCTTGTGATCGATGTGGGCATAGCCACATGGTGAAAACTGGATGGAAGATAGTGGGATCACCCTGGAAGACCTCTGTGAAAACCAAATGCCAAAACCTTGCCTCAATTGCCCAAATCGAATTCCTCAGTGACCACTTTATCCCATTTTCTAACTGCCTCGGTAACTGTGAAAGTGCCAAAACTGCCTCCCAGGGCATCTGTGCTGTCCAACTGAGCCCACCAGGCTGCCCAGAAGGGGGGGTAAATGGTAAAAACAAGTGGCTGGACCACCCCCTCCTCATACAACGCCCTAGGTGAACTGGCCTCTCATGGCCCCTGCTGCTCAGGCTGGGAAATCAACCCCAAATCTGGTCAACAAGTGTAAAACTGCATCAATCACTGTCAGAAGTGCCCGGAACTGAAAGATAAGTGTCTCATTGGATCAAGAAGACCCAAATCCACTAGAAATGTGTACTCATACACCATGGGTTGCTCTATTGGGCCAGCTGTAGGGTCCACCATATATGGACAATGCATAATCTGCTGATCTGAAGTAATAAATAAATCTGTTGAACTGCATCAGTCATCATCTGCATCATATGTCCATCATATGATATCATCATCAAGTATGTGGGACCATCAATCATCATCAATAGGTATATATATACATGGCCCACATCATCATGGATCCCAACAATATACAACCAAGGATAAATCACATCAGTAGACTAAGACATGCTTCTCTAATCATTCTCACAGCCAAGCTCAAAGTATAACATCCATTCAGTGGCATTAATCAAGTTAGCATATTCCTTTGTTATATAAAATTACTTGCACAATAGTTCAAATGACAAACTCACCCATTGGACATGGTCAAACTGCTAGTGAAGGATGAAGGCTAGGAACAAGGTTGGGCCAAGGGGTTGACTTGTCTAACTTAACTCAAAAATACTTTGGACTGGGAGAAGGGGGAAAGCTAGAAACTCTGTGCTGGACAAAGTAACACGGGGGATGGCTGTGCCTCACAAATGGATAAGTTGTTCAGAGAGTGCTTATTCAACTTAGGCATCATGTCTACATCAAGTTGATCCAGGTTCATCAGGATCATTCAATTTCATTTCATGGCCTTTTTGGCCTACATAACCCTTCGGATCTCAGGTGTGCTGATAAGCACAACTAGTTGCAGTTTGCATCCAGGGCATGTTTTTCAAATACATATAAGGTCAGCAATTGTTTAGATATAGCTTTTAAGAACCATTGCTTTTTTGGACCTTTCTTATACTCTTCGAGGAGTATTTTTAGCTGTTCATCGCTCTTGCCCTTTTTAGTTTGCATGGGCGAATTTATAAGTTTCCATAAGTAGAACATGAGCTTTCAGTTTTAGCCAACAACATCTCAAGTGACTAGGGGGAGTTCGAGCCAATGCCAAACATCGGGACAACCGACCAGAATGATTTAGGCCTACAATCCAACTCACCAAAGGCAAGTTTTGTCACCAACTTAGAGCCGAGACACTGAACATACAGGGATGCGGTCCAAACACAGAGGTAGAAAAATGGGGAAGTCCTCAGTATCAGAAAGTCAAATAAGACAGGTCAAGGTTTAAAGTCAAATAGGAAATTCATGTATGGATGGAGGCAAGTGAATATGGAGCCTACACTAGCAGACAACTGGTGTCAGGAAAGACCATATCTATGTAAGGTGGAAAAACAGTGGGTTTTGTTAAATGACCTAAGTGTGCAAGCAATTGTCCATTTTATGATTTATAGTTCATTTTAAACAGTTTGCCACATCAGGAATAATATACCAAGCAGATGCTGTGAATATGACTAAATCAACAAGATAATAATCCACAGTCAATGATAACATATCCATAGATTATACAACATCATCATAGTAATACTCATCATATACCATCTGAAACACTGCTACAATACATCTCTAAGCACTGAACTGAAATTGTATGGGATAAAGGGTCACATCGGTCATCAAATCTGAACTTTCAAGGCTCAGCCTTGACACAAGGTCTAACATAAGTCTGAATAATACACTGCTCTGATCATGAGTGATCACAACATATACAATCATCATAGCCATGCTCTGAATAATGGAAGCTCTGGAATGTGCAGATATTTGCTGAACAAGAATAGTAGCCCTGCTACTATGGTGTGATAACAGTTCCCATTACCTATATTTGAGTTTCTCCGAGATGCAGACACATACAAACCTTTCCTAAGAGAGATTTCCCTGATGGCATGGATACCATGGTTGAGAAAACAGTGGGAATTATTGAGAGGATCCCACTCTTTTTCTTGATGTTGATTTTGCAAAGCAAGCAAGTTCCATCATTGCTGGAAGGTGGAATGGATTTAACACTCCATTGCACACTTTCGCACAAGGAAGTGGCCAATGGACTGAAGAAATCCTTTTGGAGGTTGTTTCCATCTTCAATACAATTTAAAGTGAGGGAAGAATTTACTTGTCTTGTTGTTGGATTGGAGGATTTTGTAGACATGTCATCTTTGGATGAGAGAAGGAGCACAAACTCAGTTAGATGGTGGAATATTAATGCGGCAAATGGTCTATGTTTGCAAAACCTTGTGACTCGTATTCTATCACAAGTGGCAAGCCCTTCATTAGCAGAAAGGAATTGGTGCACTTGTGCTTTCATTAATTTGCAGAGCGCAACAAGTTGGGGTCACAGAAAGTGGCAAGGTGTTCTTTTGTTTCATTCATTATGTGAAGGGCAACAAGTTGGGGTCGCAAAAGGCTGAGGATCTTGTATTTGTGCATTTAAACCTATGCTTTGTGTCTTGTAGGAATGAAGAATTTACAATTCGGCCTCACAAGGAGTGGTATGTGGATACATAATGCCTAGAATTGGAACTCTCTCTTGCTGCTCTTGATATTGCTACTGTACTTTGGCTGAACAAGCATCTTTTTCTATTTTTGTTGATGAGGATGAGGATGAGTCTATGAGATGGACATATAATTGTACTTGTCTTTAGCTCATGTTTTATTTTATTTTTAGCATATATAGCTTCATTTATAAAGTCTGATTTCCTGTATGTTAACCCTCTGAATTTGTTACCTTGGAGTTTTCCTGTATGTTAACGCTCCAAATTTGTAGCTTGAGGGCTGTTGTGAAAATGTGTAAATAGCAGCCGAGGAAAGAGTGCAATATTTCACTTTCAAACAGTCCAAACTTCTAGGGAATTCAGAGAGAAAAGATTTGAAAGAACTTGTATAAGTTCCAGTACTCTAGAGTCTAGGGCATGTTATTTCACATAAGCCAAGATCTGAAAGTAATCTTTTAGAGGAGTTATAACAGCAGTACACCAACAGGCATTGCAGAAACGAAACAACCCGTTAGATTCCTCAAGGAAGATGTTAAATCACTGAACAATTGTCCTTTTCCTTATATCAAATCATGAAGGAATATGTCGATTGTCTTTTTATTTATGTCAAATCATCAAGACATATAGCTGTAAATAGCAATACATGAAGAATATATATGGCTGAAAATTAAATATGGAAAAAGCAGAAGTTTTGGATAGCTGAAAACTTCATTTATATACTCGAGATGAAGTAAATGTACATACCATAGCCTTCTCTCAAGGCTAGTACAAATCCACTAGCTCGCCAAAACCCTATCAAGGGAAAATATGCAAACCCTACTTCAACCAAGGAGCTCTAGTATGCAAGAATCACTCCAACACATCCTCCAAAGTAAGACATCCTCTTCTCTTGCTCTTCTCCACTAAAAGCACCCTTGGGTTTTATAAAAAACCTTATCTCCAATCTCTAAAGGATAAACCCTAACCCTAGATCTCCAAGATGCTCCAAGGCACTGCAAGAAGACCAAGAAATCCTACTGACTCGAGAGAGAAGAGTGAGATCAAAGACAAGAGGAGATTGAGAGAGAGGAAGAGGTCACATCTCATCATAGGAGTGAATACTATTGAAGGAGAAGGACTCTCTCGTTCCTCTATTTATATGAAGGTAAGGGAGACAAGGATTACAATTTGAGCCCAAGGCTGTATAAGAAACCTAATATAAACTCATGTAAGCCAAACACAAATGAGATGCTAGAGTCCAAGGTACATTCGTCTTGATCCTAGGAGATGCCGTACACAATAAGAGCTCCAAGATGATGTAGCAACACAAGGTAAGTCTACATGTCTTCGTCACAAGCCTCTAAAGACTCCATCCATCCTCTTCAGCAATGTATGTCATTGGTTCAACTGCCCCCTACAGGAACATTGTTGCAGCCTAGGGGTCAACTTCAAGCCTCCATTAGGAATCCAAGCAATGCGATGCTATCTAGGGGTTGGTTCCCTCCTTTAGGATGCACAAGAGTCCTCCCAAGTAGCGTATTTTTTGAGCTAGTGAACTGTTGGTGTGACCACAATAAAGGTCATACACCAAACTGTCAAGAGAACTTCAACGCGTAAGTGAAGAATGGCATGCCAACAACCATATGAGGTCAAGAAATCATTGAACAAGCTATCTCAACTGTGAAAATCCATCACGGGCTGTCTTCATTGGACGAATCCATCTCGCACAATCGAGGGGCTCAACATGCACCATATAACTCAAAACTGATGAAGCACCCTAAAGATGTTGTAAACACTTTTGGAGTAACCCAAAAAACTAACACTTGGATGGGTTTGCTTGATATTGTGTCCTCCAGATGGGAGCTCTTCAATTTTTTTTTTCAATGTTTAATCCTCAAGAAAATTTAAAAACCCCTTTTTGTTTTATATTTCAGCTTAAGCATTCACTCACAGCTTTTTAATTTTTGTAACTTCCCGTGTTTGTTTTCTTATCTCACTATCACTAGGGTCTGTAATATGTATGGTTCTCCTTTCAAGTCTCCAGGTCTTTGGGGTATTGCTTTGATATACTGTTAAATTTCATTTCATATATTTCATCCCGTGTTGAATTTATGTGTGTGTACACACAATGATACAATAATGTGGATTGAAATGAAATGAAATTATATCAATGTGCACGTGACCAAAAATAGAATAATAAATGTCCCAGATATTCATGATCTAAGTTGCACGAAACATGAAACAGGGAAATGGGGGAAACGTGACCCACCAAAATTTTGGAAACGGGGAAATGCGATATATATATATATATATATATATATGAGCAATAACATTTTAAAAAATGAATGTGAAATATAAATCACAAATCATACATGTCGGCAAATCATTGCCTATCTTGGGATCCTATTCATCAATAGCACCCTATGCCTCCCTCCTCTTGGCTCTACCCCTTGCCTCTAACTCTTATTTCAAAGTTGATCCTCCAAGGACATTAGTTAATGGCTCAATGGCTCAACGCCCTACAATTTTGATGAAACATCCTAATCCAATCGTTGAAATAAGGTAGAAAAAGCTTGCCATTCTTAATAAGTGATTTTGCTCGAGTGAAAAGTACATTTTTATTAAGGTCATAACAGAGGAGTTCAACAATCAACACCACCAACATCAAGAGACATATAGGGGTTGATGTGTTTGATTAAATGCCAATTCCATACCCTCATACATGATAGAATCTAGTGAAAACTTTGCAATCCTGAAATCCTGAAAACTATTAAGTCTACTAAATTTTGAATGGTATCTAAAATTCTACTATTTGCATATGAAGTCCGGTGAGGTTGGAACCACTCTCAAACATCCTGAAACAATTAATGGTAATGTTAAAAATTTAAGTAAAAGAATGGAAAATAAAAGATAAGGAGAATGTCACTTTTAACATTACCATTAATATTATCAAATACTATTGCACCATGGTGATATTTTTTTCGGAAACGCGACCTCATTGACTGAATTCGTACCGGAAACGCGTTTCCATCTCAAAAACACGTTTTGTCTGTACGGAAATGTGTTTCTGAGCCGTACAGTATGCGTTTCCGAGTTTCGAAACGGCAAAACGCTAGAAACGGGGTTGGGGCTAATTTACCCTTGGCGATGTACAAGAAAGCCTTGGGGAGCCTGAGGTGGTCTACCCAGATTATGCATTTACCACCCTTTTTCATCTATCACTCAATATGTCATTTTTCATGTACCACTCTGTCCACTATCTCTCAATATGTTAATATATAATGCCCCTATGTGGATTCAGCTGATTAGGCAATGTAATGGGTGTGGTAATGTTGGTGGGTGGGCTAGGGAGGTTGTTTGTGCATGTCATCGTGGGCATGTGGGCAGGAGCACGTTGTGTCGGTGTGGGTGGAAGTGTGTGTGCAGGCATGTGTGTGTGTACAGGTGTCAATGCACACATATCTGTGTCCATATGTGTCTGTTTGGGTGTATCTGCGTGTGTGTCTACATGTGCATCTGTGTGGGTCTTTGAGCCTATGCAGCTACATGCATGCACATGTGTCTGCATTGGTGTGTTTGTTTGTGCGTTTGTCTCAATTGTTTTATCATTCTTCTAAACATGTCTACTATTATATTCTCTTTTTCCATCGCACTCCCTTTTAACAATGATGGGTATCCCAAAACCTTTGTGTGCTAGAGATCTATATCACTCCATTCAAGCTGGAACTGCTGAACTCATTAATGAAACTATTTTATCTTCATCAATAACTGTTATAGGCTATGTTAGAGGGAGTTAGCTGATTAATGAAGTAATTATTTCATAGCAACAAGGTTTTCAGTTACTGATTTTAGAGAAGTTTTATTAGAGTGGCTTAAATAGGCAAGGTTTCAAGTTGTCTCTCACAAATTAAACTACTAGTGGAAATAACATCTGTTTTTTATTTTCCTGTTGCAGAAATGGGAGCATGAGATGAAAATAACTGCAACCAAAGTTAAAAGGCGTGAAGATGAACTTAACAAACTGGAAAGTAGAAAAAATGAAGTGAATATATCTCTGAGTGACTTGGAAAGTAGGTTCTTTTAACTCTTTTTAGTTTCTACTCTAGTGGTAACATTTTTGCAATCTTGTTATCTTGTCATCTTAAAGTCTCTCTTTATTGCTGCATTTCTTCCTAAAATGAAGTTATTTTGCTGAATAATGTATCTATTTCAATATGTATCTGGGTTATGTGATACAGGAGAGCTAAATAAATGTATTTCAGTTTCTTCTTCAAAAAGTGATGGGAAAGGAATGCCAAATCAAGGTTCTCATAGTGTGGATGACACTTTAGAAGAAATCAAAAGACAAGGAACGACTGCAGCTGGCCTATGGCTCGACTTAAGTAGGCGGACTGTTCAATCAAGAGAAAGCCCCATCTTACAGGATGTGGTTGGAATTGTTGCGTTGTTAGGGAAAGTAGAAGATGATGTCCTGAGTTGGTAAGAACTTAAATTATATTTCTAAGGATTAGGAAATCAGATGGTTTTAGTATTTTATAGCTTTTATTTTAGTGTACATCTCCAATTTGCAGGGCACTATCTGAGTATTTGGGAAGGGAAAACATGCTTGCAGTTGTCTGCAAGTCTCGTGCAGGGGCTAAAGCATTTGAGCAATATGATCACAGTGGTACCATAGCGACAGAGACGGGTATCCATGGTCTAGCAAGTGCGCAAAAAGCAAGAATTAATGGAAGGTTCCGTGTGATTTGCCTTGAAGACGTAAGGTAAAAGAAGATTTATGTATTGATTATTAAAATACACTCAAATTGAAATGAAATGACAGAAATGTAGGGAATAAAGGGAGAAATGTGGCATTTAAAATATGTTAAATTGCCAGGTTATATGGTCATGATATTAGCATTTCCATAAAATATTTTACAGGGATTTTCCCCTTTACTTTTATGGGGTAAACTTTGTAAAATCTACTACACTATTCTCAGAAGAGTTAAGGTCATGCACAAGCAAGGCTGACCGTCTTATGGTTGAATGCAGGCCTTATGAGGGAGGATTCAAAGTTGATGATCCACAAAAGCAACTGATTATAGAGGATCCAAAATTTTCAGATGGAATCCTACCTGAAGGATATATGGGATATGCTGTAAATATGATAAAGTTGGATCAAGAGGAGCTATGCCTTTCAACCTCATCAGGGATTGGATTGAGAGGAACGCTATTTTTTAATCTTTTCTCATATCTGCAAGTCTACAAAACAAGAAACCACATGAAACAGGCGATATCTTATATAAGAGATGGGGCTATCTCATTGGATGGAGGTATCCTATGGAGAAAAGGTGTTATTGAATGTGGAAACAGGTAACTGGTGATACAGTTAATGGATGGTTTAAATGAAATCCTATTGTACTTTTTGTCATTTCATACGAAATAAGTTTTCATGTTTGAGTAGGCTAGAAAATATTTAATTTCATATAAAAACGTATTTTGTATTATCTTCTTTAGTACACAATATGGCAGTGCCTTGACTTCAAGAAGTTTGCTTTTATCATCCATACTCTATAGGCTTTACGAATGACATTTTTGGTATAGAAGCCACTAGTTTAGTATCTTAAAATTTCAACCCATAGATCAGAGGAGGCATTTGCCTGGATCAGAGATTAAAATTGAAAATGAACAATAGAAATCTCTTCATTTTCCAGTAATTTTAAAATGTTCTGAATCTTTTGTATTATAAACAAAAGGAAGGGTTATAATGGAAGATTCCATCTAATGGAAATAAAGCTAACCCAAGATTTCTTATCTGAATTCCACAAAATTGCAGTGGGAACAAATTATGTCATGATCCCAACCAGCTAACACAGAATCCTTGAATTCTTTCTGTGCATGGAACTCGTGTCAGTGAATAAGCATGCAAACAAAGAAGAAGAATCATGCAGATAACAATTGGCACATACCGGATCTGTAAAAGCTGGTGAGAATGCCTTTTTCTGAAATAAGAATTGGAAAGGATTTGGGACGATACAAGTCCATGTCTTAGATGACCTTCAGTAAGTTCATTAGTTGGAACAACCTTATTAATGCATCATCCCTACATGATGTTGACTTTTGATCATGTTCTATGGGGGCACAATGAGGAACTTTGATGAAGTGTATTAATCGTCACAATTCACTGTTGTGGGAAGGAGTGTTCTCACAACCCCAATTGTGAGGAGGGGCGACCAAGCAGCACTTTATTGCAAGAAGCAAGGACTCGACAGATACATATAATTGTCGCAGGAGACTTATCCCTAACCGTTACTTGTGGATAGTGAAGTCTTTTCCTTTGTCTTTCTGTGAACATCAACTTTGTATTCTCACATAATAATTGCGAGAGGCAAAGATCTCCAATGCTTAGCTATTAGCAGGGAAGATCCTGCAACTACTATTGCTTGGAGTGAAGACCACTTAACTACAACCAACTTTAGGGGCAAATGAAGAACCTGTCACATAATTGTTGCATGAGATATATCCCTACGACCCTAACCCCTAATAGCAAATAGAAAGGTCCTTGCATTTTGTTTGTTGTGAGAGCAATGACTCTGTAATCACACATAATTGTTTTAAGAGGTAAAAATATCCATCCCCCAATTACTACAACAAAGATTTTGAAACCTACTCTTTCATGTAGTGAAGACCTCTTAACTGATGAGAGAAATGAAGGTGTTGTGACCAAACATTATGAGCTGCATTCCACATTTTGGGTAACCTATGTTGCATTAGGGATGTATTACTAGGAAGCATGACTATGGCAGAACTGACAGCTAAGAGGTGCTGGTTTTGCGGGTTGGGGGGTGTTACCCTTCAAATTAGAAGCTCAATATGATCTGTATGCTAGCGAATGGTTAGCATGTTGGGAGAGGGCTGGGCCCAAATGTCACCACAACCCAGCCTCTGATCTTCTTCGGGTAACTCCTATACCCAGGGGACAGCCCTTAAAGATGCCTGCAAACAACTGCAAACAAACAAACACCTTCCTACAATCCTTGTAGCAGAGATCAGTGCCTTGATATGGAGTCAAACAGTGTATAACGAAGACAACTAAGGTCTGAAAAAGAGGTTAGTTCAACCTAAGTTGCACTGAAATGGGCACGGAAACTGGGGGGGGACACGGATACAGCAAATTTTCAAAAAATCTGGATACAAAACGGCGTATATATAAAAAAATTTAAAATCTAACTAAAAGTTGACTTAATATATAAATTTTAAAGTTTTTTTAATGTAATATATATATATATATATATATTATATATATATATATATATATATATATATATATATACCGCACACACTAAATAGTATACACTTGTAACAATAAAAAAAATAAAAAATAAAATAAATAAGTTAAGTTAATAAATTCATAAGTTAAGTTAATAATATATAAGTTATGAATTTTTAACTTATATATAGTTTGGGACTTAAGTTATTAACTTATATATTATTATATAGTATAGGACTTAATATTATTATTATTAACTTATTGATTAACCACATGACATGCCCGTTCACGGAACTTATCATTTCTGCAGGAATCAGTATTAATGACACTTTGCTGTGCTTCGCCATGGATATTTGCAAATGCTTAATCCAGGGCTACTTGCTGAATTTATTTCCAATTCCAGTGATGGCTATTCGGCCGGAGCTCGTAATTGGTTTTAAAAAGCAAACCAAAATCAATTAGACGGGGAACCTTTTTCCAATTTGGCATCCTAGGAGGCGTGGACCTGATAAATAAAAAATGAGTGCTTCATACGCGTTTACGAAACTTCTCCAGCCCTGGGGGATGCCGTCTAAGTCACACGGTTCGGGTTTGGGTTCGGCAAGGATTAGGTTCGGTTCGGGTTCGAATTTTCCGATAAGGTTCGGATGAGGTTCGACTATATATATATATAAACTTTCTTAATATACTTTCCAGTTACAGAATAATGCAAACACAAAATTATATATATATATATATATATATAGCAAAAACAAATAGTACAGAAACATGATCGATAAATATTTATATGACATAAATACATGAGAGCTAAATATATAGCATAAATAACATAACTAACAAAAAATCAGCATCAATATACATGATCAATAATTTAATAAACAAGAATAAGTATTGTCTGCTTGATTGCTGGCAACCTGGCTTGCTCGCAGATCGCAAGCTCCCACTCCCAGTCACAATCTCAGGCTCCCGCTCGCAGATCGCAGGCTCACGGCCACAATGAAGTGCCCACGGCCCAGTGATGGAGTGCACTCTGAAGACGTCGGATGCGGGGAGAAATCGTGGCCCATGGAGCCGAACACGCAGACTGCAGTCCGCCGCACTCGCAGTCGGGGTCGACGGGTCGTAGACTCGCAGTCGAATGGAGGGCCGTCGAATGGAGGGCCGGACAGTGCACTAGCAGTGGGGATGCTAGCAGCCAGATGGAGGGAGGTCGTTGTCGACCCGTCGTAGATGAATGGAGGGATTCGAAGACTGAAGTAATAGCGCGAGAAGGCGAGGAAATGAATGTTTTTGCCCTATGAAAAAAATCGAACCTTAAACAAAAAAATTGAACCTCATCCAAAAAATCGAACCTCAACCAAAAATTTGATTTCAGGTTCGCCTTCAGGTTCGGGTTCGGCATTAGGTTCGGAATTAGGTTCGCCTTTCAGGTTCGGCGAACCTGAACGAACTTCAAATTTTTTTTAGGTTCGCCAAACCTCAAACCTCAAGGATTAGGTTCGGCGAACCCTGTGACTTAGGATGCCGTGACTGAAATGCCATGATTGAAATTCCTTCACCGCGGGAAATGAAATGGTAAATCAGTAAGTACAATACCTGCGACTAGTGAGGAAGAATGGAGTTGGATGTGGATGAGCCGGAGGAACAATGGAGCCGCAGCCACGGTTTTGACTGTGTTAACACTGAAGTTTGAACAGTGAATGAACCGGTCTGGCAAGTCTGTGACTCTGTGAGTCTCGAGATGGCCCGAAAACAGCCGTGTGGTAGGTGTTTGAAGTGTGAGATGGCCCGAAAAGTTGAAAACGAACAATGAAACATAAAAACAGATGCCCAAAATTATTAGCTGGAGGCCCAAGATGGTAGGTTTAAACGTTTCACAACTTTTCTTTCACCCGCTGAACCGTATCTCGATTTTGCCGATCTGTTTCAGGTTTTGTCGATCCGTTTCAGGAAAGGTTCGATCGGTTTCAGAAATTGCTGATCCATTTCCCGAATATGGTGTATCCTTTTCAAAACCCTCCGACGTTTCGAACCCGTTTGCGTTTCGGAAACTTGGAACGCCGTTTCATGGAGGGCACATAGCTGTTTCTGGTAACTTAGAGTTCAACTCTGTAGTTTGTTATTAGCATACATTTAGTGGTTTAAAGGAAAATCAGATGTTAGCACAGACTTCTAATTGCAATTCGTGGTCTGAAGTTAAGAATACATAGATAAAACAGTCGCTGTATTTATGCCAGTGGATACAAGCAATTGAGTCAAAAATCAATTCCTAAATTGCAAGAGGATTTAATTCAGTCCTGAGGACTGTCATCAACACATTTATTATCAGTTTAATAAGGTCTAAAATCCAAGGATGATTCTTAATGAAGGGAGCAGAAATAATGCAGCAACTGTAACTTTGGTCCTGCTACCAAAACAGTGAATATCAGCACCGAAAGTTGCTCTACAGACCACTGAAATTTCAGCTACAATAGGATTGACAATAGTATGACTAGGGAGAAATTTATGACCAAGCCAAATCTGCCAACAAGCTCTGTTAAAAATTCATGTTGACTGAGCAGAAAATCAGGTCTGACAGTTTGAACTTCCCCATTGTGAATGACTGGGACGCCCTTCAAGATTAGTGGATAAATCCACTAGGGCGCATCCTTTTGGTGGATTAGAATTGCAAATTTTTATATATTTTCTGAGTTTTGAATTTATTTAGATTTTCAGGGCTTTTCCAACAATATTACATTTTTAGGGTTTTCCCAATATCCAATAAGGACACCCATAGAGATTTGTGGATAAATCCACTGGGGCGAACTTGATGGGTGGAACAAAATTATCAACTTGCAAATATTTTTGGTTTTATGGATTTGTTTGATTTTTTAGGGCCTTTTTAATATATGTTTTGTATGGTTTTTTAACCATAAAAAATGCTTGTAAAATAAAATGTACAAGGAATTAAAAGGAAATAGATTTTGTGGAAAGATAGGATATATGATTATTGTCTCAATCCCTGGGGCATTGAGAGATCGATGATCAATGTCCCACTCTTAGATGTCTTTCAATGCTTGCAACTAGGGCATCACCTAGCAGCCTCTAGGGTTCGGTAGTAGAGGCTAGTTAGGGCAAATGAAGAATTCCAAGGTCCAATAAACAATGGAGAACTTCTCTAACAGGATGTTTCCCTCATACAAAGTTGACAAAATGCTAGCAGTAGGAAGAAACCCTAATGATTTAGCAAAATGCACCATAAAATCACCATTCAACTAGGGTTAGAAGTAAAACTTAACAACATTCCCCAAGAGATGAGCAAGGAAAGAACCTTAGGTCACCCTTGTGGTTGAGTTATTCCAACTAGTCTTAGCATCAACCAATGTATGTGCAAAATTAAACCCATCATCATTCATCCGTTCAAACTAGAAAAAGCATCCAAGAGAAGTGCACATCACATCAATAGCTCAAAAAGTAGGAGAAAGAGAAAATAATGCATATTAGAACCCTTGTCTTCTTGTGTTTTTACCAATGTTACAAATATCGTGTCGGCGAATATATCGCCGAAGGTCCTGTTATCACATATATAGTAGCCAGGCTACCATACATTATTTTTCTCATTCTAGTACACTATTCAGCCAGTTCCCTTACATTTGAGATGCTGAGATGAGCATCTATATTGGATCACTATCAGATTGTGGACAGCAGTTGTATTCCCCATGCCATGACTGAGTCTCAGGACACTTAGAGAGATGACCAATATAGCCATTATACCATTTGTACAGAGCAGTCGGTAGTGTTCAGAGTTGCAGCAGGAGTTCCAGAGGACAGGTGATGGTACAGGTTGATGAGCTTTTAGGTATATGACTCAGCAGGTATATCATGGTGTTATAGTTAGATTGCTTTTATACTTATTTTTATAGCATGTCTTAGCACTCAGTGTCATGATCTGGCGATCATATAGATATTTGGACCTGGTTGATCTATTATATATATTATATTGTCCCTACTCAGACTTAGAAGTTCACTATTCATACTCATTGGTATGTACCCTCCTTAGGGAGAATAGAGGTGATCATTCCACCATACCTTGGCTTGCTAGTGTTGGCTCCATCATTTCATTGTCTTCATCCATCCATTGCCTACCTTTTAGTTTATCACCCTGACTTACTACTTGACTAGTGACATGGAGGATCTTTTCCCGGCTGTAGCCTCTGTATTGGATGAGCTTCCCTGTTTATTGTGTCTCGGCTCTGAGTTGGTGACAAAGCTTACCTATGGTGAGTTGGAGTTCTTTGTGAATTCCCCCTAGTCACTAAAGTTGTGTTGGCTAAACCTGAAACTTTTAGTGCTACCATGAATACAAAATCTGGAAAAATGAAATGCTATATTTTGTATGAAAAGCCCATTCATGCAATGTGTTTCTAAATACACATGAATGAGAGGCATGCCAAATAAACATGGCTATGAAAATAAAATGTTATATCTTTTGGAAAATAAATACCTAGGTAAACAAGCTGTCCATGACACACCTAGAAGTGCTCAGGTAAACAAGTGCCTTAAAAACACACTTGCAGCAGAAAGCCTAAAGAAAAAATGTAAATCTATGCAATGTGTTTATAAACACACATAGATCAAGGCTATGGAAACTTCAGGCCCAAAAAGCAATAGAACTTAAATGCTATATCTAAACAATTGCTGGCCTTATTTGTATTATGGATTGTGCGCATCTGTGAAGGTGAATAAACCCTCTTTAAACAACTCATCCATTTGTGAGACACCGCCATTCCCTGTGTTATTGCTCATTCAGTATATACTATGGTGTATATTCCCTTTCCCTTGCCAAAGTGTCACAAAGTTAAGTCAGTCAAGTCATCCCTTAGCCTAGCCAATTATTTCAGCCTTCACCCTTCACTAGCAAATTGATCACAGCTATGAAGTGAGTATGATCCTGAAAGTTTAGTCTGAGTAATAATAATAATTAACGACACTATATATTTGGATTTAGATCGCCAGTTATGATTACTCTGTGTTATAATTGTTATTTGAATAAGTTGTAGAGCATGTATTAACCTTGACACTTTGCAGCAGCTTTGGATGATGGTTTGAGTTATATTTGGTCTTGGTTAGACCCAGTTTGACCATGGAGGACCATGGGACATGAGATGTTAGACCTTATGATGATATGGATAGATGGTATATGGTCTATGTATACATACATGATGATTCTATGCAGCAGCTACAGGGTTATGATGATGATTCTTGGGTTACAGCAGTGTTTGGTCATTTACAGATCATTATTATTGGCCTTGTTCCGGTATATTGGATATTTATTTTGATCATGCAGAGACTCATATGGTGTATGAGTACACATCTTGGATGGATTTGGACCTTCTGAGTCCAATGGGACAGTTTGTTTTCAGTTCCGGGCACTTACAGTGATAATTTTGCCTTAGTAGGCTGTCCTAGTACAGTTTTGGTCTGTCGGAGCAGATGTGATTTTTATCCGGTTGACCTAGGGCGCTGATGATGGAGGGGGTGGTCCAGCCACTTGTTTTTACCATATTACCCCCCACCCGGACACACTGGTGCCCTCACCTTGACAGCGCAGGCACCCTAGGAGGCTGTTTGGGGCAGTTTCACGCTTCCCGAGGCATTTCAGGATTGGTAGAAATGGCTATTGAGGAAATCGATTTGGGCTAGTGAGGCAAAGTTATGGCATGGGATGATCAGTGATGATAGATCGGGGTCCTCCGCACCTTCTCCAGCAGTTTCAGTTTCATCGGGGCCCGCATCCATCACTTATGGCATTTTATGTGGATTTCTGAGGTCTTTTTGAGGCCTACGATTTGACTATGGTGGCACGATTTGGTACATTGATGATTATTTATTGATTATTGTGCTATGGGGATTGACCAAGGAGGGATAAAATTACCCCTTGGACCCACCATAAGCCTCTTATGATATTTTGTCATCATGATTTGGTGGGATTCCCCTTTCATAGGGCGATTTTGTCCACTTACATAATATTTTATTAGTGATCCATGTATTTTATTGTTGAGCTCATCTCAACCATTGATTAGACATTTGTATCTTCTAATCTTAGCCACTCATTCAAAAAGTGGTTAGGGTTTTGGTGCCTCTCCTTCCTATTTAAAGGAGAGAGCCTCTCATTGTAAAGGGACTTTTGGCTCTGGATTATTGGAATAGAAATTATTATTGCATCTATCTCCAGTGTTGTGGTGAATGTTTTTTTGGTGTTCGTTCGTTGGTTCTTCCTTTGCACTGAGTTATTGGAAATCTTGGTTGCTATATATTTTGTACCACGATTTTGCATCTACAGGTGGAGGCCGATTTGCTTTGAGGAGGAAGTATTGGTAGGGGAAGACTCTCCCTACTTCTTCTTTGGATTTCTTCGTTGGTAACAGGGAGTATTACTGTCCCAGGACCTTCTATTTCATGTTACTATTGCATTTCTCTTGTATTTCCTCCATACTTGATCTTAGTGATTGAATCGCTTTTCCTTGGTTTGACAGGTAAAGGAGGTCGCACTTGTGGGCTAGGGCATCAATTCGGCAAGCAAATCAACAATCTCTCATTTGATCTCTGCGGGAATCTTCCTCAACATTAAGGCATCTCATTCACATCACTCAGGTATGATCTCAAGGTAAGTTCTATCTCCATGATCTATCCAATTGTCAAAAACATTTAAAACCCTAATTAATCAAAACCCCATTTTTTACATTTTCTCAGATCTACTTAGATCTAGTGGGTTTGGGCATAATATTGAAAACCCACCTCTATAGCATCCACGGCATCCCGGATCTATAGTTTGGTGAGGATTGGCTTCCGTTTGATCCCCCTCCCATGCCAACTTAGCTCCTCCCAAGCAAAGCGCATTTCCTAGTTTGAGCAAGTTGACCTAGATCTAGTACATGGGTGTTTGAGATCTCGCTTGATCCATAATCTACACATCAAATAACATAAACCCAGGTTGTTACTTTTCTGAAATTCACCTTGTGGGCCCTATTCCACATTTTAAGGGATTTAATCCCCATTTTTGACCATTAGGTGCACTTAAACTTAGATCTAGTAAGATCTAGCCGTTGGATTGCCACGAAATTATAGATCCACACTCCTACCTGACCAACCTACCCGGATCTAAAGTTTGGATGCCATCCGACTTGTCTTGATCTACCTAACCCTCATTTTTTACCTCCTTGGGCAAAGTCGCACCACCTTGGAGAAGTGAGTTAACTCACTTCTAGGACGTGGGTACTTGAGATTCTTGCGGATTTGGAACCGGAATAATTCAAAACCTAGGTCTAGAGTATCACTTTGTCAAATATTGCCTTGGGGATAACATTCTTTGTTTTAAGGGATTGTGGTCCACTTGGGTCAAACCTAGATCTAGACACAATCATCCATCAAGACCTCTATTGCCCACTTGTCCCATGTACTAGGAGTCCTAAACCACAAGTCAACCCTACTTTGACTCCACTTCCCAATTCCCAAGGCACTGGTTTCTCTACAAGTTAAATCGACTTCCCTAAATTGTTGGATTGACTTGTGGTTTGACCTATGCATGGTGAACTAAACCCTTGAAGCCATCATGTACCATGGTCAAGCTTGTCATATGTACTAGTTAGCCCCAAATTAACCCTTAAACCACCTTGCATTGGACACGGGTTCCAAGGCAGTGTATTTTCCAACATTGAACTAGTACTCTAACCCTAGATCTCACTTCAAACATCTTAAGTCACTTTCACATCAACCATGAACCAAAGCTATACTCATTGAACCCCTCACTTGGCTTGTGACTTCATCCTAAGGTCTAGGATAAACCATACACCTTACTTCATTTAGAAACCACTTGATTTGGTGTCTTGGTTTTGATCTCTCCTGTCGGGAGTAGATCGGGTCTCCCCCTTTGTTGTCTAGGCTAGATAACATAAAGTGAAGGTTGCCTCGACTGGCGTGAACCATATATTGGAGGTCGAGGTGATCGTGGTTGCACCTTTTGAGTTGCCCTTCCCTATTAGGTGATAACAGGTCCAAAAAGAAATTATTGGATTTATTGGCGAAAATGTCGGCAAACATCGGCAATATATCGGCAAACTTAAAAAAATACAAAAATATTCATTTTTTTTTCAATTTTCTAAACATCTAAGGCAATTAGAACATCAAATAAACACATTGCCACATGCATATGGAAAGAAAACTGATATATAAGATGTATAAGACATATTGCTAGACATCACACATCAAAAATGAATCGTGTCCTTTTTTTTTCAATTTTCTAAACATCTAAAGCAACAAGAACATCAATTAGAGTTTAAACACATTGCCACATGCATATGGAAAGAAGACTGATATATAAGATGCATAAATAATAAGATGTATCACTAGAGTCTAGACATCACACATCAAAAATGAATCGTGTCCTGGATCTTGAGTCCCCGACTCATGAATCACCAAAAAAATACAATCAATGTATCTCATAGAGTCAACTGTCATATGCAATGAAATCAACTAAATAAAGTAAACTATGGATTCCCTCTACCCCTTCTACGGGTAAAGGTAATCGCTCTAGTAATGGCTCTGCCTCTAGAGCTAGAAAGCCTAGGTGCTTGTGTGGGTCGTCGTGGACTATGGCGTCCTCTGCCTCTAGAAGTGCCTGGTGTCTGATGTACTCTAGAAGAACTAGAAGAATGATAAGCTACTAGGTCACCCACATCAAGTCCTCTACCACTGCTACTGCTACCACTGCCTCTATATTTGGGTCCCTCTGGTTAAGACTGTGGCTGTGCAACTAGACAGCCTACTGGTGGCTATGCTACTGATGGCTCTGGTGGTGGCACACTCTCAAAGCCAAACCCCTCATCCTCCCATATCTCACTCTGGGGATCCTGTGTATCATGATCATCCTCTAACCAATCAGGGGCTGCCTCAATAACAAGTTCCCCAATCTCCACTCTCCACGCAGTAGTGGTGTCAATGTCATCCAATGAAATGGCCTCCACATCAGGTTTTTTCTGAAGCTGCTTCACCCACAACCTGAGATTGTAGGAGACGTACACTAGATCATTCAGGCGTTGGGTATCCAACCTGTATGAGGACAGTAAATTTATTAAATTAGAATTTAGAATACATAAATTATAATTACCCATGGGACATAAATTACAATAGATAATGAATTTCGAACTTAATTTCAAATTCTCTAACCTGTTGCGCTTCTTGGTGTGTATTTTTTCAAATACACTCCAGTTGTGCTCACAACCAGAAGAGTTGCATGTCTGGCTAAGGATCTGAACAACAAGACTTTGGAGATGGGGTACTCGTGCGCCATAGGTTTCCCACCAATGATCTACAATCAATTGGAGAAAGTTAGAAACATAAGAGAAGACATTGAAAATTTAAAATTTAAAATTTAAAACAAAGAAATAAATAAATTGAATTTTCATTCTTGAAAGTTGAACTTGAAACAAGGTGAAGCTTGCTTGGCATTATGTTCTTCCTGTCCTTGATAGCCATAGCAAACCCAAATGTTCCCACGACCCTCTTATAGATTTCCAACTCTTTGGAAATCTCTGAATGATCATCTTCACTTGGCACCATCCTATGGACACATTCCAAGAACCCATCCATTACCTCTCCATCAAATCGAAAGCCACAGGAGTAAGAGAATGTGGGGTTGAGGAATAGCCCTGCAGCATGAATGGAGCGATGAAGTGTGTTGTTCCATCGCTGATCAATCACCGCCCATATCAATTGTTGCTTCGCTTGCCCATCCTCTCCCCTCTCCTCATAGTAGGCACGAATGGCCTCTTTGGCCCTATGCATGGCCTCATATAGGTAGCCCATTGTGGGCTTGTCTCCATCAACCAAGCGACGAACCCTTACCAAAGGTTCATAGATGGCACGCACCTCCTTCACCCCATCCCAGAAGCTCTCCTCGTATGACACTAGTTTGGATATGGCAAGTCCCTCCGCTTTAGTGCTAATCAATAAAGCACGCCACTCAGCTGAAAGGAACATAGTATGCAAGTCCCACTTAGAAGTAAGGAGAGACTGAACAGAGATGAAACAAGTGGCAAAGCGAGTGATGGCGGGACGAACCAACTCCCTGTCATGAGTAAACTGCCTCATCAAGCTAAGCACATAAGCATGATTGTATATAAATATGGTGATGCTTCTTGCTGGATCAATGACATCCTTGATAAACTCGATCTTTCCCATATCCTCTAAGATCAAGTCGATACAGTGTGCAGCACAAGGGGTCCAAAACAAAGAAGGATACCTGTCCATAAGCATCCTGCCAGCTGCCACATAATTCACAGCATTGTTCGATATAACTTGGACAACATGCCGCGGTCCTATCTCCTGGATGAACCCATCCAACAACTCACATAGTAATGCTACATCTTTGATATGTGCAGATGCATCCATGGATTTTATAAACATTATGCCCCTCGGACAATGAACCAAGAAATTGAGAAGGGTCCTACCCTTCGTATCAGTCCAACCATTTGACATCACTATGCATCCCGTGACCTCCCATGAACCTCGAAGCTCCTCCAACCTAGTAGTGCAATCAACCTTTTCATTATCAAGGAGGGGCCCTCTCAGCTCCTCATAAGTGGGGGCTTATACCCCGGCCCAACAATAGCAACGACATCAAACATAGGAACGTAAAATGGGTTCCTCGCAAAGTGGAATGGTATATCACTCCATAAAAGGCACCGACTCACAAGTTTGTCTGCTTCCTTTTTCTCATTTATCTTGTACATTTACTTTATACCTGGTTGTCCACTAGGCCTGGATCTCAGAACAAAGAAATTAGATGTTGTTGAAGGCATGACGGAAGATGAGGAAAAGGTCTCACTCCCCACTCCCCCTAAAGTGTGTCCGGCGGTCCCGGATCCTAATGACACTCTCATTCCAAGTTCCTGCCTGAGAGCTTCCCTTTTATACCTGGTTGTCCACCAGGCCTGGATCTCGGAACAAAGAAATTAGATGTTGTTGAAGGCATGGCGGAAGATGAGTAAAAGGTCTCACTCCCCACTCCCCCTAAAGTGTGTCCGGCTATCCCGGATCCTAATGACACTCTCATTCCAAGTTTTTGCTTGAGAGCTTCCCTTTCCTCTTTCTTCTTGCCAATACTTTCAATTGTGAGTTTGGCCCTATGAATAATTTCAGGCGTGGAGTTTTTGTAAATATCCACCTCATGCCCTGAAAGTTGTGCGAGGTGGTATTTGAGCCTACTTATCCCCCCCGTCATCTCCTTCCCTCACAAATTGCATTTTAGCTTTTGGCGATTATGTGGATCAACAGGCTCTGCATACTCCCAGAATGGATCCAAAGTCTTCGACATGTTTGCAACTTTGTAAACTAGTTTGGAACTTTGAAAGTTGAACCTGCAAGGCTGCAACATAAAAAAAAATGATTTTTACTTTTAGCATAAAATGATAAAACAGAAAATTAAAACATGAAAATTAATTAATAATTAATAATTGTTAATTTATTAACTTATTAAAGTTTTAAACCTCAAAATTTTCAAAAAAATTGCAACGTGCATGATTGCATGTTGCTGCTCTGCATATTAGCAATGCTAAATTGCATAACACAAAGCCACTATAACTTACAATGGCTCTGTCACTTGTGTTAAGTTAACAACACCTAAATTGCTAATATCCTAGATTCCTAAATCTGTAACTCTGTAACTAGCATAATGTAAAATTTGAATGGCCGTAAATTCCTAATTTAGCAAGGGTTCTAAATTCTAATTAGTAATTAGTAAATTACAGTGGCTCATATTCATAATTTCGTTGGAGATTTAAAATTTTTTAATTGTTAAAAACTTACAAGTGGAGTGATTTCTAATTTTCTTCAGTCATGTATAGTTTGTTGTATTGAGCTAAGACATGAGCGGTTTCCTGTTTGGACAGGTGGTTGATGAGGAGATGGCCAGAATATGGTTTAAACTTTAATTTTTAATTTTAGGGTTTAATTTTTAAAAATTTTAAATTTCTTAAACTTTAAGCATGCATTGAGGGTGCAACACTTACCTTAGCTCAGCTCGTGGACAACTCGAGTAACAATTCAGGTGTTCTCCAGTAGTAGCTCGGGCCTTCTCACTGTCTCAGCGTGAACGACGACCACGGGGTTCTTTTGCCCTAGCTCTCAGCGCTCTCAGCGACCACGAATAGGCTCAGCGTGAACGACGACCATGGGGTTCTTTTGCCCCAGCTCTCAGCGCTCTCGGCGACCACAGTGACCACGAACAGGCTCTCGACGACCATGAACAGAACGAAATCAGAAAAAAGAAAAAAAACGTGTTTCTGAGTTTTAATACCACGCGGGCGGACTGGTGATGTCAAAACTTTGACTCACAATTTTTTCCCAAACATCGCGATTTTTTCTGCACAAAAAATCACCCTAAACATCGTCGCAATATTTTCCGATATTATCGGCGGGGAGATCGTTTCGCGATGTCAACGATATATCGCCGATATTTGTAACACTGGTTTTTACAATGAGAGTAAGGCTCTATTTATATAATACCAACGTCACCTAATTTTAAGTTATTAGCAAGGTTACACGAACTGTGGGTGCGATCGGAATCAGCTGAAGAGTCCGATACTGGTGTGGCACTGATTCCAAAATTAGGAATCGGGGATTCAGAACCCTAACCCTAATCAACCCTAATTATCCTACATTTATCCTATGTAAACAACTTTCGATTTGTCAAGATGAGGTGGAAGAATCCGATGATGAAGAATTCGAGAATCTGATTCGGAAGAATCGGATTCGGGTGCGGTTAGCCCAAGGGAAGAATCCAATAACTGTGGTTATTAACCTACAAGATATTGTAAAAAATATAACTTTTGGTTTGTTCTCCCACAACTTTGGGGGGTAAACCACTCTAAAAGACATAAAAGTAGTAAATGAAGTGTAATTAGGCTACAACAAGTGCTAGGTGTTCCAAAAGGAGGGCATTATCTTTCATTATCCTTGTGGGCTTCTTCAATAGGGAAGTACAAATTGTGGGTACCCAACCCAGAGGAGGGGTGAAATAGGTCCAAGTGAGCAAATAAGGTGCATTAAACAAATACTATGACCTTTTACATGGAAAATAAAGAGTGGTCATGCATCCAAGTGATTAGGCCCCCAAGGGCACGTCCTGGAGGTTGAAATAAAGCAGACCATCCATGACATGATTAAGGGTATTTAGCCCCAAATCAACACTCTATGCTTCAACTTGGCTTTTATGTCAAATGTTTTTAACAGGGGAACATAGTTGCTAAGGGTTGCATTTTAGATGGTAACATTTGAGCAAAAGTAGCAAATACATTTTCTGTTTAAGAGTATGTTTTTCATTTTCAATTTGAATTTTAAATTTTAGGAAATGACCTAAGCCACTTTAAGGATTACTTGGAAATGAATAAAGTAACTTTATTATGACCTTTAATGTCATCAAAATAGAGCTCCAAATTTTTTAGAGGCCATCTATAGATAGATGACATGTTTATACCATCCACAAAACTTATCTAAAAATTCTACATTTGTAAAAAAAAAAACAAAGAATAAATACATGTTCAATCTTGGAGGAGGATTTTCTCCTTTGCCATGCATAGAAATGGAAAGTGTAGTTGTGTTCTCACATTTAAGGTAGCTTAGTAGTGATAATTGTGTAAATAATACTTGCAAAGCTTTTGCTTTCAAATTTTCAACTCATCCTACAGAATGTTGGTGGTACCCACTAGCCTTCACCAAGGCATGTCCCCCTTACGCCTCATCACTTTGTCCCAGAATTCCATGAAAACACAGGGAAAGATAGATCTATAAAATGTTTAAAACAAGAAGAAGATCAAGCCTATTTCAATTTTAGGATTACATGGAAGTGAATGTTAATTCATATTCTCAAGTAAGTTTAGTATGACCTTAGATGTTATTGAGACGAAGCTCCAAAATTGTTAGAGGCCACATCTTGATATACGACATGTTTGCACAATTCTATAGAATTTTAAAAATTAAATACATGCTCAGTGTAGGAGGATCTTCGCATTTTCTATGCTTAGAATTGGAAAGTATATCTATGTTGTAACATTTAAATTTGTGGTACCCACTAGGCATCACCAAGGCATGCCCCCCTTACCCCTCATCACTTTGTATAGGAATCCCACCAAAACATAGTGAAAGATGGATCTATACAATGCTTAAAACAAGAAGAAGATCAAGCCTACAAGACTTTGCAACATAAATTTTCAATTTGAAGTTTCAGTTTTAGGTAATGACCTAAGTGAATGTCAGGATTACATAGAAATGAATGTTAAATCATATTCTCAAGTAAGTTTATTATTACCTTAATTGTTATTGAGATGGTGTTAATTTTATCCAGAGGTCACTACTTGCTGTGGAAACCTTGAGATCTCAATGACTTTGAGTCTCTATAAGCCAAATAAACAGTAAAGACTTGTAACAAAAAGTATTACCAGATCTTTTAACACTGTTGTCCGCCAATATGCACACCAACAGCGGAAATCTTTCGAAAGCTGTCTCTTCACTGCAAGTGAGAGAGGTGTGGCCTTGGGGGCAAGCAATGAGCCAGGTACTGTCACCTGAATCCCAGCTCCTCCGTTTAGGCAAACTCCTAACGAAGCCAAGGGGGGTAGTCCCTAAAAGAGAGTTTCACTAAGGCTCTAGTATTTATAGTGTTTTTAGGTGTTGTGATGCGGATGGGTGTTTTTTAGGAGTTTTTGAGAAATGAAAGATAATTATAAAACTTTAATGTGACACAAGATAGCGCAATCCACGTTGCAACAGAAGATAAGGGATGCACTTGAACAAGAAGCAAATCACTTTTACACAAATTAAGACAAATACTCCAATATAGATATTTAAGCAAAACAAAGATATATGATGAAGGACCAGTGCCTTATGGAGTCAAGAAATAAAAGCGATTGTAAACTTGACACAAGTGCTTGAAATGGAAAATTTGTGAGAACGTTATGCAGCTTATCTTGGTAAATTAAAAGTTTTAATTGTCTTGTTTATTAAGGCTAAAACCAAGGTATCAAAAGATGGTGGAACCCTGCCCAAGAAGAATACTGGCAACCCTAAGTGACCTGTCGGAAGCACCCAGATTCAAAAGGATAGGTGTCCAATGTTTGAACCGCCCCTGAGTCTGACAGTGATTTTCCGGCGCCACCTCTCGTGGGAAGAACAGTATTTTGCCTTGGTTGAGGTTTTGGGTAAAATTTTTTATTAAGTTATCGATCGTAAATTATCAAGTCTTCCACCTTTCTGAGTACTAGCCCAACCTTTTCAGGTTGGCAGAGCATACGGGTGTAGGACAGAAACCAAGATAAATTAATTAAAGGGGTGTGAGTGGAAATTTTTTATTATTTAGAAAGCCTTGTTCAACTCTCCGACAGAGAGCGCTCTTGACTCGGTCTTATGACCACAGTTCAAGAGACTTGCTAGATTAACAATGCCTAATGCAGGGAAATGCAAGAAACTAAAATGCCCTCCAATAGAGGGTGCTCTTGACTTGGATTTGGCCAAGTTCAAGAGACTTTGGTTTATTTTACGAAACAGATAAAAAGTAGTAGCAGTATACCTCAGATTGAAACAGATTTAAAACAATAGTATTAATCACAAGATATAAATTACCACTAACAGCAATGCTTGCAAGATAAACAAATCTAGTGTTCTACCACACAAAATTAATCTACTAGGTAGGATTGATCCCCGAAACAGGATCAACCACTAGAACCGCCTGCACTTGAGAACTTCCAGCTAGCTGAAAGCTCTACCAAGGAAACCGACGGGGATGGAAGAGTAACCACAAATTATGTGGTCCTGCCCTTGAGACTTCGTCTCAAGGATACAACTTCCGGCTGAGGGCTTTGGAAGAGAAGCAAGATAAAATTGCGAAATAAAACTAACTACCCAAGAATCTCTTTCAGGTTCGAGACCCTACTCGGGAAAGCATGGGGGTAAGTAAATATGGAAGACAAACAAAAATGAAATAGAAACTAATCTAAGAGCATGGAAACATAAACTAAGTTAAACCAAACACAAGACCCAACACTCTTCCCCAAATGGGGAAGAAGACTCAAAGGTGGAGGACCCTTCCACTTGAAACCTTTTATTAAACTGTTACAGATGCCTTGGATTTAAAACCTTGCAAGGTCTTTTGAGAACGATAATACTTGGAAAATTATTGAAGAAGATATAGATTCTACTTGCTATTACAAAGGATAAGTATATCAAGATTGAGTCATTCTCATGGCTCCTTCACTTTATTTTACGTTTGATCCTTTTGCTTCAAAACCTTTTATCAAGTATCTCTTTTTCTCAAATGATCTACACAAGTCCAAAAGATCTAAACAAGGCACCCATTAACTGTTAGCAAAAGACAAAACCAAAGCTTGAAACTAGCTAAGTCTAGGTTTAAAGTTTTAACTCTAAAATGTAGAATGCATGAAATTTTATCATAAAAACTTAACTATGATGAAACGGACCAGCGAACAACAAACTCTTAAAATGCAATGGGAAAGAGATCTAGATCATAAAAAATTTGAGAAATTTTTTGTAAAAAATATTCTATCTTTTCGACTTGTAACTAGGATTTTGAAATACAACTATACTAGTGTAAAACAAGAGATCTAGAATGCTCTAAAGTTAACTTTCAATGCATGCCAATGCCAATGATATAATAAATTGAAATCTAATCTATCATGGGAACAAACTCTAGCATTAACTTAATCAATTCGTTTTTTGCTTTTTATGTGGTTTTTTAGGGCACTTTGGAGGTGGACGAGAAGAGGGAGAAAGGGCAAACCTAAAGGCAAAGATGGAGAGGCAAAGGGAGATCAAAGTAGGGCAAAACGAAAGCAAAGAGGGAGGATAAAAAGGGTGGACGAGAGGAACTAAAGGAGAGCAAAACGAAAGCTAGGAGAGAAAGGCGAATGGAGAAGGAGGCAAAAAAAAACGAAATGGAGGAGTAGATCTAGGGCAAAGGAGGATGAACTTAACAAGATAAGGACAAAGGACTACAAGTGGAACACTTGGGAGGGTGAAAACACTATCTTGGAAATCCTCCGGTTAACCGGTGATACGCCGACAACAAGTGTTGAAGAGAGCACAAGGGAACAAATCCCAAGTTATTCCCCAAGGTTGAAGGAACTTCAACCTTATGGATTTCTAATCTATGGCTTGAAGACAAGGCAATCTTGGATCAAGGCTAGAGGGGCTAGAAGTGGCTTAGCATGCAAATGTAAAAACTTCAAAGAGCAAATGAGAGGGCTTGAAGAAATGAAAGCCGAAAGTAACCAATAAACAATATGTTGAATATAAGAGATGGATCTTTGAAATCAAACCCCTTTATGCCATCATCTTGGTGTTGTGAGGTCGACTTTGGGAGATCCTGCAATGTATGAATGTTAATGGAAAGATTTGTTCTTTGAAGAGATGGAGGAGACAACCTAGTTCCAACTCCTCTTCATAACTTTATAGATCTGCAAAATGTATCACTTACAAACAAGATTGATCAAATATAGTATGCCAAGTTGAAAGGGACAAGAAGAGTGTTAGTATTTCCGACTACAATCCACTACTTCCCAATCACAAACAACCCAACATCAATGGACAAATTGAACCCAAATGCCCACCCTATGGACTTGGAAAAGTCCTCTAAGCTTTAAATACTTTGATCAAAACATGGAACATGTAAGCAAAAAACATAAAGCAATATCACCTTGATAATATTGAAGCACTTTCCATGAACAAGATCAACACACCATATGGACCTCCAAAGCCACTTTATTTCAATTAGCAAAAACTATAACACATATACAATTTTGGCAGAGTAAGTTTGCCTCAAATTCTCCATGAGATAATAACCCAAATGGGCCTCTCTTTATACTAAAACTAGAAAGCTAAACCCTAGGTCGAAATTGGCAATGGGATTGAGGTCGAATTCCAATCAACAAGGTTTGGAGCAATGGAGTCGAGTTTGAGGTAGGTGTGAATGGCACTGTGGCACAACTCGACTTGAGGTAGGTGTGAGGTGAGGGCATTAACCAATGGACAAAATACAACAAGGCAAAGGCGAGCTAGGATGAGGATTAACGTGAGCTTATGTGGAGGGCAAGCTTGGATATGATGGAGACAAATGGAAGGGCGAGCTAACATGGAGATGGAAAGTGGCCTTTGGTAGGTAATAACTCGCATATGTGGAGCTTGGAACCAATCATCACACTACAATGAAGCCTAAACTCGAGTTCCATGAAGATAGACGTGAGGAATTAAAGGGATATGCGAGTTGCTTGTTGGAACACGTGGTGATGGTAGGTGAACTCGAGTCCTATCAAGGAGCCAAGCTTTGGATTGATTGCTAGATTAGAGGAGGCGCCCACCATTGGCTTTCAATGCCATCCAACCACCCATTCAATCAATGCCACATCACAAAATCGATTTTTTGCATGGAAGAGGGCGAACTAGCTTGAGGAGATCTCTTGCTGGTGACTGGATAGTGGTCTGGTTGATGACTGAGATGATTGGAATCTTCATTAATGTCCATTGCCATGTCATTTAGCCTTTTATTTTAATCAAATTGATTAATTTTGGAGAGATTTGGATTATCTCCAAAATAATCAATTTTATTATTTTAATTAATAATTTCTCTGTAAATGGCTTTTCAGAGAAAATATTAATTATGAGGCCAAATTGACATCCGAAAGTTGGGTTTAGCTGCTCCATGGGTCATGTGTGATTTTTGGCTTATGAAACGAGCCATCAAACACTGAAATCGGACCCCGGATGACTGACATACTACAGACTCAAATTTCTCTATTTAAACTATAGAGAAATTTAATTAAAATTTAAAAATAATTAAAAATTAAAAACCCCAATTTCAACGCGTCCGGTAAAATTTTTTCGAAATTTTTTCTGGGGGTCCTAGAGACCTAGGACATGACCAAAACCTATTCTAATAGTGTCTAGTAGGTTTATACATTATAGTTGGGCCCTAATAACCCCCCACGACCAAATTTCCAAAATCGGGCATTCCAGCTTTGGAGGAAGCGGGAGAAAAACCAAGAGATTATATTTCGCCTGAAGCAAAGTATAATCTGACGGTGAAAAAACTCCCTGGAATAACTTAGTTGTTTAATCCAGTCATGGGGAACCGAGCCACTCAGACCCTACTAGCACACTTTGATACAAACCCCCATGGGGCCATGGTCATGTCGACTCAAAAACAAAACTGGCTAGCCAAAACTGGCTAGGCCTAAATACAATGAAACCCAGATACTCTGGAAGTGAACACTGATGTGTTCCAACACTGGCGGCTCAAAAAGGTTTCAACTATTTGTACAAATCAGTTGATAACATTAACCAATTTAAACAACAATCACACTAATGAACTCATAATATACCCTGGAAACCCCAATGTGGAAAACCAGCTCCAATGGGGGCTTTCTTCTTTCTCGATCCCAGAGCAAAATACGAAGAGGATAGACACAATCATAAACTCAGAAGATATAACTGAACATGATGGGTGTAGAACCCTAGATCTCCATGCAGTAGCTGCTGGATGCACTTGGGAAATGCGCCCCCCCTGTCTGTTCAGATCTGGATCTCTCTGAAGGTCTGAATTGGCTGATCTCCGGATGTAGTCCACTTGTCAATCTCCTCTGCCCTAAAATGATCTATTAGTGTAGATCAGATGCAACCTTCCTCAGAGAATATGCCCCCTCTACATGGGAAATGCGCCCCTCCCTTTGTGAAGTCGCCCTCTGTCTATCTGTTGATCTCTCTCTGCACAGATGTTCTAGCTGCCCTCAGTAGTGACAGGTTTGTGCCTCTGATCAAGTGAGGACTGATCCAACCTAGATCTCCTCCCTCTCCCTCTCTGCAAATGCGCCTCCCTCTCTCTGAAAGTCTCCCTCTCTGTATGCACAAGTCACCCCTCTCTCTCAAACTGATCTCTCTTTGATAAGTCTGCTGAGTGACCTTTGTCGGTGACCTCCTGCCTCCTTATAATAACTCACTGTCTGATTAGGGTTTCCAAAACCTTAAAGTGAGTGCATGGAAAAATCTCACTTTTGCATGCTTTTTAGTTAACAGCTGTGCATGCAAAACTTTGCATGCATGAGGCAAGTCACCCCAAATGGTTTGCATGCATCCACTGCTGGATTCATGTCACTAGGTAGAGTGCATCTCACTGTCTACCCCATCCTGATGCCTATACTACAAATGTACCTCCATGCAAGGTATTTGAATCATGGAGGACAACTTTCTTGGCTAACTTTTCAATAGATGGAGGTCCAAAATTGTTAGAGGCAAGGTATCTTCACATTTTCTATTGTTAGAAATGGAAAGTATAGCTATGTTGTCACATTTAAGGTAGCTTAATGGTAATAATTGTGTAAATGCTACTCAAAGCTGTTGGATTTTGTGCAACTTCGGAAGATATTATTTATTGTATTTTATTGTACTTGATTGCACCTCCTAAGGGAGATGAACTTGCTGTATTTAATTATGCAAAACCCTTGAAAGAATCAATGTAAACCTTGGGGTGAAAAGAAGCAAAATAAAAGATTAAAAATTAAATTATTAATTGCCCTCCAAGTGAAGTCGCCCAGTTAGGAAAGTTTCCAATTTAGCACTTGTATAAATAGAGGTAAAGTGCACCTCATTATTCACTCACTCATTCACTCAAGTTCGCATCACTTGGAGAGAGAGAAGTTCGCACCTGCTGGAGAAGAAGACTATTTTGGGGTTTCTACTTTTGGAAAGCATTTCCATCTTTTCTCTTTTATGATTGTACTCTGATCTCAGAATTATCATCTCTATACGAAGGTTGTTGGGTTTTCTCCTGTTTGGGTTTTCCCAGGATAAACTCTGTTGTTATTGTTTTGAGCTTTGTCTTTCTTCTAGTGTTCTTGATTAGGCATTTGAATTATTATGCTATGAATGTATGAAAATCTAACGTGGTAACAGAGCAATACTAGAAGAAGTGATTGCCAAAACACTGCTGGAACCCTGCCGGAACTAGGGTTTCATCTTTTGAAGTATTCACCCAACTTTTTGAAGAAAAAGAGCCTTGGAAATTTTGCTCTAAGGAGGGCGCATCTTTTGGTGAAGACAAAACTCAATTCCGAAAATTTTCAGTTTTTGACCTAATTCTACAGCTGCAGCAGAAATTAGGGTTTTAGTTTTGGCCCACGTTTCTCCACAAACCTGGATCAGCCCTACCTCCACTCAACGCGCCTTGCTAGGGCGCATCTACTTGTGGAGTTGGTTTTCCAAAACCCCATCTTTCATTTTTGACCTAGCTCCTACTAAGGTTTTTGAACCAAATCTGTTGTCAAGATGATTGGAATGAGTTTGAAGATCGTTTGGAAGGAGCTTCCAACTTTATCTCTTGGAAGTCTAGGGTTCTACTACTAGAAGAAAATGATCTCTTACAATATGTAAATGAGAAGATCCCAGAACCAGAAGTTGAAGAAGACAAATCCCATTGGAGGAAGAATGATGCCAGAGCAAGAAGGATTTTGGTGGACTCAGTTAGAGATCACTTGGTTCCACAGATCTCAGAGAAGAAGACTACTAGGAAAATGTTCAAGGCCATAAAGAAGTTGTTTGAACACACTAGTATCAATGTATCCATTACATTGAGGAACCAACTATCAAATATGAAGATGTCCAAGTCAAAATTCATTGCCTCAAATTCATGAGGATCACAAAACTAAGGGACAAGCTTAGTACCAGTGGAGATCCCATTGTTGAAAAGGAGCTTGTCATAACTACTCTAAATGGTCTCCCACCATCTTGGGAGTCTTTCATTCAAAGTATAAGCGGTAGATCCAAGCTACCCAAGTTTGATAAGCTATGGGCAGATTGCACTTAGGACCAGACAAGAATTGCAGCGCGACAAGACTTCATGGCACTCAACCTGAGGAGAATCAAGCATTCGTTTCCCATGCCAAGAAAGGTAAGGGAAGAGGAAGAAAATTTTACAAACACAAGCACGCAGATTGGAGATCTAGTCCTCCTCCAGATCAGAAAAAGGAGAAGAAGGATTTGTCTCAGATACAATGCTACAGGGGTAAGGCATATGGTCACTACGCCAATAATTACTAAAGTTCAAACAAAAGGAAGCATGAAGCCTCAACTGCTGATGTAGAAGAAGACCATCATCACAAGAAGTCAAGGGATGATGATTGTTCAAAGTTTCTCTTTTAGCTGTCTATATGTTGAGGAGATGTGAAGATCCAGACTGCAAGAACAAAGATCTCTTGGTTCCCACAGGAAGGCAGTGGGAGCCCACACGCAAAAACAATAAGAGATAAGTATTTGGTTTTGTCTTATATAACTATTATATGCAAAATCTACCAGGACATGTGTTATAGTTTACCTTGTTGTAATTATGCATGTGAGCTACACAACACTTTATTAATACATGATGAAGCTTGTCTATATGATATCTCCTTTCTACATGCTTAGACTAGTGCACACTCTTGATGGCATGTGCTAGTGGAGATAGCATACATCTAGATAGTTCTCAGTTATGTTTGAAAGACATGACTATGATTGTTGTGAAGTATTAGCTAAGATGTCTGTGTAAACTATTATCATTGCATAGAAATAGAAATTGGTTAAGTTTGATTATGCAATCACTGATCATCAGTCAGGATTTGACTTGTAGGGAAAAGACCATGTGATATGGCCTACAAGAGAAGGATGATGAGACTTGTTCCGATGAACAAGTGATGGACACATGAATCCTGTTGATGTTCAGCAGGAAGCTTCCATGAATACGACTCTCAGCCTAGAAGGATGACCTCGGAGGAAGCTTTCACAGAAGTCAAACCAGAAGTGGGCCACCTTTAGATATTCGGCTGTCCAGTCTACAAGGAAGTTAGAATCTTAGAATCTTAGAATCTTAAGGCTAGAAGGAACGTTCGTGGGACACAGTGAGTCTTCAAAGGCTTACAGAATCTACATCACAGGATCCAGACAGATTGAAGTCAGCAGGGATGTGACCTTTGAAGAAAAGATGGCTGTCAGGAAAGGCAGAGGATCAGACATGGATATCGATGATGAAGAAATGCTAGAACCAAAGGAGACGAGATCATCTCCGCATCTCGTTCAATAAGGAGCTAGTAGAAGAGGATGAACCCATTGATTCCATTGATCCAGTTGAGCCAGTTGATGTCCCCAGAGATATTGCAGTGGGCCTGAAGAGGCCTAGATGGGCACAATAGACTTTGCAAGTTTGCATAGAGCAAATGGGAGTGTTAAAAAACAGAAGGCTAGATTTGTTGCCAAAGGGTTCTCTTAGAAAGAGGAAGTCGATTATGATGAGACATTTGCTCATGTATACTTCCACCAGATCGATCATTGTTATTGTTTCAACCATGGAGTGGAAGTTGTATCGGAGTGATGCAAACCCAACCTTTACTGCAAGGTTGCAGATGATGAGCCACTGATTTTGGTACTATATGTTGATGACATGTTTTTCACAGGAAATGAGAAACGTATCGTATGGTGTAAGAAGAATCTCGCCTCTGAGTTTGAAATGAAGGATCTTGGATGGATGCACTACTTCTTGGGATTAGAAGTATGGAAGAGGGAGAAAGAGATTTTCATAGGTTAAGGAAAATACACCATAGATATTCTGAAGAGAAGCAGAATGTTGGACTGCAAGTCCATGGCTACTCCGATGGATGCACATTTGAAGAAGCTGAGAGATTCTGCTTCAGATTCAGACTTGATTGATCTTACTATGTATCGCCAGCTGATTGGGTCCTTGATGTATCTGACGAACACCAGACCAAATATATGTTTTGCTGTGAATGCTCCGAGTCATTTCATGTGCGAACCAAAGCAGATTTACTGGATTGCTGCAAAACTTGTTCTCAGATACTTGCGTGGCACTGTGGGATATGGCTTGAGATATGCTTCAGATTGTGACCTGAGATTGCAAGGGTTTAGACTCATATTGGGCCGGATGTGTTGCAGATAGCAAGAGTACTTCTGGATGTTGCTTCAGTTTGGGTTCTACATTTATTTCCCGGTACAGTAGGAAGCAGAACTCAGTAGCACTCAGTACTATAGAGGCCGAGTACATGGCTGCTAGTACAGCAACTCGAGAAGCAGTTTGGCTTTGTAAACTCCTGGTAGGATTATTTGGCCAGATTCCAGAGCCGACCATGATTCACTATGATAACCAGAGCTGTGCGCAGATGTCAGTGAATCCTGTATTTCACGATAGGTCGAAGCATATAGAGATTCAATATCACTTCATACGTGATATGGTGCAGAAAGGTGTGGTCGAGTTACAGTATGTGCCGACAGATGACCAAACTGCATATAATTTCACCAAGGCCCTTCCCAGGGTTAAGTTCGAATACTTTCGCGGAAGACTTGGAGTAGAAGAGAACGGGTCCCTCCTTGAGAGGGAAAGATGACATTTAGATGCTTACCCTGCTTTTTCCCAAGTGCCTCTACAGTTTAGGTACTCAGCCAGGTATGGGAGGAATCCCATCAACAGATGAGTCGGACAGTCAGTAGATGGCCGGGTTCACCCTAGTGCCTCTGCTTGTTCTGGTACTAAGCCTGGTATGGGAGAAATCCCATCGACAAATGAGTCAGACAGGTAGTAGATGGTCGGGTCCACACTGGTGCCTCTGCTCGTCCTGGTACTCAGGCTGGTATGGGAGAAATCCCATCGGCAGATGAGTCAGACTGGTAGTAGATGGCCGTGTGATGATTGCACTGGTACCTCTACTCGTTCAGGTTCTCATGCAGGTATGGGAGTACCCCATCGACAGATTAGACGAACATGTAATAGATGGTCGTGCCCATTTGCTTGTCTGGGATCGCAGCCATGTATGGGAGAATCCCATCGACAAATGAGACAGACAGATAAAAAATGGTATAGCAAAGATGGTATAGCTGATATCTTAGATATCCAAGATTGAGTGATTCTCTTGGACTCACTAAAGGACTGGTGAAGTTGATGCATGAAGACACTTCTCGAAGGACTGAGATGGTGCTGACAACCTTCAGTATGTATACAGATGATGGAGACAATATAGATGTACAGATGAAACCCAGATAACCATGATGCTGATGAAGACCGAAGAATACCTTCCTCGTTGAGAGGGAGTGTTGGATTTTCTGCAACTTCGAAAGATATTATTTATTGTATTTTATTGTACTTGATTGTGCCTCCTAAGGGAGATGAACTTGATGTATTTAATTATGCAAAACCCTTGAAAGAATCAATGTAAACCTTGGGGTGAAAAGAAGCAAAAGAAAAGATCAAAAATTAAATTATTAATTGCCCCCCAAGTGAAATCGGTTCAGTTAGGAAATTTTCCAATTTAGCACTTTGTATAAATAGAGGTAAAGTGCACCTCATTTTTCACTCACTCATTCACTCAAGTTCGCATCACTTGGAGAGAGAGAAGTTCGCACCTGCTGGAGAAGAAGACTATTTTGGGGTTTCTACTTTTGGAAAGCATTTCCATCTTTTCTCTTTTATGATTGTACTCTGATCTCAGAATTATCATCTCTATACGAAGGTTGCTGGGTTTTCTCTCGTTTGGGTTTCCCATGATAAACTGTGTTGTTATTGTTTTGTGCTTTGTCTTTCTTCTAGTGATCTTGATTATGCATTTGAATTATTATGCTATGAATGTATGAAAATGAGGGGGGGCACACATCTGAGAGATGGTGCAATTCTCGAAGCTAGGAGAGCAGAGAAGATGAGGGGTCTTCCGTCAGTGATTGAGGAGGGCACAATTAGATCTCACTAGAGATTGATCGAGACAAAGAGAGGGGCGCACTTCAGAGACTAAGGGAGCACACTTATAGGCAGAGGGCGCACTTCTAAGACAAAGGCACATTCTTCGTTAGAGCATAGAAGACAGAGGACGCGCTTCTACTGTTGGAGGATGGTAGAGGCAAAGGGCACAATCCCTAAAAGAGAGGGAGGCAGTTACTTCTTCCTGAGATTGGTAGAGGCAGTCCATCAGACATTTCAGACAGGGCAGAGCAGAGGGTGCATTCCTTAGAGCAACGGTTGTAGCTGTTGCAGATCTTGGGCATGTCCCACTAGGTTTCTCTACTTGTACAAATTTCTGATTGTAAAACATTCCATAATTCTCTCTGGATTGAGATTGAAGAAAGCCTTAGTTATTGGTTTTCCCCATTCGGGTTTCCATGTTAAATCATTGTCTTAAATTGTGTGTTTGGTTTCCAATTCCGCTGCGCATGTTAGACAAGTTAAATGAGTTTATGTATTGTTGCTTATACAATCAGATTTGAGATTTCTTTATGTGTATGTATTTGGGAATTTTATTGAAAGTAGTTAATCATAGTATAAGCTTAGAGAGATAAAATTTAATAGCTATGGGTTGTGGTATCTATTAATGTTTTTATGTTTGCCCATGGATGATTATGGATGTGGATCCTCCTAGTTAGAATGATGTTTACTTTTCAGTCATACATCAATCATTCATCACACATGGATTATCTTCTTGTAAAACATTCTTATCGTTTATGACTAAGTCGCAAGATTTGACGAATTTTATTGTTGATGTTTGAAGTTCGTCGAATCTAAAAAAATTGAAGTTCATTGCAGTTTGTCGAATTTTAAAGGAAAATCTTATAAGGCGAATCTCAAGGCGAGTTCGAATCTCAAGATGAATTTCAAGGTGAATCTCAAGCCAAATCTCATTGTAAATTTGAATCTTAAGACGATTTTAAGGCAAATTAAAAAAAATCAACATCTCTATTCATTAACTATGTGCTCTTTAATGGAAAAATTAAAAATTGTTTTTTTTTTTAAATGTTTTATATATATATTAAAAATCTTGAAATATGTATATGGACGAATCTCATTAGTAAATTTGAATTTGAATCGAATTTCATCATCTCCGAACCCGAATCATGCGACTTGGATTTATGGTATATGATGTAGCACCTTTGTGGCATGGATGGTCTTTTATGGTTGCCCCTTCGTGAACCACTCAAGGTGTGCTGGACTAGACACGAGAGGTGTCCCAAGTCCAGCTGATTCGCTAGACCCCTTTTAAGCTACAGGGTAATACTAAAGGTTGACATGTTAATTAGACAAAGATACTTTAGAGATGGCTCTCCTAGACTTATTCAAATAACTATTGAGTGGAATTATATGTGTTGGCTATAGGGTTAGCTAAGATGTAATAGGACCAACTAAAGTAGAACTCAATAGTTGAGTTTAAAATCAAAGTCTAGGAGACTAGTGCTAGGGTCGAATTGTTTCAAAGTCGCTTCCTGGAGGAAATAATTGATCGTTTGAAATATAACAAGGATGGGAGATGGATTATGTTTGATCAAGACCCTAACACACAGATAATTGCTACACACTAAAGAAAATACTCGAACAATACAATACACAGGGAAGCAATTAAGTGAGCATGCAAGGAATATTAGTCAAAAACCCACTTGGAGTGAATTGGCTTAGGGATCAATGCCTTAGTTCTGGGTGCTAATGGAGTCTAACATGAAGTTGCTATGGCTATATTTTTTCCCCAGATGCAATATGAAAATTACCCAAGTGAAGATTCAGCCTAATAAACCTTGCATTCGATCACACAAAATTTTAAATGAAATAAAATTTATCGTTAGATTGACAAATGTTTTTCAGAGTTTTTATATAAAAAATTTGGGTACTCACCGTGATCCGAAGGAGCCAGATGGAGTTCGTTCTCTTTGCCCAACATGACCAAATAGATCACAACTTTGTCTCTATCCAAGGCATGCTTTAGATGCATTGGAGTTCAACTTGCAAAAAAACGAGAGAGCAATTAGAGTAGTTGATAACATTAACTAAAGGAGCTCACTCTCTTTTATAGCTAGAGAGGAGCAAAATCCCTAACGAATCCTTATGTGGATGGCTGAGATTAAAAGATACAAGCATAAGATCAATGGATGAGATTTAATCTCATTTTTATCTTTTTATTCAAGCTGGAAATGCGTATCTAGTGGAGGGGGGAAAATTACCTCCAATGCCCATGTACAATGCTCATAATACAATAGAGTTACATGAAATAATATGCTATGGGCTCAATTCACCCCTAGGCGATCACAATCCACTTTTACATCACGTCCTAGCTCAAGATGTAAGTCACTAGATGAGAAAGTCGCTCCCTTAGGGAGAAAGGCGACCTCCATGGAGATGAATGAAGCATGATAAGTGACAACGTGTTGTAATGCTAGGGTGAGTGGTCGAAAAGTGTCTAGGGGGACGCACATCATAACCCAAGTCATATTTCACCATTCACTTATCCCAAATCATATATCAAAAACCTTGGTCATTTTTTTATTTTTAATTTTCTGCTTGAAAATAATAATAATTCTTGAATATGCTCAATTCTGGATCTTCCCTTGCTCGGGATGGAAAACTGACTACATGAATGAATTTGTAACCTCAAAAACCATAAGATCCACTACTCATATGCCCATTGCCAATCTGATGTGATCTCTCTGAAGCAATCTCCAAATATTTTTAATAATATAGGCTAATTATTTACCTCAAACCGTAGGAAAATAATTAATTAATCCTATTAATCCACAATTTATACTTGCAGGGCTCTAATTGGCCTCCAATGTTAAAGATATGATCACTGATGCATCATAGTGATGTCGTTGCTGACTTGACCCTTTGACAAAGTCAAACAAGGGTTTGAACAAGTTAAAAGTCAACATTTGGTCAAAATTTGTCATTTGACCATAACTCAAAATAATCAAAATATCAAGTTTGATGCATGCAAGAGGTGTTAGTGCACTTATCATGACTACTATTGAGGCATGCAACACTGCAACTTGTATACAGAACAGGAGTCCTCATAAAGTTTTGAGGGACAAAACTTCAGAAGAGGCTTTCTCTGGAAATAAACCCGAAGTTGGGCATTTCAAGATTTTTGGATGCCTAACCTACTCCCTTGTTCCTTTAGAGAAAAGGACAAAGTTGGAACCTACAGGCAATAGGGGAATTCTTGTTGGATATGATGAGACTTCGAAAGCCTATTGCATTTACATTCCTGCTCTCAAGAAGACTACTGTGAGGCGGGATGTGAAATTCGAGGAGGATCGGGCGTTCCTAAAGTCATGTGAGTCAGAGAAGGGAAAACAACAGACTGCTACATCCCTACATGACACACGTCAGAGTACTATTCCGCAACCAATAGGGTCCCAAGTGTCTGGAGTGACATATTCCCAGGTTACGGGTTCCACATGCAGAGGAGCAGGAATTGGTACAGGATCTTAGGTTGGTGATCAACCTGGATCAGGGTCCCATATTACATGTTATTGAGCTACATGATCGACGACTGCAGGCACCTCTACTGGAGGTACTCATTCTCATATAGGTTATTGCGACGAGGATGAGGAGTTCTCATCACAGGATGTCACATCAGGGAAGAGGAAGCCCAAGTGGCTTCAAGATACCTTGAAGGAAGCTCAGGCTTTAGGAACTCCTAAGAAGGATGTGAGAGAGAGGAAGGCTCCACAAAGATTCTTCAGTTACTTAGCCTTAGTAAGCAGTATCAGTGAGTCAGAGCCATCCTCATATGAGTAAGCAGCAGGTGAACAGGCCTGGAGAGATGACATGTTGGAAGAGTATGCTTCCATCATGAAGAATGATGTCTGGGAGGTTGTACCCAGACCAGAGGGAAAGTCAGTAGTCACCTCCAGATGGCTCTATAAGATTAAATATGTTGCAAATGGCAGCATTGAGAAATACAAAGACAAATTTTTGGCTAGAGGGTTCTCACAGATAGAAGGAATTGACTATGATGAGATGTTTGCTCCAGTGGCCAAATATTCTTCCATTAGGACTGTGATCTCTGTTGCAACAGAAATGGAATGGAAGATTCACCAAATGGATGTCAAGACATCATTTCTCAATGGACTCGTAGAGGAGGAGGTGTACATTGAGCAGCCAGAGGGTTTCAAGGTACTTGAGAGAGAGTCTCATGTATGTAGACTAATGAAAGCTCTATACGGTTTGAAGCAAGCACCTAGAGCTTAGTATTCTAGGATAGATACCTACTTGCAACAGTTAGGTTTTCAGAAGGGCGAAGCTGATCCTAATCTCTACTTCATCGTAGTAAAAGGGGATCCACTTATTGTTGTGTTATATGTAGATGACCTATTCATTAAAGGGGCAAAAATACTCATTAGTGATTGCAAGAAGGACCTTGCTTCTGAGTTTGAAATGAAGGATATAGGATTGATGCACTACTTCCTAGGCATGGAGGTCTGGCAAGAAGATGGGAATATCTTCCTTAATCAGGGCAAGTATGCAATGGACATACTAAAGAGATTTCAGATGCAAGATTGCAAGCCCATGACTACTCCTATGACAACCAACTGGAAGAAGCAAGTGGCTTTTGATAGTAAGTTGGTTGTTCTCACCAGGTACCGACAACTCATCGTTTCCTTGATGTACCTGGTCAACACCAGGCCAGATTTGAGTTTTGCAGTCAACATCTTGAGTCAGTACATGGTAGAACCTAGAGATGTACACTGGGTGGCCGCAAAGCATGTTTTGAGGTACGTCAATGGAACAACAAAATATGGGTTGAATTATGTGAGGCAGGGTGAAGTTCAGCTTGTTGGCTTTACAGACTCAGATTGGGCAGGCAGTGCAGGTGACAAGAAAAGCACTTTCGGATGTTGTTTCAACTTGGGTTCGGCAGTCGTGTCATTGTTCAGCAGGAAGCATAAGTCTGTAGCATTGAGTTCTGCTGAGGTAGAATATATGGTGGCTAGTTTAACCAGTTGCGAGGCCATTTGGCTTCGCAAAATGTTGGTGAGTTTATTTGATCAGCAGTTGCAGCCTATGTTGATTCACTGTGATAATCAGAGTTGCATCAAACTCTCGGAGAATCCAGTATTTCATGATAGGTCAAAACACATAGAGATCAAGTATCACTTTATTCGGGATCATGTTCAGAGGGGAGCAGTTGAGCTCCAGTACATATCCACGGATGAGCAAGTTGTAGATATTCTCACAAAGTCCTTGATTATAAATAAGTTTTAGTACTACAGGGAGAAGATGGGAGTTGTTCAGAATCCTTTCCTGGTTAAGAGGGAGTGTTAAAAAGTTAACTAGGGAAGTTATTCTTAGGAGGGCATGAAAAGTTTTGCATGCTCAGATGCATGCAAAAGTGAGTTTTGCATACACCCACTTTTAGGCTTTTGGTAAACCTAATTTTCCAGTGAGTTGATATAAGGAGATAGGAGGTGTCTATCAGACTCACCGAGCCAACTAATCTGAGATAGATCCAGTTGAGAGGTGGGTGACTTTCCTAGGGAAGGAGGGCGCATTCTTTGAGGAGAGAGAAGCTCGTACTACATCCGGTTGATCGATTAAGCTGTTGTAACTTTCAGAGTATCCTTGTCTCAGTGATTGAGAAAGGTTTGTAATGATCAGATCTCAGATCTGTTGAGGTTTGTTTCCGTACGAGCATTTGTTATCTTGAGGGAGGGCGCACTTATCCATGCAGAGGAGGACGCATTCAACAGTTGGCCTTCTTCTATTGTAGAGCAGATCAGAGTAGAGGGTTGAGAGAGGCTACTTGCAGAGAGACTCAGATCTAGATTGACAGTTAGGGCACATCTCCCCATTGCATCCATCAACTGATGCATGCATATCTAGGGTTTGACCCATTCAGGATTGAGTGTTACATCTCCCCATTTGCTTATTTTATATATTACTCTGGGCTCGAGATAGAAGAAAGCCCCACAAGATTGCTGGTTTTCCCCGTTTTGGGTTTCCAGGGGTATATGCAGTATCATATGTGTGATTGATTTTGTTTATGTGGTAAAGAGATCTACAATTGTTGGGTTTTATTTCATTATAGCATTATTGATTTACGAGACTCAAACAACTTGAGATCTCAGGGCTATCCAGAGGGAGTAGTAATCTCTGGATTAAAATTTACAACAACAAAGCGAAGGAGGTTTTGGAGCTCAAGCCTCATACATTCAGATGTTTGCAGGCCTATGTATTCGTACTCATTAAGCAGGTATGCCTACTATGTTTCTTTTATAGATGATTATTCTCATAGAACATGGATCTACTTCTTAAAATCCAAAGATGAAGTATTTAGCAAATTCAAGGAGTTTAAAGGCCTTGTAGAAAATAAAAATGGAAAGAAAATAAAAATATTAAGATCAGACAATGGAGGTGAATCTAGCTCAAGAGATTTCAAAGACTTATGTAAAGATTAAGGGATTAATAGGGAGATGAGCACTCCCTATAATCCACAACGGAATGGAATTGCAGAGAGGAAGAATAGAACAATTATGGAAGCAGTGAAGGCCATGATCCCTGATCAAAACCTTGTTATACACTTATGGGCTGAAGATGCAAGAAGTAATCTCACACAAGAGAAAACCAGCTTGGGAACGAGAGCTTATTCAGGATGCAGAGAGGTATGGTGCCCCCGAAGGAAGCAAGAGACCTCCGACTTACTCCAACTATATGGCATTGTTGAGTGACATCATTGATGTTGAACCTTCTCGTTATGAAGAGGCTGCTGGAAAGAAAGTTTGGAAGGATGCTATGATCGAGGAATATCAGTCGATTGTGAAGAATGATGTCTGGGAGGTGGTTCCGAGACTTGAAGGGAAGTCAGTAGTGTCTCTCAAATGGATCTACAAGATCAAGCGTGCGGCAGATGGAAGTGTCGAGAAGTACAAGGCAAGATTTGTGGCATGCGGTTTCTCCCAGAAAGAAGGTATAGATTATGAGGAGACATTTGCTCTTGTGGCGAGATACACTTCGATCAGGTGTTTACTTTCTATAGCCAAAGTGATGAAGTGGAAGGTACATCAGATGGATGTGAAGACCCTCTTCATGAATGTTGTAGTAGAAGAGGAAGTGTACGTGGAGCAACCACTTGGTTTTGAGACACATGACAGGCAAACTCATGTGTGCAAGTTAAAGAAGGTCTTGTACGGTTTGAAACAGGCACCTAGGACATGGTACGATAGGATAGACGGGTTTCTGACGAACTTGGGCTTTAGCAAGAGTAAAGCGGATTCCAACCTTTACTACAAGGTTGATGAAGGAAATCCTGTGATTCTACTATTGTATGCAGATGACTTGTTCTTGACAGGTGAGGAGAAGCTCATAGCAGAAACCAAGAGGAAGCTTGTCGCAGAGTTTGAGATGAAAGACCTGGGTATGATGCATTACTTTTTAGTTCTCGAGGTGTGGTAGAATCCAGAGGAACTTTTCATGAGTCAAGGAAAGTATGCGGTAGAGATCATGAAGAGATTTGGGATGATAGATTGTAAGTCCATGGCCACACCTATGGCATAGAATCTGAAGTTGTTGAGTGATACTTCTTTAGAACTGGTGGATGCCATGATGTATAGGCAGTTGATTGGTTCGTTGATGTATTTGACGAACACGAGGCCAAACTTATGCTTTGCGGTGAACAGTCCGCGTCAGTGTATGGTAGAGTCGAGACATGTTCACCTGGTTGTGGCAAAGCATGTGCTGAGGTAACTGAAGGGTACAGTTGATTATGGCCTCAGGTATGCATCAGATCAGAAGATTAACCTAGAGGGTTATCTTGATGCGGATTGGGCTGGGAGTGTCACAGATAGAAAGAGCACATCGGGGTGTTGCTCAAGTTTGGGATCGGTTATGATCTCATGGTTCAGTAGTAAGCAGACAAGTGTGGCACTCTGTACAATCGAGGCAGAGTATATGGCAGTTTGTTCGGCAAGTTGTGAGGCAGTATGGCTTTAGAAATTGCAATCAACATTGTTTGATCACGAGGTAGAGGCGACTTGTGTCTTTTGTGACAACCATAGTTGTGTGAAGTTGTCGAAGAACCTAGTGTTCCATTACAAGTCGAAGCACGTTGAGATCAGGTATCACTATATCCGAGATATAGTGCAGAAGGGAGCAATGAGACACCCGTATATAGCAACAGAGGAGCAAATAGTCGATGTGTTGACCAAGCCTCTGTCAAAGTGAAGTTCGAGTACTTCAGAGACAAACTTTGAGTGGTCCAGATCAAGAGGGAGTGATGAACTTCGATGAGGTAGCAAGTAGTGACAGGTCATGTGACGTAATTGAGTCTCCTAGGCTACTAGAGGATCTGGACGAGTGGTAAGGTAACGCAGGTGGTTGTGGTTTGCAACGTGATGTGCGCTCTTGGGCTGAAACCACCTGATGGCTTGATCGACTTGTGGATGAGGATAGTTGCATCTGGTATGAAAAAGGACTAGCTCAAAGTGAAGTTCGAGTACTTCAGAGACAAACTTTGAGTGGTCCAGATCAAGAGGGAGTGATGAACTTCGATGAGGTAGCAAGTAGTGACAGGTCATGTGACGTAATTGAGTCTCCTAGGCTACTAGAGGATCTGGACGAGCGGTAAGGTAACGCAGGTGGTTGTGGTTTGCAACGTGATGTGCGCTCTTGGGCTGAAACCACCTGATGGCTTGATCGACTTGTGGATGAGGATAGTTGCATCTGGTATGAAAAAGGACCAGCTCTAAGAAAAAGCCCTAGATTGTATCTAGGCCGCATCTAGTATGAAACTGGACAAGCTCTGTGAGAGTGAAAGCTCTAAATTGTATCTAGGCCGCATCTAGTATGAATTTGGACAGGCTCTGTGGGAGAGAAAGCCCTAAATTGTATCTAGGCCACATCCAGTATGAAACGAGACTGGCTCTGTGGAGAGAAAGCCCTAGACTGGATCTTGGCCACATCCAGCATGAAAAAGGGCTGGCTCTGTGGAGAGTTGCATCCAGCATGAAAAAGGGCTAGTACTGGAAGGCACATCCAACATGAAAAAGGGTTGGTTCTGTGAAACTTCTTATGATATATAGATTCGGGAGATGTCAGATGTCAATAGTTTGTTTACAAGAAGTGCAGCAGCTGGAAGAAGATGGTGATGATGATTGAAGAATACCTTCCTTGTTTAGAGGGAGTGTTGAAGAATATAACTTCGAAATATATTCTTATTTGTATTATTTGTATCGTTTGTAATGTAATTGATAATGTAAAAGTCATTGAAAGAGTCAATGTAAACCCTAATTGTTCGGTCGGCCTGGAAAGATCTAGAAAAGAATATTTTATTGTAATTTGGACAGGTCGGCCTAGTTAGGAGAGTCAAGTCAGCCCTGTTGGTAAAAAGGTCAAGTCAACTGATTAGTATAAATGAGGAGTTCAACCTCCTCATTTGGTCACCTCACACACACATTGAGCTCGGATCACTAAGAGAGAGAGAGACATACAAAGTATCTGTTTTTGGAGTCTTCTTGTTTGTGGGTCTTTGCACGAGGGATACTATTGTACATTCTGACGAATCTATATAGAAGAAGTTTGTTGGGTTTTTCTGCCCTAGAGGGTTTTCCCAAGATAAATTTGTTGTGTACTATTGTCTATGCTGTGCATGTTTATCTTTTAGTGATCCATATTGTTATTGCACTTAAAAATTTACCAGCATCATCGTCTTGTCCTCATGTCTCATGGGGAAAGGTGTGTGATGTGTGTCGTGCCGGGGCAATTGAGTCATGTCATGGAGTTTAGTTGTTTCTCACTATGTGCATCGTCATGCTAACATTTCAGCGCGATTGCGTCCTGCTCACAACGATCGTTGCATGCATATCTCATTTCACCATTTTCGCTTTCACCTGACCCCTTTGCTAAATTTGCACCCTCCATTAATTGGCCAGTTGCATCCATTTGCCATTGTTGTTGTTATGCCCGTGTCAAGAAAGTCTAAAAATAAACCCTTGGTGCTCCCTTGATGAAAAGAGTCAGTGACCTCCATTTTTAAAAGAAAAATTCTCCCCCCTCCTTTTATTAGAAATTTAGAACATTATCCCTACCCTTAAAATATCCCTTATTCTTTTACATTCTTCCCTATTCCCTGATTCTCTCTTTCTTCTTTTGCCCCTATATTTCGTAAATAAAATTGAAAGCTAATCCCTCTTTGCTAAAACCCTTTTTCCCATTGAATTACTTTTTGGGGCAATTTTTTTTCAAAAAAGCAAAAGGAAAAAGGGCTTCTCATATTATTAATTCGTTTTCCCATCATAAGATTAATGAAGAATCTTTCCATTTATTTACCAAGAAGGCTCCTTTTAACCTGGGTGCTTTTCCACATTTTACTAATATTTCATGTGTTGAAGTGCATGCCAAAAATGTACAAAAATAAGTGAAATCCTCGTAGAAAGAGAGGACCATTGGGGAAAATCGATGTAGAGGAAAGAAGAGTGGGAGATTAACGGCAAATGTTGGCACGTTAGCAAGGGTTTGGATGTGGAAGGAGGAGGTGATAGGCCAGGAATAAAAAAACGCTAACTTGGCCATTTGGCCACTGCAGAAACACATAGAATGGTGGCATATGGAGCCGCACATGCCGTTACATTCTAGAGCCAACATGAATGCACATGATAATTGAAAAAATGATGATTGGATGGAAAAGGAACAGGGATTGTTTACAAGAAACATGTAGGCTGGGGTAGATGTAGAATGTTGTGGTGGGGAAAAGACGCATCGTGGCAGTAATAAAAAGTGGGAAAAACATCGACGGTGAGCGAGAGTTTATTCGTGGGAGGTGGAAATAAAAAGATAGAAGAAGGTAACATGCCGACTATGTAGAGGATGCAGGCTAGAGAACGATAATTATGCAATGCCAATGTGGATAGAGAAAACCCAAATTCATGCGAAATGTAGAGGAAAGAATGCCATAGGACGAAGAAGGCACTAGTAGGGATGAGAGAAAACATTTGAAATGATAAACAGTCACAAAAATGGTGCAAGAACACAACGCGGGCAAAGAATCGTTGCCATCGTGCAAAAGTTCGTGAAGGTAGACAGAAGGAAGGCCATTTTAGGGAGGCAAAGGCCATTGTCCACAAGTTGGGTGCCAAGTCTCGAGTTCAAATCGAATTCACATGATGGCGACTCAACCGTTGAACACTGATGATGATTGGTCTGCCCACGAGAAAACACCTCGCTAGGAACCCAAAAACTGGAGGCCCCCATAAACAAAAAAAACTAACACAATACTCAGACGGAGGAAGTGCGCTTAGATATTGGGCAGATTGCATGATTTTCAAGAGATATTACGCTCAAAAAGTTAAAATGCCCGCAAGGGTGCCTTGATACAGAACGGGCGATACCACACAACGTACGTACGTAGATAATTACGAGAAAACACCTCGCTAGGAACCCAAAAACTGGAGGCCCCCATAAACAAAAAAAAACTAACACAATACTCAGACGGAGGAAGTGCGCTTAGATATTGGGCAGATTGCATGATTTTCAAGAGATATTACGCTCAAAAAGTTAAAATGCCCGCAAGGGTGCCTTGATACAGAACGGGCGATACCACACAACGTACGTACGTAGATAATTATGAGCAAAGAAAAACAACATTCTTGTTCTATCTCATGGACTTCTACCCATAGTTTTAAAAATCGGAATCAGAATCGGCCAATTCACCGATTTAAGGCCAGGCTGGTTCAAACCGGTCTCCAAATCGGATTGGAGCATCGGTTCGGTACCGAACCGACCGATTCGGTATAAAATCGGTCGGTTCAGTACCGAACCGGTCCGGTCCACCGATTTTTGACAAAAATTGGCCAAGTTTTTGGTGTGGGCCCGTGTGCCATTAAAAAATAGTTTTTTTAATTTTTAACCTATATCCCCATGTTGCATGCTGCTGTAGTAAAAAGTGACATTCTCCTTATCTTTTATTTTCCATCCTTTTACTTAAATTTTTAACATTACCATTAATTGTTTCAGGATGTTTGAGAGTGGTTCCAACCTCATCGGACTTCATATGCAAAAAGTAGATTTTTAGATCCCATTCAAAATTCAGCAGACTTAATAGTTTTCAGGATTTTAGGATTGCAAGGTTTCCACCAGATTCTATCATGTATGAGGGTATGGAATTGGCATTTAATCAAGCACATCAACCCCTATATGTACCTTGATGTTGGTGGTGTTTATTGTTGAATTCCTCTGTCATGACCTTAATAAAAATGTACTCTTCACAAATGCAAAATCACTTATCAAGCATCGCAAGCTTTTTCTATGTTATTTTAGCGATTGGATTAGGAAGTTTCATCAAAATTGTAGTGTGTTGAGTCGTTGACTATTGTCCTTGGAGGATCAACTTTGAAATTCGAGTTAGAGGCAAGGGCTAGAGCCTAGAGGAGGGAGGCATAGGGTGCTATTGATGAATAGGATCCCAATATAGGCAATGATTCGTTGACATGTATGATTGATGATTTATATTTCACATTCATTTTTGTAAATGTCTTTGCTAATTTATTAATTTAATATATATATATATATATATATATATATTGCATTTCCTCATTTCCACAATTTCGGGGGGGTCACGTTTCCCCTGTTTCGTAGTTTCTCTGTTTCGTCCTTGTTTCCCTGTTTCATGCAACTTAGGTTGAAGCTGTTCAAACCCTCGTACAACAATTTTGAATCAAACATGTGCCTGTTATGACCTTTGCAGCAGTAAAAAGTCATGAAAATCACCTTAAAGGCTAAAAATAAATTGTGGGCAGTACTGTGGATGAAAGCAGCCGTAAACAACAAGTATAGGTGCTCTTTGGCCTTCAAACAACAGGTTTGGGTCATAACAACAGTCCTAAAATCTTGAAAATGTTGTTTTTCTTTCAAATTTAAATATTTTATGTATTTTTGAGTAAGCCGATTCATTAAATTCAAATCGGCCGATTCATGACCGATTCCGATTCCAATTCCGATTCCGAGTTGACCCTCGACCGATTCCGAGTCCGATTTGGATTTTTCAAACATTGCTTCTACCAAAGTTGTGTAAATTTGTAGTCTTGTGGAGGACATCTCAGAAGCTTAGTGTGATAGCCATTTACTCAAACGTAATGAGCCAACCTTTGAAATGTTCGTATGTTTGATATTGCTTATTCTTTGCTTGTCGATTCTCGCATTCACTCCACTGATTGGTTTGCTTGGATATAGTATTAAAGAAGAAGAAGAAAGGTTGCTCCACTAACTTCTATTCCACTCCTTAATATCTTGTCCACTCCCGCATTCATTCCATTGATTTTTCTTGCATATGCTGTTAAAAAAGTAAAAAAGAGAAGAGGAAGGATTATTAGGATTGAGCCTTTGAAAAAAGTTAAGATAACAGTGGTAAGATTTGTCCTCCACCAAACTACATCGAGTGGAATGAATAAGTATACAAATCTGTAAAGCGGGACATATTAATTCAAAGTTATTTACAGGGTTGACCAAAGCCTCTATGACTCGGAAATTGTAGTCAGTCATTCATACTGGAGGATGTGAGAATAATGGGCGTTGGCAAGTGCACATTTACTCATATTGTTCTTCAATCAGCACGATATATAGAAAGTTAGAAACACAAAATCCATAGTGAGTAGGAGCACTTGTGGTGAGGGTGAGCGAGCACAGATGAACGACATTGCCTCATCTACCAACAAAGTCTACCTTGAAATCCCTACAGGTAGGGAATATTGCATGACAAGTGGAAAATATATTTGGCTATCACAGAATTAATACCGTCATGTTGCAACAAGGGTGGAGTTTTTAATATATAGTAAGCTATAGATTGTTATGATAGGCAGTGAACAAAACTACACGACAATAAAGAGTTGCATTCATCAAAGTAACCCTTGATCGAAATTCGGTAGAAAACTTGTTTGCTATTGTTGTAGAGTATGGAGCTCTACAACAATCCACATTGTTGTAGTCAAGTTCATCGTAAGTAATGCCTCACTCAACACTGATCATATGTCGCGACAATAGGATTAATCGTTTAAACTAAAACAAAAGAAAATCTATATACATATAAATAATAAACCATAATAAATACATATGTTATATGCATAATATAACATTATCAATTTTGTTATTTAGACAACCACCCTTTTATTCCCGGACGAATTCAAATTCAAATTAAAAAGGTCCCTTATCACAATAACATTCATTGAATGGCATTGATTGTTAGTTTTTGGGTTAAGTTAGGGTTTGAAGTAGAAATTAAACAATTCTTATACTTCAATGCAAAAATAAATGTAACAAACTAGTACTGAAGCATAAAGGTAGAGCTGTAACTAAGCAAGATAAATTAAAAACATAATTTTCAGCTCTTTCAAATTTAACACTCCCAAGGAGATCCCTGTGTTAAAGTTGAAACCTTCAGTAACATATAATTAGCAGCAGTAGTATGACTAATTAAACAAGGTTATAGCAGCAATAACATTTCTAACTCACAATAGAAGAAGAAGTCTGATTACTTACCTGGAGAGTGAAACCTTCCTTGTACTCAGAAATTTAACTTTCAGATTAGACTGTGCCTCTCAAAGGCAAGTCAAACAAGTGGAACAAACTGACCCTTACCTGAAGGGTTAGTACAAACCTGAGAGAGAGAGAGATGAAAGGCTGTAGTACAGTCGAATAGATAAGGACATACAGGCAGCAGTGATGGTCAATGACAATCAAATCACAGTGGCAGTCCTCAAACAAGGTCTAAGCACAAGAGATCTGACCTCAACACAATAGATCAGGGTCTTCGCACAATATATCAACCTCAACTCAATAGATCAGGATCTCAGCATAATAGATCAGACCTCAACTCAATAGATCAGGTTCTCAGCATAATAGATCAGACCTCAACACAATAGATTAAACCATATGAGCAGGTGTCCTTCACAAAATGTTATCTTACAGCCTTAGTTCAGTCCCCAATAGGTCATGGCCTTCTCCAATTGCAACAAACAACGCTAGGACTGAACAAAAGAGGTCATGGCCTCCTCCAATAGGTCACTAGATAAACGTTTAGGGGCTGTGGCCTCTCTAAAATAGACTAACAAACTACGGTAGGGCTGGGTAGGCAGCCCTATGGCTGCGGCCTGCCAAAAGACAACAAAACAGTCTTCAAAGAGGAAAAACAAGGCAGGCGGCCTAATCATATCTGATCACAGGGCAATGAAACAACCATTAAGGCATGCGACCCTATCTTCAAGCAGTCCACATGATAGCAGGTTAGCCCACAAAGCAATCGGCCTCACTAAAACAGTCACAGCTGGCAAGATCACACATTAAGGTAAGCTTTAGCAGGTGGATGGCCATCCCTTGCAGCAACTACAATTCTCTTCTAAACCCTTGACGTCAACTCTAGGATCAATACCAAAGAATCAGAGCTGAGATGATGTGATTATCATGTCAAATGAGTAACATTAGACTTCAATATATAGGTTCTTAAAGACTTCTGGAAGGGTCAAGCATTTAATCTTTTATTGAGTTAGGGTTCCATTAATTAAGGAGGGTACCAACAAATAAAAGGTTAAGACACCAAACAATAAAACCACTTATAAGAATATAAACTAAAATTAAGGTGTCTTTAAGTTTAGGTGGGTACTAGGGTCATGGTTAAGGGTACAAGGACCAACAAGTGGTACAAGTTAAATCATAAGAACAAGGAGTGGTACATGACCCACAACCCATAGATCCAAAGGTATAATGACAAGGTGGGTAAATATCCCTTTTACCCATATCACCAAAAACATCAAAGTGGTAAAAGTCAAGACAACTCAAGGTGGGTAGATAACCCTTCTAACCACAAGACAAGGTGCACAAGACCAAGAACAACGAGATGGAAGACCAAGGGTAGATAAGCAAGGTGGGGTTACAACCATTCCTCTCTCTCTCAAATGTACAAGCATTCCATACACTAACTGAAAGTCCATCATCACAATATAAGGGAGATCCACAATGGATGATGTGATCCTGTGGTCCTCTTGACTGCTCCTAAGGGAAAGTGCTAGTGACTCTATCAAGGGGTGGCCAATCTCTTGAGAAGACCATCTAGCTCAACCATCTTGAAGACCTAGGAGAAGAGGACATCACACATCATCATCTTGGTTAACTGACCAAGATCCTCCATTCTTAAAGAATGGATCTCGGCCCTAGGCTGAGCTTCAGTCCCAGACTGAATCATGTTGATCAACCCCTTGGTCCTTGACTAGGTCCTCCATTCTCCCGGAGAATGGTCCTCAGCCCGACGCTAAGCTTTCAATCCTAGACTGAATGTTGGTCAACCACTTGCAGGACCTACTTGGTCCTAGACCAAGAATCTGCCTGTTCCCAGACCAGGATGTGTCTGTCTCAACTTGCAACATTTGCTTGGTCCTCCTGACCAAGAAACTGTCTGATCCTAGACCAGAATACCCTAGAGACAAATAGGGGCCCTAGCCACATGCTAGGGACTTTGCCATGGCATCAACCTGCTTGGTCCGCGACCAAGAACCCCAGGAGACTGCTAGGGGCCCTAGGGTACCTTCTAGGGACTTACTTTGGCTGGTTAACTGAACAGGAAACCCTAGTTAACTGAATAGTGTACCATCCTCCCTGAGAATGGGTCTTGGAGCTGCACAAACTTTAACATCGATTACGTAGCAAAGAAAAAGGGTACCATTGGTTAAGGCATTATAACTTAGAAGGCAAAACAATCTATGTTAAGTTTTTACTTGTATAGCATGATAACTTTAAATCATTTGCAACAATAGGATCGCTAAAAGAAAGACAAGCAGAACAACACAATATTTTCCTTGGGGTAACCACAAGGGAGAAAACCCCGCAAAACTTCCTCAATATAGAATTCACTAAGACAGTGTAAGAACCCCAAGACAAAACAACTTCTCTTCACCAGCGAACTTCTTCTCTCTCTTGCGTACTTGCTTGAGTGAGTGAATGGCACAAATGAGGAATTCGACCTCTCTATTTATATTCTTCTGTTGGGTGACCTTTTACCCTAGCTGGGTTGACTTCACCTCACTAACTGGGCCGACTTCACTTAGGGAGACTCAATAATATATTTAATATGTTTCTTAAGGGTACTATTGACCCGACTTACAAATGAGGGTTTACATTGACTCTTACATGACCAACTACATCAATGACATCTCCCAAAGGATGAATAATAATATAATTGTAATACCCCTACCTTGCCTTAGTAATTAATTGGCCTGAATGTAATTATTGTGTTTATGCAATGTATGTCGATCCTAGTGTGGAGATCAAGGCCAAGGCCCCACTATTGGATGTTTAAGGTTTGCTTTCATAGGCAAGTATTGGATGGTGAAACTATGCATGTCTTGTTTAGCCATGAAATTTTGTAATAGTTATAAATGTTTAATATTGCAATGAAAATACCCTGAACTGGCTAAGTGAGGTAGCTAATGAGAATGGGGTGAAGGTATCCACTAGGGAGAGGTGAAGGGGTTATGGGATGGTGACCCATCCTGCCACTTGGGTCGGAGTAACCAATTTGATTCCCTGTATGGGTACGAATTCGGTTACAGAACGTGGAGAAGGTAAGCCTACAAGGATATTTGCAGGAGGATAAAAACAGCGCAGAGATCTGAGTCAGGGGTCTGCACTAAGTTCATTCATCTTGTCGGTTGTTGGGGAGAGGATTCATTATGTTGGGGAGAGACCTTGAGACGTAGAGAGAGCGGAAGAAGTAGAGCCGAGTGCCAGAGGGATCCCATGCGTTTGCATGATCCTTGAGTAAAGACCTGAGGATGAATCCGAAGGCGGGCTGCCGAACGTGAATGGCTCGTGGAAGCCGTGCGCCGTCCTGAATCTGCGAGCATAGAGCCGAGTTGCGGGACAGAGTCTAGTCCACAGCCTTGGAATGAACCAGCTTGTTAAGTGAACGTAAGAGATAGAGTTAAGGGTTGGGAATGCTTGATAAACTCAGTGAAGACTAGGATCTCATAGAACTAGCGGTAGGACCTTCTTATGCCTACCTTGAATAGCACTAGAAGGGAAGGGGCCTTGAGGGACTGTGTAGCAGAGAAGAGGGTCTTCCTTGTGTTGGGTGAGGTTGATAATGTGGGTGCCTGATCTGCAGTGTGATTGAGATGTCTGTAGCTCTTTGGTTGAGCTCACTGACTTAGCAATAACCTCCCTGTAGCTCTGCATGCTTGATAAATCCGTATGTAGGTTGGCTTAGCAGGTGTATGCTTGATAAACCCAACTGTAGGGTGGCTTAGCATGAGTATGTTTCCTGGATTGCTTGATAAACCCAACCAGAGGTTGGTTTAGCATTGGAGTGGATCTTGACTGGTAGAGAGCCTACCTAGCCCTCCTTAGTGGATACATAGCCCAGCTCGGGGGTGGTCTCTCAACTGAAAGAATATAGGCTGGACAAAGACCTAAGGTCGGGTGGAACGTTGCTCTCACTTAGCCAGTTGCTGGGGCAACTTCAAGATACAAAGATAGTGTTCTGTGGAATTAATGGTGCCATTTATATGTTATTATTATCCTATGTTATTCAAGCTGTTAAATGAATGTTATATGAATGCGAACAATAAGTAGACCATGTATAAACTTGAGTAAAAGGTTGAGTGCTGGTTGAAATACTTCATACAGTTGCATGAGTTAATGTATTGTTAATCTTACATGTGTTAGATTTATGGATAGACTTAACAGTTTGCATTATGTGCATTTTGTATGACATATTAACTCTGTAATGGATTGCTAACCTCTTTGAATCATGGGATGGTTAGGGGGCCTGTGGCATCCTTAAACTTCTCTATGAGTTAGAGAAAGATAGGTTATTGCAGGAGATAAGTAGAAACCTGTTAAAGGTTGGAAGGTGCGTTAGAGTGTTTATGGACCAAACTTCAGGGAAGAAAATGAAGAGGTTGGATACCTCAGTTGGGAAGGGGATTGCACCAACTGATAGGAGCTCTCCAAGAGCTTTCCAACGGTACCAACCTTGCTTCATTTGGACCAAGGGTAAAGAAGTTATGACCCTTGGAAGTTGCTTAGGTTAAAGGCCTGGACCATGGTCATTTCCGCATCCGCAATTGCGGGTTGCGAAAAGACCATTTAGCGGAAAAGTTAGGTTCTGCATTTCCGCACCCGCAATTGCAGATTGCGGAAGGGTCAGTTAGCAGAAAGAAAAGTTGGATTTCTGCACCCGCAATTGTGGATTGCGGGTTGCGGAAAGGTCGTTGGGCGGAAAAGTTAGATTTCCGCATTTCCGCACCCGCAATGTAGATTGCAGATTGTGGAAAGGTAACATCCTGAGATGCTCTTTCGAGGTTTTGCCATGACCACATGTAATTTGTGCCCTGGGAGATTTCAGGTCGGAGTTGTGTACCCATAACATCCTGAGATGCTCTTGCTAGGTTTTGTGGTGACCACATGTAATTTGTGCCCTGGGAGATCCTTTAGGTTGGAGTTGTGTACCCGTAACATCCTGGGATGCTCTTTCGAGGTTTTGTGGTGGGGTCACATGTAATAAGTCCTGGAGATCTGGACAGGATTAAAAAGGCCTCGGATGCTCTTTAGGGTTCTTGCTAGTCAAGAGACTCTTTTAAGGTTTTGTGACGCACATAATAAGTCCTGAGAATTCCACAGTATGGCCAGTGATGATGAAGACCTAATGGTGGTGGGCCTACATCCAGTATGAAAAATGACTGGCTCTGTAGAACTTCCTATGACGAGTAGATTCAAAGATTGATTGAGATAGCAGCAGCAGTGACGCTGACGATGATTCAAGGATGATGATTCGCTGATGATGATCCAGAGAAGAAGACTTGTGCTAGCAGACTTGTGTCGAGAAATACCTTCCTAGTTAAGAGGGAGTGTTGATGTATATGTAACTTCGGAATGTATTTCACCCATGTATTTTGTACTCCTATAGAGATGGCATTATTCCTCTATACGGAAGTGTTTGTATTCCTATAGAGATGTATTATTCCTCTATACCGAAGTGTCGTCATTTATATTGTAAGTGTTGTAACTTATACTTGATGGGTTATTAGACCACCTTGTTGGGGTCGGCCCTGTATAAGTCATGTGGTTCGAAGGGTTATTAGACCACCCTATTGGGGGTCGGCCATGTGGGTCAAAGGGTTATTAGACCACCAAGTGTGGGGTAGGCCCAGATTAAGTTAAACATGGGTTAAGCTAGACATGTAGGCCCCATTAGTTTATTGGGCAGGACAGAACAAGTATAAATAGAGATCGGGAGATCTCTATTTGATCATTCAATTCACACACTTCTCTCATTCGGAAAGTGGTGCACTTGTGAGGAGGAGGCTCTGCTGCTAGGAGAAGACTATCTCTTGTATTCTGGTTGTATCATTGCTCTATCTATCTCTGAGGAAGTTATTGGGGTTTTTCACCTTTATGGTTTTCCCCAAGTAAACTTTGTGTCTCTTGTGTGCTTGCATTATTGTGTCCATGATTGATATGCTGTAGATTTGCTGTGCATGTTGTTCTCTCAGTTAAGATCCTAGATCAGATTGAAGTAAATTTTGAAAATTTAACACCTTACACTCCTCGAACTTTCCAAATACTTCATCTTTATTCTTTAAGAAATAAATTCACGTTTTGCGGGAATAATCATCAATAAAAGAAGCATAATAAACATACCCGCTTAGAGAAGTAGTTGACATTAGTCCACAAATGTCTGAATGAATAATATCCAAGATGCCTTTCGCCTTACTGTCACTGCTTGGAAATGGATTCTTTGTTTTCTTTCCTTGTGCACATCCTTTGCACACTCCTTCATTATCAACTTGGATTTCTGGTAATCCTGTCACCACTTTGCTCACTATTGGTAATGCTTTGTAATATACATGCATGAGTTTTCTATGCCACAACTCACAAGGACTCATGGCACTAGCTATTAAGGCTGACTTCAATTTGTAAAGTCCTCCTCCTTCCATTCCAATCACAACTGCATCATGTATTGTCTTCCCTTTTGGCCACATGAGGACTTCACCATCTACAAAAGAAACCCTGAGACCTTTCTTATCTAAAGCTGAGATAGAAAGGAGATTATTTTTCAAACTTGGGACATATAGGACTTCCTTCATCTTCATGGACTTTCTGGAATCCAACTTGTAAGAGGCTTCTCCCATCCCTTTGATAGGGTATTGGTAATCGTCTCCAAGCTTCACTTTGTGTGGGGAATGTCTCTGCACAATATGTGAGAGAATCTTTGTACCCTGTCATATGCTTGGAGGCTCCACTGTCCACCAGCCAAGTGTCACTTCCATGAGAAACTGAACCAGTGAGGGCCGAAATTAAGACATATTCTTCACTAGAATCTTCATCTTCTCTGGCCTTCTTTTCCTTCTTTGGCAATGTGTCCGATCTTGTGACAAGTAAAACATTCAAAGGATGAGAAGTCTCTCTTAGTCCTTTTATTCCTTTGAAATCTTTGAGTTCTTCTAGGAGAATGTTCATGATCCTTCCTTTTGTTCTTTCCTTTGGTATGAGTTGCCAAGGCTTGGTCTTCATTGTCATTTAACTTTTCTTCTTTGACTACTATTCTTTCTTCTGCTTGTACACATTCTTCCCATAATTTTCTGAACTTGATCAACTTCTTTCTAGAGAATAAGCCACAAACGAAAAATTCCCATTCCCTTGGGAGACCATTCAAGGTGGTCAACTTCTGCTATTTCCACCATGTCACCAATAGCTTCTAATTGTTCTTTAATCTGTGGTACCCTAGTGAAATATGATTTCATGGTCTCTGATTTCTGAATCTTCACACCCTTGAGTTGTTGAGTTGATTTCTCAAGGTTATCTTTCTGTTGATGTTCCTTCCTTCAAATAAATTGGACAATGCATCAAACATTTCCTTTGGAGTCTTCCTTGAAGACACATGAGGAATCAAGTGATCTTTGATAGAGTCAACTATGATCCTCTTGGCGTTGATCATATCCTTCTTGTATTTTGCTTTTGCCTCATCTCCTTCTGGTTCTTCAACTTCCTCTTTTATGAAACCTTCTAGGTCATGTTCTTCAAGAATGAGCATGAATCTATATTTCCATGCTCTGAAATTCTCAGCTCCCTCAAGCTTCTCATCAAGCTTGGTGTTGTTTGTCATTTTGATAATATGCGAACCTCAAATGGAAAATAGAAGCGAGATAGTACTTACCAGTAATATTGCCTTTCTAAAAATTGCTTCTAGCTTGACCTAGGGTTTGACAAAGAAACCCTAATTTTTCAACTTTGAGATCTTGAAAAACTGATTGGAGGAATAGATGTGCTTCTCTAAGGCGAGTTCAGCAATGTACTCCTTTTCCCAAATCTGTGAACAGATCCTCACTGATACCCTAGTGAAGTATGACGGCATGGTCTCTGTTTTCTGAATCTCCACACCCTTGAGTTGTTGAGTTGATTTCTCAAGGTTATCTTTTTGTTGATGTTCCTTCCTTCAAATAAACTAAACAATACATCAAACATTTCCTTTGGAGTCTTCCTTGAAGACACTTGAGGAATCAAGTGATCTTTGATAGAGTCAGCTATGATCCTCTTGGCCTTGATCATATCCTTAAACTTTGAGATCTTGAAAAACTAATTGGAGGAATAGATGCGCCTCTCTAAGGCGAGTTGAGCAGTGTACTCCATTTCCCAAATCTGTGAACAGGTCCTCGAAAAAATTGATGCCCTAGTTCTCCGAGCTATAGTGGTGGGCCCAAAAATGAAAATTCTTGGAATTGAATTCTGCTTCGATAGAAAGATGCGCCCTAGTGAGGCGAGTTGAATGCACCTTCTTTTTCAGTTGATCTGTTGAGAGAGCTGTCGGAAATAGAAGCCCTAGTTTTTGCACTTGCAACAACTGCACAATGTTTTCTTTCAAGCCCGCTCTAATACCATGTTAAGTTTTTACTTGTTTAGCATGATAACTTTAAATCATTTGCAACAATAGGATCACTGGAAGTTGATGTTCAAATTATTACTTTAGAGGATAAGTTTATAAGCGCTATGTCCATTGATGAAGTTTTGGTCATCCATTAATGAAGTTTTGGTATCTGCCCAAAGGGGTTGGATCCGTTGGTGAGGAGTGAGGACTTTTGCACTAGCAAGTAAGGTTCAATCCCCATGAGGGATTTTCATAGAGCCATGTAGTTACCTTGATTAAGTGGTTGAATGTGTGGTTACACCCAAAGAGATTATATTAAATGATCTCGTGATCCATGTACACAAGAGTGGATCAAAACCCACCCCATGTCTTGTAATGCTCAAAGGGGTTGCATCAATTGTTGAGGAATGTGGAGCTTTCACTGGTGACCAAGGTACATTTCCCACAAGGGCATTCAGTCCTTGAGGTTTCCATGTGGGCACCTAAAGGTAGTGGCCGAACTGGTTGGATCCATCAATGAGGAATGAGGATTTTTTCGCAGATGACCAAGGTTCAATTTCCATGAGGGCAATCGGCCCTGAGGTTTCCATGGGGAACCTGGAGGTAATGGTCAGAGGTAGTGGTCGAACGTGTGAGGCTGGCATTGCACTTCCTGTGCACACCAACCACCTTTCATCCTTAAGTCTGGGCATTCATCGTTATGACTATGGCCCTAATTTATAGGGTAGGTAGGTGTGGGGGAGCATCATTTTGATCCTGAAGGAAATCAGAAAATATATTTTTCTTGGGGGATTGGAACTGAAATGAATAATGAATTAGAGGCATTATCATTATATCAAGGATTGTGTTTGTTGAAGAATAGAGGAGGCTTTGAATAATGAATTAGAGGCATTATCATTATCATTATCATTATCATTATCATTAGATCACGATGGTAGGAGGCTTTTCATAATAATCAGTCATATACATTCTAGAATTCTTCCAGGTATTGAGAGCTTATAACAGATTGGCAGATTCAAAAGTCAATAGGGCTGTAGCATTCAAAATTGGAAAGATTTGGATAAGGGCGGTTGGGAGGGAACTATTTTAGAGATTTTAGAGATGCAATGGGCAATAAAGCCCATGGGCAGGCATGCCTCCATTCCACTTTAGTTGAACGCTGAAATAGCAGTCGGGATGGGATGGAGGCATAAATGTGGTTTATTAGCATGAAGATTGGGAATTTCCTCCTCGTTTTCTGGTAGGATGTTTGCAGTTGATCGATGGGAGGCATGGTTTGATGGTCATTTGCGAGAGCTGCAGAGCTCGATGACATTGTTTTGGGTCCGTGTAATAGAGAGGAGAACGAGAATGGAGATTGGAGCATTTTGAAAAGGAATTGTTCTGAGCTTGGAGGTTGGAGTAGTTTGCAAAGGGTCAATTCAATTGTTTTAGAGCCATGTCTAATTGTCATTGTGATTTTAATTGGTGTGCACTTTGTGAGACCATAGACTTCGGTCAGGAAATGGGAAGGCGGGAAAGAGTGCTAGCTATTTTGCCTACTTCTCGGAGTCATTGAATCTTCATCCAGAAGTGTATCTTGAACGAGTTCTATTAGCACTCAAACCAAATTGGAATGACACGCTGACACCCCAGGTCACTATTCAACAAAGGTGGTGGTTAACATAGTGGACTGTGTACTTCTGGTTCATCAGGTGGATGCAAAGTAGTTTTGTTACAACTTATAGGACATATTTGCAGATTCGTGAAGGTTCCTACATCACCCCCTCTTCCTGTCTAGGGTTTCTATGTGTCTTTGGTTGCAAGTTTGGGAGGGGTATTTTAAACATTCTCGAAGCACCAATTTCCCTGCTTGTCGAGGAGTTAATTGTTGTACCCGTGGGTAACCCCGTGGCTGAGAGCACTGAAACACTTCCTGACAATTGAGTAGCATACTCCTCAACAGGCATGGAGTTTGTATCGATAGAATAGTGCAATTGGAGTAAGTCTTTTCATCCATCCATAAACCGTAGCCATGAGTTGTGGGCTCTATTGGGACCTTACCTTGGCCCCACATGCAATAAAATTATTAAGGAATGCACTCGATTAGTTGATTTTTGCAGGAGCATCTCTGGCAAATTGAGCGTTTGAGGTTTGATGGCAGAGTGTTGTGGGTTCGACGAGGAATCATGCTTTCGACAATGTTAGGGAGTGTTTTTTGAACCTGGAACACTTTCCGGCAGGTTGAAACCTGGACCGTACCCTTGATGGTCCTTTGGATGCGCTAGTGAATTTTGAGATCTGCGGCATTGGGCAGTGGGGCTTTTGTGTAACCTGGAGCTGAATAGTGATCATGCTAATGAATTTCTCATTTATCAACTGAATAGTGAACATTTTGGTATAATAGTTGCAAACTTTTTCTGATGAATATGAATCATAGTATCGAGCATGGCCCAATTTTTGTTATGAATGTGAACAGTATCTCTTTTTAATTTCGGGCCTTTCAACACTGGAATGCAACGCCTTAGCCATCAATGTAGTCAACATCTGACGTGGGGTCCAATGCTCCGACGACTGGACAAGGCCTTTTTAAAGCTTGGATGAAGTATTCACCCCGTGAAGGTCAATGCAGTAGTGACAGCCCAGGGATTTCAAACCATGGAACAAAGCATTCACACCTTGCAGGAAGATGGTATGGAAAGGCAACTAGGTTGCATAACTCTCAAGTCCCTCCGAATACCTATAATAGGTAGGTAGCAGAGAATAAAACGATCATTAAGGGGGTCTCAATCATCCATTGGGGTTATGCTCCCCGGTTGAGTGCGGGGAAGGAATCCCCGATAATATATATGCAATATTTTTTTGTACCTCAGGCGTTTTTGGGATATGGATTAAACATACTCTTTCGTTCCCGTGAAACTTGAGAATAAATTTTGGTTTTCGGTTCTGAATTTGTTTCTTATTTCGTTTTTCGTTTCTCGTTTTTGGTAACTAACATCTTAAAGGATTCCTTTTGAAGTACGTGATCTGCACGTGAAAGGTTGTAGTAGTATTATATTGCATGTTGCAATAGTTCAATAAATTCCCATTACCATGCTAAGAATTATAGAATAGAGGTTAACAGGTTATGGAATTGGGTAGGGATGATTATCCCTTTGAATATGTGATCTGCACACGACAGGTTGTAATAATATTACTTGCATGTTGCAATGGTTCAGTAAATTCTCATTAGCATGCTAGGAAACATAGAATAGAGGGTTAGATGTTATGGAATTGTGCAGGAATCATGCCTGAGTAGATGATCATTTCTTGAAATGTAAGATGACATCTTTTACGGCAGATTGCCTGTCGGTAGTTTGTTGTCTTCTTCTGGTGAGAAAGCTCGTCTTTCTAATTTGAATTAATCACTTTCTCTACCTTTTAGTTTATAGCTCTCAAAATCATTTTTTATTTGGAAAATTATATTGCTCTTCCCCTGTTATATTTCCTGAATTGGCTTTCTACATATTCAGAGAAGAGTTACTTTTATGCTTTGTTTTCTTTGTGGATGCTCACAATAGACATCTTACTGTCGAGCAGGGAGAAAGTTGCTGTGATGTTTCCAACTACCTCAGCAAAAACAGCGCCTTTTACCTCAGCAAAAGCAATGCCCTCACTCTTCACTCTGCGAGTTGATATCCAAGAAAAAATTGCAAGGAAGAAGGAAGAAAAAGAATTGATAGAGAAACTAACAAATCGTGCTCGTGACAAACTGGAACGTTCAAAGAATGAATTTGAAGAGAAAAAGAAAGAATTTGAAGAGAGGGAGGCTCGGAAGAACATGTTTGTGGAAAATGCTCGGGAACAAGGCTTATTTTTGGAGAACCACGAGCTGTGTGATTAAATCATAAATTTTTAGTTATGATCTTTGTATGTAATCATTTATTTTGGAAGTTTGCTCTGAACAATTCACAGAAGACTGATTACATTTTGAATTATCATTTCCTTGATCTTCATGTAAATATACATACAAAGAATTTTCATGTAAAGATACTACAATGTCAGAAAGTTTGGGCCGATGGCTCTTGTACAGCTATTTATGTTAAAACACTAAACAAGGAGATAAGAAAACAGCTTTTGTTTTGTTATTTATGTTCAAACACTAAACATATACACATCACATTTCTGTGTAGATATTTTTGAAATGAAATCTTCAAAACATTGTTATTTTTGAATGTTTACACATTGGAAATTGCTTTTTCTTTTGTGTTGTGGGGAGCGACGGGATTGTCTTTTCTTTGCTATGCTACAAGTTAAAATAGGAGGAACACGTCCTGTGCATAGAACATGCAATTATGTTATGGGAATGGAGGTGGAGTGTAAATGATTTGGTTGACCTCCTTGGATTTGTTTAACTGGGTAGCTTTCTGGAGCCATACCCTTTCATCAACTTTAGCTCTGGAAGCCAAAGAATCTAGTTAAGTTTTAATTAGTTTCATTATGCCATTAAATTTTGTTTTGTCCAAGAAAAAATAAAGTATCTTTATCCTACTGCTTCCCTATCAAAAGTTCTTTATATACTGTTTGACCATCAGCCGAATTTGCATTCATGGAAATTTGTGTGTTTTGTTATTTTGATATTTTCACTTGTTTCTTTTGCGACAGAAGTGAAATATTTTGTCCTACAAACAAGGGGGTTTCATGTATCAAATTGGTGTTTAGGCAGGCTGTGACTTCATTACTAAGGGGGTTTCATGTATCAAATTGGTTTTTAGGCAGGCTGTGACTTCATTACTATTATTACAACCAGATTATGAACACAATACTTGTGGTAATAGCCCGTCGATATAAAACATTACCAGTTTCATTACCAGTTTGGGCAGACTGTGACTTTATTACTAATATTATTACAACCAGATTATGAACACAATATTTGTGGTACTAGCCCGTAGATATAAAACAATACTGGTCTATCTTTACAAGTTTAGATTTACATTTAAAAATAAATAATTTTTTTAATAAAAGTGAATATCCATATAATCAAAGTTTAATTTTTATTGACATTTATTCGATGTTTAGACCTGCAGCATTGCCAAGGTCAGCGTTGAAAGTTCTACTTGCAAAAACTATGTTACGAAGTGAACCATTTATTTCCTAAAATTTGCTATTCCTTCATTATTTCCATTTTTTTGATGAATTGCTACATACTGGAGTAGCGGTGCCCTTCCTGATGCTAAAATATGCAGATGTATTAGTGCATAAGTAACTAAGCAATCTATCGTACATGTTATAGTGTATAGAATTGAACTTTATCGGCTTTGCAGAAGTTCTCTGCATTTTTTTTACCAGGTTAATAAACATACATATGTGGTCCCCAGAATCTGATATGTGATACCCGGAAGAATTAGGCAAGGAAGTAAAGAGTTAATAGCATTACCTCCTAACTAAGTGCATTAATGAAGTTCGTGATCTAGGGCTACCAGGTGCTAGGTCTTCCGGTGGGTAAAGAGTTGTCGGTAACCCAAAGTGTAAGGGATTATCGTAGTGTCATCCCCCACTGGTATTTATTCCTGACTTCATCCAATGGGTTGAGCAGCCCTCAGATTGAATTTGAACATGGATGAGTTTATGAATAAAAGCCATCGATCAAATTACAACAATTTGTGCAATGCTTGCCACTGTTATTGAACACTTTTTGCAGTTGTTTCAGTGCACAAATACAAAACACCAGAGTATTTAGGATTTGCTAATGACTATTATTTTCGATAATTAGCCTTCCTTTTGTTATTTCTCATATTGTGTAAGGTTTCGCATTTTGATGTTCATCACATCGATGGATGTTTGCATCTGGTACCACCTTTGGAGCCGTCACTAGATAGAGCTGAGGGCATATGCATTTTTCATGAAGCGGCTTCTCTTCTTGACCGTGGATTACTTGATGGAGATTTTTGGTTGAGGAAATTCACTTCTCTATGGTGGATGGTCATTGTTGATTGTCATCTTGTGGTTTAGTGTTACTTTTCGATAATTAGCCTTCCTTTTGTTATTTCTCATATTGTGTAAGGTTTCGCATTTTGATGTTCATCACATCGATGGATGTTTGCATCTGGTACCAACTTTGGAGCCGTCACTAGATAGAGCTGAGGGCATATGCATTTTTCATGAAGCGGCTTCTCTTCTTGACCGTGGATTACTTGATGGAGATTTTTGGTTGAGGAAATTCACTTCTCTATGGTGGATGGTCATTGTTGATTGTCATCTTGTGGTTTAGTGTTACTTTTCTGCCTTGGTTTGATGGATCATTGGATGGTCATTGTTGATTGTCATCTTGTGGTTCAGTGTTACTTTTCTGCCTTGGTTTGATGGATCATTCTTTTGACATATGGATGCTTGTTACTTCATATGCTGTATGCGCTCTCTCTCTCTCTATAATATGCTGGTTTGTCATTAAGATGGGTTCTAGGGCGTTCTCATTCGATAGTTTTTCTTCAGAAAACTTCTTTTTATGGGGTCCAATGTGTTGTCATCGTATAGGTCATCCGGGAATCAAAAGAGATTTTTTCTGTGACGAACTAGGGGAGAGAGTTCTATAGTTGAACGGGGACTGGTAGTGGTCATAGAATCCGTGACGGTTACAACCCATTAAGTGACCAAGAAAATGCCATCTGTCAAACACATAATATTATATAAATAAATAAAAAGTGTCATGTTTAACAAAATTCAAACCCATCTTGTCCCTTCCAAATCCCAAGGCTCACTGACATAAACATCTAATCGAACCTCAACACTCCCTAGGCAGCCCAATCTACAAGGACAGATTGCCCATCACATCAACCCCATCGAACAAGCTTCAGTGAAGACCCATACTAGCATCGAGAATCAGTGAACCACCAAGGCATCCCACCTGCACATTTAATAGATGTCACTTGCACAGTAAATGATGAATAAGTGTCGACTCCAGGTGCATAGGTGATCAACAAAGCAACCCAAACAATGCAATTAATGCTGCCAACTCCATTAAAATCACCAAATCAGCCATAAAACCAAACAGATGCAGTCCCTAAGCATTTCGAATAGCACCTGGATCGACACAGCCCCATCGAACCCAAATCAATCTTGAGCACTCATCCAAATCCAGCGATTTGCAATCCATACCTTTTCAAAGTTGCCAATCAAATCAAACACCGGAATGTTATAAAGACACTACTACCTTCATTTTCTGCTATTTGGAATTCCCATGCCATGTTAGACTCACACCTCTATTTCCAAGCTTGAATTTCAAAGTCCAGGTATCGCATTCAAGCAAAACACAGTTGCAGATTGATTTCCAGGTGCAGAGATAATTCAAGATAGCTCAGGTATTGCATTCAAGATAAACTTATATTTCAATAATGTTTTCAAGTAGTCAGACGATATCTAACTTTATGCAAGAACCTAAGACCTTTCTATATTTCCATTCCTCTGTTCATAAAGTAGTTCAATCAAGGATACACAAATGAAATAGCAGTTTGTGAATAGATGCGTAACAAGTATATATATGTACTAAATGCTAGAATCATGTTTTCCAAACTGCATTGAACTGTAAATCACATTACGGGATCCTTTTGAATACTCTAGATCCTTGTGTAGTTTTAACAATTAGTTTCAACACAACTAGTTTAATATTACAGATCCTTGTGTAGATACACAACTAGTTTTAACAATTCATGTGTAGTTTTAGTGAGGCCCTGTTTGTTCTAATTATGTAGGTGATTGTAGTCATGGCAAGAGTCAACACTAATCGTGCAAGGAGGACTAGGAGACTCAGCAGGGGTGCCCAGCTACGATGCACCTCGTCCGATGAGGACATAGCACATGATGTTGATAATAACAATGCACACAGAAATGTTGAAGAGGCAAATGATGCAGAGCGTGGTGGTGTCATTCCACCATCAACCACAGTTGAAGAGGCAAATGATGCAGGGCATGGTGGTGTTATTCTAACATCAACCACAGTTCAAGCTGCAACTGCCAGTAAGAAGATTAGTGCCATCAGAGGATGGACACAAGAAGACATGAAGGCTACAATAGATTATATAGAATTCAATGGTTTTTCTATTAGAGCAGCTGCCAAAAAACATGGGAGTCCACCCACATCAATCCATTACTGGATAAATGGCCTGACCCATACCAAGCGAAAAGGACCTCTTATAGTGTTGAGTGCAGAAGAGGAAGAAGAAGTTGTGGTTTGGTGTCAAGAGATGGCTCAACTAGGCCATGGTCTGGAGTTGGTTCAACTTAAATCCACTGTTGCCCAAATCTGTCAAGGGAGGCCAAACCCCTTCAAAGATGGATTTCCAAGGAAATCACGGTGGAGAGGATTTAAACAAGGCATTCATAACTTGTGTTATGAACAACAGAGGGGCTTGACAGGGATAGAGCTTTCAATCTACGCCCTACAGTTGTGACCAAGTTCTATTAGACACTCTCTGATGCATATGAGAAACACTAATACAGACCAGACCATATATGGAATTGTGACGAGACTGGATTACAGGCAGGGAGGAATTGTGGCATGCGGGTAATTTCCAAGAGAGGGAGTAGGAATGTGCCCAAAATTCTGCCAAAAAGTAGGGAGTGGATAACTATTCTTTGTTGTGTAAACGCAGTTGGCGCATCAATTCCAGGTTTTTATCTGTTCAAGGGAAAGAATCACCTCAAAAATTACATTAAAAACTGTGAACCAAGAGCATGCATGGCTGCACACCCCCATGCATGGATGACAAAAGAACTGTTCTTGAGTTGGCTTTGCCACTTTGCTACCTCTGTCTTGGGTGGTGTTTCACCTGAAAACAGACACCCGTTTTGATGGCCATGGCAGCCACGTAGTTATACAAACCATTGGGGAGGCAAACAGGCTAGGGATTGATTTGTTGACACTGCCTGCATATAGCACCCACAAGCTGCAACCTCTAGATGTGAGTGTGTTTGGGCCTTTCAAGAGTTACTTCAGGTCTGAGAGAGCGGCCTGGATGGAAAAGAACCCGGGGGTAGAGGTGAAGAGGTTCGAATTAGCAGAACTTGCAAGCAAAGCTTTTGCTAGAGTGCTCACAGCATCAAATATCAGGGCTGGTTTTAGGCGGACAGGAATATGGCCTTTCAATTCTGATGCTCTTCAACACGACACGAGATGTAGTCAGGATTTTGATGTTCAAGGGCAAGAGGATGTAGATGCTGTAGATAACATCATATCACTCTCTCAAGGTCATTTCCAACCACTGGGTGACGACGATGAACATGTAAGTGAAACTCAGTATGGCACCGAACCTGTTGGGGAGAATATAGAAGATGTTGGAAGGACAAAAACAAAATTAGATGGTCAAGGGAATATTCATAACAACGTTGTTGATTTGAGTGTACATGGATGTGGCGAAGCAGTGGTAAACAACGAGGAGTTGACATTTCCATGCCAGCCAGAACAACCCGAGTGGTTGGCAGAGGCCATGACAAATATGAACAGACACATTGTCACCCCCACCAACGATGAAATCCTTAACCTGCCTTCGATGCCAGCAGACCTTAACAATGAAGTTGCCCATTATTATGTGGCACTTGGGGGTGTTGGAGATGAGAATGTACAAAATGCAGATACAGTTGACCAAGAAAACGCTGATGAGGCACTCCCCCCACATGAGCCACTACTTGGCCAGTTCCTTAAGTTGTCAGTGGAGAAAGTTGCAGCTCAACTATCTAATCCCACTGCTGAGCATCTTAGATTAAGCAGGAGCTCACAACTACTAAAATCAGAGGACTACATCACCCTACTGGTTGAGGCAGAAGGCTTTGGCAAAGGAGAAGAAGGAAGCAAGGATTGTTGCAGCAGAAAATCGAAGGCAGGAAAGGCTTGAAAGAGTGAAAGAAAGGGAGGAAAGAGAGCAACATAAACAATTGGCAAGGGAGGAAAGGGAGCAAAGAAAGGCACAACAGAGGAATCCAATGGTCTGGACATGACAAAGGTGGTGGACAACCCATTGGATCAGTTTTCAGAGAATAGAAGATTATTCCAGGACCTTATTAACATACAGATACCCCAATACCATCAGGCAGGGGGCAATACTATGTATGCCTTCCAAACACCTCCAGTGAACCCAGGGCTATTAGGCTCAAGTAATAACTATGGTTATTCAATCCTTCCTTGGCTACAAGGACCAACGTGGCCTGCAGCAAATGTTTGTAGCTTAACACAACCAGGTCAAGCAACAGTATCTAACTCAACTAGATTGGGCAATGAAGGCAGTCAACCTCCTCACACATAGAGATTTTTGGGTGGTTCCAAAGTTTTTGTTTGACAGATGAAAGATGTGTTTTGTTTGGCATACACAGATGAAAGATAGATTTTGTTGCAGGATGAATTTTGGGTGGTTTCCTAAGCTTTTGTTTAAATCCAATCTGACAGTCGATATATGTTAGGCATAACCACATTAAATGTATAAAGTCCCAACCCATAAGGGACCAACCATATGTATAAATCCCGAATTGCTATTATGTTGAACAAGAATATGCCCTTTATGTCAAGTATTATTTTCTTCATGACTCTGTCTATTTACTGGACTGCATTCCTTACTAAAACTGATTGCGATATTACTCGGTTGCCAAACTAATTTGAATGTTAAACTAAATTGGATGGTAGATCAACCTGATTGAAAATAGAAATTGAATGCAAGTTTTTCTTGAATGCAATACTGACTTGAATGCAAATCAACTTGAATTGGATTGAAAGTAAGCATTGCAAGCAACCTCCGAGAGGGACAACTCATTTCATCACGTAACCAAACTGCACAGAAATAATAGCAGAACATATGCATTGCATGCTTCATTTATAGATTAATGAAAAGCCGAAGTCATCTTCATATGAGCACACAGTTACAGATTACTTAGGTTTCTAGCATCTATGGTTAGAGCACACAGCAAGAATGAAAACAATCATAAACAAACAACTCATATTTGTAATTTTTTCTTCTTTGGTTTACAAACAACTCACATGCATTACAATCTCAAGAAAACATCTTGCATGCAAACTTTGCATCCTCTGTCATACGCATTAGTGTTTCCCTAGGGTTTGGTTTATTTTAGATGGTTATTTACCAACTAAGAAAGCAAGGGGGAACCTTGGCTCAAACTTCAACCAATGGGTACAAAGGGAAGAATCCAAGCAAAGTGATAAGTAGAACATTGGATGCAAGTCCATGTTGTGAGGGGTAACACTCCACAATGAAACTCTACATTTTGGTATAATTTCAACGCAGAACAACTCATAGATTTACAAATTCAATATAGAGGTAATAGCTTGGCACTCCTGGCTACTACATGGATTCCTTGTTTTTTAGTTCAGGCTTAAATGCTCCTTCAAGCATGTCACATTCAAAATTGCAAAGGAGAGCCTCAACAACTTGTCAGAATTTTACACATAATAGTTGATGGAAACTTTGATTTGGGAATCCACTTCAAGAATTTTATAGGCAGAAAATTGGGCACCTCATGCACATATGTCAAGACCATTGGCATGGCGGCCTATCCCTTCCAAATACTGTTGAAGAAATCAACTGGAAAACGAAATTGATTTCATTCGTGCAATTTGACAAGAATGAGAGCAGGTGGTATCACTATTTCCATGTTGCATATTGCATTACTTCTGGAAGAGTAATGACAATTTTTTAAATGAGAACCAAAATTCTAGAAAAATACAAAATGAAGGCTAACTATAGATGGGACAAACACATAGGCATGCCCAACATACTACAAATAACTACCGAGGAATAGTTAAAGGCTGCAAACACTAATATGTGAGTCACAGTTGGGGATCTTATGGTCTTAAACAAATCCATAAGTTTTTCATTGAAATGAAGCTCTTTGGTTTGTTAGTCTGTCGAAAATGGACATAAATCAATTGTACAACTCATTAATAGTGTGCCAAGAGAAAAACAAAAAATGGGAAGATTAGTTTTGACCTTGTCACCCTTATGTGTGCCCATAATAGAGATATGGTCATTGGGGACTTGAAAAAGGGCATCTCTAACTAACCCAAGTTTACCAAATCAAGCATGGATGTCAAAGTTGATCTGACATAAGGAAGAGAACATCCAATTAAGGACTTTGGCAAGAAATAAACATGACCAGATTATAACCGAAGAAAGAAACAAAGGTTGCCTTGTCTGGACTTCAGAGATAAAATTAAAAAACACATATTCATACACCTAAGCCTGGTGTAAGAGGATAACTTAGGAAAGACTATCAACAATAATAACCCATCTCAAGATGATGGGAGGATTCATGGTGAGCATTGATTACATGGATGGACTAGATGCAAAATGCACTCAACACACCATAGTAGAACCACCCTCATTATCTAATATTTTATTTTTTTAGCATTCATTTCATAATAATATCAATGTTTATAAATGAAAATTTGATTGATTAGTTTAGACGAGTATTGTTATATAGTTGTGTTAAAATTAATATTTAGCTATGATTTTTTTAAAATAAGACATAGGCCTAAGGTCATAGACTTTTACACACTTTCATAATATTAATATTAATATATAATAATATCTATATTGTATTCATAAAATGAAAGATACAAACCAAATCAAGCATTCGAATACACTTTCATCTTCTCTCATAATTTTCTTAGAAATCAATCCAATTTTCACATATTCATCTAATTGGCATGCCCAAATCCCATGAACTCATAATGCCTCTAATTCACAGTCCAAATTAATCATCTAATTGGCATTTCTCTAATTTCATCTAATTGGCATGAACTCAGAATGCCTCTAATTGACAGTCCAAATTAATATCTAATTGTCATGCCTCTAATTTCAGAATGCCTCTAGTTTCACATATTCATCTAATTGGCATGCACAAATTATTTTAAAGCATCATCTTGCATCTCAAGTATGCATCATTCCTATAATCAACTTCATTAAGAATTTAACAATCATTCATTAAGAATTCAAACAATCAACTGAAAGCAATCACTGAACGCAATATAATAACATAATGGAAGCAATTAATGAACTGAATTTGCACATATCATAATTTGCCATAAGCTTCAAACCATGAAACCATAACTGAATTTGCCATAACCATGAAACCATAACTCAACTATAAAATATACTGAGTTACTATTTGGGTGAAATAAAGGCTATCCTAAATCCGAAACCATGAAACCCTAGTAAACGATAACCATGAAACCATAAGAGTGCTCCATTAATAATGAAATTCAAACCATAACTACAAACTGCATTGTAGTAATTCATCTTCTTCTTCATGGACGCAGAGCAGAGATTTAAAAACAGTCATAATTCATCTTCATGGACGCATAAGAAAACCAAAAACCATTCAACTGAAATCCAATAACCATTCATGTGCATTTTTAAAATCAAAATCCAGTTATTTGTTCCAACAAACAAGGTCACATTAAACCGTAGCTCATAGCATACCCCGAAGCCATAACCATGAAACCGTAAAGTCGAAACCATAACCATGAAACCCTAGTGAACCATAACCATGAAACCATAACAGTGCTCCATTCATAATCAAAATCCAAACCAAACAAGGTCATCGAACAGTGCACCATACAAACTGCATTTTTTTCAATCAAAATTCAGTTATCTCTTCCACCAACAAGCTCACATTAAACTCTAGCCACTGTCATAATTAATCTTCATGGAAGCAGAGAATATAGCTTTAAAATACTATCATAATTCATCCTCATCGACGCATAAGAAAGCCCAAAACCATTCAACCGAAACGCAATAACCATTCAAGTGCATTTTCCAAATAAAAAATCAGTTTTTTCGTGAAGCAAACAAGATCACATTAAACCCTATCCCATATCATAATTCATCGCCATGGACACAGAGACCAGAGATAATAGTCATAATTTATCGCCATGTATGCAGAGAACAGAGATACCCAAAAACTAGTTGACCAAAAACCAAAAACCATTCAACCGAGAACAGAGACCCAACTAGACCGGACCAGACCGAACACAAACAGAGAAGGCAAGCAAATCACACCGAGAGAGTGACTGTGTTGAAAAACACATTCAACAGAAGTCGGTAGGATGGATATCCTACCACGTATTTTGAACAGGCCGCCACTGTCGAGCATGAACCAGGAGCAGAGCACGAACCAGGCGCCGAGGACGAACCAGGAGCGGAGCACGAACCAGGCGTCGAGGACGAACCAGGAACTGAGCAGAAACAGGGAATCAAGCACGAGCCAGGAGCACGAACACCAAGAGTAGCCCGCAAACAAGCAGGAACAGGAGCATGTAGCAGAAGAAATGGTGCCACGGACCACAAACAACGAGAAAGTTTCGGACAACTTCTCCAAACCATGACGCTGAACAGGAAGGCAAGCCGCTCCAACAGACCACCCAACGAACATAACCACAACGGCTCCCCTGAACAGGATAACAGCACTGGCATCTCACCATGCAAGCGATGGAGGATAGGCAACGGACGATAGAGTATCCACCAGGCGGCAGGTTCGAATAGCAACAGGACACGGACCAGGAGCAGCATCAGTGCCATGGCAGACAGCTACCGGGGTGGGAAATCACTCACAGACCAGCCTCGAACAAGAATGAATGGGCTGGTGGAGTGGCCGCGGGGAAATGAACCCGTGGCATGCATAATGAGGCACATTAAAGTGCATTAAAGTGCCATCTACCCGGGACGAGCCGGCGAAGCCACCTGGGCACAAAAAAGCGTCGATGAGTAGCCTCCACATAGTCAACCAGGTGGCGTCTTGGGACCCGCGCCACTACTGGCCTCCCTCCCCTATAGCCTTTCAGAACGGTTATCCTAATTGGGATTGGTCCTCAGCTCGTTGGATGGAATTAAGAGGCTTACATACAATGAATGGCTTATGTGAGCACCTATATAATATGTTGGATGGTCATTGTTGATGGTCATCTTGTGGTTTAGTGTTACTTTTCTACCTTGGTTTGATGGATCATTCTTTTGACATATAGATGCTTGTTACTCCATATGTCATATGCGCGCTCATTCTTTTGACGTATAAATGCGTGTTACTCCATATGTCATGTGTGCACTCTCTCTCTCTAATATAATATGTTGGTTTGTCATTAAGATGGGTTATATATATATAATATGTTGGTTTGTCATTAGGATTTTCTTGGGTGATATAATATTGTAACATTGATAAACATCACAATGGAGATACGTATTTGATGGTGTAAGTATCTCTTTTTATTCATGGATCAATTCATGGTGTTGCACATGAGGCTGAAGTCTTGGTTGAGTTTAATGTTTTATTTTTACCTTGATTCCATAGTGGAGATTTGTTATGAATAACAACTTTATTTCACATGGTACAACACTTTGATGGAGGAGATTTGTTATGAATAACAACTTTATTTCACTTGGTACAACACTTTGATGGAGTGTACATCTTCATTGACACACACATTGAGGAAGATCATCATATTTTGTTATTATCTGTTACATGTTGAGGCAGGTCATTATATTTTATTCTTATTTGTTTGGAGGGGTATGACCCATTGGTTTGGTAGGTCATTATATTTTATTCTTATTTGTTTGGAGGGGTATGACCCATTGGTTTGGAAATATTTGGGTTGGCTTGATAGGTGGATTAGGTTTTATCTTCATCGAATCTTCCACTTGTACATTATTTGATAAGTTGTAACCACCTTAAATTATTTTATTATTATTTATTGAGTTTAACATGGTAAACTTAGGATAAGAATGAGATGGTTAGTTCCAATACCTTTGACTTATCATGTATGTGAAACACTCCATCTATTTGGAACCTTGCACGCTTTCTATGGAAATCAACATAGTTTGGGTCCACACCTAGGAAGAGTTCATAGTTGACTTGGTTTTGCATACCTTTCCACACTTTCTTCATATGTGATGACAACAAGGTGTACCACTTGAGATTCACAAGTGCTTCATGACTTATCATGTATGTGAAACACTCCATCTATTTAACACCTTGCACACTTTCTATGAGATCAACATAGTTTGGGTCCACACCTAAGAAGGAGTTCATAGTTGACTTGGTTTTGCATTCCTTTCCCCACTTTCTTCATATGTGATGACAACAAGGTGTACCACTTGAGATCCACAAGTGCTTCATGGAAGATAATTATTGCACACATGTTCATGCACCTTATGGATCACACTTGTGATTTTGAGGTGGTTGGGAATGCTCTCGGAGGTTGAACATTGTAATATTTTATTATCTTATGTATATTGGAGTATGCATGTGTAGAGTTTTTCAGTGGACCATGGAGCACATTCTTCTGCACCTTATGGACCACACTTGCGATTTTGAGGTGGCTGGGAATGCTCTCCAAGGTTGAGTATTATAATATTTTATTATCTTATGTATCTTGGAGTTTTTTCAATGTGGACCATGGAGCAAATTCTTCTATGGCATGGATTATTTTACTATATCCCTTCTCATGCATCTTAGAAGGTGCATTGGGAAGGGGACCATTTAACATTTTAACATGGTCAAAGTATATTTTTAAAGATGCACCATTTTTTTTGGTGATTTTTTTTGCACATTATTTCATATTTTTAGATTGAAGATTAGATTTATATAAGCAAGTGAACTTGGATGGATATAAGAAAACTATTTGATCAATTTATAATTATTTGGCTTGTCATGGAGTTTGTTAAATAAATATTGTATTTTTATTACGAGAAAGAGGTAATTGTTGTGAATTATGTGTAGAAAACCTCTTGCTATCATTCTAATTCAAGGTCTATTAATGAAATATTTTTCCTTTCGAAGTAAGGCAATGTGAGGAGGTTCTCTCTCTTGTATTTCTTCTTATAATTTGTTTTATTTCCCTTCATTTAGTAAACTAGTTGTCGAAATGAGATTATAATTCAACTAAATATAAGATCAACTTCATAATTTTTTGAGTGGCTCCCCTAGCTCTTCAAGGCTAGTTTACACACTAAGTTCTAGCAAATACTAAGATAAAATGCATCAAATTACTTTGTTTTACCTTAAGCACACAACTAACATGAATGTATCAAAACCAGGTCCATTAGATGGTTGAATGTGGCAAATCACCTATTTTACGATATAGTCTACTTCAAAGCAATTGATTGTGACAAGCTAGTCTTTCATTCACACAATGTTTCATAATTCTATTAGCCAATAGATTGATAGGCAATGGTCACCTCATTTCATTTCCTTGGTTCCTTCTTCTTTCCATTCCTTTTCTTTCTAGTTCCCTTAATCCATTTCCATTTCCTTCATACTTCAACTTTAGTCTCCACACCATAGCCTTAATAATCATACTATTGGGAATGCCCCCTTGTGTTGGGGAAGAGCCAACATAAAGTGTGGGGAAGTGGTGTTGATGTGACAATGGAATTTTTTTTTGAGTTACATATAGCGGGGAAGTGGTGTTGATGTAACGATGGACAAAGTTTTTGAGTTATATATAGCTATGATCTTGATGATTTGGTACTTTACAATTTTGTGGGTGTTAGATTTTTTTGTAACACCTTCCAAACATTATAATGGTTCATTTTCACAAAGGATGAACATGCAAATAAATAAGTTAAAACCTAAGTTCCCAGGAAACTTATAGACGAGGGAGAGGACGGGTGTGGAGGCGGCGGGGATGCCACTTTTTGAAACAAGGGACTTGGGTAGGTTGGGGGTACTATATATATATATATATATATATATATGAAATTTAAATCATTTTCATTGTACATATATATTCATGTGCATCCATATGAATCCAAACCATTATATACAAATATGCAAAGTTTTTCATGTATATAGAAAGGGTGCATACAACTACAAAACATCAAGTGCAATCCATATCTGACCCAAAATACATAAACAAAGAGGCTAAATGGTTTATAGAGTTCGGGAAGCTTCATGCTACAACAAATAATTACATATCAAAATCCTTGCCTATATTGGGATCATATTCATCAATAGCACCATGTGCCCCCTCTTATAGGCTCTAGCTCTTGCCTCTACCTTAAATATTGAATTTGGTCCTCCAAGGACATTAGGTAACACCCTGTAGTAATGATGAAAGTTCATAATCCAAGTTAAAATAAGGTAGAAAGAGATTCCCATGCTTAATAAGTGATTTTGTTTTAGTGAAGGGTACATTTTTTTAGGGTCATGACAGAGGAGTTCAACAATAAACACCACCAACATCAAGATACATAAAGAGATTGATGTGCTTGATTAAATGCCAATCTCATACCCTCGTATATGATAGCATCCAATGGAAACCTTGCAATCCTGAAAACTGTTAAGCTTGTTGAATTTTGAATGTGATTTAAAATTCTAATTTTTGCATATGAAGTCCAATGAGGTAGGACCCACTCTCAAACATCCCAAAACAATTAATGGTAATGTTAAAAATTTAAGTAAAATGATAGAAAATTAAAGATAAGGAGAATGACATTTAATATTATTGACTTTAATTTCACTTGTACAAAATTGGTTGGCTTGTACCAAACTATTCCCTAGGTGTCCCAAGGCATCCCCAAAACAGGAGTACGTCCCCAAAAATAGGGGCACCTTATACAAAATTGGTCCCTGGGAATCCCCAGGCATTTCTGAAACAAGGGTACCTTGTCCCCTCTGCAGTCAACATCCTTTGAATCCATGACAAACGTCTCAGATACTTCCGCCAAGTTTTGAGTACGACAGGGTACAACAGGTATGTGGGTATGGGGTATCTGATATGTGGGTATGGGTATCTGGTACGGGTGTGAGTACCCTACCCCCGAGTATGAGTAACCATGCTACTTAGGTTGAAGCTTGTTCAAGCTTTAATGGATTTGTGGTTACCCTTTGATATATCGATATCAAAGTGCAACATTCAACATAACTTCTAGCTCATATTACTTAAATTACAAAATTTATTGGAATTATCAAGTCTCTTTATCCTAGTACTTCCTATGAAAAGTTTCTTTATATATTGTTTACTCGCTTGAGTTTCTTCAATTTTGGCCATCAGTTGTATTGCATTTAGGGAAATTCGTGTGTATTGTTATTTTCACTTATTGCTTTTCATGCATGAGTGCAATTTTTTGTCTTACAAACAACAAGGTCTCATGCATCAAATTGGTCTTTGGGCAGGTTGTGACTTTATTACTAATATTATTATAACTAGATTATGAACACAATACTCGTGGTAATAGCTCGTCAATATAAAATAATACTTTTATCTATCTTTACAAGTTTAGATTTCCATTTAAAAATAAATAAAAATGAATATGATTTTTAATTAAAAGTGAATATCAATATAATCAAAGTTTAATTCTTATTTAAGTTTGTTCGATGTTTAGAATGTATCATTTCCAAGTTCAATGTTGAAAGTCTACTTGCAAACACTATACTATGAAGTGAATAATTTATTTCCTAAATTTTGCTATTCCATCAGTTATTTCCTTTCTCGATGAATTGCTATGTACTTGAGTAGCGATGTCCTCTCTTTATATATTGTTTACTCACTTGAGTTTCTTCAATTTTGACCATGAGTTGTATTGCATTTAGGGAAATATGTGTGTATTGTTATTTTCACTTATTGCTTTTGTTGAAGGAGTGGAATTTTTTGTCTTACAAACAATGAGTTCTCATGCATCAAATTGGTCTTTAGGTAGGCTATGAATTTATTACTAATATTATTACAACTAGATGATGAACACAATACTTGTGGTAATAGCTCGTTAATATAAAACAATGCTTCCATATCTTTACAAGTTTAGATTTCCATTTAAAAATAAATAAAAATGAATATGATTTTTAAATAAAAGCGAATATCAATATAATCAAAGTTTAATTTTTATTTAAGTTTGTTCGATGTTTGGGCTGCAACATTGTGAAGTTTAATGTTGAAAATTTTACTTGCAAAAACTATGCTATAAGTGAATCATTTATTTCCTAAATTTTGCTATTCCATCAGTTATTTCCTTTCTCGATGAATTGCTACATACTAGAGTAGCGATGCCTTCCTAATGATAAAATATGAAAATGTGGTAATGCCTAAGTAACTAAGCAGTTGGACATGTTTATAGTGTTGCATATAATTAAACTTTAATCAACTTTGCATAAGTTCTCTACATTTTTTTACCAGGTTAATAAACACTATGAAAACGGAACAATCGCCATTGTATAAATGTCCAACACTGAATTTGAACATGGATGAGTTTATGAATAAAATCCATGGATCAAATTACCACAATGTGTGCAATGCTTGCTATTGTTATTGAACACTTTTTGCTACTATTGTCTAAATGCACAAATACAAAACACCAGAGTATTTGGGATTTTTTAATGACTATTATCTTTGATAATTAGCCTGCCTTTTGTTATATCTCATATTTGTAAGGTTTCACATTTTGATGTTCATCACATCGATGAATGTTTGCAACTGGTACCTTTGGAGCCACTAGATAGAGTTGAGGGCATATGCATTTTCATGAGGCCGCTTCTCTTCTTAACGGTGGATTAATTGATAAAGAATTTTTGGTGGAGGAAATTCACTTCTATATGGACGGGGCTGCTACGTCCACGGCATGAAATCACAGGGGAGCCACCCGAAGGGGCATTCACCCAGTTCGCTCTTATTACGGAGCTAACTCGATGGGGACATCGAGTGATGCCCTTATATAACGATGTATAGCCACCCGTGGATTTGACCCGGAGACCTGCTCACAACTTACAACACTCAACCACTTGAGCTATCCCACTAGGCATATATATATATATATATATATATAACGATGTATAGCCACCCGTGGATTTGACCCTGAGACCTGCTCACAACTTACAACACTCAACCACTTGAGCTATCCCACTAGGCATATATATATATATATATATATATATATATATATATATATATATATATATATATATATATATATATATATATATATAACACCACGAATTGATCAATGAATTAAAAATAATACTTAAATCATTTAATCGTATCTTGTTAATGTTTCAGAATTTACTTCAATCTGATCTAGGATCTTAACTGAGAGAACAACATGTACAACATATCAATCATGGACATAATAATGCAAGCACACAAGAGACAATAGACACACAGAGTTTCACTGGGGAAAACCATAAAGGTGAAAAACCCCACAACTTCCTCAAAGATAGATAGAGCAATGATACAACCCAAGCATAAGAGATAGTATTCTCCTAGCAGCAGCTTCTCCTCCTCCACAAGTGCGCCACTCTCCAATGAGAGTATGAGTGAGAAACTGAATGATCAAATAGAGTGCCTCCCGCACTCTATTTATACTTGACTTGACTTGCCTAATAACCTTACTAGGTTGGCCTCAACTTAATCACTTAACATAATGCTGACAGGGCCGACCCCCAATAGGGTGGTCTAATAGCCCTTTAACCCACATGAATTATACAGGGCCGACCCCATCAAGGTGGTCTAATAACCCATCAAGTATAAGTTACGACACTTACAAATGAAATGACGACACTTTCGTATAGAGGAATAATAACATCTCTATAGGAATACAATATACATATGTGAAATACATTCCGAAGTTACAAATACATCAACACTCCCTCTTAACTAGGAAGGTATTTCTTGACACAAATCTGCTAGCATAAGTCTTCTTCTCTGGATCATCATCACTGGATCATTGTCATCGAATCATCGTCATCGTCACTGTTGCTGCTATCTCAATCAATCTTTGAACTACTCGTCATAGGAAGTTCTACAGAGCCAACCCTTTTTCATGATGGATGTAGGCCTACCACCTGTAGGTCTTCATCATGACTGGCCATACTGTGGAATCCTCGGGACTTATTACGTAAGTCAACAAAACCTCGAAAGAGCATCCCAGGATTGATTACTAGCACACAACTCAACCTATCGGATCTCCCAGGACCTTTTACATGTCACTGCACAACCTGTCCACGGCCATAGAGTATCATCCTGATACTCATGATCATACTGATCATAACATCGTTCATGAAGCACAACCCAGATGCACATCACACAACACTTACATTCACTGGCATGGGAAGACACACTTCAACCATCCGTGAAAGGCTCAACACTTATATCTACGCCATGGGAGAACACATCTACAACCATGAGAGAATGGCACAACACTTATATCATAGCCATGGGAGAACACATCTACAACCATGCTCGAATGGCCCAGCACTTATATCACAGCCATGGGAGAACACATCTACAACCATGCTCGAATGGCCCCAGCACTTATATCGCAGCCATGGGAGAACACATCTACAACCATGCTCGAATGGCCCAGCACTTATATCGCAGCCATGGGAGAACACATCTACAACCATGCTCGAATGGCCCCAGCACTTAAATCGCAACCATGGGAGAACACATCAACAACCATGCTCGAATGGCCCCAACACTTATATCACAGCCATGGGAGAACACATCTACAACCATGCTCGAATGGCCCTATCAATTACATCACTACTATGGGAAAACACATCTGCCACCATGTCGGAAAATCCCAACAATTACATCGCGACCATGGGAGAACACATCTACAACCATGTCCGAAAAGCTCATGTGCATATGTGTCTTCGGAACTCATCACACATAATCCAACTGATTATGTACTGTATCCACCTGATACATATCATCACATATGATCATCCTGATCATCATCATAGCATCATCCTGATGCATATCATCCAGAGTATCATCCTGATACTCAACATACATGATCATCCTAATCATCATCACTGCATCATACTGATGCATAACATCTGGAGCAACATCCCGAAGCTCATCATCCATGATCATCTTGATCATACAATGCATCCACCTGATGCATACCAAGTATCTACCTGATACGTGAATACATGATCCAACTGATCATACCAAGCATCCAACTGATGCATATACATATACATGATCCAACTGATCATACAGAGCAGTAACTGGAGCATTATCCTGATGATCATCACACAACGCTTACATCTACAGCCATGGGAAGGATCCTCCTCTCACCATGCTTGGAATGGCTCCTGCAAATGTGTCCCATCACTTATTCCTCGAAGTATCTTCAATCTGAAGAACACCAAGCCTCCCTCTGAAGTACTCAAACTTCACTCTGGCTAGTGGTTTCATCAACACATCTGCAACCTGCTCATCCGTCACAACATACAGGAGCTTCACTGCTCCTCTCTACACCATATCCCTGATATAGTGATATTTGATCTCAATGTGCTTTGACCTGTCATGGAACACTGGGTTCTCAGACAGCTTCACACAACTCTCGTTATCACAATATATACCAGTAGCATCCAACGGGAGATCAAATAACTCAGACAGTAGTTTCCTCAGCCATATTGCCTCACAACTAGCCGAACAAGCTACAACATACTCTACTTTGGCTGTACTCAGTGCTACGCAGTACTGCTTCCTGCTAAACCAAGAGATCACATCTGATCCCATACTAAATCAGCACCCAGAAGTGCTCTTCCTATCTGCAGCACTGCCTACCCAATCTGAATCAACATAACCCTCCAGGTTAAAATTTTGATTCGCATCATACTTGAGCCCATAATCAACTATACCCTTCAGGTACCTCAGAATATGCTTTACAACAACCAGGTGAACTTCTCTTGGATCCGTCAGGGACTGGCTCAATATGTTCACTACAAAGAAAATATATGGTCTCGTGTTCATCAGGTACATCAAGGACCCAATCATATGACAATACACCATGACATCAACCGAATATGATGAAGCATCACACAGAGGCTTCAGGTTCGATGCCATAGGTGTGGCCATGGCCTTGCAGTCCATCATCCCGAACCTCTTCAGGATCTCTACTACATACTTCCCTTGTCTAAGAAAGATTCCATCTGCACTCTGCCACACCTCCATGCCTAGAAAATAGTGCATCATCCCCAAGTCCTTCATCTCATACTCGGCAGCAAGCTTCCTCTTGGTATCGGCAATCAAACTGTCCTCACTTGTAACAAACAGGTCATCCACATACAAAAGTAGTATCACTGGATTGCCTTCCTCAACCTTGTAGTAAAGGTTGGAATCTGCTTTACTTTTGGTAAATCCCAAACTAGATAGAAAGCTGTCTATCCTACCATACCAAGTCCTAGGAGCTTGCTTCAAGCCATACAAGGCTTTCTTCAACCTACACACATATGACCCCCTGTAATATGTCTCAAAACCAAGTGGCTACTCCACATACACTTCCTCTTTGACTTACACCATTCAAGAAAGCTGTCTTGACATCCATCTGGTGTATGTTCCATTTCATGACTACAGCCAGAGCAAGTATTGATATGATGGAAGTGTATTTGGCTACAGGTGCAAAAGTCTCTTCATAGTCTATTCTCTCTTTCTGAGAGAAGCCACGAGCTACAACCTCGCTTTGTATTTTTCTATGCTACCATCTGCAGCATGATTGATCTTATAGATCCACTTGGAAGTCACAACAGACTTCCCTTCAAGTCTTGGGACTCATCCCAAACATCATTCTTCATGATCTACTGGTACTCCCCGATCATGGCATTCTTCCCTAATCCTGGGAACTTCAATATCTTCAATATCTTCAATAGATGACTTTGTTGTTGAACAAATGTTGTAGTCCTTCTTTTGTAGGTGATGGTATACGATCTTTCCTACAAAACAAGTTAAATTGCATGATTAGAAAACATCTCATAGTTTTCAGAACAAATTCTTACACATAAATAAATATGTCATACAGTCATACAATTATCTTAGCCAATGCTTCAATACAACATTTATCCATATCCCGTAACTTTCTAGCTGCCTTCCAATCTCTACCAGAACATTGTTAAGAGTGTGCACAACGCCCAACATGTCAGCAAAGAGGTTTCATTTTAGATAAGTAGCAATGGAATGTTTTATAGTGCCATAGGCCACTTATCCATCACATGCATATTAGTAGTATACTGTTCATTAATGCAATTATTCTAATATGCATAATACACACCCTAAGTCTAGGAACATAAGCATATACATCATTGAACAATATTATTTAAACAAACAAATATGCAAGAAATGACAATTCAAATACTTATCTTTGTTTGGTTTGTAGGGTGGAATCCCTCTCAATATTTGCTTCCTTGCAGGAACTACTGGAGTGTGCTCCCTCTTGATCTTTGCTTCTTGGATTACCTGTCCTTGAACTTATATCCATCCTCGATTACTTATGCATACTTACTAGTATCATCATTGTGTTATCCTCGAGGTCTCATACATACATTCATTAGTATAATCTCAATACTATCAAAACACAATAATCTTAAACATGTATAGTCATGATCATTTCAAACACAGATAATAAACATTAATAAACATTGAATACTTCTTTTACTCATGTATATTCTTTATCTGATCAAAGGAATTTTTTGGTTAGTCATATCATCAATCAGGGTAAGAGACATAATATGCATAAACCCTTGATTACTTACATTTCTAACTTCATGAATAATCATTATCAACCATACAACAGTATAAGATCCTAACACATGGTAGGATTCTAACTTGATATAGGAAAAACATACCTGGTTATCATATTTGCTAGTTATGTCTAGCAATGTCTTCTTGTTCTCTTCAATGACTTGTGCTAGTAACCTGCATATCTCATAGGTTAACCATTAGAGAACCAAGTTATACATACCTCGTAAGTAGATCTTCTATGTGATCCATGACAATGGATGAATCTTTGTCTTCATGTCACCATGGTCATATGTTCTTGAATTAGAACATGATTTGTCTTTCTTAATGTACCTTTCATGTTAGCGGACAACATCAACCTCATACAACACCACAATGCATTAGTACAATCATAAGTGTCAAAACCCTAATCTGCATTCATAATTTTATTAAGGTGATACGACAAGTCTAAAGTTAATTAAGATTGTACTAACCTTAATGAAGACAAACATACCATAAACTTAATCATGAATAGATCTCGAAACATACCTGGATAAGTCATACCTGTCGAGATTGCATGTAATCTTCTTATGTAAGGCCTTATCCTCATCTCCCTCTGAAACAGGAACTTCTTCACTTATGCAGGTGACCAATCCATTTTCTTCTAGGATTAACCCAATCCACTTGATTTGTAGAAACTAGATCTGGAGCTGGATTAGGGTTTGTCAGGGAAACCCTAAAACTTCAAACTTTGAATTTCAAACTTCTGAAAGGATAGAAAGATGCACCTTGATGCGTTGATCAACCTGGTATACTCAGAATTTGAAAACTGCAAAGTTTCACCCCTCAAATTTGCTTTTCAATCTTCCGGATTCATTAGGGAGGACCCTGAATTAGGGTTTGAGTTTCCCGGAGCTTCACCCAACCAAATAGTTTGATCCAAAGCTCTAAACTTCAAATTTTTTCCAAGGAGCTTCCAGTTATGGTCACGGATTTCAAAAATTCCCATTTTTGCAGAAGCCCTAATTTTTCACCTTTCCGATCAAAAGTCCCGAACTAGGGTTTGATCAAGCCCGACCTTCTGCCCAACCAAAAAATTTGATTTTGTTCTCTAAATTTTGATTTTTATGAGGAGCATCTAGGCGTGGTCTCCAATACAAAAAATTCCAACTTTCTCCGAAGCCCTAAATTCCCGGAGCCATGAATGAAGGTGCTCAAAATCCAATTCCATTTTGACAGAAATATGCACCTGATTGTTTCTGGTGTAACTTCAAAATTTCAGATCTATAGGGTCTGAAATTTTTTCCTTTGGTAGCCTGACCTGTTATCTTTCCAACCCCACAGGTCTGACCTCAAATGGATTCTCTGAGAGAGAAAGTTATGCCAAGTGTTGCAACGTGACCTGTTTATGGTATAAAACAGGAGAGCGAACTTGTACAGAGTTCCACATGTCACTAGTTCACTTTCAGCCTCTAAACCTCCAGCCTATGAAAGTATAGTCCGTTCCCTACCTGTCACTTTTTACAAAATTGCATTTGGAGCTTCCTAGCCCGAGTTGTGACCTTTTTTCCCAGGTCACCTGTTTATGATTGAGATCTAGAAGAGCCAGAAACCCTAGATTGTAAAGATCATAAAACACAAAGTACAATAAATTAGAAGTTGTGCTTTGGACACAAGGTACATTGGGGTCTTATATTCTACCTATAAAAGTTTCAGATCCTGAAACTTCGCCAAAATGGATTTATAGCGAAAGTGCTACGATGACTGGTTTTTGCTATATCAAGCCCTAGCTTCGCAAGTGCAACAAGTGTCATAAATGCCATACCCTGCCTTCTTTCAGGCTAGCTCTGATACCATGTTAATTTTTCAAAATTTACTTCAATCTGATCTAGGATCTTAACTGAGAGAACAACATGTACAACATATCTACAGCATATCAATCATGGACATAATAATGCAAGCACACAAGAGATAATAAACACACAGAGTTTTACTGGGGAAAACCATAAAGGTGAAAAACCCAACAACTTCCTCATAGATAGATAGAGAAATGATACAACCCAAGCATAAGAGATAGTCTTCTCATAGCAGCAGCTTCTCCTCCTCCACAATTGCGCCACTCTCCAATGAGAGTATGAGTGAGAAAGTGAATGATCAAATAGAGTGACTCCCGCACTCTATTTATACTTGACTTGACTTGCCTAATAACCTTACTAGGTCGGCATCAACTTAATCACTTAACATGATGCTGACATGGCCGACCCCCAATAGGGTGGTCTAATAACCCTTTAACCACATGACTTATACAGGGCCGACCCCATCAAGGTGGTCTAATAACCTATCAAATATAAGTTATGAAACTTACAATATAAATGACGACACTTCTGTATAGAGGAATAATAACATCTCTATAGGAATACAATATACATATGTGAAATACATTCTGAAGTTACAAATACATCAACATATCCACCCTAGGTGACACTTTATTATTACTTTGATACCATGGAGGGGCTTTGTGATGAATAACAACTTTATTTCACATGGTACAACACTTTGATGGAGTGCACATATTCATTGAGACACATGTTAAGGCATATCATCATATTTTGTTATTATTTGTTACATGTTGAGGTAGGCCATTATATTTTATTATTATTTGTTTGGAGGGGGATGACCCCTTGGTTCGAAATCGTTGGGTTGATTTGATAGGTGGATGAGGTTTTATCATCATTGGATCTTCCACTTGTACATTCACCACAAGAAAATAGAACAATAGCGTCGTCATTTGCACCAATTTTTAGTGTTTTTTTTTCCAGTTTGGGCTCAACTCTAAGCGCTAAATCCGATGCTATGCTACATTTTATAATTATGATAACTTTAGTGTTGTATTTAGTGTCGAGTTTAGCGTTGGGCTTATTTAGCATCGGGTTTATCACTCAGGTTAGGTATTTTCATTTGGCTTCCAATATTGCTTCCAGTGTTGCTTTCATTTTAGATTCCTTGTTAACATCGGGTGATGCTTCTCTTGTATTGTCGAGTTTTGATTCCTTTTAGTGTTGGGTTTTGCTTCCTTTTTAACGCCAAGGTTTGCTTCCATTTTTGCTTCCAATATGGCTTCCATTATTGCTTCCAATATGGCTTCCATTATTGCTTCCTTTTTTTCTTCTAGTATTACTTCCCTTATAGCTTATTTTTTTGCTTCTAGTATTGCTTCCATTATAGCTTCCATTTTTGCTTCCTATGTGACGTTGGATTTTTCTCCTTATTTGACACTGAATTTTGTTTCCTATTTAGAACCTGGTTTTGCTTCCTTTTTAGCACTAGGAATTTCTTTCTTTTAGTGTCGGGGTTTGCTTCCTATTTAGCATTGAGTTTTGCTTAATGTTTAACACCCAATTTAGCTTCCTATTTAGAGCCAGAAATAACACCTAGTATGGCTTCCATTTTCGTGTTGAGTTTTACTTCCATTTTAGCACCACATTTTGCTTCCATTTTAGCACCGCATGTTGCTTCCGTTATAGCTTCCACTTTATTAATTTCATTTTATGAATTCCAATTAAATAAATTGACTATATCATAGCTCTTAAAGAACATATATGATTATAGAAAAATAGATATTGCATTTCAAATTTATAGCATAACATTTATAAGGAAATTTTACGGAAATGGACAACATCCATTCAAACTAGCAAAATCATCATACTTATTAAATCTTCTAGTATATATAAATTAACAAGATAATTCTAATAACCTCACCATCATCTATAATTAAAACAAATTAAAGTCAAATATAACAATATTAGATCCATATCATGTCATGGACATATTATTACAAAAATAGTAAAAACAACAAGTGAATACTAGTATCATAAGAAGATTTTAGTAATTTCAATTAAATGGATGAAATATATCATAATTTGTAAAATAGCATATATCTATCTCAAAAAAGAGATATCACATTTCAAATTTATATCATAGCATTTATGAATAAATTTAATGGAAATTGAGAACATCCATCCAATGTAGTAAAATCATCATACATAGTAAATATCCTTAAAAAAAACATCGACAACTTCCAATATATATAAATTAACAAGATATTACTGATAACATCATCATCATTTATAACTAAAACAAGTGAAATTCAAATATACTAGTAGATCAATAACGTGTCAAAATTATACAAATCAAAATGGTATATATAAAATTCAAAATGATATAGGTATCATAATGATATTTGAATAACAATCCATGATACAATCGATATGATCAACATCATTGACAACCACTAACAACATCAACATCATCATGATTAGCATGATCATTGTCATCTTCATCTACATCATCTTCTTCATCATCACCTCCTAAATCCAATCCAGACTCAACATACTCAGGAGCGTCATCAAGTGGATCATCTAATCCGGTGTTCCGCAAAAAAAATATCAAAACTAAAAGTTAGTAGTAATTTCATGCCATAATTCATACTTGTGTTATATTGCTAATATTATAGCATATGAAACTGAATCATAATCATATCACATCATATCAAAATGGACCATAATCAAATATGAGATAAGTTATAGCTAAGATGTCATTCCAATTATGTAAAACATGCAACAATTGTAGTAAAAGTTAGTAAAGATCATAAAAAAAATTATAATACAAGCTAACTATCAACTGGAAAGTGTATTATATAACCTTAAGTCTCAACCCTCTTATGTCATTATATAAAAGTTTGTTTGTCAACATTAACTTTGCAATATATACAAATCTACAATTAAATAGAATTATAAATGTCATAGTTCAATTGAATAAACCAATACTATCGTAACTAGAAGTTTACAATCAAATCCACCATACATGTACATGCCACACTCATAACTACTAAAGCTATGGGTCATGCAAGTTAGTAAATACAATTCATAATTGTGCATGACTATAAATGCATAACCACGCTACCATATTGCCATTAAATGTATAGTTGCAACTCATAGTGCCGATAAATGTAGAGTCATGGTTCCATACTACCAATAAATGTAAAGCATCATATTGTATCAAAAAATGCAAGGCCATATTTTAGTGTTGCTTAATAGATGTTGGGTTTTCCTATTTTAAGTTACCATTGAATGTAGGGTCTTATATTTTTTCTTCATTTTCAGTTGGCAAATCGCAAGGCTCGGAAAATCAATGTTCGGTCCAACTGCAACCCCCCCCTTGTGCATTCATTTCAGAGGCTTTTTCCGTGGGCTCTAATGAGGTGTTGTCTTGGTTTGGATTGCGTTCCCTCACTTGCGTGCGTTCATTTTGGCTTGGGCCCTCTCAAGTGTGTGTGTGAGTCTGTTTTGTCTTGGGTCCTCTCAAGTGTCTACGTACATTTGTTTTGGCTCGGGCCCTCTGAAGTGTGTGCGAGCATATTCTATCTTCAAACATGATTGACTAAATATACCTAAATAATAATTAAAAACTTCTTATGCCAATAATTAGAACAAAACCTAGCCGACCCTAAAAATCACTAGATTAATTTTTCAACTAATAATCATTGGTTTTCATATATAAATATGTGTTATACGAGCATCTTTATCCTTGCAGGCTTCAACTGTCTCCTGATGATGATCCCAAAGTAGGAGTCAAAATGTCAATTTTCAAAATCCTTTAACGTAGCTCCTCTCTTCTCTCACATTGATACTGTGTAATGACTATTTTCAAACATATGGCAAGGTTTTCAAAATTTCACCCACGAATCCAAAAGTTGCATTATCTATTACTGAGCAAATCCCTAGTTAATGCATATCATGATTTTTGGGTAGAGTGTATATATTTTTTGATTGAATTTATGATAATATTGATTTATGTCTATGATCCATGTTTTTGCAAGACCATTTGGCATACTAACACATAATGCTATATATTTGGGGAACCAACAAGTTCGTTTGAAGAATGCACAAGGAGGTCTTCAAGGCTATTGGAATAGACAAAGTAGGTGTTGGAGGGACCCTCTGGGCCCTTGATGTCATTATATATTAATTAGATATAATTATATCCTTAACTAAGAACATTTGGAGCGGGTATAACCCCTCCAACCTCTCCATATGTTGTAAGAATATATCCCTCAAGATGAATGCAAATCGGTTGAGTATTTGGCCCAATATCTCTTCTTTGTTGATGGTTGATGCATATGCTTGATGTTTGTCTCTGCTTGAATTTCAAGTGTTCTCAGCAAACACAACATTGGCGTCGTTTCCTCTCCCATCTGGTTTGGGTGACAGCAGTAGGGGATGGGAGTGGTTCGAACTTGGAAGAGAACGTGAGATGCTTGTGCAAGATACCTGCAAGAAATTTTAAAGGTAGCTCGTTTGCAATGCTCTTATAAGTATGATTGTGTTCATGAGGTAATGGACGAGCTAAAACTCTGAAACTGTATGCACTCTGGTCAGTGATTGGTGGTTGAGTTGGATTGATATTTAGAGCATGGGAGAATGGTGCTATTAGTAATTTTTCATGTTACCGGATTTTCCCTGTAGAGATTGAGATATTGGCCATAATTCTGAGCATTGATCTTGACCTTATATGGAACGTCGACCAATACATATCCGGTCATTATTGATTCTGTTGATAGGTACTTGGTATGATCTTAATATTTCATTGAAAATTTTATGCCGACATATTGGGGAAGAGTCTGCCTCCATGAGGATGCTATTAATTGTTTGGAGGGACAATGTGATGTGGAATATGCTCACGTGAGCGAGAAGCCTGTGAAAATCGAGAAATTACAAACTAAAAGTTGTGTTCATTGATCAAAGAAGTAGTTGTGTGTAAATAATGCCCTCGGGAACCTCTGCATAAAATGGCTTGAAGATTAATCTTCTCAAATCATGATGATATTGCTAATAATTTAAACCTAGAATCACCATTAGTTGGAATGATAACTAGATGATGGAAATATGATCCATGACAATAGAGGATATGGAACTGGCAACCATTTAAAAGGGACTGACCGTTTTCTAAAAACCAGTGTCCACATTGTAGATGCTTTATTATTAACACAGTCTTATTAGTCCAAATTTGAAATGTTTCAAATTTGGCCACCATAAAAACGAACGGCCAAACCCATGTGCTAGTTGACCACTACATAGTGACAAATCACATAATTGCTTGGTGACAAGTCTATGAAAGAAGTCACCAATGCATGCATATTATTTCTTTGAAAGCAAAACCGAGTTGATGGATTGGCTATCTGATGAAGTGGGAGCGATGAATTTGTGTAATAACATGTCGGAATAGTCTATTTCTACAGTTATAATTGTGAAAAGGACGTCGACTAATTCAAATAAATTTCAACTCTATATACAATTGAAAGAAGGATAGCAATAGGGTGTTTGATTATTATATTGATATTGATCTTTTGTAAATAAAGTAAATTAAAAATAGAATAAAAATAAACTAAATTAAATAAAAGTAAAGTAAAGTAAAGTAAATAAAGTAAAAAAATTAAATAAATAAAGTAAAATAAATAAATAAAATAAAATAAAAAATAAATTAGGGAAATAAAATTAAATAAAATAAAGAAAAAAATAAATTAAATTAAATTAAATAAAAATAAATTAAAGTAAAGTAAATTAAATTAAATAAATAAAATTAAAGTAAAAAATATATAAATAAATATAAGTGAAAAAAAAACTTAAATAAATAAAAGTAAAATAAAAAATAAAATAGTAAAATATATTAAATAAAAATAAAAATAAATAAATAAATGTAAAAAAATTAAAGATAAGTAAAATAATTGATTAGAGAAAATGGCCTGGTTTAGGTTTTGGGGGTTTTTTTCTCAGTATTTTCTGCAGTTTTGGGCTGAAAATACTGGTTGAAGCGGTGTTATATGGAGCAACAACAACTTGGAGTCAAATTGGCTCTTTCGAGCCGACCCAGTACCAGCCAAGTATAAAAAAAGTGGGAACAAGGCGTACGTTTGTTTCTTCTTATTGGCCACTTTTAACTTGTTGTTTTTAGTACTTTTTGTGGGTTCAAGTTTTTAGCAGATCTTTTGTCATCATTTTGGAATTAACTTATCTTTGTAGCTGAGTGGGCTCCAGGTGTTTAGGAGTTGTCTTTTTGCAGGATTGAACTTTGTCTGTTTCCCTTTAAGGGCTAGAATCGACAGATGCCAAGAGCTATGACATGTTTTCCATTTTTGGGATAGGGGTGACAGCTGCCGGTTTTCACTGTCGGGTTAGGTTTTCGATGGGACATAGGTTGGAAACAACGGGTTTTGAGTATTCACCTACCAGTTTGAGTGGATCTTTTGGTAACCCTAATGTGGAGCGAGGTGGGTCACACATTAAGGCATTTGGAGATTTCCTAGAGCGGGAGCAGAACCCTAAACAAAAACATGGTTGGCCGAACAGATACAGAGGTTCTAAAGCTCGTAAAAGGCGCTTGGTAAAAGATTTGAAGGTTAGGGAGGGTTTGAATAGGTTTCATATCTTGCAGGAAACAAATTTGGCTCGTATTGAAATGCTGAGTTCCAGGGCCATTGTAGGATGACTAGAATTTACGACGGGAGATCAGAAGGAGCTGGTGGAATGGGTCAGAAAACACTGGATGCCTATTGTTGGAGATTTTCCGAGAGTCATGCAACTCTTGAATGGTTGGATCATGTTTATTTTCTCTAAACCGGAACATGTGGGGATGATCTTGAAGCGGTTCTAGTGCTTTAAGGAGGGTTCTTTCTATCTGAAGAAATGGCATTTGGCATTTGATCCTCTTAGAGTAAAACAAAATTTTCGCCATCTGTGGCTACTTATCCCGAGTCTGCCGATAGAATTATGGACAGAAAACATTCTAATTGGTATTTCTAATTCTGTTGGGCGATTGGTTAGGCTTGATAATTGTTCCCTGTATGGTTTTGACCATCGGTCTGCAAAAGTCATGGTGGAGTTTGAAATGGCTCGGGGGCTTCCTATGGAGGTATAATTGTGTTGGGGTTCACGGGTTTGGAGACAGAGGCTTGACTACTTTAGGGTACCTTTTAGATGTCATTTTTGTTAGCTTACGAGACATGTTCACTCACAATATCCGGAGCTTCATTCCTTGACACCGTCATGGCAGTCTCCTCTACCTGCAGATTCACATGATAAAAATTTGTTGGACCAGGCCGTGGTTTCTGATGAACGACCATTACAGCCTGGTAAGTTATCTCCACGACTTGGTTCCCCTATTCCTGTTATTCATGAAGATGAATTAGATATGATTCGAGATGTCGAGGCTATTTTGGACAAGAAACTTGCTTCGGGGGATATTGTCTTGAAATTGGGTAATGTAGGGGGTTTGACATCTTCGAATAGGTATGATTCCTCTTCTTATAAGTCTAAGGTATGTCGGGGGCTTTTTGGGGTAGGTTCTGTGCCGGTGGATGAATTTGTGGTTTCTGATAATCCTTCTGAGGAGAGGCGTAGAAGTGGGGAAGGCTACATTACAGAGGTTGTTAATTTGGTTCCTGATAACCTAGCTGATGTGGGTCAAAGAGATATTGAATTGGGTGGGGTTATTTTTGGGGAGGCTAGGTTAAATCCAGATCTTTCAGAGCGTGGGCCATTTACTTCTGAAGACTCTATTTTATTGGGAGATGCTGGTTACAAGACTTCTTACAGTGCTGAAGTTATCACCCCACTTCCGATTTATTCAAGAAACCCTTCTACAAACCCTCTGGTTCAATCAGTTAATTCTTCCAGATTCCAGAATGTTACTCTTAGGAAACCTAGGAAGACTGGCCGGAAGGGTAAGGTCATGGATTGTGGACTCGAACAGGGCTTTATACCTGTTTCTGAGAGGATACAATTGGGGAAGGAGATTATTGATCCTATTGATCATTCTGGGGATTTTGGAGGGAAACCAAGCATTTTGTCAGAATCTGAAAGGATTGATTTGGTGGAGGAGAATGTTGATACTGCTGATCTTACTGGGGGCCTTAGAGCTATTAACCCCTGTGATATTGTTCCTTAATGTTAATTTGTTCTCTTAACATTCGGGGTTTGGGGAGGGATGTGCGAGTTAGGGCTCTCTCAAACCTTATCACTACTACTCGCCCGAGTATACTTCTGTTGCAGGAAACAATGTGTGATGATATTACTGCGATTTCTAAAATTGCAGGGATTCTCATTGGATGGAAATTTCAGCTGTGGTTCGAATGGGTTGTCAAGGGGACTGTTGGTCGCTTGGGACCCTAGGGTCTATTCCTTTTTAGTATTTAAGACTTCCTGGGGTATACTGATGGAGGGTTCATGTAAATTCAATGATTTGCAGTTATCACTTTTAAATTGTTATGCCCCTTATAAAGATAGGGAATTTTTTTGGCTTGGATTGCAATCATCAGGGATTTTGAAGATGGAAAACATTGTGGCTGGGGATCTAAATTTCACTAGGCTGGCACAGGAAATTTGGGGCTCTAATGCCAAGCTGTATGTTTTGGCAAATTTATTTTCTGAGTTTCTTATCAATAATGATCTGATTGATGTTTGTACATGGGCCTTCACTCCTACGTGGTCCAATGGAAAAGGTGGTCATGAAGGCATCCACAAAGGACTAGATAAATTCCTTGTTAAAGCTACATTTCTAGAGTCATGTAACCGTACAGATCCTGGGTGGGTGAGAATAAGATTTCGGATCACTGGCCTGTCTTTTAACAGTTGGAGGACTGTGTAGTTCAACATAATTATCCCTACAAATTTGACTGCTCTTGGTTGACACATGAAGACTTTATACTTTATGTCAAGGATGTTTGGTTAAATACAAACAGTGATTTTGATTTAAATCCTGTGGACCTGTTCTGTTTAAAGTTGAAGGAGTTGAAAATGAAAGTTACATTTTGGATTCATACAAGGAAACAGTTGGATAGGCAGAATCTCATAAATGTGGAGAAACATTTGCAGGAACTATACTCTTTAAAGTTGGAGGTGCCTTTAGATAGTAATGGTCTTGAGCTTCTTAAGAAATTGGAAGCTGAGAAATAGAGTATTTTTTTAAATGAAGAGAAGGAATGGCGTCTAGGGAGTCGGGCATTGTGGGTGAATTATGGTGATAAAAATACAAGGCTTTTTCATACTTTTTCCTTGGCAAGGAGAAATAATAATACCATTTGGAAATTGTCGGATGAGGAGGGGATGGAAGTCATAGGCTTACAGGAACTATAGGGTTTAGCTAAGAAACATTTCAGTAAGTTCTATACTAATAATAGAAGCTGTGATTCATCATCACAACTAGAGGTGGCAAGACTCTATCCAAAATTCTTTGAGACTGAGGATGTTGAGGAATTATGTATGGAAGTCACATTGGAAGAGGTGGAAAGGACCCTTAAACTATTTTCCAAGGAGAAAAGTCCAGGGCCCGATGGCCGGACAGTTGATCTATTTCTGCATTTCTTTGATATCATGGGTGATGATATTTTGAGGATGGTGGAGTATACAAGGAAACAGGGGTACATCTTTGGTGCATTAAATTCTACTTTTATCACACTTATATCAAAGGTTAATGACCCTAAGACATTTGGAGACTTCAAACCTATTGCATTATGAAACTTTGCATATAAGATTGTTTCTAAGATTATTGTTGGACGTCTCAAGCCAGTTTTCTCTAAATATATCTCACCTGAACAATTTGTTTTTTTACAAGATCGCCAAATCCTTGATGTTGTTGGTATAACACAAGAGTTACTACATACTATCAAATGTAAGAAGCAGAGAGCAATTTTGCTTAAAATGGACTTAGAGAAGGCATATGACGGAGTCAATTGGGATTTTTTAAGGTTAGTCTTGATACAAATCGAAGTTCCAACACTAGCTATTAACTGGATCATGGCATGTGTGAATACTATGAGTATTGTTGTTCTTGTGAATGGTGCTCCCACATATTTTTTCAGTTGTTCCAAATGCATTCGACATGGATGCTCTATGTCTCCTTTATTATTTCTTTTGGTGATAGAAGGATTGAGTAGGCTGATCATACAAGCAAAATTTGAAGGCAAGATAAAAGGTATAAAAATTTCCAAGGATTTATATATGACTCATGTCCTTTTTGTAGATGATTTTTAATTGCTGGCAGTGACTCGGTGGAGGAATGGAGGTTGTTTCAAGGTATTATTGAACTCTTCTGTAAAGCCTCAGGAATGTGGGTCAGTTTGAAAAAATCTTGTTTTTTTGAGAATCTTATTGGAGAAGACAGATTGTTGGATATTCAAACTCTGTTGCCATATAAGTTCTATAAGATTACTGAGGGTTTCACCTATATTGGATTTCATCTTAATCCAAATGGGTATTTGATTAAAGATTGGGATTGGCTACTTAAAAAGTTTGAATCTAGAATTTCCCACTGGGCATATCGTCTGTTGTCTATTGGGGGTAAACTCACTTTGGTTATGACAGTGCTGATGGGAACCCCAGTATACTAGTTCTCATTACTTTCGGTGCCATGTTCAATGATCAACTCTTTAAGAAGACTTCTCTTTAATTTATTATGGACGGGTGGTCTGAAAAACGCTAGTTTATCTATGATTGGTTGGGAAATAATTTCATTACCATATATTTCTGGGGGATGGGGGATAAAGGACTTGACTGTTTTTAGTAAAGCACTTCGTTTGAAAAGTTTGTGGAGAGATATTTTCGGCAACTCACTCTGGTCAAAGGTCATACATCAGAAATATATTAAGGCTAAGATCTCTTACTGGTTGAGGAAGCCTAGAAAGAAGGTATGGGGGGTCTCTCCAATTTGGAATGGCTTTTTGAAAGTATATTGTTGGCTTGCTTTTGAACTTTGTTGGAAAGTTGGTAATGGAAATGAAGTTGATATAGGTGTTGATCCTATCCTGGGATTAAAAGAAACATATAAATTATCTTTTCATCTATTATATGTATTGAAGGAGGAAGGTCTGTTCACTTTGAATTCAATTGCCAAAAATGATTGGAGCGGTTATTGGTATAATGTTGTGGATTTGCAGTTGCCAGTTGATGTGGCTCATGAATGGGATACATATATTCAATGTCTAAATGTTGCAGGTGTCCGGTTGTGCTCTGAGGAGGATAAGGTGGTTTGGGGTGGTAATGACTCTACTAGCAGAGTGACTGCTAGCACTGCTTACAGCTGTATTATTAAATGGAGATGTATATTTCCCAATCACTGGTGGTATAAGAAAATTTGGCATTGGTATATGCCACAAAAGCTCAAATGTTTCATTTGGTTTGTGCTACAAGATTGGTTGAAGACTTGGGACAATCTATCCATTATGGGTTGGATAGGCCCTAGCTAATGTATTATGTGTAGATGTAGTATTGAATTAGCTACACATCTTTTTGTGGAATGTTCTTTTACTTTAAATTTATGGGAGAAAATCTATCAGATTTTGGGCATAAAAGAAAGATGGACTGGTTATAATGTTGATTCCTGTTTGAAAATATGGATAAAGAACTGTAAAGATCACCTGACTTTACCTATCTTTATTAGATGGGTTGTTTGGAGGGTGAGAAATAAGGCTACATTTGAGGATTGTACACCAAATTTGGATGGAACTTTTAATACTGTTTTGTGTCAATATTTACATTTTCAGAAGGAGAAGAAACTTCTGGTTCAGCGGAATATTGGGAATTTTCATCATATTGTAAATGATCCTGCATTATATTTTGATGGGGCAGCTAATTTGGGAAACTGTGGAGCAGGTGGGGTTATTTTTATAAATCAAGTTCACTATTTCACACTTCGCCTCAAATGTGGGAAAGGTACAAATATGAAGGCGGAACTATTGGCATTATGGTGTGTCTCCTGTGGAGCTAATCTCTTTGGATTAGTGAATGTGAAGATCTTTGGTGATTCAAGAGTTACCATAAAATGGGCTCGTGGTGAGTTTGACCTCAAGGTTTTGAACTTGGAAGGTTGGTGCAATAGAGTGAAGGGAGAACTTAGTACATTCAGATCAATGACTCTGGAACACATTTTCAGAGAATTTAACTCACAGGAAGATCAACTATCCAAGTTGGCTTTGGAGGGCAAGGATGACTACTTATATTGGGATGAATTTTGGGAGAACCAGTTGATTGATTCAGGCACTCTGTATTTCCTAGACTGATTTAGCTGAGTTCTCCTTTTTGACATAAGGATGATATGATATTTTGTTTTTTGTAAATTTAGGAAATATCGGAACTCTCTTTTGATGAGATGTTTTTGAAAACAACATTTCAATGTTGATATCATGTACTATTTGATTCTGAATTGAATAACAATAGTATGCTTTTTTTCGCGGGAAAAAAAAGTAAAATAATTGTTATTAAAAAACAAAAAAACAAAATAATAGATATTAAATGTAAATTAAAAATAAAATAACTGATATTAAAAATAATTGAAATAATTAATATTAAATATAAATAAAGAAGAAAATAATTGATATTAAAATTAGTTAGATAATTGTAAGTAAAGAAAAATAATGGTATGTCAACCCAACCAAAGTAAACATTTATGGCTATGGTTGAATTTTGTTTTCCCATGGTTTACTTTGGTTGACCATGGCTGGCCATGGTTAACCATGGTCAACCATGGTTGGACATGGCCATGGTTGACCAATCATGGTCAACCATGGTTAACCATGGTTGGCCAACCATTGATATTCAACCATGGCCATGGTTGGCCAACCATTGATATTCAACCATGGCCATGATTGGCCAACCATCATATTTTACTATGGTTGATTATGACATAAAAAAAAGTAAATAATATTAATTTGGTTGACTTTGGTATACCATTGTTGACTATGGTTGACCTAGTTTGGCCATAATTGACTATTAGTTGACCACGGTTGACTATGGTGGAATATGGTTCAATATGGTTGACTATGGTTGACCATGCTTGTCTTCATTTGTTGACTAAGGTGTACGTTTTTTAACTATGGTTGACTTTGTTTGATTATGGATGACCATGCTTGACCATGTTCGACTACGGTTGACTTTGGTTGGCCATAATTGAATTTGATTAACTGTGGTTGACCAAGGTTGATTATTGTTGACTTTGTTTAACTATGGTTGACTTTGGCTGACTAATTGACTATGGTTGACTACGATTGCACATGGTTGGATAAGGGTGACTTTGTTTTGTTGTAATGGACTATTTGTTGACCTTGTTTAACTTTTTTCTATGGTTGACTGATGTAATATCCCTCTTTTATGCCCTATTATTTTAATTGTAAATGAATATTGTACTTGTTTTCTCGTGAGGAGCTCAAGGAAAATGCCCCACCAGTAAACCTTTTAATTTAGGTGATTAAATCCTAAGTGGTAAAGTGTAAACTTAGGGGACTAAAGACGGTGACACAACTAAACGATGGGAAATGGAATCTACTAGGAGAGAGAGGTGAAATGGCTAGGAAGCCATGAGTGGTTGATCTTAGTCTTAAGTGTTAACTTAAGTTATGGTAGTCTTAAGGACCATCTTCATAGGACTGACTATTCGCCGCAAGCATCTGAGTAAGACCTATTATCCCTTTAGTAGTTAACTTTTACTGAATAAAAACTAAAGGAAAATAAGACCAAATAAAAGAATGTAGGGGAATTTTCTAAATATGTATATAAAAACTAAGTTTCTCCCTGATTCACCTTTAGCATAAGTGGGAGAAACATACGTATATATATACAAAGCCATTATGATAAATTAAGCATGCAAGGGTGGCATACTTTATATATGTGTGTGTGTGTGTGTGTATTGTATCTCCAATTCCATTAATGAATAATATGGACAAATTTATTTAAATCTAAAATGAGTATAGGAAAAAACCTAACTAGTGGTTAACATAATGGGAGGGATTCCTTCTTAAACCACTAAGTTAAGGTGTACCAAAGGGTAGAGACAACCTTGCTCTTTTTATGGATTAATGTCGCTTCCATGTCCCTTGATTGATGCCTGGCATTTATTAAGAGGACCTTTTATGGAGCTCGGCTTACCAAACCAACTCCCACGATTTACCTTTGGATCCTGTTTATTTATGATAAAATGGTGGTATTCTGGGAGGGTTTCTCGGTGAATTTGGTATCAAGTTACCATCCCTGATGTTATAGAACTCGACGAAGTAAGGCAAGGGGTTGCCATGTAATTCCTATAGTTGCAGCGTGAACTTCAAGAATGAAGGTAAAGGTTGTATAAATGCTTCCCACGATGAATGAGAGGGGGACACTTCTTTTGTTCTGAGGGATTGGGGAAAGAAACCCTACACTTTCATTTCCTCCACATCTTCGCTCATGGGGAGGAAGGCACCACATTCCAGATTTCCAATCATAGGAATAGAGTTGGATAGTTACCTATTTTTAAACTTATTGCAGGGTTTTTGGATAGGGTAGATCTGTGGCATGCTTTTGTTTTGGTGTTTTGAATGTGTATATGCAAGTTGTGATACCAACAGGGAAGGGACGGCTTAAATAGACCGATCCCAAGCATTTGCTCTTGAAACGTTTTTAAAACACTGCGTTAGTTTTCTATCTCGTATATATATATACCATTATGTTGGTTGTGATACCAATAGGGAAGGGACGGCTTAAATGGCCTGATCCCATGCATTTGCTTTCTCCGTGAAACGTTTTTAAAACATTGCGTTAGTTTTCTGTCTCGTATATAGATACCAATATGCTGGTTGTGATACCAATGGGAAAGGGACAAATTAAATAGCCCGATCCCAAGCATTGATTTCTCTATGTATGTTTTATACCAGCGTAGATTCAATGTGGAACTCTGGTTTACCTTGTATGCCAGCATAGATCAGTGCTGATCTCTGTGTTATGTTTATTACCAACGCAGATCCAGTATGGATCTCGGGTTTGCATTATGTGCAAGCATAGATCTATTTGTTACGTTTATTACCAGCGCAGATCTGGAATGGATCTCGGGTCTCTGTGTTACGTTTATTACCAACAAAAATCCAGTATGGATCTCGGGTTTGCATTGTGTGCAAGCATAGATCTATGTGTTACGTTTACATAGTATACCATCTTGAAAAAGGATAATATGTTTTAATTCATAATATATACATTTTATATACGGGTAACAGGATTTTTCAATTTGTATCATATATAAATTAGATATTATGATTGATGTATATATCTCTGTCATCGTGAAATGGTACGCCGTTTGGAAAGGGATAGAAGAATGTTAATTCGTGTTATATATATATATATATATATATATATATATATATGTTGTGATATATATATATATATATCCCTTCCCTCAGGAAATGGTACGCCATCTGGGAAAGGGTTAGGAGGATGTTAATTCATGTTATATATATGCTGTGATATATATATTCCTGTCTTGTGAAATGGTATACCATCTGGAAAAAGAATAGTAGAATTTTGAATTCGTAATATATATTAAGTCAGTATGTCACCTAGAAAAAGGTAATAGGTTTTAACTCGTGTTATATATATAATTAGACACTATGATTTATGTATTACATCTCCACCATCAGGGGAAGGGTTAGCTAAAAATTGGATCCCAAGTTTAGGATCTCCGTTTAATATTAAGTTTATACCAGCGTAATCTCATTTGATCTCTGTAAATCGTTATGATGATAGTTTTGAATTAAAGATGCTCTATATTAGAGAGGCTTGTGAAAATATAAATAAGCATTTACAACAATTGTTTTGCAAGATGTAACACTTTATTTGATTAATAGAATAAATTGTAACTTTTCTTTGTGGACGTAGCCCATGGATATGGGTGAACCACGTATATATTTGTCCCTTCTTATGTGTTTATTGTTATAAATTAGATGCATATACCTTTGAGTTCCTTTTGATATGAAAATTTATTTTATATCAATGGAGTAAGCATTTCATGAAGAATTAGAGATGCTATTTAAAAGTGGAAAGGAAATTCATAGAATTGTTGACTAAGGACCTTTGCATAAGTAGGTAAGGTTGGTAGGAATGATTAAAATAAGTGCTACGAATATCCTTTTCATGAATAACTAATCGTCATTCATTGATGCAAGGATGGAGGGCCTTTGGTCGTTAATATAAATGAATTCCATTATAATTTTTTCGGTTACGTCGTGGAGTTTTCATATGAGAACCTGCCTAGTGTTAATGCATGGATTTGTATACATTAAGTATCCTTTTCATGAATAACTAATCGTCATTGATTGATGCAAGGATGGAGGGCCTTTGGTCGTTAATATAAATGAATTCCATTATAATTTTTTCGGTTACGTCGTGGAGTTTTCATATGAGAACCTGCCTAGTGTTAATGCATGGATTTGTATACATTAAGTATATTCTTCTTACCTATATTAATGTTGAGATAAAGCTAGAAAAATGTATGGACCTATGAAATAATTAAGTGGGTGACGAAATAGACTATCTCATGAAATGTTTATGAACATAGCTTATAAACTAAGTAGTCAATGTGAAAAGTTTTAAAAATTTAATAAAATTATTGACTTGGATTTTGGGTGTGTTACATATGGTATCAGAGCAGAAGTTACAACACTTGGGCCTATTTGGGCATCGCCTCTTATAGTGTCTTATTGAGAAAAACTCTAGTATGCAATATCGTGGAGTAGAACAAATTCGTATCCATGGATCCATGGGATAGGGGTGCCACTAGCTATATTCCCATGTCATGAATCCAACGAGCTTGGTCGTTCGTCCATCGGAGTCCTAGTTTTTATTTTATGGTGAGTTTCCATTCACATCTAAAAATTCTTTAAGGACATTTGGTAAATTTGTCACAAGGCATATAAACCAAACCATTTGACTTTTTTTAATCTGTGAGCTTTTGGATGTTTGTTTGGGATAGGAATACATTGGCACACTCTCCATGGGACATCAAGGTAGGGTTTTCAAAATTTCACCCTTGAATTCAAAAGTTGCATTCCCTATTATTGAGAAAAACCCTAGCTTAAGAAATTTTCGAGTACATCATGTTGGCCATGGAACCATGGGATAGGGTTTCCCCTAGATGGATTCACATGTCACGAATCTGACGGGACCATCCTTTCATTCATCAGAGTGTTGGTTTTCATTTTATCATGAGTTGAAACTCGCATCCAAAAGTCATTAAAGGACATTTGGCGAATTTGTCACAGGACATATAATCCAAACCGTTCGATATTTTTAAAACCCATAACTTGCTGCATGTTTGTTTTGGAAAAGAATACATGGACACTCTCCATGGGACATTATGGCAAGGTTTTAAAAATTTTACCCACGAATCCAAAAGTTGCATTATCTATTACTGAGCAAAGCCCTAGTTAATGCATATCATGATTTTTGGGTAGAGTGTATATATTTTTTGATTGAATTTATGATAATATTGATTTATGTCTATGATCCATGTTTTTGCAAGACCATTTGGAAGACTAACACATAATGTTATATATTTGGGGAACCACCAAGTTTGTTTGAAGAATGCACAAGGAGGTCTTCAAGGCAATTGGAATAGACAAAGTAGGTGTTGGAGGAACCCTTTGGGCCCTCTTGATGTCATTATATATTAATTAGATATAATTATATCCTTAACTAAGCACAGTTGGAGCGGGTATAACCCCTCCAACCACTCCATATGTTGTAAGAATATATCCTTCAAGATGAATGCAAATCGGTTGAGTATTTGGCCCAATATCTCTTCTTTGTTGATGGTTGATGCATATGCTTGATGTTTGTCTCTGCTTGAATTTCATGTGTTCTCGACAACACAACATTGGCCTCGTTGCCTCTCCCATCTGGTTTGGGTGACAACAGCAGGGGATGGGAGTGGTTAGAACTTGGAAGAGAACGTGAGATGTTTGTGCAAGATACCTGCAAGAAATTTTAAAGGTAGCTCATTTGCAATGCTCTTATAATTATGATTGTGTTCATGAGGTAATGGATGAGCTAATACTCTGAAACTGTATGCACTCTGGTCAATGATTGGTGGTTGAGTTGGATTGATATTTAGAGCATGGGAGAATGGTGCTATTAGTAATCGTGATTAATCTTCTCAAATCGTGATGATATTGCTAATAGTAATGGTGCATAAAATGGCTTGAAGATTAATCTTCTCAAATCGTGATGATATTGCTAATAATTTAAACCTAGAATCACCATTAGTTGGAATGCTTGGAATGATAACTAGATGATGGAAATATGATCCATGACAATAGACGATATGGAACTGGCAGCCATTTAAAAGGGACTGACCGTTCTCTAAAAACCAGTGTCCACATTGTAGATGCTTTATTATTAACACAGTCTTATCAGTCCAAATTTGGCCACCATAAAAACGAACGGCCAAACCCATGTGCTAGTCGACCACTACATAGTGACAAATCACATAATTGCTTGGCGACAAGTCTATGAAAGAAGTCACCAATGTGTGCATATTATTTCTTTAAAAGCAAAACCCAGTTGATGGATTGGCTATCTAATGAAGTGGGAGCGATGAATTTGTGTAATAACATGTCGGAATAGTCTATTTCTACAGTTATAATTGTGAAAAGGACGTCGACTAATTCAAATAAATTTAAACTCTATAAACAATTGAAAGAAGGATGACAATATGGTGTTTGATTACCATATTGACATTGATCTTTTGTAAATAAAGTAAAATAAAAGTAAATTAAAAGTAAAATAAAAATAAAGTAAATAAAATAAAAGTAAAATAAAGTAAGGTAAAGTAAATAAAGTAAAAAATAAAAATAAAAGTAAAGTAAAGTAAATAAAGTAAAAATAAATAAAGTAAAGTAAAATAAAGAAATAAAATAGAATAAAAAATAAAATAAAGAAATAAAATAAAATAAAATAAAGTAAAATAAGAAAAATAATAATTAAATTAAATTAAATAAAAATAAAGTAAATAAAATAAATAAATATAAGTGAAAAAAAAACTTAAATAAATAAAATAGTAAAATATATTAAATAAAAATAAAAAAATAAATTAAAAAAAATGTAAAAAAATTAAAGATAATTAAAATAATTGATATTAAAAGTAAATTCAGAATAAAATAATTAATTAATATTAAAGAAAAGTAAAATAATTGTTATTAAAAACCATAAAAGTAAAATAATAGATATTAAATGTAAATTAAAAATAAAATAATTGATATTAAAAATAATTGAAATAATTAATATTAAATATAAATCAAGAAGAAAATAATTGATATTAAAATTAATTAAATAAATGTAAGTAAAGAAAAATAATGGTAAGTCAACCCAACCAAAGTCAACATTTATGGTTATGGTTGAATTTTGTTTTCCCATGGTTTACTTTGGTTGACCATGGCTTGGCTGGCCATGGCCAACCATGGTCATCCATGGCCAACCATGGTTAACCATGGCCATGGCCTGGCCAACCATGGTCAACCATGGTTGGCCAACCATTGATATTCAACCGTGGCCATGGTTGGCCATGGTTGGCCAACCATCATTTTTTACTATGGTTAATTATGACATAAAAAATAAAGTAAATAATATTAATTTGGTTGAATTTGGTAAACCATTGTTGACTATGTTTGACCTAGTTTGGCCATAATTGACTATTATTTGACCATGGTTGACTATGATAGAATATGGTTCAATCTGGTTGACTATGGTTGACCATGCTTGTCTTCATTTGTCGATTAAGGTGTACGTTGTTTAACTATGGTTGAATTTGTTTGATTATGGATGACCCTACTTGACCATGTTCGAATACGGTTGACTTTGGTCGGCCATAATTGAATTTGATTAACTGTGGTTGACCATGGTTGATTATTGTTGACTTTGTTTAACTATAGTTCACTTTGGGTGACTAGTTGACTATGGTTGACTACGATTGCACATGGTTGGCTAAGGGTGACTTTGTTTTGTCGTAATTGACTATTGGTTGACCTTGTTTAACGTGTGTCTATGGTTGATTGATGTAATATCCCTCTTTTATGTTGTATTATTTTAATTGTAAATGAATATTGTACTTGTTTTCTGGTGAGGAGTTCAAGGCCAAGGCCCCACAATTAAACCTTTTAAGTTAGGTAATTAACTCCTAAGTGGTAAAGTGTAAACTTAGGAGACTAAAGACGGTGACGCAACTAAACGATGGGCAATGGAATCTACTAGGAGAGAGAGGTGAAATGGCTAGGAAGCCATGAGTGGTTGAACTTAATCTTAAGTGTTAACTTAAGTTGTGGTAGTCTTAAGGACCATCTTCATAGGACTGACTATTCACCGCAAGCATCCAAGTAAGACCTATGATCCCTTTAGTAGTTAACTTTTATTGAATAAAAACTAAAGGAAAATAAGACCAAATAAAAGAATGTCGGGGAATTTTTTAAATATGTATATAAAAACTAAGTTTCTCCCTGATTCACCTTTAGCATAAGTGGGAGAAACATAAGTACATATATACAAAGTCATTATGATAAATTAAGCATGCAAGGGTGGCATACTTTATATATATATATGTATGTATGTATGTATGTATGTATGTATTGTATCTAGAATTCCATTAATGAATAATATGGAAAAAAGTATTTAAATATAAAATGAGTAAAGGAAAAAACCTAACTAGTGGTTAACATAATGGGAGGGATTCCTTCTTAAACCACCAAGTTAAGGCATACCAAAGTTAGAGACAACCTTGCTCTTTTTATGGATTAATGTCACGGCCATGTCCCTTGATTAATGCTTGGCATTTATTAAGATGACCTTTTATGGAGCTCGACTTACCAAACCAACTCCCACGATTTACCTTTGGATCCTGTTTATTTATGATAAAATGTTGGTATTCTGCGAGAGTTTCTCGGTGAATTTGGTATCAAGTTACCATCCCTGATGTTATAGAATTTGACGTAGTCAGGGGAGGGGTTTCCACGTAATTCATGTAGTTACAGCGTGAACTTCAAGAATGAAGGTAAAGGTTGTATAAATGCTTCCCACGATGAACGAGAGGGGGACACTTCTTTTGTTCTGAGGGATTGGGGAAAGAAACCCTATGCTTTCATCTCCTCCACGTCTTCATTCACGGGGAGGAAGGCACCACATTCCATATTTCCAATCATAGGAACAGAGTTGGATAGTTACCTATTTTTAAACTTATTGCAGGGTTTTTGGATAGGGTAGATCTGTGGCATGCTTTGTTTTGGTGTTTTGAATGTGTAGATGCAGGTTGTGATACCAATGGGGAAGGTACGGATTAAATAGCCTGATCCCAAGCATTTGCTTTCTTCGTGAAACCTTTTTAAAACATTGCATTAGTTTATTGTCCCGTATATATATATACCAGTATGATGGTTGTGATACCAATGGGGAAGGGATGGATTAAATAGCTCGATCCCAAGCATTTGCTTTCTCCTTGAAATGTTTTTAAAACACTGCATTAGTTTTATGTCTTGTATATATATACCAATATGTTGGTTGTGATATCAATGGGGAAGGGACGGCTTAAATATCCCGATCCCAAGCATTGATTTCTCTATGTATGTTTTATACCAGCGTAGATTCAGTGTGGATCTCTGGTTTACCTTGTATGCCAGCATAGATCAGTGCAGATCTCTGTGTTACATTTATTACCAACGAAGATCCAGTATGGAAATCGGGTTTGCATTGTGTGCAAGCATAGATCTACGTGTTACGTTTATTACCAGTGCAGATCCGGAATGGATCTCGGGTCTCTGTGTTACGTTTATTACCAACACGGATCTAGTATGGATCTCAGGTTTGCATTGTGTGCAAGCATAGATATTTGTATTACGTTTACATAGTATACCATCTGGAAAAAGGATAATAGGTTTTAATTCGTAATATATACATTTTATATACGAGTAGCAGTATTTTTCAATTTGTGTCATATATAATTAGATATTATAATTGATGTATATATCTCTATCATCGTGAAATGGTACGCCATCTGGAAAGGGATAAAAGAATGTTAATTCGTGTTATATATATATATATATATATATATATATATATATATATATATATATTCCTGCCCTCGGGAAATGGTATGCCATCTAGGAAAGGGATAGCAGGATGTTAATTCGTGTTATATATATGTTGTGATATATATATTCCTGTCTCGTGAAATGGTATACCATCTGGAAAAAGAATAGTAGAATTTTTAATTTGTAATATATATTAAGTCAGTATGTCACCTAGAAAAATGTAATAGGTTTTAACTCGTGTTATATATATAATTAGATACTATGATTTATGTATTACATCTCTGCCATCGGGAAAGGGTATTCCATCAGGGGAAGGGTTAGCTAAAAACTGGATCCCAAGTTTAGGACTCCGTTTAATATTAAGTTTATACCAACGTAATCTCATTTGATCTTTGTAAATCATTCTGATGATAGTTTTGAATTAGAGATGCTCTATATTAGAGAGTCTTGTGAAAATATAAATAAGCATTTACAACAATTGTTTTTCAAGATGTAACACTCTATTTGATTAATAGAATACATTGTGACTTTTCTTTGTGGACGTAGCCCATGGATATGGGTGAACCACGTATATATTTGTCCCTTCTTATGTGTTTATTGTTGTAAATTAGATGCATATACCTTTGAGTTCCTTTTGATATGAAAATTTATTTTATATCAATGGAGTAAGCATTTCATGAAGAATTAGAGATGTTATTTAAAAGTGGAAAGGAAATTCATAGAATTGTTGACTAAGGACCTTTGCATAAGTAGGTAAGGTTGGTAGGAATGATTAAAATAAGTGCTATGAATATCATTTTCATGAATAACTAATCGTTATTGATTGATGCAAGGATGGTGGACCTTTGGTCCTTAATATAAATGAATTCCATTATAATTTTTTCGGTTACATCATGTAGTTTTCATATGAGAACCTGCCTGGTGTTAATGCATGGATTTGTATACACTAAGTATATTCAGTGTGTATTCTTCTTACCTATATTAATGTTGAGATAAAGCTAGAAAAAGGTATGGATCTATGAAATAATTAAGTGGATGAAAAAATAGACTATCTCATGAAGTGTTTATGAACATAGCTTATAAACTAAGTAGTCAATGTGAAAAGTTTCAAAAATTTAATAAAATTACTGACTTGGATTTTGGGATGTGTTACATATGGTATCAAAGCAGAAGTTACAACACTCAGGCCTATTTGGGTTCAACATGAGGAGAAGAATATAAGTTGGATGGACTAATGAAGGGACTCTACTTGTAAGACGCAATAGGAAAAAAAATTCATTTCAAAGATTCGGTAAGAGGTAAACAATAAGCCGTCTGTGAGGTATGGGTAAGTAGTTCCATTATGCTTATTTCTGAAACATTATGTTTAAAGCTAACGAATGAAATTCAGATTCAAGCATATTCCGCAAGAAGTGTTTATATATAATGCTTTAGAATGACGATAGATTGAGGTGTCTAAGATTATAATGGTTTTTGATGCACACATAAGATAGGTGTGTTGGATAAAGATGAGTAGAATAGCTATGATGAATTAACATTATTCTGCAGATTGGTCATACGATAAGAAATGATAGATCATGAGAAAAGTATAATAATATTATGTTCGACCGACCTTACAAAAGATGAAAAGTAATTATTACGGTTACATAAAAGATGAATAGTATGTTTGGTTAAATAAATTATTATAGAAAGTTGATCCCAGTAAATATATAAAGTTTTTTATCAAAGATAAGTAATAACGACAATTAGCTTTGGCATTAGTTTGATAATTGGAGAAGGTTGAAAGTAATATACTAGTTTATAAATAGTATCCTATTTTCTGGAAGAAATATTACAATTCAAAAAACAAAAATTAGAATGATAGATCGATTTAAATGATTCTAATACTTTTTGGAAAAATTTTGAAGTATCACATCATGTTTTGTTGTTTATTGTACTTAAGTAATTGAACTTTAAGCTAGTACTCAAAGGGTAGCAATTTCTTAGTAAGATTTCATAGCCTAATGGATAGGAAGGTAGATGCAATCACAGAGTTAAGGAATGTATGTTAAAGAATTATTATCTTAAAGCAAATGAACAATTCATAGAGAAGTAAATTGTTTGGATATAGGATGTTAGACAATATCGTGAATAATGATTTTATACTGATAGTTGAATTTCCTTTTTTGTATGTGTAGAGAAAGGTTTGTCAAAATGTACTTATCCATGAATATATTGATTCAATGACCATGATCACTAATGGGTTGACTATTTGTAACAAAGACCAAGAAAAAGTGTTATGCTCCATCTTCCTTGTATAATAGATGAGGATGTGGAAATTTATGGCGAGATATGTAAATTACCTTGACCAATAAAGGAATGTGGGTTAAAAACTGTAAGCATAGGAGTTATACTTCCTTCTGGTATTATAAATTTTGTTGACATACTGAAAATAGAAGTTGGGTTAAAAAAATTTATTTTTGAGAAGAAATGTAAAGATCTTCTAGAAATTTTCTCGATGTATAGATATACAGAAAATTGTTTTGCAAAAGTCTTGTAGATTGTCATAGACGCAAGTTGAAAACAGTTGAGTAAGGAAAAATATGACCATTGAAAGTATTGAAAAGGTTGTAAAACTTATCGGGAGGATACGCTATTTTTATTAATAAGAAGACCAAGGTTAATGAGAAGAGATTTATAATTGCTATGTGCTAACATTGTAGTTCATGCCATTAGGTATGATTAATGAAAACAATAAATCAAAGTAAGAATGAGGATTTCACTTCATTGTGTATATCCAAGTATGAAGAATGATTCTTCTTATTATTATGTTTAAGAAAAGTGTTAAGTTTAAACCAAATAGACAAGCAAGATCATTAAAAGAAACATAATCACAAGATAGACACAGAATATACCCTGGGAAACCCTCATGGGGTAGAAAACCCAGCAAAGCTTTCCTCAATAAGATGATCAACCAAAATACAAGATGTGCTCCTTCCTTCTTTGTCTCCTTAGCAGATCTCCCAGACAAGTGCGCACTCTTCCACAAGTGAGTGAATGATCTAATGAGGAGTTCACCTCTCTTATTTATATTGACTCCCAACTGACTAAAAGACCTAATGGGGCCGACCTCTCCTGGAGAAGTCTAATAACCCCAAAAGTATAACCACAGGGCCGACCCCCACATGGTGGGTCTAATAACCCTAGTTAATACAAACCCTCGGAGGAATAAACATCTCCGGATACATAATAGGGTTACCTCGGAGGGATGAAACATCTCCGGAATAATAAAGTACAAATATAATATTCTTTGAAGTTACAATATTCAACACTCCCCCTTAACGAGAAGGATATTATAACAGCATCTGCAGGAGCAAGGAGTCACTATACATGATACATCTATAAATCATCGGAAGCTTTCTTCAATTTGTCTTCATCAGTAACTCAAACAGTTACTGGTACATCAATGTCAACATCAACATCAACATCACACGATCAGCAGCATCGTCATCACACGATCAGCAGCATCGTCATCACACGATCAGCATTAGTACAAGTATTCATGCTAATACAAGTGACCATATAAACAATACGAGTATCCTACCGATACAAGTAGCCACATCATCAATACAAGTATCCATACCGATACAAGTAATCACATCATCAATACAAGTATCCTACCGATACAAGTAACCACATCATCAATACAAGTATCCTACCGATACAAGTAACCACATCATCAATACAAGTATCCTATCGATACAAGTAACCACATCATCAATACAAGTATCCTACCGATACAAGTAACCACATCATCAATACAAGTATCCTATCGATACAAGTAACCACATCATCAATACAAGTATCCTATCGATACAAGTAACCACATCAAAAATCACTTTCTCGGAGACCATACGTCTATGGATCAATTCAAGGACCGAAGTTCGGGGATGATACAATCCCCACTTCTCGGAGACCATATGTCTACGGATCAATTCAGGGACTGAAGTCCGGGGATGATACAATCCCCACTTCTCGGAGACCATACGTCTACGGATCAATTCAGGGACCGAATTCCGGGGATGATACAATCCCCACTTCTCGGAGACCACACGTCTACGGATCAATTCAGGGACCGAAGTCCGGGGATGATACAATCCCCACTTCTCGGAGACCACACGTCTACGGATCAATTCAGGGACCGAAGTCCGGGGATGATACAATCCCCACTTCCCGGAGACCACACGTCTGCGGATCAATTCAGGGACCGAAGTCCGGGGATGATACAATCCCCACTTCTCGGAGACCTCACATCTACGGCTCTCTTTAGGACTGAAAGTCCAGGGATGATCCAATCCCCTCAACTGTCCACTAAGGACTTCATTCTCGGAGACCTCACATCTACGGCTCTCTTTAGGACTGAAAGTCCAGGGATGATCCAATCCCCTCAACTATCCACTAAGGACTTCATTCTCGGAGACCTCACATCTACGGCTCTCTTTAGGACTGAAAGTCCAGGGATGATCCAATCCCCTCAACTGTCCACTAAGGACTTCATTCTCGGAGACCTCACGTCTACGGCTCTCTTTAGGACTGAAAGTCCAGGGATGATCCAATCCCCTCAACTGTCCACTAAGGACTTCATTCTCGGAGACCTCACGTCTACGACTCTCTTTAGGACTGAAAGTCCAGGGATGATCCAATCCCCTCCTGTATTCTCATCTATACAGGTACAAATATCCAAGAGCATGTATCACATCAAAAAATGTATACATCATTAATCAAAACATGTATACATCACACCAAAACATGTATACATCTACCATGTATTCTCACTAATACATCTAATCATCAAAACATGTATACATCACATCAAAACATGTATACATCTAGCATGTATTCTTACTAATACATCTAATCATCAAAACATGTATACATCACATCAAAACATGTATACATCTAGCATGTATTCTTACTAATACATCTAATCATCAAAACATGTATACATCATACCAAAACATGTATACATCTAGCATGTATCAAAACATGTATCCATAAAAATAGAAGATATGTAAGAGTTCTAAATCTAAATAATTGTAAGTAGCTAAGTGCAACAATACAAAATTGTTATCAAATACTATACTACTCCCCCTTTCGAGGAGGGTCCTTCTGGACTATACCAAGCATGTCTCGGAAGTATTCAAACTTTACTCGAGACAGAGGTTTAGTCAAGATATCGGCAATCTGATCCTCAGTGCTTATATACTCGAGCTTGATGGCTCCTCTCTGGACCATGTCTCGTATATAGAAGTAACGGATCTCAATGTGTTTTGACTTATCATGGAACACAGGATTTTCAGTCATCTTAATACAGCTTTGATTATCACACATAATCACAGTGGGATCCATTTCAAGTCAAAAATTCCAGATAAAAGTTTTCGAAGCCACACTGCTTCACAGCTGGCAGAGCAAGCGGCTATATATTCTGCTTCAGCAGTACTGAGGGCCACACTAGATTGTTTCTTGCTGAACCAGGAGATCATGGCAGATCCAAGACCATAACATCCGCCTGAGGTACTTTTTCTGTCTGAGACACTACCTGCCCAATCATAATCTGAGTAACCATGTAACTTGAGTTCATTACCTGCAAGATAGTATAGGCCAAAGTCCACTGTACCTTTTAGGTACCTCATTATATGCTTTGCAGCTATAAGGTGAACCTTTCTAGGTTCTACTAGATACTGACTTAGGGTATTTACGACAAAGCATATATCCGGCCTAGTATTTGTCAAATACATCAATGATCCAATAATTTGTCTATATAGGGTTATGTCCACTAGTTCTGATGAATCATTAACTAATAGTTTCATGTTGGAGTCCATGGGAGTGGTCATGGCTTTACACTCCAACATATCAAATCTTTTGAGAATCTCCACAGTATACTTACCTTGATTTAGAAAGATTCCTTTTGGCTCTTGCCACACTTCTAGGCCTAAGAAGTAGTGCATTAATCCGATATCTTTCATTTCGAACTCTGAAGAAAGCTTCTTCTTGCTTTCAATAATTTGATTCTCATTTCCGGTTAGAAATAGATCATCTACATATAATAGCAATATAACAGGTTCATCATCCATCACTTTAAGATAAAGATTGGGGTCAGCTTTACTTTTGGTAAAGCCCATGCTTGTTAAGAAACTGTCAATCCTTCCGTACCAAGCCCTGGGAGCTTGCTTCAATCCATATAGTGCCTTTTTCAGTTTGCATACATGGGTCCTTCCGTCTTTGACCTCAAAACCTTGAGGTTGTTCTATGTATACTTCTTCTTCAATTACACCATTCAGAAAAGCTGTCTTAACATCCATTTGATGCAATTTCCATTTCATCATGGATGCAAGTGCCATGATAGTTCTGATTGAAGTATACCTAGCAACAGGTGCAAAAGTTTCTTCATAGTCAATTCCCTCCTTTTGAGAGAATCCTCTGGCTACAAACCTTGCCTTGTATTTTTCAATGCTACCATCTGCAGCATGTTTTATCTTGAAAATCCATTTGGAAGAAACCACACTTTTATCTCTTGGTTTGGGGACTATATCCCAAACATCATTTTTCATTATCGACTGATATTCTTCTGTCATTGCTTATACCCATTCTTTCTTTTGAGCTGCCTCTTCATTTCTAGGTCTTTTATTGTGAGACCTTTCTTCCTCTACTTCTTCTTCTTCACTATCATCTTCTGCAAGATGTGCTTGGTGTCTTTTGTAGTGAGTACCCTTTTTCTTCTGTAGAGGGAAATCTCTAGCAATGTGTCCTATTTTGTGACAATAAAAGCACTGGAAAGAAGAGTAATCTCTTCTTTGAGTAGTTCCTCTTTTCTTCTGAAATCTGTGAGGAGGATGAGACTCCTTGTGACTACCCTTTTTAGAGTAGGATTGATTCCTTCTTCTTTTGGTGTGGGTGGCCAAGGCTTGGTCATCCTCTTTGAGCAAGGCTTCTCGATTTGCAACCCTAGCCTCCTCTTGTACACAATCCTCCCAAACTACATCAAACTTCATACTTTCTTTTCTGGCACACATAGTTTGAATGAATGACTCCCAAGGTCTAGTGAGACCATTTAGAGCTGTCATCACAAGTTCATCTTCATCAAGAGTATCACCAATGGCATCTAGTTGCTCCTTGATTAGAGAGACTCTTGAGAAGTAGTCTTGAATGGATTCTCCTTTGTGCATCTTGGTACTCTTCAACTGAGTCCTTAGATTCATCTTCCTATTGATGTTCTTTCCTTCATACATTCTTCCTAGGGCATCATACATTTCCTTTGGAGTCTTCTTGGAAGCCACTTGGGGAATCAAGTGGTCTTTAATAGAATCAGCTATGATTCTATTTGCCCTAATCAAATCCTTCCTGTGTTTTTCTTTGGCTTCATCTTCTTCTGGTTCTGCAACTTCCTCCTTGATATAATGAGCAAGATCATTCTCCTCAAGAATGAGACCAATTCTGTATTTCCATGCCCGGAAATTTTCTATACCTTCTAGCTTGTCTTCAAGCTTAGTGTTTGGAGCCATCTTCTCTTGGGGGAGTCCAAGAGACAGAGTAGACTTACCTGGAAAGTTACTTTTCACTTTTCCGGAATCTGGAACAGAATTTATTGCACTTTTGGTAGAATTAGGGTTTGACTTTCCCGGAGTTCTACCCAACCAAAAAGTTCGATCTATAGCTCAAAAGAATGCTCTTGAGAAGGGCTATCCAGCCATGTAATCAGAATTCAAAAATTCCAACTTTTTTCTGAAACCAAATTTTGACGTATCTCACTTTTGGTAGAATTAGGGTTTGGATTTCCCGGAGTTCTACCCAACCAAAAAGTTCGATCTATAGCTAAAAAGAAAGGTATTGAAAAGAGATATCCAGCCATGCAACCAAAAATCAATAATACCAAATTTGGGCTGAAACCCTAACTTCACCGGAGAGAGAGAGAGGTATTCTTACCTTGTGAAAGATGTCCTATTCAGTCTAGCTCTGATACCATGTTAAGTTTAAACCAAATAGACAAGCAAGATCACTGAAAGAAACATAATCACAAGATAGACACAGAATATACCCTGGGAAACCCTCATGGGGTAGAAAACCCAGCAAAGCTTTCCTCAATAAGATGATCAACCAAAATACAAGATGTGCTCCTTCCTTCTTTGTCTCCTTAGCAGATCTCCCAGACAAGTGCGCACTCTTCCACAAGTGAGTGAATGATCTAATGAGGAGTTCACCTCTCTTATTTATACTGACTCCCAACTGACTAAAAGACCTAATGGGGCCGACTTCTCCTGGAGAAGTCTAATAACCCAAAAGTATAACCACAGGGCCGACCCCCACATGGTGGGTCTAATAAACCTAGTTAATACAAACCCTCGGAGGAATAAACATCTCCGGATACATAATAGGGTTACCTCGGAGGGATGAAACATCTCCGGAATAATAAAGTACAAATATAATATTCTTTGAAGTTACAATATTCAACAAAAAGATTTCTTACAGTTTCGACTTTGTTATATAAAGTGGTACTAACAAGAGAATTTGACAGATTGACAATATCTGCGGGACTTGTTGGAAGAGAAGAGCATGATGCATTATGTATAAAAGTATGGTAAGCATATTGTCAAAGTCTGACTGGCGATCAAAGACTCATGTAAAGGTATACGAAAGCATGAGTAAGAATTTTTAAGTAAATAGGTGAACCTATTTGATGTTATTATGTTGCATGTTGTGATTAACAAAAATGCAAGAAATAATGAAATGATCATTATTAATAAAGCTTTCCTGGACTCAAGTGAGGGGGCTTGAGGTGAAAAGAAATTTTCTTGGACTCAAGCGGGAAGTTGAGTGGAAAAGAGAACACCAAGTGGATAAATTGATGATCCATCTCTACCTTGCTAAAAGAAATTTCTTGGACTCAAGCGAGAGCTTGAGTAGAAAATATTCCTGGACTCAAGCGAGAGCTTGAGTGGAAAATATTCCTGGACTCAAGCCTATGGGGGGGGGGGGCTTGAGTGGAAAAGAGAAAAGAGTCTGTGAAGTCAATGGCAAGACCTAGGCACAAAAAATTTAACATCTGGAAGACAAGATGTTTTTTGATGTTTTTGAGGAGGAAAATTTTTGACTAGCAATCAAAAGAGGAGTACTCTCAAAATATTATCTCGTAAGTCCACACGAAAATTGGTGACAGAACTCGAGGGAGAGTTTTGTGTTCAACAGAGGGTTGCTGAAGTTCCAAACTCAAGGGAGAGTTTGGTGATCAAAAAAATGTTGTTGAAAGTTTTTCACCTTCATGATGTGACAATAAAGCACATATTAAAGAATTGTCGAGTAATTAGGCTATTGAATGTTCTAATGTGTGAATATTATTAACACAAATAAAACTTGAGTAAGCAAAATTTCCTCAAGGGAGAGGATGAATGATGAATTTTAAAAGTTTACTACTTGAAATTATGTGAAATAGATGATGCTAACTTGTGAATGAAAGAGGTGTCTACCTCAAGTTGAGGACTTGTTAAAGCGTCCAAGTAATTGGACGTAAAAGACGTCCTCCAAAAGATAAGTAAATCTGGATTACTTATGAATTCTTTTGAATTTTATAGAAAAATAATCTTGTATTATGTTTTCTTATGATGATTAAAGTACAAACAAAGGCTAGAAGATGTACGATGAATAACAAATGTTGTATTGCAAAAGGGCTCATTGTTTATGTTCTGATTTGGATTATGGATTTATGATGTGTTATACTGAGCAAATTTCGAAAGATCCGATTTTGTTGCACAAAAGTGCAGGTTATGAGTGATAACAGCTTATGGGAATCGTGAAAGTTTGAAGATGATCAAAATAGAGATGACAAAGTGAGCAAAAGATGACTTAAGAGTGGAAGACAAACTGTTGAAAAACATGTACACCAAGGACGGTGTTATTTTTAAGGGGAGGAGGATGTAATATCCCTCTTTTATGCCCTATTATTTTAATTGTAAATGAATATTGTACTTGTTTTCTGGTGAGGATCTCAAGGCCAAGGCCCCACTAGTAAACCTTGTATGTTAGGTGATTAACTCCTAAGTGGTAAGGTGTAAACTTAGGGTACATAAGACGATGACGCAACTAAACGACGGGCAATGGAATCTACTAGGAGAGAGAGGTGAAATGGCTAGGAAGCCATGAGTGGTTGAACTTAGTCTTAAGTGTTAACTTAAGTTATGGTAGTCTTAAGGACCATCTTCATAGGATTGACTATTCGCCGCAAGCATCTAAGTAAGACCTATGATCCCTTTAGTAGTTAAATTTTATTGAATAAAAACTAAAGGAAAATAAGACCAAATAAAAGAATGTCGGGGAATTTTCTAAATATGTATATAAAAACTAAGTTACTCCCTTACTCACCTTTAGCATAAGTGGGAGAAACATAAGTATATATATACAAAGTAATTATGATAAGTTAAGCATGCAAGAGTGGCATACTTTATATATATAAGGGTTGGATTCAAGTCTGCATGCAAGGGTTGGATTCAAGTTTGCAATGGTTGACTTTGGTTGACCATGGTCAACCATTCTTGACTATGGTTGGCTTTGGTTGACCATGGTTAACTATGGTTAACTTTGGTTGCCATGGTTGACTATGGTTAGCTTTAGTTGGCCATGTTTGACTATGGTTGACCATTTTTTACTATGGTTGTCTTTGGTTGAATATGGTTGACTTTCATTGACTATGGTTAACGACGGTTAACTGTGGTTGACTAATTTAGTATGGTCGACTATGGTTTCCCATGGTTGACTATGGTTGGCCATGTTGACCATGGTTGAATTTCATTAACATTAGTTAATCATTGTTGACTATGGTTGACCTATTTTGGCCATAATTGACTATTGGTTGACCATGGTTGACTATGGTGGAATATGGTTCGATATGGTTGACCATGGTTGACTTTGGTTGACTATGGTTGGCTATGGCTGACTGAGGTTTACATTGTTTAACTATGGTTGAATTTGTTTGATTATGGATGACTATGGTTGACCATGCTTGACCATGTTCAACTATGGTTGACTTTGGTTGGCCATAATTGACTTCAGTTGACTATGGTTGACCATGGTTGACTATTGTTAACTTTGTTTAATATGGTTGTGACTAATTGACTATGGTTGACTATGATTTCCCATGGTTGGCTAAGGGTGACTTTGTTTTGCTGTAATTGATTCGTTGACCATAGTCAATCATAGTCGACCATGGTTAATAATAATAATATATTATTATTATTATTATTACTTAGCAACAATGGTTATCGATGGGAATCCATAGTCAACGATGGTCAACCATATGGTTAATTATGGTTGACTTTTGTTGACCATGGTTGACTTGTTTAACCATGGCCAACCATGGTTGACGATGGTTGACTATGGTCGACCATGGTTGACCATGGTTAACTTTGGTTGACCATAGTTGAATATGGTTGACCATGGTTGGTTATTGTTGACCATGGTCAACCATAATTAATAGACAACCATGGTTTATAAGAATAATATTATTATTTTTAACAATCGTAGTTGGTGGTTATTATTATTATTATTATTATTATTTACCAACCATAGTCAACCATGGTCAACCATATGGTTGACTTTGGTTAAGGATAGTTAACTATGGTTGACTTGGGTTGACCATGGTTGAGTTTAGTTGACCATGGTTGAGTATGGTTGACCATGGATAACTTTGCAGGTTGATCTTGGTTAACCATGGTTGACTTTGGTTAACCATGGTTGACTATGGTTGGCATTGGTTGACCATGGTTTACCATAGTTGATCATTATTATTATTATTATTATTATTAACCAACCATGGTCAACCACAGTCAATCATAGTCAACCATATGGTTGACTATATTTTACCATGGTTGACTATGGTCTACCATGGTTGACTTTGGTTGGCCATGCTTAACCATGGTTGACTATTGTTGACCATGGTTGGCTATGGTTGACCATGGTTGACTTTGAATGGCCATGCTTGACCATCGTTGACTATGGTTAGCTTTAGTTGGCCATGGTTGGCTTTAGTTGGCCATGGTTGCCCATGGTTAACTATGGTTAACGACGGTTAACTATGGTTAACTAATTCACTATGGTCGACTATGGTTTCCCATGGTTGACTATGGTTGGCCATGGTTGACCATGGTTGAATTTTTTAATTTGGTTGAATTTGGTAAACCATTGTTGGCTACGGTTGACCTAGTTTGGACATAATTGACTATTAGTTGACCATGGTTGACTATGGTGGAATATGATTCAATATGGTTGACTATGGTTGACTTTGGTTGAACATGTTTGTCTTCATTTGTTGACTAAGGTGTACGTTGTTTAACTATGGTTGACTTTCTTTGATTATGGATGACCATGCTTGACCATGTTTGACTATGGTTGACTTTGGTTGGCCATAATTGACTTTGATTAACTGTGGTTGACCATGGTTGACTATTGTTGACTTTATTTAACTATGGTTGACTTTGGATGACTAATTTACTATGGTTGACTACGATTGCACATGGTTGGCTAAGGGTGACTTTGTTTTGTCGTAATTGACTATTGGTTTACCTTGTTTAACTTTTGTCTATGGTTGACTGATTTACGATGGTTGACTATTGTCGACCATGGTTGACTTTTTTTGCCATAACTAACCATTCACTAAACTTATTTAAGTTTTAACTTTGGTTGGATATGGTTAAATTTGGTTGGCCATGGTTGACCATGGTTGACTATGGTTAGCTTTAGTTGGTTGTGGTTTCCCATGGTTGACTCTGGTTGTCTTTGGTTGAATATGGTTGACTTTGGTTGACTATGGTGAACAACAGTTAACTATGGTTGCTCATGGTGACTATGGTTGGCCATGGTTGACTTTTACAAACCAATATTCACTATGGTTGACCATTATTATTATTATTGTTGTTGTTGTTATTATTATTAACCAACCATGGTCAAACACAGTCAACCAAAGGAAACCATGGTCAACCATATGATTGAATTTTGTTGATGATGGTTAACTATCATTTACCATGGTTGACTATGGTCTACCATGGTTGGCTATGGTATGCAATGGTTGAATTTGGTTGACCATGGTCAACCATGCTTGACTATGGTTGACTTTGGTTGACCATGGTTAACTTTGGTGGGCATGGTTGACTATGGTTAGCTTTAGTTGGCCATGGTTGACTATGGTTGACCATTTTTTCTATGATTGAATATGGTTGACTTTCATTGACTATGGTTAACGACGATTAACTATAGTTGACTAATTCACTATGTCGACTATGGTTGGCCATGGTTGACCTTGGATTGAAGTTAACCTTGAAGTCACCTTGGATTGAAGTAGCCCATCGATTGAATCCAACCTTGGATGGAAGCGACCTTGGATTGATGTTAACGATGGATTGAACTTAACCTTGCATTGAAGTCAACCTTGCATTGAAGTTAACCTTGAATAAAAGTCAACTATGGTTTGAAGGTTCACTATGAACCATGGTTGAATTCAATCCACAACCACATTTTTAAAAGTCGTTGATTGACTTTGAACCATTGATGACTTCAATCCATAGTTGACTTTCAAGCAAGGTTGACTTTAATCCATAGTTGACTTTTAATCAAGGTTGACTTCAATCCAAGGTCGACTTTAATCGAAGGTTGAATTCTATCCACGGTTGACTTCAATCAAAGGTCAAATTAAAGCCAAGGTTGACTTCAATCCATAGTTGAATCCAATCCATTGCTGAATTTTAAGTAAGGTTGACTTCAATCCAAGGTTGAATTCAATCCACCGTCGACTTCACTCCATAGGGGACTTCAATCAAGGTTGACTTCAATCCATGGTTTATTTTTAAGCAACGTTGACTTCAACTTAAGGTTGACTTCAATCCAAGGTTGACTTCAATCCATATTTGACTTCAATACATAGTTGACTTTTAAGCAAGGTTAAGATTAATCCTAGGTCGACTTCAATCCATGGTCAACTTCAATCCACAATCGACTTCAATCCATGGTTGACTTCAATCCAACGTTGACTTCAATCCATGGTTGATTTCAATCAAAGGTTGACTTTGAACCATGCTTGAATTCAATCCGCAACCATATTTTTAGAAGTGGTTAATTGACTTTGAATCATGGTTTATTTGAGTCCATAGCTCACCTTTAAGCAAGGTTGACTTTAATCCATAGTTGACTTTTATGCAAAGTTGACTTCAATCCATAGTTGACTATGTTTAATTTTGGGTGTGCGAAATTATCATGGTTAGGTTGCATTATGACATATTATTAATGGTCTTAATGATATTATTGATGTCATTATTATTAACAATAATATTGATATTAATGTTAATTAGGGATCAATAATGTAAAAATCAAGTTTCAATATTATGACAATTGTGAAAATGAAGAATAATGTGTTTATAAAATTATGTTATGGTTTAGGTTGATATTAATGTTTCCTAATACTAATGTTAATATTGATATTAATGTTTCTTAATATTAATATTAATTTTATCCATTTATTAATTGTATTGTTATTGTTAATGTTATTAATTACAATATTAATATTTGCAATCTATTAATATTGTTAATCTTATTACATTAATAATGTTAATGTTATATTACTATTTCTTAACAAATAATAAAATAAAAATCTATATTTCATTATTGATGAACCTTGGTTAACTTTAAAATTCTTTAAAATGTTTATTTTTGTCGAAACATTTTATTTTATTTTGTTTTATAAACTATTGTTGAATTACGTACGATTTTTTAAACACTTGTTTTCTATATTTCTAATTAAATATGTATATATCTATTTTTAATAACGTAATGAATGGTTAATATATTGCAAATATATTAATTTTTTTATATTTATATAAATAATAAATCATTTTTAAATAAATATTATTTTGAAATTATATTAACCACCTAAATTTATTAATCACTTTAAAGATATCAATTTTTTTTACAATTTAAATGTTTTAACATATCTATAAATCAAATTCATTAATATATATCATAAAGTAATGTTATTTAAATAATGTACAATAAAATAAAATTAAATTAAAAAATTAGATCTAACATCATTGTTTTTCAAATAATTTTACTTTTCAATATAACTTGTAGATTTTTCAAATAATTTTACTTTTCAATATAACTTGTAGATTATTTTAAGATATGATTTGATATCATTTATAGGAGAATGAGAATCAATATTTTAAATTAATAAAAAAAAAATTGACAATTAATTAAATATAATAATTTTGATTATTAAAATGTTAAAGTTGATATTTTATAAATTAATATTTTCTAACTTAAGATTATGTAAGAATAATATTTTTTTTCCCATAAAAATAATAAAAAATTAAATTTAAATATTTTAAATTAAAAAAATATTTTAATAATAAAAAAATTAAAGATTATCATTTTATAAATTCATGATATCTAATAAATAATGAAACAAATATATATATATATATATATATATATATATATATATATATATATATATAAATATATAATATGAATTTCACTATTCATTAAAAAAATTCATTTTATAAATTCATTATTAAATAATCAAAAGAAGATACAAATTCTAATATATTTTTTCTTTATTTTTTCACATAAAAATAATAATGAAAATACAAATTTCAATATTCATTAAAGTTTTTCATTTTATAAATTTATTATATCTAATAAATAATTCAAAGAAGTTACAAACTCCAATATCAATTTTTGTAAATAAGAATTTCAATTGCCTTATTAATTTATATTCATGCATTAGCTGCAATTTCCACTATTCATGTCATTGAACCCAGGCTACTTGCTCGACGGTGTAAAGGAGGACAATGGTGAAAAACCATTTCCTTTGCAAAACACAGTTGATATTCCAAGTGTGATTTCAATTTGCTCAGAGGGAATTTGTTATCGTCCATAACGAGTCAGAAGCTACGTTAAGTTATTTCTTTAAGATTTATTTCACTGCACCATCTAATAAACAACGAAAGTAGTGAATTGTGACTACCAAAACATTAGGGTTTTTAATCTTTTAAATTCAAAACATTTAATAAATAACCATGTTGGTTAATCATTCGCATATATCATCACTACTTAATCATTCGCATATATCAAGATAGGCAAATAACATCACAAAATAAGCTTATGCTTTTTACCATTAATGCGCAAGGGCTTGAAATATTGGATCTTAATTTACGGGCATAAATCATAACTAAATTAATCTCAACCTTTGTAATTTTGGTTCCTAATGGCTCATATGCTTTCAAACTATATGGAATAATGTTTTCCTTTTTTGTCCACTAAATACTCTAATACAACCAGTCTAGTTGCGCTCACAGCAAGAACTGATCACAACATTCCTGTGGATACAATCTAGTCTTTTTGAAATTGTTCAATCCATAAATGGTATCCGGCGAAAGACATTTCTGCACTTAACCCTGCATTCTAAGTTGATGATTTTGTCAGCAGACTCCTGATATCTACACACAAATTTAAGGTCTGCACGCAAATTTAAACTACTGCTTCAAACAATATCATCAACTAACTATTCATTAAACTTCAATATTTGAAAATTTCTAATTGCGACCTGGTGTCCATCAACCATCTACGACTTTGAGACTACTACATCGTAAAATCATTTTCATATTATTTGAAATGATGTCAACCAATCCATTGGTACCTTATAATATTTTGAAGAATAATTGCGACCTGGTGTCCATCAACCATCTATGACTTTGAGACTACTACATACAATTATTCTGGTAAAATCATTTTCATATTGTTTGAAATGATGTCAACCAATCCATTGCTACCTTATAATATTTTGAAGAATTAATGCATAAGGAAGTTTTGGTCATATTGAATTTTTGTTAGTTGATTAGTCAAACTAGAAAGTCGCACATATTATTTGTAAAAGAGTCTATCTAGAAAGATACCGACCACTATGTCCGTTGATCAATGCAATAGACCGAGTGCCCGATTGTTGGTTGACCGACCAATTTGCAGTTTCAATACTAATTGGAGTAATTGTCGACTAGGAGAGCGGACTATTGTGTATTGTGTGTATTTGGTTGAAGCTTTAAATCTTATTTTGAGTCTTTATGTATATTGGAGTCCATGATTGTATTGACTAAGTCACCAGTTCATGAAGTGACTTTATTGAAGTTGATTAAAGAACATAGGGGGTTAAACATGACTCTGCGATTCCCTATGCCATTGTAAATCAAGTCGGTCGAGAACCTACTCTCTAAGGAAAGTCAAGTTAAGTCGGTTGAGTCTAAAAGTAGTCGTTGTCTACCATTAGAGCAAATCTATGACCGCACATAGTGAGTAAACATTTCAAATTCTCACTGTAGCATAAGACGTAAGACGTTGACAACATTCAAGTGGAAGACATATTACACCACATATAAATGAGATTAAAGACAAGATGATGAAGCATAGAACATGTGAAATGATAGAGCCCCCTAGTGCAAAAATGCAGAAGATTGTTAGTTTTGAGCATTATTTCAGTAGATCTAGGATCTTAACTGAAAGCACAACATGTACAACATATCAAGCATAAGAGACAAGAGACAAGAGACACAAAACATTTCGTCGGGGAAAATCAAGAAGGTGAAAAACCCCGCAACTTCCTCAGAGATAGAATAAGCATCAATACAAGGATCACCATGATCAAACCCAAGAGATAGATATCTTCAGCAACATGCTCCTCCTCCACTTGTGCACACCCTCCTCTTCTCTCACTAATGCGAAGTGAGTGAATAAGACAATGTATAAAATCAGAGAGACACACTCTCTATTTATACACTAACTTTCACTTGACCTTTACTCAACTAGGTCGACTCCAACTTAACCACTTAACATAATACTAACTGGGTTGACCCCACTAGGGTGGTCTAATAACCCACATGACTTATACAGGGCCGACCCCATCAAGGTGGTCTAATAACCCATCAAATATAAGTTACGACACTTACAATATAACTTGCGACACATGCAAGTACAACTGACGACACTTCCAATCGCAGGAATAATACATCTCCGTTGGGGATACAATAAAGTACAAATACAATATACAAGTGAATATCTTCCAAAGTTACAAATACCTCAACACTCCCTCTTAACTAGGAAGGTATTCTCTTGACACAAGTCATCAATGCATATAGGCACAAGTCTTCAATACTGGAGCTCGATCATCATCACTGGATCACGGAGCATCATTGTCACTGCTGCTGCTATCTCAATCAATCTCCAATCTACTCATCATGGGAAGTTCTACAGAGCCCTCCCTTTTTCATGATGGGTGTAGGCCTAACCTCCATGTAGGTCTTCATCATCTCTACGAGCAAGCCATCAAGTAGGTACAACTAAGGACTGATTACACTGCCTCTGCAAAACCTGCAAGATCTCTCAGGATTGATCATATGCCACCGCAAAACCTGCAAGAGCATCTCAAGACTGATTATATGCCTCTGCAAAACCTGTGTACCCTACTGTCACATCATCATCTTCAGATCACCTCATAGTCCACGGTGCACAACCCAGATGCACATCACACATCACTTACACTCACCGGCATGGGAAGACACACCTCAACCATCCGTGAAAGGCTTAGCACTTATATCTACGCCATGGGAAGACACACTTCAACCATGCGAGAATGGAATCACACTTATATCCATATCCATGGGAAGACACACTTCCACCATGCTAGGAATGGCACAGCACTTATATCGCAGCCATGGGAAGACACACTTCAACCATGTTCGAATGGCACAACTCTTACATCAACGACCATGGGAAAACACACTTCAACCATGTTGGAATGGCCCCAACCCTTATATCTGCACCATGGGAGGACACACCTACCACCATGTGAGAATGGCTCATGTGCATCTATGTCTCTGGACTCATCACTTCCCCTTGGAAGGAATCTCAATATGAAGTACACCAAGCCTCTCTCTAAAGTACTCAAACTGCACTCTGTTCAGTGGCTTGGTCAACACATCGGCTATCTGCTCATCCGTCGCAACATACAAGAGCTTCACTACTCCTCTCTGCACCATATCCCTGATATAGTGGAACTTGATCTGAATGTGCTTCGACTTGTCATGGAACACTGGGTTCTCTGACAACTTCACACAACTCTGGTTGTCGCAATATATACAAGTAGCACTCAACTGGAGATCAAACAAGTCAAACAGTAGCTTCCTAAGCCATACTTCCTCACAACTAGCCGAACAAGCTGCAACATACTTTGCTTCGGCTGTACTCAGTGCCACACAGGACTACTTCCTGCTAAACCAAGAGATCATACTAGATCCCATATTGAAGCAGCACCTAGAAGTGCTCTTCCGATTAATGGCACTGCCTACCCAATCTGAATCAACATAACCCTCCAGGTTAAACTTTTGATTCGCATCATACTTGAGCCCATTATCAATTGCACCCTTCAGGTACCTCAGAATATGCTTTGCAGCTATCAAGTGAACATGTCTCGGATATGTCAAGTACTGGCTCAAGGTGTTCACCGCAAAGCAGATATCTGGTCTCGTATTCGTCAGGTACATCAAGGACCCAATCATCTGACGATACATCGTGGCATAAACTGGCTCAGATGAAGCATCACATAGAAGCTTCAAGTTCGATGCCATAAGTGTGGCCATGGCCTTGCAGTCCATCATCCCGAACCTCTTCAGGATCTCTACTGCATGCTTCCCTTGTCCAAGGAATATTCCATCTGTGCTCTGCCACACCTCCATACCTAGAAAGTAGTGCATCATACTCGAGTTCTAGGAGCTTGCTCCAAGCCATACAAGGCTTTCTTCAATCTACACACATATGACTTCATGTCATGTGTCTCAAAACCCAGTGGCTGCTCCACATACACTTTCTCTTTAACTACACCATATCCATCTGGTGTATCTTCCACTTCATCACTGCACCTAGGGAAAGTATTGTTCTGATGGAAGTGTATCTGGCTACAGGAGCAAAAGTCTCTTCATAGTCTATTCCCTCTTTTTGGGAGAATCCACGGGCTACAAACCTCACCTTGTATTTCTCTATGCTACCATCTGCAGCATGCTTGATCTTATAGATCCACTTGGAAGTCACAACATACTTCCCTTCTCTTCTTGGGACCACATCCCAAACATCATTCTTGATGATCGACTGGTACTCCTCGATCATGGCATCCTTCTATTACTGCATCCTGAATCTTGGGAACTTCAGATTCTTCAATATCTTCAATAGATAGTTTTCTTGAACTTCGTTGCTAGAACAAATGTTGTTGTCCTTGTAGGTGATTGTACATGATCTTTCCTACAAGTCATATTCAATTGCATGATTAGAAACTTCTTATAATTTTTCAAAAAACACATTCTTATGCATAAAGACATATGTCATACAGTCATGCAATTAGAAAATGCTTCAATACAACATTTATCCATATCCCATAACTTTCTAGATTGCTTCCATCTCTACCAGAACATTGTTAAGAGTTTGTACTACTCCTAACATGTCGGTAAAGAGGTTTCATTCTAGATAGGTACTAATGGAATGTTGTACAGTTCCATAGGCCACTTACCCATCACATGCATATTAGTAGTATACTGTTCATTAATGTAAATATCCTAATATGCATAATACACATCCTAAATCTAGGAACATAAGTATGTACATAGCTGAACAAAATCATATATACAAGAAATGACAATTTAAATACTTATCTTTGTTTGCTTGTTGGTGGACTCCCTCTCAATCTTTGCTTCCTTGTAGGAACTACTAGAGTGCGCTCCCTCTTGATCTTTGCTTCCTGGATTATCTGTCCTTGAACTTATATACATCTTGGACCACTATGCATGCTTAAGTGTACACTAGTGTCATCATTGTGTTATCCTCAAGATCTCATACATAACCACACATACATTAGTATAATCTCAATACTATCAAAACATTATGATTCTAAATAATCTTATGTATGGTCATGATCATTTCATACATAGGTTATAAGCGTTAGTATTCAAGGTTTTAGGGAAGACTTCTTTTACTCATGCATATTCTTATTTGACCATAGGAATCTTCTGGTTAGTCATATCATCAATCAAGGTAAGAAACATAATATGCATAAACCCTTGATTACTTAAACTTCTAACTTCAATAATAATCATTATCATTCATACAAAATTTTAAGATCCTAACACAAGGTAAGATTCTAACTTGATATAGGAGAAACATACCTGGTTATCATGTCTGCTAGTTATGTCTAACATACCCAAACAATGTCTTCTTGTTCTCTTCAATGACTTGTGCTTAGTAACCTGCATAACTCATAAGTTAACCATTGTAGAACCAAATTATACATACCTCGTAAGTAGAGCTTCTATGTGATCCATGAGTCTTTGTATTCATGTCACCATGGTCATATGTTCTTGATCTAGAACTTGATTTGTACCTTTCATGTTAGAGGGCAACATCAACCTCATGCAACACCACAATGCATTAGTACAATCATATAACCCTAATCAATGAATGTCTTCTATCATTCATATGCATTCACACTTTTATTAGGGTGATAAGACAAGTCTAAAATTAATCAAGATTGTACTAACCTTAATAATATGAAGACAAACATATCATAAGCTTAATCATGAACAAATTTTAAAACATACATGTATCTCTTCAAGTCATACATGTCGGGATTGCTTGTAGCCTTCTCATGTAAATCCTCAGCCTCATCTCCCTCTGGAACTGGAACTTCTTCACTTATGCAGGTGTCCAATTCATTCTTTTCTAGGATTAACCCAATCCACTTTGATTTGTTGAAATTGGATCTGGAGCTGGATTAGGGTTTGTTAGAGAAACCCTAAAAAATTCAAACTTTGAATTTCAAACTTCTGAATGGATGGAAAGATGTGGCTTGCTGAGCTGATCAAGCTGGTATACTTCAATTTTGAAAGCTGCAAAATTTGACCCCTCAAAATTGCCTTTGAAACTTATGGATTCACTAGACAGGACCTCGAACTAGGGTTTGATAAATCCCACCCTTCTTCCCAACCAAAAATTTTGATCCAAATCTCTAAGATTCGATTTTTCTGAGGATCTTCTAGCTGTGGTCACACACTTAAAAAATTCCAACTTTTGCAGAAGCCCTAATTTTCCATCTTTCCGATCAAAATCCCAAACTAGGGTTTGATCAAGCCCGACCTTTTTCCCAACCAAAAAATTCAAACTTGGTCTCTAAATTTTGTTTTTGATGAGTAGCATTCAACCGTGGTCTCTAATTCCAAAAACTCCAACTTTCTCCGAAGCCCTAAATTCCCACAACAGTGATAAGCCAAGAATGAAGGTGCTCATAATCCAATTCTATTTTGACAGAAATATGCACATGATTGTTTCTGGTGCATCTCTGAAATTACATATCCACAGGGTCTAAAACTTCGGCCTGTGGTAGCCTGACCTGTCATCTTTCCAACCCCACAAGTCTGACCTCAATTGGAATCTCTGAGAGAGATTTATGCCAAGTGTCGCAGCGTGACCTGTTTAAGGGATAAAATAAGAGAGCGAACTTGTATAGCATGCCACGTGTCACTGGTTCAATTTCGGCCTCTGAAAAACTTACATGAGAAACTAAAATCCGTGCCCTACCTGTCACTTTTTACTAAATTTCATTTGGAGCTTCCTAGCCCAAGTTGTGACCTTTTTTCGTAGGTCACCTATTTATGACTGAGATCTGGAAGAGGCAGAAACCCTAGATTGTACAGATCATAAATCACAAAGTATAGCGAATCAGATGTTGCGCTTCGGACACAAGGTACATGGGGATGTTATCTTTGACCTGTAAAGTTTCAGAACCTGAACCTTCACCAAAATGTATTTATAGCGAAATTTCCATGATGACTGGTTTTTGCTATATTAAGCCCTAGCCTCCAATTTGTTGCAAGTGCAACATGTCTCATAAATGCCATACCATGCCTTCCTTCAGGCTAGCTCTGATACCATGTTATTTTTGAGCGTTAATTCAATAGATCTAGGATCTTAACTGAAAGAACAACATGTACTGCATATCAAGCATAAGAAACAAGAGACAAGAGACACAAAACATTTCGCCAGGGAAAACCAAGAAGGTGAAAAACCCCGCAACTTCCTCAGAGATAAAATAAGCACCAATACAAGGATCACCATGATCAAACCCAAGAGATAGATATCTTCAGCAACATGCTCCTCCTCCACTTGTGCGCACCCTCCTCTTCTCTCACTAATGCGAAGTGAGTGAATAAGGGAATGTGTAAAATCAGAGAGACACACTCTCTATTTATACACTAACTTTCACTTGACCTTTACTCAATTAGGTCGGCCCCAACTTAACCACTTAACATAATACTAACTGGGACGACCCCACTAGGGTGGTCTAATAACCCTTTAACCCACATGACTCATACAGGGCCGACCCCATCAAGGTGGTCTAATAACCCATCAAGTATAAGTTACGACACTTACAATATAACTTGCAACAGATGCAAGTACAACTGACGACACTTCCAATCAAAGGAATAATACATCTCCGTTGGGGATACAATAAAGTACAAATACAATATACAAGTGAATATCTTCTGAAGTTACAAATGCATCAACAAAGATGCCCTTGAGTTGTGACCTCAGAAATTGAAGGTAGATAATTGGTACATAAAGAAGAGCCAAAAGACCTCAATTATGAGCCATTGAAGATGAGTCTGACTAGATGATTAATGGGTGAGGTTTCGACTGACCATTACCCAATTGAAGATGGAAGCTAAAGATTCACAAGTCACGATTGTTTATGCATACTTGTTCTCTTCGGGACAAAGAAGTGTCTTTTTGGTGGGGGAGATGCTAGAGGGACCCTTTGGACCCTCTTGATGTCATCATATATTAATTAGATGTAATTACATCATTAACTAAGAAAAGTTGGAGCAGTTATAACTGCTCCAACCTCTCCATATGTTGTGTAAATATATCCTTCAAGATGAATGCAAATAGGTTGAGTATTTGTCCCAATATATGTTCTTTCTTGATGGTTGATGTGTATGCTTAATGTTTGTATCTGTTTGAATGTCATGTGTTCTTAGTGAACACAACAATATGTTTATCACAATGGATGACAAAACTAGAAGCATGGATTTCTCTTTAATGGCAATGGTAAATATTGACGTGAAGTTGGACGTAAACGATGGTCTCCTAGACAAGATACGCATTAAATCACAATTAATGAAATTCAGGTAGACCCGAGACTATGTTAATATATCCTTAAAATGTGGGTTGTATAGGACCTATGGACAATTGAAGCATGTCTTCTCTAAGAGGCAATAAGGATATATGCTAGATGTCGTGCATTAATGTTGTGATACTTAGGCCATACCAAACATTATTTAAGGAGATTTGACAAAGAGCCACAATAGCAATAGATACCAATTGTGTCCATAAAAAAAAAATCATGATCCCTCTTTCAAATCCATTTTAGATAAGGACAATAGTACAAGAGAAAATATATTTTTTAATGATATCTATAATGCTAGAAAAGAGAGACATTCTCATCTTATGAATATATTATTGATCTAAAAGATGAGCTTGATATGGCTCTTGGTCAAAAGTAGTTTGGTAAGGAGTTAATGGAGGAATATTCCTCGTTTCCCTTTGTTTCTCATGATCCAAAATCATCATGGAGAGAAAACCTAATTGGTAAAAAAGCAAAGGCGAAAAATTAAATGTTGAGAAAGTTAAGTTGAGACCCTCTGGTGTTGGATATTCAAGGTCAACATGACATCACCCTAATCTGATGTAAATCGGGGAAGAAATATATTAGAGTGTCTACTTCAGAGGATTTTAAAGAGTACACTCTTCATCACATAATGACTTTGAAGGGTGCCCAATTTCACCTCATAACTGAGAAGATATGCCTTATAAGATCTAGAAGTTAAAATCAAGAGATTGATGCATTGGAAGTTGGAGAGGGAGATTTAAATATCAACACTATATCTTCCCTCCAAAAAAATGTAGAAGAGGAAACATCACATTTAATTAGAAAAACAATTGGCAAAGTTTTTTGTTTTCATAAGAAAAATTCGATACTTTATATTAAAAAAGTATGAAGTACATACAGCCAGAAAGATATCCAAAGAGACAGATAGTGACAAACCGAGAACATACACGTCTCCCATACAAACAGAACATGAAAATATATAGGTCCTGGGATATACCAATCCCCCAACAGAGAAAACACCAACCATCAAAAGGATGAAACCACCTCAGACAGCCTAGCCAGCCAAACAGAAAATTTGGAAAATATATACAGAAAGAGAAAAAATGATAGACTATACCGCAAAAATGTTCTAGCATCCCTGAGAAGGATCTCGAGAACTCTCAAAAATTTCATAGAAAATATTACCAGTCTCCGCAGCAAGTCCACGATGGGAGAGAGAGTCTGCAATAGAGTTATTCTCCCTAAAAATGTGAATGATAGAGAACCCAAGACAACGTCCAAGTAGAGATAATATCTGATCCATCCATGCAGAAAGAGCCAAAGCATTGATAGTCACAACATTATTCGCCCAGTTCACAATAGTTAAAGAATCTCCCGCAATCTGCTCCAGTTTAATATGGGCCTTGTCAACAAAGAACAGAACGAGCCATAATCCCAGGAGCTCCCCTTTCGTATTGGTACCAATACCACCATAAAACAATCAACAAGGTTAAAAGATCATCGGGGTTGAAAAATAATCTATTAAAGAGGCTCTTGGAGTAGGGTTGGCTTCACAAAATAAAAATAAATTCTTTTCGTATCAATTGGCATAAAGGTTTGGGGGAATCCCGAAACAAATCTCGTTAAATATTATGGTGCATATATCAATCCATATCTGGTTTTTGTCTTTTGTATTTGAAAGGAAAAACTTTCTTATTTTTATGACTTTTGTGCCAAATGTTCTATAGGCATTATATAATTTATTCGTATTCTATACATAGATGTGACTTTGATAGGTAGCATAATTACAAGCAATTTTAACAATCTAGTAAATATGTAGCTTAATCTTTCTCTGAATCAAGGAAAATTTTAGGGGTGAAATTTCGCTCATGGGCTATTTTTCCAACAACAAAAAAATCACCAATTTGTATTTTTTTTTAATCCCTATTTCGCCCAATTTTGTTGGGGTAAATTTTTTCACTCTAAAAATCGACAAATTATTATATAAACTATATAAAATCCATAGAAATTGAAATATTTTTAGAAATAGCCAGATATTTTATAGTTTACATTTTAAAAATTGGTAATGTTTGCCAAGGTTTATACACTTTTAAATAAGTATGGATCCTTAATATTTATACACTTTTAAATAAGTATGGATCCTTAATATTTTCCCTCGTATGAATCGTGGTTGTTATGCCTCAATTTCTTTAAAGAAATAAATGCACATTATGTGCATTGATGTTATAGTAATAGTTAAATGAGAATTCGAAAGGAAAGATTAAAAGATTTCAGCCGTAAAAATCTAGTGATGAGTCCAAAAAAACCATGTGAACTAACCACTGCTAAGAAAGCTCAAAAATTTAAAAAAGAAGGTAGTGCATTAAATTTTCCCTAAATTTTATTGTTAAATGTATAATATGACCACATAAGATAGTATATTTCAATATTTAATGAGTTTATAGAAAAGTCAATCAAGTTGCAAGGATAAGTGCATTCAAAAAATAGTTTCGAAGAATGTGTGTGTTTGTGTATTATGTGCAATGAGGTATACCAGGCCTACTACCTTTAGGATTATCTCTATACCCAGGAAAACTAAAGAAGGATCAACAAATAAAATAGGTATAAACAAACAAATTTTTGGTATGTGATTTGTGGATGGAAAGTGGTGAAAAAACAAGTGACAAACCAAACTAAATATGTGTCATTGATGAGGTATACCGAATGAGAAAAATTAGAACTTAGGAATTGTTTTCTATGTTGTTTCTTGAAGTTGCCCCAAGTCTACAAATACATAAATCAGCAAAGGATAACCCAAAAAATTATGATTTTTCAATATTTCAAACAAACAATGTCACCCTTGATCAAGTCTATGAATAGATCAACTTTGTGGGACTGAGATAAGGTATTTATTGAGTGTTTGTTTTGTTGATTTGATGATTGTAAAGTGTTATATCATACCCTTAAAATGGCTGCCCATAATTTGTTTTGAGGTAGGTATGTCTTGCGAGGAGTTTCCTAGGAGATGTGATTACCAAGTAGCTCCTTAATCAACCCTTGAAAGTATGATATATGATGTGTATGACCAACAAACATGACTGTCCACAACTCAGAAAATTGTATCCTTTGTGAGTGTTGTTGAGCTTGATATGATCAAGTCATTGGGAGTTAGGATGCTAGAATGATAGTGAGTAGTCTTAGGAATATTATAGAAGTGTTTTGGAAGTGGTATGTGGTGAACATATGGCTGATACGAAGTCTGTATTAACAATAACCAGCAAGCTAGTTCTTCGTGAATGAAATTATTGGTGAGAATCCTTTTGATATAGGGTTTCAAAGTTGAATTAGAGTTTAAGGCTCAAGAGGGATGTGTTTAAATTACTAAACACCTATCAGATGACTTAAGTATTCTTAATCCTAAAGCTCATTTCTCTCTTATTATATTTATGTGTGTTAATTACTTTTCTAGAGGGGTTGGAAGTGAGAGAGAAGATTATAAGGAATGGATTTTGGCCGAAAGGAAGTTGTTATTCTAGTTCTTTGGAATTAGAAGAAAAAAATTTCCATTAGGTATTCATTTAAGAAATTGTCGAAACCTTGCAATCTGGTTGTAAAAATATACCTATTGTCCCAAAATTTAGTAAGCAAAATATGAACATAGGCATGCATGCGACTTTTGTTTAAATGTGTCACAAGCTACAATATCTTTCATTTCGACACCACTACCAATGCAAATTAAATTGGAAACAATCTATAACCAAAGGTATTAGGCTTGTAGGATGTATGTCTCTTTCACACCATAAAAAGAGAAGAAAGGTGTAGCAATAAACCTCCACCCTCCATGCAAATGTACCCAATGAATTATGTGTGGATTTGCTATAACATTCACATATATAATCTCCACAAAAATATATCAAATATAGCAAGCCAACAAAAGGAAAATATTGGACTAGGGTTAAATACAATCCATTTAAATATGGAAACCAAATAAACTTATGGCCATGTGCAATAGGTATCTATATACTCAAGGTGTCCTTAGATAGGAATATTGTATTCTATTGGTAGAAATATTAGCAATGATAAGAATATGGAGAATTTGCATGCCAAGATGATCAACATTCACAAACCAACAATTAGCACCAAATTTCAAACCACATCACATGTTTGCATAATATCCCATCATGGCCCCCAATTCAAGGAAAATAGGCTAAGCTCTACCATGATAAGGTTTTTAAAAGTATGCCCAACAACTTGGTATACATATACATAATATTTATAGGCTATGGGTCCAATGAAGCCACATGACATATCATTAATATCTCCCTATCATTGTCCAAGCCACAAAGTATAAAATTGGTTCAAAGGTTGTTGACATGTAAGGATTATTGGTTGATGAATATGCTAAACCCAAGCTAAGGCTTGGGAATTTAAAAAAAAATAGTTCAAATGGGTAGGTGGATCGAGGGTCTCAAATCAATATAAAGGTGGAAAATTGGTCAAATAATAAGAGTTCCAAACACCATAGTTTACCCTCAAATGCTCGTAATGCAAGAAAGCTTGTTGGGCATTATCCTCACTAACTTTTCATGCAAAATTACCAAAGAAACCCTGCCACTACATGGATTTTCTATCAGGTCTAAAATGTTCTAGAGTAGAGAAAAAATAGGGACAATAAGAGTTTGAATTTAAGAAGGAAATATGAGTTATTTGAGGCCACATGAATACAACAAAAGGACCCAACATACACTATAAACCACATGCAAACAACAACAAAAAATGTAATAAAAATGCATGTTTATATTAGGTCAAAAGAGCCCAACTCCTTTTCATATAATGGGTTTGAATGTTAGGGATATTCCATGGCTATTTCCTCTTTCAATCAATGTGCCCAAGTCCATTTTTTTGTTCCCATAAAATGATTTCTCCTTTAGTAGAGAAACCAAGAATGAAGGTTCAAATTAGGTATATAGGTGTTGTTGCTTGGTTTTTCAACCAAGCATGTGCAAGGATGCACCTACTAACTTGTAGTAGCAGTCTTCAAATTGAAATCAAATACAACTATAAATTAATCTGAATCTAACATGTACATATAACAATAAACATGAAAAGATTTAAGAACAAGAACAAGAAACGAAATAAAAAATGACTTTTGTATTATAATACCTCAAATGGTGAGGATTTTTGGTGTTGAGTAGCTCCAAGGTTGATATGCTCCAGGCTCCAATGGTCTCTTCTCCAAGATTGCTACAATGGTCAAAGAACTCAAGAGAGATTTTGACAGCATGGGATAGGATGATGGATGGATGGAAAGTGAGGAGCCCCTATCACCTTTTTATAGTTTTTGGTGATGGGGAATACCATTGTGGTTTTAAGGAAACCAGTGGTATTGACCAAAATGGTTTAGGTACCTTTTTCCCTCTTTTTTCTTTTTTTGAATATTTTGAATATTTTTATTCCTTTTTAATATTTTTTGGGAATTCTGGACCCTTTTTGAGGGTTTTTTGAGGAAAAATATATATTTTGAGGGGGAAAAGGTGTATTATGGTGTTTTTGGTGACCTTTTGATGGCTTTAGAGGCTCAAATGGTGGAAAAGTGGACAAATGGGTCATGTGAATGAGGGAATGAGCTAGTGAGCACTTTTTGGGTGTTAACAAATTGCCCCCTAATGTGTGAGGGCGGGAGCTCATCGTATGGCCGATAGACATCATAGTTCTTTTGTCTTTTTCCTGGGGTTTGGGGAAGAGAAGAGACCAGTTGGAGACTGGAGCAACGGCCCCTTGGAAGCTGCAAAAACAAAAAATATTACATGGCCTCAAATATGAATGAGGAATAATATATGATAATGGACGAGGCAGGAATACCCATGCTCGTATCAAGACATATACATAACAATTAGTCCCAAGAAGGGGGGACCTGAATAATACATAAAAAAATCTAGTGGTACATCATAATGGTCCAAAGGGGACACTATTCTAGGATGTACTCATGATCATAACATGACTAATCTCAATGACTGATACACTGGAAATGCAATAAGCGTTTTGAATAAGGTATCAAAAGGGTTGATGAACTGCTAAAACTGAAGGTGTCCAACATCTGAAAATTGTCGCCAAGTGCAACCCGGATATCCATAGAAAAATGTAACTGGTTGTATCCTTAATTAGACTCTCATTTGTGGTAGAGTCAGATGATATTCGGGGTCTTCAAAAAATAACTGAAAGGACCGATTCCCTGTATGAGTCTCAACGATGTGATCAAGGTGTTGAAGTCGAGCATGTGAGAAACAATCATTTGGAGAGGCACTGAGGGCTCCTTTCAAAATGATTCGTAGGCACTCATCATAAATGGTGATGAGTCCAAGGCACAGGGACCTTTAGGTCTATCCTTTGGAATATATTTGGTTGGTGTCGACAGAGGGAGACCAACAACTATTAAGGCAATGATGTTTCCTTGATAGGAGCGCGAGGTGTACAACTGAAGTGTGGTAGTATTGATGGTAGGATTGACATACTGTGGGGATGGGAATAATTGGGGTCATAGAGTGGGTGGACTCAAACTTCCTTTGTTCAGAGAATGATGACATGGTTGACCTGGTAGCGTGGGAAACTGACTTGTAGGTGCGGGGATCATAGCTTTAAGGACTGAAGGGTATGTATTGTAGATTGGAGTGACCCTGGGGGGACAAGCTGATGGATGCTATAGAGGGACTCTCAGGGTGACATACTGCAGAATACTCTGAACAAAGGCGACCAAAATGGGGAAGCTGCCATATGAGTAGACATGATCTGTTGTGGCGCCAAGAAGCACCATTAGGTCCTTCTTCGTAGTTTTAATGAGCTCTAAGAAGGGATAAAAGTGTGCTCTGAAATGGTACTATCCTGTGGATTTTGTGAGCCGAGGACTGTTCGTGCTCATGAGTGCTTTCATTTTTAAGGAGTCTGAAAACGATAAGAAGACTCTGCAGTGTTGGTGGAGTACTGTCCTGCGGATTTATACGAGCCCAGGATGGTGATTGCTCGTGGTCGCTTTCATGTTTAGAGAGTCTGAAAGCAGTAAGTGGACTCCATTTGTGGTCTTTTTCGTAAGTTAGTCTCCAAGGCCTGAAAAAGCATAAAATAATGCAAATGGAGAACTCTTCTAGCCGATGTGACTAGAGTATTCCTTTTTCGTAATTAGTCTACAAAGTCCGGAAAAGGGGTAAACTTATACCAGGTAGACGCCCTTTTAGATACGTTTAGCGAGCATGAAAGGAAGCAAGGTTGCTTGGCGATATTTTCATTGTTTTAGGAGTCAGAAAAGAGCTTAATAGAAACTCCCTAAGTGCCTTTTTCGTAAAAGAATTGCTCGGCCCGAAAAAGGGATAAAATTATACCGAACAAAGAGGTTTTGATGATAGCGAGAAATGGTCTCACGCATCGTCATGAGTGTGGAAAACTGAATCCGGTGACATAAAGATCGTCAAAAATGGGCAACGGTTGATGTGGCATGTAAATCGAGGCGACGAGGGGGCATGTAAAAGATGCTCGACAAATCTGGAGGTGAGAGCGAGAAATGATCTCAAGCATCATCACGAGCGCGAAAAACTAAATCCGTCGATATAAGACTCGTAAAAAATGGACGACGGCCGATGTGGCACGCAAATCGAGGCGACGAGGGGGCATGTAAAAAATGCCTGAAAAATCTAGGCGTGAGAGGGAGAAATGATCTCAAGCATCGTCACGAGCGCGGAAAACTGAATCCGACGATGCAAATGGTGCAAAAAACGGAGGTCATAAGGACTCCGGAATTGTCGAAGGAAATAACTAGGTTAAAAAATGGCTACAAATAAAGGTGAGCCCACCCAACCAAGGATGCAGTGGTGGGAAGAAATGATGACCCACAGGGGAAGAATACTAGGTGTCTCAAATCAAATCAAATATACAAGTGATGTGTGACCTCAAAAATGGTTGAGATCACGCATGTGAAAAAGTGAGCAGGGTTAATGACCTACCCCCATGCTATGTGCATGGGGTTTATGATTGTGGATCACATATGTGTTGGTTTGAACAATTGGGTCATTGAAATACTGAGATAGATGTGATGGGGAAGGTTCAAAATGATTGATCATGCCCCCTATCCCAGGGTCGAGGTAATCTATTATGCCCCCTAACTCAAAGGTGTCAATGTGGTGCAGATGTTGTCTCAGAGAGGGATCAATAGGGCATTGAGCAACTGCTGGTGGGGGGGTATACCATGATGTTGTGGGCCATGGTGGCATATTGAAGTGACGATATGATGATGGGGGATTCCCCTTGTGGGGTGGATTCTCCCAGTACCTCCAACGAGAATCATGATGATGATGAGTAGGCAAGGTTTTGGGCCTACCCCCATGTTGTGGACATGTGGTTTCCTCGTCGATTTGAAAGGGTTGAACATGTGTGTCAAAGGGATCAGTGGAAGGGGCTGACTGGACATAGGGGTCTCCAGTGGAAACCGTGTAAATGGTGTTAATTTCTTCCGAGGAGGAAGATTTTGGGGGATATATTTACTCAATGAGAAGAGGGGATATCTCTAGGTCGGCATTATTCAATTCATATAGAGCTGCTCTATAGTCTGGTAGATCAGGGCAGTGATGTGAGTAATGGCCATAAATGCCATATATTACATAAGGGTGATTAGTACACAGCGATTTATCATGCGGATGAGGAGGCAGTTCTAGTTTAATGACTGGAACGTTGGTGTCGTCATCCAACATATTCATGTGTTCTTAAAGTGCTGGTAGTTGTGGACATAGATGGGTGGCGTGGCCAATATCGTCGCATAAGGAGCACCTAGGGAGCACACGGGTTGGGGGAATCTTGGCTAATTTGGGAGTCACTTGGGGGGTGCGAATTGTGGGTGCAGTGTTGTAGGTTGGTGGACCTCTATCCCCAGCGGAGTTGCCAAAAAACCGTTGCTTGGTTTTTCAACCAAGCATGTGCAAGGATGCACCTATTAACTTGTAGTAGGAGTCTTCAAATTGAAATCAAATACAACTATAAATTAATCTGAATCTAACATGTGCATATAACAATAAACTTGAGAAGATTTAAGAACAAGAACAAGAAACAAAATAAAAAATGACTTTTGTATTATAATACCTCAAATGGTGAGGATGTTTGGTGTTGAGCAGCTCCAAGGTTGAGATGCTCTAGGCTCCAATGCTCTCTTCTCCAAGATTGCTACAATGGTCAAAGAACTCAAGAGAGATTTTGACAGCATGAGGATAGGATGATGGATGGATGGAAAGTGAGGATCCCCTATCACCTTTTTATAGTTTTTGGTGATGGGGAATACCATTGTGGTTTTAAGGAAACCAATGGTATTGACCAACATGGTTTAGGTACCTTTTTCCCTCTTTTTTTCTTTTTTTCTTTTTTGAATATTTTGAATATTTTTACTCCCTTTTAATATTTTTTTGGAATTTTGGACCCTTTTTCAGGGTTTTTTGTGTTTTTTGAGGAAAAATATATATTTTGAGGGGGAAAAGGTGTATTGTGGTCTTTTTGGTGACCTTTTGATAGCTTTAGAGGCTCAAATGATAGAAAAGTGGACAAATGGGTCATGTGAATGAGGGAATGAGCTAGTGAACACTTTTTGGGTGTTAGTGCAAGGATGCACCTACTAACTTGTAGTAGGAGTCTTCAAATTGAAATCAAATACAACTATAAATTAATCTAAATCTAACATGTGCATATAACAATAAACGTGAAAAGATTTAAGAACAAGAATAAGAAACGAAATAAAAAATGACTTTTGTATTATAATACCTCAAATGGTGAGGATGTTTGGTGTTGAGCAACTCCAAGGTTGAAATGCTCCAGGCTCCAATGGTCTCTTCTCCAAGATTGCTACAATGGTCAAAGAACTCAAGAGAGATTTTGACAGCATGAGGATAGGATGATGGATGGATGGAAAGTGAGGAGCCCCTATCACCTTTTTATAGATTTTGGTGATGGGGAATACCATTGTGGTTTTAATGAAACCAATGGTATTGACCAACATGGTTTAGGTACTTTTTCCCTCTTTTTTTCTTTTTTGAATATTTTGAATATTTTTATTCCCTTTTAATATTTTTTGGGAATTCTGGACCCTTTTTGAGGGTTTTTTGAGGAAAAATATATATTTTGAGGGGGAAAAGGTGTATTAAGGTCTTTTTGGTGACCTTTTGATGGCTTTAGAGGCTCAAATGGTGGAAAAGTGGACAAATGGGTCATGTGAATGAGGGAATGAGCTAGTGAGCACTTTTGGGTGTTAACAGGTGCACACTCTCTAATGAAACTACAAAAAATATGTGGGTGCACCCTATCTCTTAGAAGGTTATCCATCAGGGCTAAGGATTAACCATAAGCATAAGCAAAAGAATAGCAATGTGTTGGGAGCAAGGGTGACTGAGTGTAGGTCATTCTTCCTTAAGCAAGGAAATATCCAAACATAAATGACAAAGAGAATTAGGTTTTCACCCTTACAAACTTCCTTCTCATACATGGACCATTGGACAAGAAATAATGGTGGAGATTATCATTACCATGTGACCATTGCCTGCACACAATGTCTATGGGGGTTTTAACAATAATATAAGGAATCAAATTATGGCTTCTAATACCAAACATGACCCACTTAATAACATAATGATACAACAAAACATAAATATTTTGGGGTTTAGATATTCATATGCATTCCACACAAATTTAGTGGCTTACTTATTTAATGGTGCTTCTTGATCGACTAGTTCTGGCTTGGGTATAAAGGGGTTTGTGATTAGTTATATATACTTTTCTACATTACTAGTAAAAGTTGAAAATGTTTATGAGTTTTAATGGCAACCAATGAACCTATAAGTCCATTATAAATAAATATTAGGTTAAGAAATATCACACCAAGGGATCTAAAGGTATTATTTCCCACTAGGCCATTTGGACCAAATTTCGACGGTCATTTCATTACCCTTACAACTTCATATTGTCGGGATAACGATAAACAATGGTTCCTCCAAATTCTGTTTCAAATGACATCACAATTCCGAAGACGTATTTATCATCGCAAATCCGACGTTTCTTGCAGACATGTGTCCTACAATATTTGGTTCTTCAAGTGCATAAACAGTCATTGCAATACCGATGACATATCCTTCGACGTTTTGACACGTCTCTCATGCGACCAAACTTATGTCACAACGACGAACTCAACCTCCTCGAAATTCCACTCACTATTGTGGCTATGACGACGACTAATCATCGTTACTCCGAAATCTATGTCGTCGGAATTCCACTTAACCATAAGGTCGGGTATCTAGGATTCCACTCACAGGTGTCTCTATTGCGACCATTAGGCGTTGCCATTGCGACAAAAAGCCATCGTTTCCGCGACATCTATGTCGTTGGAATTCCACTTTACCATAAGGTTGGCTAGCTAGGATTCCACTCACTATCGTCGCAATCGCGATGATCATGCATCACTACGGAGAAATCCATGAAGTTGAAACAACAACACAATCCTTTATTTGTCTGACGTTTTGGCCATGTCTTCGACGATTGTATCTATTGTGATATACAACGCAAGTCCAACGATGGAACGCAGTTTTACAAAAAAAAAATAGAGCCACGACCCTAGAGAATGATACATATAACATAACTGATAAACGGTCTCTGCAAGTGTGGAAAGGTCGATGATGCATCAAGAATATTTTCTGGAATGTTGGAGAGAGGTTGCAGTCTGAATGTATTTACATATTCCACTTTAATGCATGGATTGTGCAAGTAAGGCAAGGTGCAAGAAGCGATTAAGTTATGGCATGAAATGAGAGATACGAGCTGTGAATCGAATTCGGTTTCCTATAGCACTGTGTGGCACAAGATGATAAATAAGGGGTTTGTTCCAAATGCAGTCAGCTATATTATATTGATCCATGGACTTTGTGAGGATGGGGATATAGAAAAGGACACTAAAGTGTGGAAGCATATGTTGGACATAGGTTGTAGTCTAGATGTTGTGACATATAGTGCATTGGCCAATGGCCTTTGTAAGGTGGGTAGGTTGGATGAAGCAACTGTGATGCTTGACGAGATGTTGTACAAAGGTTGCAAAGCTATTGTTGTCACCTATAACACATTAATCAATGGATTTTGAAAACAAGGCAACATATATCATGCCGTGGACCTCCTAGATGAGATGTTGCACCTTAATTTTGATCCAGATGTTGTTACCTGGAATATTATTATGAGTGGGTTATGCAAGAGTGGGAAGCTAGAAAATGCTGGAGATTTTTTTGAGGAATTAGTCATTTGTCTTGCAAAGAAAGGAAGAATGCATGGTGCATTTACTGTTTTGTAAGTAATGTTAAAGAAGGTATTTCGTCCTGATACTTATACTTGGATAATTGCAGTAAAAGGTGCATGCAAAATTAGAAAGGTGCATCAAACAATTGATGATTATTGGAAAAGTATTTGTGGATGATCTAAAGGAGGTTCAGTTCAGGTGTTAACCCAAAGATAAATATGCCTTAAATGAAATGAGATAATGGTATGAAATTAGTCTGGATGCTCAATGCTTATGCTTTCCATGTTGTTTGACTTGAACCATTGCAATGCCTCTCTTCAAATTAAATAGAAGTGTACACAATTCAATATTGGTGATTTATTACATAAGAGGGAGAACCATTTGAATGATTTACTACATTTATTCAAAACATATATTTTATGTGAGTACATAGAAGGAATGGCTTTTCATATTCCATGATAGGAAATATTTATGTGACTAAGCTAAACTCAAGTCATATTACATTGACTTTAATCCAATGTGTACTTTCTAACTTAACATCTAAAGTACTAGATATGACTTACATATGTATTTTAATACCCTCTCTTAATGGTCATATTGCACAACCCCTTGTCAAAAAAGTTAAAATAGAGATAGCTTAGCTGGACCAAGCAAGTTGTAAAAAACACACAATGGTACAACTTGCATCTAAGCAGTGCAACTAATCAACAACATATTTGGTTCATCATTTCCCATTCTGTTGTCTTCTATATGCACCACATACCTCTCTTTAATGCTTCCATCCAATATAGTTGAAACTTGATATGAAGTCATCAACCATCTTATCATCCACTGACTTAGCCAAATTGGGGTCAATTATGGATGAAAAATTCAGCCCTCCTATCATCATTGCAAAATCAACATTTTCCTCCAATAATTACAGTTTTTATACCCCTTGTCATCATAACATATGCATGCTGAAAAACAAGGCCTTTTGAGCCTACCATGAGCTATAAATAACCCAATTTTTCCACTGTACCTCTAGCTGAACTTCACCTCTCTTTACATTCATTTTGAATTTTACCAGCCAAACTGAACTCCCATGAATGGCAATATTACGTCTTACTTTATTTTAGAAATAATTTTTCTTGCATCCTCCTCGAAGACTCCGTATCATTCATATCTTTTAGCAACACAATGAGATGATGAGCTTACTAAAATAATAAATAACCAAAAGTAAACATGCTCCTGCTACTTACCTTATAGGCCTTCTACTTTTCTACTACTCTCTCGATTGAGGGAGCTACAAATGTACATTCCAAAGTGTTGTAGTACATTAAGCACTTTGCTATCGCTTTTTCAGTTCTTCCTCTAAATTAGCGCTGACTACTACTTCAACTTCTTGATCAACACGTGTAGCTTGCATATATTCTACCCTTGATGATTCCCCTTCCCCCTTGTTAACCCCCATTTTGCAAGGGGTTGATAAGGAAATTTTTCCACTTACATGTCATTTTGATGAAGGTTCTTACTGATGAGTTAATGTATTTTGAAGACTGTTCTCAAGATCTGCCACAATTACTCAATCAGAGACAACATGGCCATTTTCAGACATTATGGACAAATGAATTGGGCATGATTCTCCCATTGTGGATCATATAGGACTTTTCTTTAGGACCATTGATGTCTATGAAATCCACAATCGAATAGATTGAAAGGGTGAGCAGCTCTGTCCCGTACATTTGAGTGGCAGTTTCAGTTTGACTAAACAACAAGAATGGTTCTGGATGTTCTGTGGATTAACACAAGGTTTCTCAGGGTTATTTTCGAAGTCATATAAATCCGCTCTCAGTGAAGATATATTATGTTAATGTAAACCTTCAAATCTATATCGCGATAAATAAAATACACTCATTTCCCAATTGATGGACTCACTCAAAATGATGAATGAAGATAGTATTTCTGTGTTGATCCTGTAGTAGATTTGGGATAGAGATTCTAGGCAGCCATGTGGTATGACTCATTGGTGTTGTAGACCCAAGGTGTTATCAAAGTACTGATGAATTACCATGGATAAATGTGTTCATAAATTATGCTATAGACATGCACACATGGCTAGAACCTCCTCAATCATATGAAAAATGCTTATCGGATTGTAGGATATATGCATGTTGTCTGGACTTATAGTGGATGTCTTCATTGATCCTACTCTTATTGCATCGTCAGTAGCATGGGTCAAAAAGAGGAGGGATTAATTACAAATCTCAAGGAATTTGAGCCAAAGCTTGTAAGAAGCAAAGTGAAGATTGTGTAGAATGGCATTAATTATATTATTGTGTTGGAGGGTCATAAGATAGAGTTCTATTGCAGCTAGGAGACTGGTTTTGGAGGGTTCTCCACTATTGGAGAAGTTTCTCTCTTATTTTCTTGGGTTTGTGCTACTACTATCTGGATGTACATCGTTCTTTATTGAAAGGTCTGAGCTCGGGGAAGACAAATAGCTTTGTCTATGGTTGGGAGATGATTGTTCTTATCATCATGGTTAAATGAGCTCTACATTCATTTTGTTTCTATGCTTTGCCATTCTTTTAGTGATCCTGGTTATGCTGCTATAAACATTAACATGGTTTCAAAGCAGTGTTGAAAGAGACAAGTGCCAGAAACTAGGGTTTCCAACCACATAATTGATCTGGAAAGACATGTACTCAATTCGCCCTAGGAAGGCATAGTTATCTGTGGAGGAATATTTTCAGTCAGAGAACTTTCAAATCTGACCTAATTTCTGTTGGGGACAAGAAACTAGGGTTTCACATTTCGGGGCCTTCCCCTCTCAGTTTAGCAGCTTAGCTTGAAAAGTGCATTGGAAATTTCTCCCTAGGGAAGGGACATCTTTTGGTGAAGGAAAATTCCATTTCTGACAAGTTTCATTTTTGACCTAATTCTGCAGCTGCTATAATTACTGCAGAAATTAGGGTTTCAAGTTTTGTGTTGTCCGGTCCACAAATTTGGCTCAATCCTACCTTCTATCAACTCGCCTTGATAGGGCACATCTATCTTTGGAGTTAATTTTTCAAGATTCCAAGGCTTCATTTTTCGACCCTCTTCTGCTAGGGTTTCTGAAACAGGTTTTAGTTTTTCAGTCTTCAGTCAAGATGGTTGTTGGAATTAGAATAGAAGATATATTAGAGGGAGTTTGAAACTTCTAATCTTGGAAAAGAAAAATTCTCATGCTCCTAAATGAACATGATCTCAAGGATCATATACTCATAAATATTCCAGAACTAGAGGGAGCCAGAGAGAAATCAAGATTCAAGAAGAATGAAACCACAACTATGAGGATATTGATGGACTAGGTAAAATATCATCTTGTACCTCTCAGTGCAAGCTAGGATTTAGCCAAGAAGATGCATGATGTCCCTACATTCAAGAAGAGAAAGCAACATGTCTCAATTGATGATGTTGACAAAGATTCTTCACAAGAAAGGCCAAAGAATGCATAAGAATTCTTCCTTTGTTGGAAGACTTGAATCGATACATGAATACTTCACAAAGTTTTTTAAAGTTCAAAACTTGAAGGTCAAAGTGTTCTTGAGGAATTCAGTGATCATTGAAAGGAGTCAGAGATCAAGTGGGAGTCCACAAAACAAACAAAAGATAAGTATTTAATGTTTTTTTAAGTCTTTGTCATATGATTATGAAATTGTGCAATAGACTTATATAGCTTTCTATTATGCAGCTATATATGATTGACAAGATGTAGGCTCATGTAGTGGATATCATGCATATGATGAGTAAGTAGACTATAATGTTGCACATCATCATGTTGGATGGGTGTTGTGATTGAAGCATTGGCTAAGTTGGTTACATAACTACGCATAAGAAATTGTCATTGCATTAAAATGTTAGTACGAGTTGATTGAATTTCATGATCATGCAATATTACTAACTCTTTGATTGAATCTCACTTGTAGGAAAGATCATGTGTCATGACCTACAAGAGAAGGATGATAAGACTTGTTCCGAAGAACAAGTGATGATCACCGATGCACATTTAGTCATTTGTGAACCCATAACCCATAGGTCCAAAGGATCTCATATGGAGATTGACGATTGAGAGCAAGAGGCAGAGTTGCTGTCACCTACCCAAATTCTGAAAAATATTATTTTATTTGCAAAATACTCTATGTTAAATTTTAATTTCAAAGTTTTGAAATTATGACCAATTTTGGTCAAAGATGAATGTAATTACTGATTATTATTATTTAAATAAATTAAGTAGGAGACAAACACCCAAGGGAACTGTTAAATGAGTGTTCACTGACCCACTAGGAGGAATGGAAGCTGTTAGAAGGCATGGGACAGATGGTAGCAATTGCACTTCACCACTAGCTGTAGGTTATGGGACAACTACCCCTAATAATGTGGCATTATCCCCCAGGTGGTGGGAGTGGGCAGGCAGCTCATTTAATGACCAAGTAACAAATGAAAAGGCCTAGGCATCCTACATAAGGCAAATTCGAATTGAGCAGGAAGCTCTTACACAATATTTTCTGCAAAAATATTCTCATGTGTATCAGGTGATCACTAAGAGATTCGAATAGGGAGGCTACTTGTGAGTGCAATCATAAGTATACAAACTATTTTTGATAAGGAGAACCAGAAGTGATGGTACAGGTCCTTTGGACTGCTAGTTCTTAAAGATTGAACAATTATTGCTACTGCAAGTGGAGATCCTAAACTCCTAATTTTCTTCCTCCTGGTGGTTCAGTGAACAAGCTCGGGGGGCAAGTACTTGGCTGTATTCAGGAATTGGTTGGGTGGAATAGTCTTCTTGGGCTGTTTGTTTTCCTGCAAATTTACCAGGTTTTATTATTTCCTAATATGTTTCAGTTAATAATTATGTTTAGTAAAAATTAGTAATTTTTGTTTTGAAAAAGAATTGATTTTTGATTTTTGCCTAAGTTTGAATGATAAGCTGATTTGATAATTCATCTCTACATTTTTCCACATGTTGTTATTTGCATCATACTCTAGTATAGAGAACAAATTAAATGAAGATGAGAGATAGGCAGATTGCCATTGATTAGATGGATAAGTACAATAATTGATATGTTTTTTATTTTATTTTCTGTCCTATAGCTAAACATAGTAGACATTCACTATATAGTATCTATAATGATATAGGATATTTTATTTGTTTCATGAAAAACAAATATTGTTTAACCTCTGTACAAGTACATTGTGTCTTCTTACCTCTATTATTTACATAGGAATACATGTAATTCAAAACTACCATACATCATATCTGCAAATAAATAGTATTGCTAATGATGGATTTAAGGTGCAACAATGATCAATACACAGTCTTCATATTTCACATACACACTATGTTTTCTTCACAATTTCCTGTTAGAATATTTTTGTCTATTATTTCAGTATTATTAGAACTGTAAACAAAAGAATTGTAAACCCTATCATGTTTACAATTATTGTAGTTTCTATTTACATTACAAACTGTGTATATCATTTAAAGTATGAAATCGTATTGTTTATAAAACCCTAGATAGTATTTCCCAAATTTCATCATCGTTTTCAACAGTTAGACAGAACCCAATTTTACATATTCATGTTTAAACTATAGTACAAAACATCTCTTGCAATCGAAGAAAAGCTACTCTATCGTTTCCCTACACACTGAGTCGTTCAACTAAAGGAATTGCATACAGTTTTACATGCTCAAAAGACTCCATCATTTACACAGAAACCAAAGGAATAGTTTAAAACAACACCTTCCATTTGCAGAGAACCGAAAACGTAGTATTCAGAGTTAGATGAGCCTCAACTCTACATTCTTATTCCACTGAACTTAACCAAAACATGTTGAAGTTCAAGTTTTAAAAACCATTACAAGTTCCAGCTTCACGAAAGAGACACCAACGTTTCTCAGAACGAAATTACAATACTTTTTCAAACGAAAACTACACAAGGTTTATCCCCACATCTAGCATCTAAACGAGTATTAAAACTCTCAAAATTGACGAGCTAGGCATTCAAAGACAGGCCAAGTATCATTTAAACATACGAGGGTCTAATTTCCTTGTACAAGTTTTCTTTTCAACACAAAAGTTCTTCAAGATAGACAATGCCGAAACCCTGGTGGACATTGTGACTAACTGCGTTAATTCATTATCAACCAAGTCCAAATGGGCATCTATGAAGGGTTTCGGACCACCAGAGCTTACTAGGAATGGAGGCTCGCAAATCATTTCCAAACCCTGGCTCAAGTATATCTTCGAATCCTACACTTGACACACCAACGTTCAAGAGTTAGGCTTGTGAATAGTATAAGTATAAACTGTAAGATGAACTTTCAAAATAAAAAAAAATGTAGGTTTCGAATGCTTACCCTTTGTATTAGTGACCAAGCTCCACACCTTCTACTAGCAAATGACGAGCTCCACGTTAGACCAAAACCGGGATACCCTTCCTTCTTGCGGAAGTGTTCTCTCCACCAAAAACCTAAAAACGAAAACTACAAATCTATCAACTCGACAGTATTCCAACCGAGTTCAGAATACGTTGCATTCTCTCATAACGTGAGGGTATTGAAACAAAAACCTGCAAACTGCTAGTTCAAACACCTACAGATCATGAGGTCAAATCCTCTCCACATCTCGTCTAAACCCTAACTTTCAGCAGCTTGTCAGCCTTGCTGCCCGAAACTAGTGAACAAAAGAAAACATTAATTCTCTATAAACCAACACAACGACGAATTGTTAGGGTTGTATCCAACGTTCCAGATTCATCACAATCGACGATCACAGGAGTGCCAGCAAGGTTCTTTGGGTCGAACAAGAACAACTGCATTTATTGCTTCACTCATTTCACATGCACGACATTGCTAACTTGGCTCATGATGGATCGTTCAACAGCCAGCTCGGAGGAAGTTTAAAACTGGAAGCATTTACACAGTGACCTTCGCAGTCACCTTAAGCATTGCTTGTATTACGTGGAGTGTTTTTAATCCTTGTCACTATGGAGTAGGGGACGACCATTAATTGCAGGATCGATACACTATCTCCTCGCCAGCTCGAAGCACATGCCGAGCTTTAAGATTTAGCAACCTATCATTTCAACATTTATTACATGTTAGTATCACACATTTATCGATCCATATAGTATCCAAGCTTTTGTTTACGATGTAGAATAATTGTGTTACATTTAGTTAAAAATTAAAGGTTTATATAGTATCCGTTATAGTCCGAATTATGTTTAAAATCAAAGTAATTGCGTTAGGTTTTGTTATATGTATGTTTACATTGTGAACGTTAATTATTATAAGCCACAAGGCTTATGTACATATCATATAGTTAATCGTTGTCAAATTATAGCATAGGATTAGTAATTCGAAAGAATGATAATGTTAGTATTGTGAATTTTAGTTATTTGTTTATAATTCTTCATAATACTTACTATTGCAAATATCAAGAATATAGGATTTGCATTTGCTAATCAAATTAATCCAATGTTATATATTTTAGCATAAAAACTATATTAATGCTATGTACTTCTTACCATATTTTCGTATTGCAAACATTTAATGATTTTTGCGGTACATTTACTACATCGGTACTATGCAAGTATTAATTACCTTAAGACGACGACAAAAAGCCAGCTATCACAACGATGATGGTCACAACAATGAACTTAGCAACATGATGATTTGTCTAGACGACATTGTTTTTAACATTGTTGAGTTATAAGACAGTTTTTGAAACCAATAAACATAATCATGTATTTCATACCTGTAGCATTTTGTTTCGCAATAGACTTCATAGCATTTATTTATTTATTTTCAACGTTGAATTGAATTACACACGTACTTTTAAACTATGAAGTCATTGAACTTCTTACCTGTCGTCTGCACATAGAAACATTTCAAAAGCCTTAGCGTTGCAGCTAAGTAAACTCCAGGGTACCTCGTAGGACACCCTTGGAAATCAAGAAAACAAACTGTAAGTGTCTTGTCAAAAGAAAAGTATCACATCATTTATCTAACCTTTTAGTGCATTTATTACAATAAGCACGTTTGTCAAGAGTGTGTTAAGTTGACATTATCAAAATGTTTCTAACTCAGAAATTAAATTATGATTAGTGCGAAACAACTTCTTAATCAATGTTGTTGTAATAAAGCATTTATTATTTCCATAGATATAATTATCTTATTTAATGATATTTTAAAAAGTTTTAAATTTTTATGAATATTCGGGATGTTACAGTTGCAGAGGGAGCCTACAACACATAGGGAGATGATCTATGAATTTGAAATGAGAGACCTGAGGGTTGATGCATTATTTGTTGGGCTTAGAGGTGTGGCAAGGACCTGATGAGATATTCCTTAGATAAGGGAAGTATACCATTGAGATCTTGCACAGATTTGGTATGATGGAGTGTAAGTCCATGGCTACACCTATGGAAGAAAATCTGAAGAAGTTACTTGCTTCTGCCATATCTTTAGATTTAGTAGATCCCACCATGTACCGTCAGTTGATTGGCTCCTGGTTAATACCAGGATAGATATTTTCTATGCAGAGATATCTTTGCAGTACTATTGGTTATGGATTGAGATATTCCTCAGAAAATGAACTGAAATTAGTAGGCTTCACAGATTTAGACTGGGCTAGTAGTGTGGTTGATTGAAGGAGCACCTCTAGGTGTTGTTTTAGCTTGAGATCAACTATGGTTTCTTGAATCAGTAAGAAACAGACTTCTATGGCACTCAATACAACTAAGGTAGAGTACATCATAGCCAGTGCAGCTAGTAAGGAAGTAGTATGGCTTCGGAAGATGCTTGCAGATTTGTATGGTCATGAGCTTGATGTGACAACGATATTTTGTGACATAAGGGAACAGTGAAGCTCTAGTATATCTCTACAGATGATCAGACTATAGATATCCTTACCTAGTCCTTGTCCAGAATGAAGGTTTGGAGTAGTGTAGATTCCCTTCGTCAAGAAGGGAGATTGATGACTAGTGTGGTTGTTGATGAGGCATAGGACGAGACTTGTGTTTGATTCCTTTATGGAGTGTGTCCCTATGTGGGATAGTTCCTTTGTGGAATGAACTCCTTTGTGGAGTGTGTCCCTGTGTGGGATGGTTCCTTTGTGGAACAAAATCCTTTGTGGAGTGTGTCCCTTTGTGGGTTGTTTCCTTTGTGGAATGTTCTCTTGTATGGAGAGTGCTCCTGTGTGGAGTGTGGGCCCAAAGGGGTGAACTAGTTGTAGTTATCACCGCCTTCCAGTTGTAATGTCTGGTAAAGTGGAAGAAGTGTCTTCCTGGGGAGTGTAGCCTCCTTTCGATTTGAGATCAATAAAGTGCTTTGAAGAAGTGTCTTTCTAGGGAGTGTAGCCTCCTTTCGATTTGAGATTGATAAAGTGCTAGGAAGAATTGTCATCTCGGGGAGTGTAGCCATCTTTCGATTTGAGATCGATAAAGTGCTTGGAAGAAATGTCTTCCCGGGGAGTGTAGCCTCCTTTCAATTTGAGATCGATAAATTGCTTGGAAGAAGTGTCTTCCTAGGGAGTGTAGCCTCCTTTCGATTTGAGATCGATAAAGTGCATGAGGAAGTAATCCTCTGTGGTCTAGAATGATCAAGTTGATCAGGTAGTTCATATATCTTCTTTGAAAAGATGATAAGGTGCTCTTGTGGGATGGTTCCTTATGGAATGTGCTCCTTTGTGGAGTGGGTCCCTTTGTGGGATGGTTCCTTTGTGGAACGTGCTCCTTCATGGAGTGTGTCTCTTTGTGGGATGGTTCCTTTGTGGAACTTGCTCCTTTGTGGAGTGGGTCCCTTTGTGCGATGTTTCCTTTATGGAACGTGCTCCTTTGTGGAGTGTGTCCCTTTGTGGGATGGTTCCTTTGTGGATCATGCTCCTTTGTGGACTGTGTCTCTTTGCGGGATGGTTCCTTTGTGGAACGCGTTTCTTTGTGGATGGTTCCTTTGGGGAACGTTCTCCTTTTTGGAGAGTATTACTCCTTTGTGGAGTGTATCCCTGTGTGGGGATGGACCTTCTTATGATAACAAGATGTGTTCCGATGTGATGATCATACATACTCAGACGAGATGATTAGATGTGTTCTGATGTGATGATCATACATACTCAGACAAGATGATCAGATGTGTTCTGATGTGATGATCATACGTGCTCAGATGAGATGACTAGATGTGTTCCGATGTGATGATCATACGTGCTTAGACGAAATGATCAGATGTGATCATCATACGTGCTCAGACGAGATGATCGAATATGTTCCGATGTGATGATCATACATGCTTAGATGAGATGATCGGATGTGTTTCCATGTGATGATCATACATGCTCAGACGATATGATGGAATGTGTTCCGATGTGATGATCATACGTCCTCAGATGAGATGATCGGATGTGTTTCGATGTGATGATCATACGTGCTCAGACGAGATGATTGGATGTGTTCCAACGTGATGATACCTCTCTAGCTAAGAGGGAGTGTTGATGATGTAGGCATCCGATGGAATGGGTTGAGCTGTGGCACATTGTATTGATGCTTGATCAACTCTCTGATGGACTGTGCAAAGTTGTTGTGCTGAGGTATGCGTGACTCCTCTATGGATAGGGTGGAGTCGTGGAGCTAGTGCATGTTCTCTGATGGACTAGATTGAGCATATGCATGAATATTGATTTGTTGACACTTCTCGACAGACTAATATTGTGTTGGAAGACCTTCCTTATGATATAGGGAGGTTGGAGATAACCATGATGTACAGATGATATCCAGATGTGTTTTAGTATGATAATACTAATCATACCTCCCTGGTTGACAGGGAGTGTTGGAGTAGTAGCTGTGTGGGGCATCACCTCATAGGTCGTCCAAAGAAAGAATAAGATTAGAATACAGTGTCCGAAGAATACCTTCCTTGTTGAGAGGGAATGTTGGAAATAATGCAACTTTAGAATTTATTCTTGTACCTCCAATGGGATAAGATGTCAATGTATTTGATCATGTAAAGCCCTTGAAAGAATCAATGTAAACCTTGGGATGAAAACACAAAGAAAAGATTCATTAATGTGGACTTTTGCATTTCCCCAAGACAAGTCGGCCCAATGGGTAAACTACCCCAAAATAGTGGGCAGTCTGCCCCAAACAATGGGCAGAACTGCCCCAATCAGGTCGGCCCAATTAGGGAAAGTTAGGTCGACCCAGTAAGGGAAAAAGTCACCTTTTGATGTGTATAAATAGAAAGTTCGACTTCTCATTTGGTCATTCACTCAAGCAAGTTCACTCTAGTCAAGAGATGTTCACTATTACAACTAGGAGACTGATTTTTTGGGGTTCTCCACTATTGGAGAAGTTTCTCTCTTGTTTTCTTGGGTTTGCGCTACTACTATCTGGATGTACATCATTCTCTATTGGAAGGTTTGAGCTTAGGGAAGACAAATAGCTTTGTCTATGGTTGGGAGATGATTGTTCTTATCATCATGGTTAAACGAGCTCCAAATTCATTTTGTTTATGTGCTTTGCCATTCTTTTAGTGATCCTAGTTATGTTGCTTTAAACATTAACAGTCGCAACATACGGTAAAGTCTACATGTCTTCGTCACAAGCCTCCAGAGACTCCATCCATCCTCTTAAGTAATGTGTGCCATTGGTTCAACCGCCCCCCACATGAACATTGTTGCAGCCTAGGGGTCAACTCCAAGCCTCCAATATGAATCCAAGCAATGCGATGCTATCTAGGGGTTGGTTCCCTCCTTTAGGATGCACAAGAGTCCTCCCAATTAGGGCATTTTTTGAGCTAGTGAACTCTTGGTGTGACCATAATAAAGGTCATCCACCAAACTATCAAGAGAAATTCAACGCCTAAGTGAAGAATGGCATGCCAACAACCATATGAGGTCAAGAAATCATTGAACAAGCTATCTCAACTATGAAAATCCATCACAACTGTCTTCATTGCATGAATCCTTCTTGCACAATCGAGGGGCTCAACATGCACCATATAACTCAAAATTGATGAAGCACCCTAAAGATGTTGTAAACACTTTTGGAGTAACCCAAAAAACTAAAAATTTGATGGGTTTGCTTGATATTGTGTCCTCCGGAGCTATTCAATTATTTTTTCAAAGTTTAATCCTTAAGAAAATTTAAAACCCTCTTTTTGTTTTATATTTCAGCTTCAGCGTTCACTCACAGCTTTTTAATTTTTGTAACTTTCCATGTGTTTGTTTTTTAATCTCACTATCACTAGAGTATGTATGGTTCTCCTTTCATGTCTTTGGGGTATTGCTTTGATATCCTGTTAAATTTCATTCCATATATTTCATCCTGTGTTGAATTTATGGGTGTGTACACAAAATGATACAACAAGAGAAATAGCTGCAAAGCAGCTAGTCCCTGCTTTAAAATTAAGTTTATATTTTGTTTAATTGATAAAGAAATAAAATATTTATTAAAAAAATCATATATAACTATTATGATGGTTGTTGATATAAAATAGAACAAAATTAAAATGTCATAAAAAAATATTAACTTTTTAAAAATGAAAATGAACTCGTCCAACTAATTATCTTTAAACTATATATTTAGTTTAAAGAAAATATTAGCTTTTGTAAAGTAAAAATAAACTTGTTCAATTAGTTAATTTTTCTTCACTTTTCCATTTTGTTACAAAATGTAAAAACAAATGATTTGAATTGTTTATTAAATTTTATTCTAATTCAATAAAAAAAAGAAGCTCGGCTATATAGAAAAATTGAATCTAAATGATCCCAAAAAAGTGGATGATATGAGGAATGTGAGGCACAATAATATACTCGGTTGTTTGAATTCTATTACAATAATAAGAATTCTCTCATTTGTTTATGAGTTCATGCTCAACAGTAGCCTAGTCCACAAATATCATGCTAGACTGTCACATGGAGGTCATGCTAGATTGTCACATGGAGGCTCGACTCAAATATCAAACAACATATGAGAAATGACATTTTTAATGTAGATGTTGGACGACGACGACGATAATGATGATGGTTAACATCCATTGAGACCAACACTGGCCTATTGGACCTTAAGAAATTACTTGATTTGTTGTAACAATTTATTCCTATGCTCAAAAAGCTTAGAGAGAAGTGTAGCGAGGTCACCATAATTTTGACTAGTTAAAAGATTAGAGAGGTTAGAATTAGGAGAAATATTTTGGAACTGCGATCTAATGTGGATGTACATAGGGCACTCTCAGAGGAAGTGGAATTTATCATCAATGTTCTTAGACTCACAGAGATGGAAAATCCCTTCCTCCAATGGAGTTTTAGGAATTGTCCAACGCCCTATTTCACTTCGAAGCTCATGAGAGTTTGTTCTTATTTTAGCTATGTTAGTTTTCTTCTTTGAGCTGGTTAGAATATAGAGATTATTTTGGTCTTCCAGATTAGGGTTAATGACCTCCTTGTAGTATCTTAACTTCCTTTTAACCTGTTGGCACCCCAACAACCCCCCTTAAAAATTTTGCAAAATTGAAGAGGGCCGCCTTTTTAATCTTGTAAATATTTTTCTTTTACATGGTTTTAATCTATTTTGCTTGATTCTCGAGAGTGGCTCTTTGACTTGGTCTTCATTTCAATGCTGATTCATCTTTCCCTTATCAATTCTTTGGGCTTATTTTTTCGAGATTTTGTAAATTTGAATTATTTGAGTAATTGATTATTTTGATCTTTTCAATTTATCTCTTGAAAAATGACACATTAAAGAATGCAATCATGCTTTTATCCCTCATTTCAAATAATGAACCAAATTTTATCAACATTAAATTTTCATTAAAATACTTATTAACTTACCTTTATCTTATGTTCTTAAAAAGTTTATGTTAAAATTTGAAGATGAACTATTTTTGATCAATTTAAACAAAGTGATCCAATTATTTTATAAAACTTTTATTTAGGTGTTTTCTCAATTTAAACTTGTGGTTTTATTTTTATTCATTTTCAAATACATAATCATATCAATATTATTATGAATAAAAAACTTATTTTAATAATAAAACAACTTTATTACATAATATATTTTTATATATAAAAATTATTTAATAATTAATTTTTTTCTAAAAAGTTTTAGCACTTGTAAGTTTATTCAAAGCAATTATATTATAAAAACAGATCTCTTAAACTTAGATTGAGCCCCGATGGTTATGGAATTCTATGAATATTTTAATTTGACAAAAGCAAGAGGGAGTGCATGATTGACACTTCTAGTTCTAGTTTTAGTTTTACACATGACATATTAAAAAAAATATTTTTTTTGAAGTTTCTTTATCTTTTGGTTAAATATATTGTCATTATTCATGATTGTTGTAATTAAGTGGTGATGAAGACTTTCTTTATATCATGAAATTATTATGTTTTATTACGACGTGGGATTCTGCATAACATGTACCTTGGATACAACATTAAATGTGGATATGCAAGGATGTGGGACTTCAAAATAATAGTCACCAAAATTTAATAGTTTCTTAATTACCTGAGCATTTTTGGGTCAATGATTATACTCAATTAGCTTTTGAGAAATTATTTAATGATTTCAGATTAAAGTATTTTAATTTCTAAGTCAAGTAAGTAATCTTCATTAGCAAGTTATTAAAGATTATAATATTTGACTTTGATTTAAATACTTTGTATGACTTCTCTTATATTGAATTATTTCTTTATTTTAAAGCTTAATTCTCCATATCTTCGGACTCGCAATTTTAATATTGGATTCCAAACGAATACCTTATAGAATTTTGATCTTTTAGTTTATATGATGGTGTTTGATTATAAAACTTTTTACAAACATTGATTATAATCTAATTTATGGCAGGTACATTTAAACTTGTCATAGGTCATAGCTCAAGACAATTATGAACCTTAGCCTACGGTAAGCTCATTATGAGGCTCTTGTGAAAAAAAAGCTTATTATGAGGTTGTTGCATAATTATTAAAGAAGGATTCAACAGATTAGGTAGCTGCCACAGAGATCCCCGAGTATCTTGAACGGTCACGTGTCAACTCAAGCAACAAACTTCAAGGGAACGTTGGCACGCTGCCAGATAACAGACTAGAAGATTGATTAAGAATATTTATTTTATTTTATTTTTATTCTTTCAAGGTTTTACTAATTTACAATTGGTGCGGGATCAAATGCGTCAATGCAAGGATATGTCTAAAATGGTGTAGAAGAAGGATTACGCCGTCATTCTTAATGGGAATGGTCATCATTGAAATGATTGATATCCATATGTCAATTTTAAAAATTTTAAATTTATTTTAATTTTAAAATGGTGTAGAAGAAGGATTACGCCGTCATTCTTAATGGGAATGGCCGTCATTGAAATGATTGATATTCACATGTCAATTTCAAAAATTTTAAATTATTTTTAATATCTAACAATTTCTTTTTTGTCAAATCAATCTTTTTAATCAATAATAAAAGAGAAATTTCAAATTTCAAAAAATTTATAAATCTTTTTAATTTCCAAAAAATTAAATTTGATATTTATATTTTTAGAAACTTTATAAAACTTTTGATAAAAAAAACTGTTAATGTAAAGTCAATGCATAAAGATGACCAAACGATTGCTAAAATCCCGGCTACGCAAAGACTAAAAAAGGCTGTTAATTTAAAGTCAACGCATAAAGATGACCAAACGATTGCTAAAATCCCTGCTACGCAGAGACTAATAAATGTCGCAGATATTCATGATATGTTGAGCAAGTATATTATAAGGTGGGAAGCAACTATATTAGTGGATGTGGCAATGTCATCTGACCAAGGTAGTGGATGGGTCTAATTTAGCCTTGGTAATGTACAAGGAAACCTTGGGAGCCTGAGGTGGTCTACCCACATTATGCATTTACCACCCTTTTCATCTATCACTCAATACGTCATTTTTCATGTACCACTCTGTCCACTATCTCTCAATATGTCAATATGCAGAACCCCTAGGTGGATTCAGCTGATTAGGCAATGTAACTTTGTAGTGTACTATATATAACTTATATAGAAAACTTAATATACTTTCTATTTTTGTGTTGTATTCTAACATGGGTGTGGTAATGTTGGTGGGTGGGCTAGGGAGGTTGTTTGCGCATGTCATCGTGGGCATGTGGGCGGGAGCATGTTGTGTCGGTGTGGGTGGAAGTTTGTGTGCAGGCATTGTGTGTACAGGTGTCAATGCACACATATCTGTGTCCATATGTGTCTGTTTGGGTGTATCTGCGTGTGTCGACATGTGCATCTGTGTGAGGGTCTTTGTGCAGCTGCATGCATGCAGATGTCTGTCTGCATTGGTGTGTTTGTTTGTGCATTTCTCTCAATTGTTTTATCATTCTTCTAAACATGTCTACTATTATATTCTCTTTTTCCTTCGCACTCCCTTTTAACAATGATGGTTATCCCAAAACCTTTGTTTGCTAGAGATATATATCACTCCATTCAAGTTGGAACTGCTGATCTCATTAATGAAACTCCAAAACCTTTGTTTGCTAGAGATATACATCACTCCATTCAAGCTGGAACTGCTGATCTCATTAATGAAACTATTTTATCTTCATCAATGACTGTTGTAGGCTATGTTAGAGGGAGTTAGCTGATTAATGAAGTAATGATTTCATAGCAACAAGGTTTTCAGTTACTGATTTTAGAGAAGTTTTATTAGAGTGGCTTAAATAGGCAATGTTTCAAGTTGTCTCTCACAAATTAAACTACTAGTGGATATAACATCTGATTTTTATTTTCCTGTTGCAGAAATGGGAGCATGAGATGAAACTAGTCGTATCCAAGGTTAAAAGGCGTGAAGATGAACTGAACAAACTGGAAAGTAAAAAAATGAAGTGAATATATCTCTGAGTGACTTGGAAGTAGGTTCTTTCAACTCTTTCTAGTTTCTATTCTAGTGGTAACAGTTTTTCAATCTTGTTATCTTGACATGATAAAGGCTCTCTTTATTGCTGCATTTCTTCCTAAAATGCAGTTATTTTGCTGAATAATGTATCTATTTCAATATGTATCTGGGTTATGTGATACAGGAGAGCTAAATAAATGTATTTCTTCTTTCAAATGTGATGGGAAAGGAATGCCAAAGCAAGGTTCTCATAGTGTGGATGACACTTTAGAAGAAATCAAAAGACAAGGAACGACTGCAGCTGGCCTATGGCTCGACTTAAGTAGGCGGAGTTTTCAATCAAGAAAAAGCCCCATCTTACAGGATGTGGTTGGAATTGTTGCGTTGTTAGGGAAAGTAGAAGATGATGTCCTCAGTTGGTAAGAACTTAAATAATATTTCTAAGGAATAGGAAATCAGATGGTTTTAGTATTTTATAGCTTTTATTTTGAGTGATCATCTCCAATTTGCAGGGCACTATCTGAGTATTTGGGAAGGGAAAACATGCTTGCAGTTGTCTGCAAATCTCGTGCAGGGGCTAAAGCATTTGAGCAATATGATCACAGTGGTATCATAGACACAGAGACGGGTATCCATGGCCTAGCAGGTGTGCAAAAAGCAAGAATTAATGGAAGGTTCCGTGTGATTTGCCTTGAAGACGTAAGGTAAAAGAAGATTTATGTATTGATTATTAAAATACACTCAATTTGAAATGAAAAGACAGAAATGTAGGGAATAAAGGGAGAAATGTGGCATTTAAAGTATGTTAAATTGCCAGGTTATATGTTCATGATATTAGCATTTCCATAAAATATTTTACAGGGATTTTCCCTTTGACTTTTATGGGGTAAACTTTATTAAATCTACTACATTATTCTCAGAAGAGTTAATGTCATGCACATGCAAGGCTGACCGTCTTATGGTTGAATGCAGGCCTTACGAGGGAGGATTCAAAATTGGTGATCCACAAAAGCAACTGATTATAGAGGATCCAAAATTATCAGTTGGAATCCTCCCTGAAGGATATATGGGATATGCTGTAAATATGATAAAGATGGATCAAGAGAAGCTATGCCTTTCAACTTCATTAGGGATTGGATTGAGAGGAACGTTATTTTTTAATCTTTTCTCATATCTGCAAGTCTACAAAACAAGAAACCACATGAATCAGGCGATATCTTATATAAGAGATGGGGCTATCTCATTGGATGGAGGTATCCTATGGAGAAAAGGTGTTATTGAATGTGGAAACAGGTAACTGGTGATACAGTTAAGGGATGGTTTAAATCAAATCCTATTGTACTTTTTTGTCATTTCATAAGAAATAACTTTTCATGTTTGAGTAGGCTAAAAAAATTTGTTTTCATATGAAAACTTATTTTGTATTATCTTCTTTAGTACACAATATGGCAATGCCTTGACTTCAAGAAGTTTGCTTTATCATCCATACTCCATAGGCTTTACAAATGACATTTTTGGTATAGAAGCCACTAGTTTAGTATCTTAAAATTTCAACCCATAGATCAGAGGAGGCATTTGCCTGGATCAGAGATTAACATTGAAAATGAAGAATAGAAATCTCTTCGTTTTCTAGTAATTTTAAAATGTTCTGAATCTTTTGTATTATAAACAGAAGGAAGGGTTACAATGGAAGATCCCATTCAGTAGAAATAAAGCTAACCCAAGATTTCTTATCTGAATTCCACAAAATTGCAGTGGGAACAAATTATGTCATGAACGCAATCAGCTAACACAGAATCCTTGAATTCTTTCTGTGCATGGAACTCGTGTCAATGAATAAGCATGCAAACAAAGAAGAAGAATCATGCAGATAACAATTGGCACATACCGGATCTGTAAAAGCTTGTGAGAATGCCTTTTTCTGAAATAAGAATTGGAAAGGATTTGGGACGATACAAGTCCATGCATTAGATGACCTTCAGTAAGTTCATTAGTTGGAACAACCTTATAATGCATCATCCCTACATGATGTTGAATTTTGATCATGTTCTATGGGGGCACAATGAGGAAACTTTGATGAAGTGTATTAATCATCATAATTCACTGTTGTAGGAAGGAGTGTTCTAACAACCCCAATTGCGAGGAGGGGCGAGCAAGCAGCACTTTATTGCAAGAAGCAAGGACTCGACAGATACATATAATTGTTGCAAGAGAGATTTCCCTAACCGTTAATTGTGGATAGTGAAGTCTTTTCCTTTGTCTTTCTGTGAACATCAACTTCGTAATCTCACATAATAGTTGCGAGAGTCAAAGATCTCCAATGGTTAGCTATTAGAAGTGAAGATCCTGCAACTACTATTGCTTGGAGTGAAGACCACTTAACTACTACCAACTTTAGGGGCAAATGCAGAACCTGTCACATAATTGTTGCATGAGATATAACCCTACGACCCTAACCCCTAATAGCAAATAGCAAATAGAAAGGTCCTTACATTTCTTTGTTGTGAGAGCAATGACTCTGTAATCACACATAATTGTTTTAAGAGGTAAAGATATCCATCCCCCAATTACTACAACGAAGATCTTGAAACCTACTCTTTCATGTAGTGAAGACCTCTTAACTGATGAGAGAAATGAAGGTGTTGTGCCCAAACATTATGAGCTGCATTCCACATTTTGGGTAACCTATGTTGCATTAGGGATGTTCACTAGGAAGCATGACTATGGCAGGGGATGTCTCATTTTTCTCGGGGACATTCCTGAGGACCAGGATACCTTTCCAACATCGTCGTGAATTTGTGGTTGTCCCTAGACTGTCCTAGATATGTTTGAGCATTCCATGTTAGAACTAACAACTACGAGGTGCTGGTTTTGCGGGTTGGGGGGTGTTACCCTTCAAAATAGCAGTCTTGAATTAGAAGCTCAATATGATCTGTATGCTAGCGAATGGTAAGCATGTGGGAGAGGGCTGGGCCCAAATGTCAGCAGAACCCAGCCTCTGATCTTCTTCGGGTAACTCCTATACCCAGGGGACAGCCCTTAAAGATGCCTGCAAACAACTCCAAACAATCAAACACCTTCCTACAATCCTTGTAGCAGAGACCAGTGCCTTGATATGGAGTCAAACAGTGTATAACGAAGACAAATAAGGTCTGAAAAAGAGGTTAGTTCAGCCCTGTAGTTTGCTATTAGCATACATTTAGTGGTTTAAAGGCAAATCAGATGTTAGCACAGACTTCCAATTGCAATTGGTGGTCTGAAATTAAGAATACATAGATAAAACAGTCGCTGTATTTATGCCAGTGGATACCAGCAATTAAACCCATCATCATTCATCCATTCAAGCTAGAAAAATCATCCAAGAGAAGTACGCATCACATCAATAGCTCAACAAGTAGGAGAAAGATAAACTAATGCATATTAGCACACTTGTCTTCTTGTGTTTTTACAATGAGAGTGAGGCTCTATTTATATAAGACCAGCCTCACCTAATTTTATGTTATTAGCCTACAAGATATTGTAAAAATATAACTTTTGGTTTGTTCACCCACAACTTTGCGGGGTAAACCACTTGAGAAGACACAAAGGTAGTAAATAAAGTGCATTTAGGCTACACCAAGTGCTAGGTGTGCCAAAAGGAGGGCGTCACGCCCCAGCTAACACCAACAGATGTGTGCCCTCAACGTCCTCCTTCATTATCCTTGTAGGCTTCTTCAATAAGGAAGTATAAATTGTGGGTACCCAACCTAGAGGAGGGGTAAAATATTTCCAAGTGAGCAAATAAGGTGTGTTAAACAAATGCTATCACCTTTTACATGGAAAATAATGAGTGTGGTCATGCATCCAAGTGATTAGGCCCCCAAGGGCACCAACCCGTACAGGGAGAGCACCTCCTGGAGGTGGAAATAAAGTAGACCATCCATGACATGATTAGGGGTATTTAGCCTCAAATCAACACTCTATGCTTCAACTTGGCTTTTATGTCAAATTTTTTTAAACCCTTCTCCTAAGGGACCTGTCGGGAACATTGCAGATACTCTTACATGTGACATGGGGAACATAGCTGCTAAGGGTTGCATTTTAGATGGTAACATTTGAGCAAAAGTAGAAAATACAATTTCTGTTTAAGAATATGTTTTTCATTTTCAATTTGAATTTTAAATTTTAGGAAATGACCTAAGCCACTTTAAGGATTACTTGGAAATGAATAAATCAATAAAGTAACTTTATTATGACCTTTAATGTCATCAAAATAGAGCTCCAAAATTTTTAGAGGCCATATATAAATAGATGACATGTCTACACCATCCACAAAACTTATCTAAAAATTTTACATTTGTAAAAAATTTCAAAGAATAAATACATGTTCAATCATGGAGGAGGATTTTCTTGTTTGCCATGCATAGAAATGGAAAGTGTAGTTGTGTTGTCACATTTAAGGTAGCTTAGTGGTGATAATTGTGTAAATAATACTTGCAAAGCTTTTGCTTTCAAATTTTGAACTCATCCTACAGAATGTCGGAGGTAACCACTAGGATTTTCTAGTGCTGGAACCTCTTCACTAACATATTTGTCGAAGTCATTTTCTTCAAGGATAAGAGCAATACCAACTTCCATTTTCGGAAGTTATTAGCTCCCTCAAGCTTATCCTCAAGCTTGGTGTGGTGAGACATATTGAATGAGAACCTCAAATGGAAATAGCCAAGATTTAGGTCTTACCAATTTGAGATGCCCAACCTGGTTCTGGTGCTGGTTGGCCTAATGTTTAGAGAGAAACCCTCCTCAAGGCGAGTTTTCCAATGTACTCCCTTTTCCAAATCTGTGGATAAAATCCCAAAATAATTGATGCCCTAGTTTTCTCTCGGCAGTAGTGACGGGACCAAAAATGAAAATTCTCGTATTTGAATTCTTCCTTCACAGGAAAATGTGCCCTCCTAGGGCGAGTTCGAATAACCTCCTTTTCAAGCTGATCTGTGGAAGAAAGTGCCTGGAATAGGAAGCTCTAGTTTCTCTGGGTCCTAGTGACAGGGTCAAAAATCAAACTTCTCGGAACTGAGTTTTGCTTCCTCCAAAGGATGCGCCCTCCTAGGATGAGATAACCTAGCCCTCATTTTATGATGATCTATGGAGAGAAGACCTCAAACTAGAAAGCCCTAGTTTTTCGCTACTGCACAATGCCTTCTTTTCAGGTTAGGTCTGATACCATGTTAGAGTTTGTACTTTAATTCAATATTATCTAGGATCTTTAATTGAAAGAATAACAAGCACAACAAAATACAATAGACCCAATAGTTTTCCTTGGGGAAACCATAAAGGATAAAACCCCGCAACTTCCTCAAAGATAGATTTGTCACTAATACAATATCAAGCAAAAACTGGAAAACCCAAAATATATCTTTTGTAGCTCTCTCTTTCTCCTCCAACGAACTTGTCTTCTCTCTCTTGCTACGCGAACTTGTGTGTCCAAATGAGAGAGCAAGGCTCTCTATTTATACTTTACTTTTGACTTGACCTTTTACCTAACTAGGTCGGCCTCACTAAAACTGACTGGGTTGACTTCTCTAGAGAGGCTCAATAAACCCTTTTACATTTGACTCTAGGGGATCTATTGCCCCGACTTAGAATCGAGGTTTTACCTCAATGACCTTGCATGACTAGACATAATAATGACATCCCCGAATGGAGGAAAAACATCTCCGACGAAGGTACACCAAATATAATAATAATAATAAATAGAAGAATATCTTACGAAGTTACAATTACAACAACACGTATTACAAAATTAAAAAGGTTGGCCTTGAAAGGCTTGATTTGGAACTTCTGAACCCTGAAAAAGCACAAGTATTTGTGCAACTTTGGTGGCTCTCTAGAAGTCCAATTGAGTACAACTCAGGTGGTAGCAGTGCTCATGAACCTAATCCACCAAATGCATATTCATGGGGAGTTCATCAAGGAGTTGAATGAACCATGTACATGAAGGACTTCCTATTAAATCGACGGTTATAGCGGTTGGATCAATGTTATCATAGTCAAACCGGAACCGGTAAAACCTGCTGGTCCGATCGGTTCACAGGTCGATCGGTTGGTGCTTGGATCGGAAAAACCAGATTTTTTATTCAGATCGCCTCTGTGGACCGGAAAAACTAGATCTTTGATTCAGATAGCCCCTGAACTGGTTGGTTCCATATGAAATCAGATAAAAATCGACGAACTGATTGGTTTTGTTTGGTTCTATACAGAACAAACCTGTCCATACTGTGTCGTACATTAGTGACAGGGGACCCATGTATTTAAATTAAAAAAAAACAAGAAAACCTCTCTCCTAAAGTGTCTAACCTAACCCTAAGCCCCTATTCATTCGTTATTTGCACCCATTCTTGCTATATATATGAGGAAATTTGAATATTTGTGTATTTTGGTTTGAATTCATATGTATGCACAATGGCACATGAATATATATGTTTTTTTACAAAATATGAATATTCTATTTATTTTTTAGTTGACCATTTTTTTCAGTTTTATGTCTGATTCAAATTTTGGGCTCTGCCGATTCGATCACTGGTCTGGTTCTGATAACATTGGGTTGGATACCGATGTATTTTGGTGGATGCTTGTTCCTTTATATGGAATTTTGATAGTTTGGTGGGGAATTTATGCTAAAGGTATGAGCTACAAATATCGGGTTAGGCCAAATGAAGAATTTGCAGTGTGAGATCATCATTAGGATTTGAAAAAACATTTGTTGCAGTAGATCAAAGGCGAATGTGTAGATTCCCAAAATTGACATGATTCCAAATCATCGAAACATGATGACTAGGACAAGCATATTAAACTTTGTTTCCTTGCTTTTTTGTCTTCACCATTGTGTCCAGAGCGACATCCTTGGCTTTTACATGCTCATCATTATTACTTGCATCTGTTGAAGAATGTAACTTCGGAAGATATTCTTATTTGTAATATTTATATCATTTGTATTGTACACCTACATGGATTATTATTGATGTAATTGATAGTGTAAGAGCCGTTGAAAGAGTCAATGTAAACCCTAACTGTTAGGTCGGCCTGGAAAGATCTAGAAAATAATATTTTATTGTAAATTGGACAAGTCGTCCCAGTTAGGAGAGTCAAGTTGACCCTCTTGGTAAGAAGGTGAAGTGAACTGATTAGTATAAATGAGGAGTTCAACATCCTCATTTGGTCACCTCACTCACACATTAAGCTCGCATTAGTAAGAGAGAGAGAGTCATACATAGTAGCTGCTTTTGGAGTCTGCTTGTTTTTGGGTCTTTGCACAAGCGATACTGTTGTACATTCTGACGAATCTATATAGAAGAAGTTTGTTGGGTTTTTTTGCCCCGAGATGGTTTTCACAGGAATCTATATAGAAGAAGTTTGTTGGGTCTTTTTGCCCCGAGATGGTTTTCACAGGATAAATTTGTTGTGTACTATTGTTTGTGTTGTGCTTGTTTATCTCTCAGTGATCCATATTGTTTGCACTTAAAAATCTAACATGGTATTAGAGCAGGCCTGAAATAAAACATTGCCCAGCTACTGCAACTGCAGAAACTAGGGTTTCTTATTCACGGAAGAAGTCTCCATAGATCAGCTGAAAAAGAGGGTGCACTCAACTCGCCTCACTAGGGCACATATTTCTATTGAAGCAGAATCTCATTCCGAGAATTTTCATTTTTGTGCCCACCACTTCAGCTCAGAGAACTAGGGCATCAAGTTTTTGGAGGATCTATCCACAGAATTGGGAAAATAAGTACATTGATTAGCTCGCCTTGGGGAGGTGCATCTTTCCTCTAATTAGTTTTGCAAGATCCCAAAGTTGAGAAATTAGGGTTTCTCTAACAAACCCTAGGTCACCCTGCAACCAAATATCAGAAGTCAACCTTTAGTAGGAGCTTCTCATTTGGTAAGTTATACTTTATCTATTTCCATTTGAGGTTCTCATTTATCAAGTTTATCAAGATGACAAACAATACCAAGCTTGTGGATAAGCTTGAAGGAGTAGAGAACTTCCGAGCATGGAAGTATAGGGTGATGCTCGTCTTAGAAGAACATGAATTGGACAAGCATGTTACAAAGTAGTTGCGGAGCCTATGGCAGATGAGGCCAAGAAAAAGCACAAAAAGAATCTTATTAAAGCTAAGAGGATCATAGCTAACTCCATCAAGGATCACTTGATCCCATACATCTCTTCTTTGAAGACTTCGAAAGAGATGTTTGATGCATTTGAAGGAACCAACATCAATAGGAAAATGACCTTGAGGACTCAACTCCATCCTGTGAAGATGAAAAACAATGAAAGTATCCAGTCATACTTCACAAGGGTTTCCAGCATTAGAGATCAACTAAGTGCCATTGGAGATGAAGTGGAAAATGCAGAACTAGTGATGACTACCCTAAATGGTCTTCCAAGATCATAGGAGTCATATATTCAAGGAATATGCTCAAGGAAGAAACTTATCCTGTTCAGTGCACTCTTGGAATCTTGTACTCAAGAGGAAGAAAGAATTGCATCTAGAGAAGAAAAGCTAGGCGATGAGGACAATCAACCCTTGACAACTCATGCCAAGAGAGGGAAGAAAGATGCCCATCATCACAAGAAATTCCACAAAGGTAAAAGACCTCCTATAGACTATTCAAGCTTTAGGTGCTTTCATTGTGATGAGATGGGAGATATTTCTAGGGATTGTCCCAAGAAGAAAGGAAACAAGAAGGGAAACGAGAAAAGACATGATGCTCATGTTGCAGAGGAAGATGAACCAGCTAAGAAGAAAGCAAGAGAGGATTCTTCAAGTGAAGAAGAGTATGTTTTGATATCAGCACTCACAGGTACAGTCTCACTTGGTAATAATGATTGGCTTGTTGATAGTGGTGCTTCTAAGCACACGATGGGATTCAAAGATGGTCTCAACAACCTCAAAGAAAAGGACTCACCTCACAAGGTGAAGTTAGGAGATGACTGTCAATATCCCATCAAAGGGGTAGGAGAAGCTTCCTACAAGCTTGAATCTAGGAGCCTATCAAAATGAAGGATGTTCTATATGTACCTGGATTGAAGAAGAATGTACCTTCCAATTAGCACTAGATGAGAAGGGATTTAGAGTAACATTTGTGGATGGCCAAGTACTTATGTGGCCCAAAGGTAAAACCTTTGATGATGCAGTTGTAATTGGAGTGCAAGAGGGAGGATTATACAAGCTCAAGGGGCAACTTGAACGAGCCTAGGTTCATGAAACCATGGAACCAAGTGAATTGTGGCACAAAAGATTTGCTCACATCAACTACAATTCACATTACTAATTGTGAGCAAGATGGTAAATGGGCTATACGAGATCCACACTAAGCATGAAGGCATATGCAAAGGATGTGCAAAAGGGAAGAATGTGAAGAAGCCATTTCCAAGTAGCGACAACAAAGCGAAGGAGATTTTGGAGCTCATACATTCATATATTTGCAGGCCTATGTCTTCTGACTAATTAAGCAGGTATGCCTACTATGTTTATTTTATAGATGATTATTCTCGTAAAACATGGATCTACTTCTTAAAATCCAAAGATGAAGTATTTAGCAAATTCAAGGAGTTTAAAGCCCTTGTAGAAAATCAAACTCGAAAGAAAATAAAAATATTAAGATCAGACAATGGACATGAATTTATCTCAGGAGATTTCAAAGACTTATGTAAAGATTCAGGGATTAAGAGGGAAATCAGCACTCCCTATAATCCACGACATAATGGAACTGCAGAGAGGAAGAATAGAACAATTATGAAAGCAGTAAAGGCCATGATCCATGATTAGGATCTTCTTATACATTTATGGGCGGAAACTGCAAAACCAACAGTATATGTTCAAAATAGGACTCCCCACAGGGTTCTTGAAGGTAGACAGAATGAAGGCCATTGCAGGGAGGAAAAGGCCATTGTCCACAAGTTGGGTGCCAAGTCCCGAGTTCGAATCGAATTCACATGATGGCGACGCAACCGTTGAACACTGATGATGATTGGTCTGCCCACGGGGAAACACCTTGCTAGGAACCCAAAAAATGGATGCCCCCATAAACAAAAACACTAACACAATACTCAGACGGAGGAAGTGCGCTGAGATATTGGGCAAATTGCATGATTTTCAAGAGATATCACGCTCAAAAAATTAAAATGCCCGCAAGGGTGACTCAATACAGAAAGGGCGATACCAAACAACGTACGTAGGTAGACAATTACGGGCGAAGCAAAACAACATTCTTGTTCTATTTCATGGACTTCTACCAAAGTTGTGTAAATTTGTAGTCTTGTGGAGGACATCTCAGAAGCTTAGTGTGATAGCCATTTACTCAAACGTAATGAACCAACCTGTCAAATGTTTGTATGTGTTTGATATTTGCTTATTCTCCAAAGACTTTGATTTTTTTCAAGACCACAGTTTTGGACGAGCGTTCCAAGATTCAAGTTGCTCCTCGGCATTGACAGCAGAATTCGATGGCTAACTGCTTTCAGTCCTATTTAGTATTAATTATTCAATCTTGACTTGAAGGTGAGAATTGCCCATGAAAACTCTTGGCTAGAAAGATGCGGGAATAATGTCAGAATCTCATTTGAATTAAAAAGCTTTATTTGGGAATATCTGCACCATGTCTCTTGTTGTCAGAATCTCATTTTAATTAAAAAGCTTTATTTGGGAATATCTGCACCATGTCTCTTGTTGTGATCTTCGCCATTCAGCTCTTTTTCCTTGTTTTATTTCATTTCAGAAATCTGTACAATATGTAAATAATCGGGACTGTAAATATTATTTTAGTTTTTAATAACTTGTACATAAAGGCTGATTTACTTCTTTAGTTGCTAGCTTTTCTGCTATCCTATTTTTCAGATTAAAGTAGTTGCCATGCACAGTTTGTCAGTCTTTCATTTCATGCAAACAGTGAAAATTATATGTCTAATACACATAGCTCCTACCTTATTCAGGAAGAAATATTTCATTAATGGAACTAGTGTTTTTAATTACATTTAAAATCTGCATTTGCATGAAATTAAAGATTTCCTTTTGTGTATTGGCAACAACTAATTAAATTTACTTAGACATCAGAAAGTTATGATTTATAATATTATTGATGCATTCTTACACTAACAGCTAAAGCCCTTTTCTCATAAATTTATTACATAATTCTCTTTTTTAAAAATAATTTGCATTAATATCTTTTCGTTGTTTAATCAGTTAATTAATCTCACCTTTGGAAATTAATGCATGCACACTTAGATAGATTGAACATCTCTTATTCAATATACTCATGCAGACATTCATATGTTAATCACGCTTTGATTCGTTCATGTATTTAAATTTTAACGTCATTGACAGAACTGAATCCTATCCATCATGGGCTTAAAGCAACCAGGGCTTCCATCCCTATCTTCCCCTTGACCAGGCCCCACAAGGATGTTTTCACTGTTTTTGCCCAAAACCATTTAGAGCATCAACATAATGAATACTTCAGTGGACAAGACAAGTACTCATTAAGAGGGGAATTTTAGAATAGCTATTTCAATATTGTCTTGTGTGCTAGCATTTATTGTTGAATACTTCACTGGACAAGACAAGCACTCATTAAGAGGGGAATATTAGAATAGCTAATTCAATATTGTCTTGTCTGCTAGCATTATTTATTGTTGTATTGACTATTGTCAGGTAGAGAGTACCTCTACCTGAATAGCGTTCTTGAGTGATTTTAGGAGGTTTTTGGATGAGAGCTGGATTAGCTCCTAGTTTAGTGTGAGTTGAGATATTCTCTCAAGTAGTTATGATTGAGATAAGGTAGTGTGTTTATCAATCAACACAATTTTGATTTGGAACTTTCTTCTCTTATTTTCTGTTATACATTGGTATTGGAGCAGGTTTCAATTCCAATGGGCCAAGTGCCAGAAAATATCTTGGGAGGAAATATGACGTTAGGCCAGGAGGCCAGCCATTTCCACTCCAATTTGCCATAGTCTTATATTTGCTCCGTTGAATTCCACTTCCACTGCTTTATATCTTGTCGACTCTCGCATCCACTCCACTGGTTGTTTTGCTTGCATATAGTATTAAAGAAGAAGAAGAAAGGTTGCTCCACTAATTTCTTCTCCACTCCTTAATATCTTGTCCACTGCCGTATTCATTCCATTGATTTTTCTTGCATATGCTATTAAAAAGGTTAAAAAAAAGAAGAGGAAGGATTATTACGGTTGAGCCTTTGAAAAAACTTAAGATGACAGGTGTAAGATTTGTCCTCCACCAAACTACATCGAGTGCAATGGATAAGGATACCAATCTGTAAAGCGGGACATATCAATTCAAAGTTATTGACAGGGTTTCCCAAAGCCTCTATGGCTCGGAAATCGTAGTCATAGTCATTCATACTGGAGGATGTGAGAATAGTGGGCGTTGGCAAGTGCACATTTACTAATATTGTTCTTCAATCATCACAATATATAGAAACACAAAATCCATAGTGAGTAGCAGCACTTGTGGTGAGCGTGAGCGAGCGCAGATGACCGGCGTTGCCTAATCTACCAACAAAGTCTACCTTGAAATCCCTACAGGTAGGGAATATTGCATGACAAGGGGAAAATATATTTGGCTCTGCCTGAATTAATACCGTCATGTTGCAACAACGGTGGAGTTTTTAATACGTTGTAAGCTGTAGATTGTTATGATAGGCAGTGAACAAAACTACACGGCAATAAAGAGTTGCATTCGTCAAAGTAACCCTTGATCGAACTTCGGTAGAAAACTTGTTCGCTATTGTTGTAGAGTATGGAACTCTACAACAATCCACATTGTCGTAGTCAAGTTCACCGTAAGTCATGCCTCACTCAACACTGATCATATGTCGCGACAATAGGAATAATTGTTTAATCTAAAACAAAAGAAAATCTATATACATGTAAATAATAAACTATAATAAATACATATGTTATGTACACAATATAACATTATCAATTTTGTTATTTAGATAATTCCCGAACGAATTCAAATTCAAATTAAAATGGTCCCTTATCACAATAACATTCATTGAAGGGCATTGATTTTTAATTTTTGGGTTAGTTTAGTGTTCAAAGTAGAAATTAAACAATTTTTATACTTTAATGCAAAAATAAATGTAACAAACTAGAACTGAAGCAGAAAGGTAGAGATGTAACTAAGCAAGATAAATTAAAAACTTAATTTTTATCTCTTTCAACTTTAACACTCCCAAGGAGATCCCTGTGTTAAAGTTGAAACCTTCAGTAACATATATTTAGCAGCAGTAGTATGACTAATTAAACAAGGTTATATTTAGTAGCAGTAGTATGACTAATTAAACAAGGTTATAGCAGCAATAACATTTCTAACTCAGAAACCTGGAGAGTGAAACCTTGCTTGTACTCAGAAATTTAACTTTCAGATTAGACTGTGCCTCTCAGAGGCAAGTCAAACAAGTGGAACAGACTGACCCTTACCTGAAGGGTTAGTACAAACCTGAGAGAGGGAGATGAAAGGCTGTAGTATAGTCAAATAGATAAGGACATACAGGTAGCAGTGATGGTCAATGATAGTCAAATCACAGTGGCAGTCCTCAAACAAGGTCTAAGCACTACAGATCTGACCTCAACACAATAGATCAGGGTCTCAGCACAATAGATCAACCTCAACTCAATAGATCAAGGTCTCAGCAGATCAGACCTCAACTCAATAGATCAGGTTCTCAGCATAATATTTCAGGCCTCAACGCAATAGATTAAATCATATGAGTAGGCGGCCTTCACAAAATTGTAGCTTACAGCCTTAGTTCAGTCCGTAATAGGTCATGGCCTTCTCCAATTGCAACAAACAACCCTAGGAATGAACACAAGAGGTCACAACCTCCTCCAATAGGTCAGTAGATAAACTTCTAGGGGCTGCGGCCTCCCTAAAACAGATCAACAGACTACGGTAGGACTTGGTAGGCAGCCCTAGGGCTGCGGCCTACCAAAAGACAACAAAACAGTCTTCAAAGAGGAAAAACAAGACAGGCGGCCTAATAAGATCTGATCACAGGGCAATGAAACAATCACTAAGGCATGCGGCCCTATCTTCAAGCAGTGCTGAGATGAAACCAAACTCCAAGATCTGGATGAAAAATTTCTCAGCCTCCATCTTCAGCATTCAGCCATGAACAATAACCGACAGCCAAAATCTTTTGCAGCCACCGGGTTCTCTTCTTCCAGCAATTTTCATGGGCCGAAGCTTGATTTTCCTCGCTTCAATGGTATTGATTCGACTGGATGGATATACCGAGCAGAACAATATTTTAGTCTGCATAATACTTTTGATATCTAGAAAGTTCCACTTGCATCCTTTCATTTGAAACAGGAAGCCCTTCAATGGTACCATTGGTACATCAAAGCTCATCCCAAGCCAAACTGGACAGATTTTTGCCAACTCCTTTTGTCACGATTTGGTCCTAGTGATTTTGATGACTTCACAGGAGCACTCACTAAACTTCACCAAATGGGTACAGTGAGAGAGTATCAGACAAAATTTGAGAAACTGGCCAATCACACAGAAGGATTGTCTGATGAATTCTATAGGAGTTTTTTTTATCAGTGGTCTCAAGGATGAAATCCGCTCAGAGGTCAAAATGTTCTGTCCCAACACAATGATAGAAGTCCTAGGGTTGGCTAAGTTGGCAGAGCACAAGATTGTAGCTCAACAACGCTCCAAAACCACCTTTGTTTCCTTCAGAAATATGGGTTCCCAATGACCTCCCATCACGCTTGCTCCTCAACCAACTCCTATCAAGCATTTGTCTAAAACAAATATGCAGGCACACCAAGAAAAAGGGCTTTGTTATAATGGTGATGAGAAATTCACTCGGGGACATAGATGTGTTCAACAAAAGCTCTATCTCTTGGATGTGGATTCTTCGCTTGCCTCAAAACTTGATGAAGAAGCTCTAGATACAGTAGATGATGAGGTCGACATTCAACACCCGCCTGTTGACATCCCATCTCAGGACGAGCCACCCGAGATCTCTCTCCATGCTGTAACCGACGTCACCACCCCACAAACAATGCGAGTCAGGGGATACTTCAAGAAGCTCCCTCTTACCATACTCATTGATTCTGGTAGCACTCATAACTTCATTGATCCTTAGATTGCCAAACAGGCTGATTGTTTTGTCCATCCTTGCTCCAACTTTGAAGTCATGGTTGCCAATGGGGGCACCTTACCTTGCAAGGGGAAGTGTCACAATGTGCGTATCTCTATGGAAGATTATAACCTGCGCTCTCACATGTTTTCCTTGTCCTTAGGCGGATGTGATTTGGTTTTGGGCGTTCAATGGTTACGTACACTTGGCCCCATCTTATGGGATTTTTCCGAACTTTGGATGCAGTTTTTAGTCAATGGGGCACAACACAAATTTATGGGCTTACAATCAGGGTCTCTCTGCATCATTAGTTCACATCGCCTGGAAAAACTACGTAAGAAGAATTCACATGGTGTCATCGCTCAGCTCCATTCCATTCAGATGCACCCACCAACAGTCTCCACTACTTCCTTGGATAGATATGCAGGTGTCTTTGCTGAACCAATGAGCGTGTTGCCTTCAAGAGACCTTTCTGGTAAGAATTTAGCCACATCTACCTCTTAGTAGGAAATGATGACTAATTTTCATACAGTACAGAAGTGGCAGCCATCCCTATTGGGGAATTATTTATGCATCAATACTGATCTCCAGAGTCTGGAAACTTTCCTGGAACAATGGGGCTCCTCCCCAACACACCTGAAATGGGTTATCCAACTCATGGGTTATGACTATGCGACCACTTACCAGAAGGGTAAGGACAATATGGTGGAATATGCTCCTCTTCGCACATTTGATGACCTAGTCTCTCTTACAGCTATTTCTCTGCTTGTTCCAAATTGGTTGCAATCTGTTCAACGGGGCTATCTCTTCTATGAACTCCATGCTTCTTCATCAGTAGGGCACTCTGGGTTCCTCAAAACGTATGACCAGGAACAATGTAACTTATTTTGGCAGGGACTCAAAAGGACGATTCAACGAATGGTGGTTGACTATGATACTTTCCAGGTCAACAAGGGTGAAACAACCCTCCTTTTGGAACTGCTCGAACCCTTACCCATCCCTCCACAGATTTGGACAACTATTTCCATGGATTTCCTAGAAGCGCTCCAGTGGTATAGTACCACATCTCAAAGGACACCATATGAAGTAGTCTCTGGACAGGCACCACCAGTTCTTCTTCCATACACCTTCAACATCTCCCCAGTTCAGGTAATTGACTCAATTCTTCGAAACCATGATCAACTTCTTCTCATTCTGCAGAACAATTTTCACATGGCAAGAATTCGACTGAAACAACAAGCCGATCAGCACCGTTCTGAGCGCACTTTTCACATCATTGATATGGTTCTTCTTTGTCTACAGCCTTCCATGCAATCCTCCCTGAAACTCCAAAGGCACCAGTGGCTCGAAATGCAACCCGAGGATGCTACAGGGGACCCACTCCTTCAGATTCTGCATCAATTTCCACATCTAAAGCTTTGAGGACAAAGCTTTTTCTAAGGGAGAGGGGATGTTAGGAACCCATGTCTTTACTTTGTTAGTATATTGTTGTTGGACGCATATGCTTTGTAAGTCGTCTCGTAGTATTTGTTGATCCATAGTTTATATTAGCCCATAGTATTGACCCATAGTATTGGACGCATATGATTTGTAAGTCGTCCCATAGTATTATATGTCCCATGGTTTTGACTCATAGTATTGGCGCCTAGAATTAGCCCATGGTTTGTATTGACACATAGTATTGACCCATGGTATTGGCACCTATAATTAGTATATAAGTGTGTGTTGAGGCCTATGAAGGCACCGTGAAGTTAATTGTATTGAGCTTGCTCAAAGGAGGTTGCCCCCTCGAAGTGGCCCGTGATCAATATAAAAGTGATTCTGGGTTCTATTATTTCTGATATCTTGTGTATTTGCATTAATTAATTATTGCAGGTTCATCACATCATACTGAAAAACCCTTTGTTAAATGATTTCAAATTCAAAACAATATATACGTAAAGAAAGACAGAATTATATAAATTTTGGGAAAAAGGAGAAATAGTCTTCCTGTTTTAATTGGAAAAATTTCATAAGCTGATGACATTAATGAATTTCTTGAAAGAATGCATTCAGTGGTTTAGAAATGACTCTTGTTATTGAAAACAAAAACATATGTACATATATATACCAATGAAGATAGCCCAAAAATAATTCAAAGACCGGGAGAAGGAGGAATGACTTCCTCTTCTACCAGTTTTATCTCCTTTTGTTGGAAGGCATTATGCACAAAATTTTGTTTAAATATCAGTTGATGATAAGGTCTAATTCTATGTCCATTTACAACAGGGGAGATTTGCGAATCATCAATTGTTTTGACTTCTTCATTCTCTTCTTGGATAACAACTGATGACTTGGGCTCATCTTGCATAACTCTTCCAAACCGCAATTGAATCTCATGTATTGGTGTGGTCGCAATGGGATATCATGGGAGACATAAAAACCCAATGCTATTAAAAGCTTGGGTTGGTTTATGGTTAGAATTTGGTATCGGTTGCGCCGGTAATATTCTAGCCTTTGGAGGATTCTTATTCTAGAAATGGTGAGGTTGATTTGGGATATGGGGTAGTGAAGGAGGTACAAATCCAGGAAAAGGTTGCTGTATATTAGGTGGGTAAGGATAGTTAGGCATAGGAAGAGGTGGTTGAGCATAGGCTAGTCTCCTCCATCCATGCGACCATTGATGTTGTTGAGCATTCTGAGGAGGGTACCGTGGTCGCCGATTCTTCCAACCTGAAGCATTCCATTGTTGAGGAGGTAGATAAGTATAGGGTGGAATTTGTGATGAGCCTTGATACGATGGTTGAGATTTAGGTTTCCAAGGCTTCCTAGATGGTCCACCAAGGTTTTCACTTTTGTATACTGCTTACATTCCAGACAATGATGGACACTTATTAGTTGGATGTTTTACTGTACAAAGGTGACAAATTGGGAAATTATTCCATTCACACCCCTGTCGAGGATGTTCAATCCTACACCTAGGATAGAAAAAACTCGTTGCTTCCCACTCCTCATCTTGCCTCCTTTTAACATGTAGTGTATCTAGTTGAGAACCTATTGCTTCTAGGATATCTGATTTAAAGCTTTCTAATAGGTTTTCCAACTCTACCCTTGTAACTCCACTGGAACCGGATGTGTTTTCTTTTAGGTTCCTAGCATAAAATTCTCGAGAGTATCTTCCACTCTTCCCTTTGCTCCTAGAGTAACTCCCACAAACATGTTCTTCATTCTCCATGAATATGCCACAACGAGAAGACCTAGATGGTTTCTTTCTTGGTAAATATGTTCTGAATTTTATCCTTGGAGCTTCCTTTTGTCTAGGTTTAGTCTCTGTATGAATTTGAGGTTCTTTTTAGTGGAATTTCCTTATAAATAGAATCTTCTAATGTCCCTATAGTTTCTCCTAATTGATCTCCAAAAAGGACTTCCTTAACTTTCTGAATGAGACTATCCCCTTTGTGTGTCTTCCAATACCTTTATGTTAAGTTAGAAGTTGGGGTGACACACTCTCCGCATAGGTTAGTGGGAATTTTAGTAGGGATTTCTACCTCGTGATATTTCTAAACCTATTCATGAAAAAAAAAATTATAACTGAAATAAATTCTAACTGCAAAACTAATGTTGCTGGGTTTTGGGGATGCCTATTATAACAGATGCGCAGGTTTTTACCTCTCGTATTACCGCTCACTCACCACTAGCCTATCAAAAAGAGAGAAATTCAAATCTATACATAAGAGAAGGTTCTATCTATTTGCAACTAAATTCTACCTATCTATCTACAACTCCCCGACAATGGAGCCAAAATGTTGGGTGTGTGACCTATCTCAAAGAAAACACCTAATATTTAATTATCGACTTGGGTTGGTAATCTTAGAGTTGAGTCAAAGTATATGCTAAGGTAGAATGATACCTAAATTTTGGCTTTTCAGACCTTACAAGATTAAATAAAGAAAAGATCGAAAGATTTTTCAAAATGAAAAACCGAGTCAAACTTCAGAAAGACAACAAAGAAACTAACTGAACCTATCTAAATTACTGGATCAAAATAGTGTCAAACAATACTACTCTATTCTATGATTAAACAATAGAGAGGACAAAAACAAACTACTCTTTGTAAGAATGGAAACTACTTAATCAATTCTCAAATTCTAATCTAAGAATTAGAAGAAAGTAAAGACCTACCTATGGAATAACTCAATCATACAAACATAAAACTAAGTTAAAGCAAATTATATACTATTAATGACTTCAACAACTATTCGAAACTACTAAAGCATCTAATTCCATTCTCCTTGGGAATCCTGAGGAAGTGTATCAAATGTAATGCGGATAGGGGTGAATGTGTCAAAGTGGCTTTCAAAGGTAACAAGAATACAAAATGGAATTAAATCTAATTTAACTTCTACAAATAAATGCAAGCTAAAGATTATCCAACTACAATTAAATTTAAACATAATGACCTATATCCTATTTATAAACGAGGGAATTGAACTGAAGAAGTCTAGAAGCAAGTAGAAAACTTGATAAAGATATTAAATTCAAAAGCAAGTATAAAACTTGATAAAGATATTGTACTTCTGAACTAAATCTTATTCAGTGAATCCATTATTAGCATGAGAAGAATAATCCAAGACTGAGATGATTTGGAGAATGAAATTACTAAACTTAACCTAATATTGATATTATTAACATACAATAAATGGTACTAAAAATAAAGAATGATAAATTTTGTAACCATACAACATTAATGAATCAAACATAAGGAAAAGATAACTTGTAAACAACTGAAGCAGGGTTTAAGGAAAGAGAAAAGGAAAACTACGGATGATGACAAAACTTGATCAAAACTTCATATGAAATAAAACAATGTCTTAATGACTACTAGGAATACTAATTAAGGGTAAAAGAGATTATAATTTGAAGAAAACCTAAAAACCGAATTCTAATTAAGCAAAATGATGCAAGTATGGAGGTCCGAATGTCGGTCCGGATGACTATCCAAATGACAGTCCAAATGGAGGAAAACGATTTAAACTAAAGAGAGGAGAAGATGGGATGATATTACCTACCATTTGGATGATGGATATGATCCTACAGTGCAGGGGAAGCAATGAATAAGCTAATTAAGAGCTAGAATAAGAAAAAAAAGCTATCTATGTTGGGAAACTAACTATTTATATTTCATCTTGGAAACGAGACTGGAATGTATCTAATAACTAATCTTCTGCTACATGAGAGAAACTGCAGAATTTTAGTCTATGAGCATATATAAGAGGTGAAACTAACTAGACTCTAAGTTAACTAGGAAAACTAAATCTTTTAAATAAAACTATTTAAACAACTAAATAAACCAGACGTGATCTAAACTACTTAAGCAAACTAAATGAACCTGAGTGTGACTGGTCATCAATTATATTCTAAACATTATTAACATAAATAACAATAGGATACATATAACAAATAAATATTATTTATATAAACCATCGAATATGAACAATGATAAAATACATAACACAAAACATAAATCTCATCTATGTAAACAACATAACATCAATTATATTACAGGACAAAAACAACATGTATAAAATAAATACAGAGATGAAATAAACAACACAATTTTATCTGTAGAGAACAAACACAAAGTATATACACAGATAGAAGACCACTAGTCATTGAGGGGCCCATCTCAGCAAACAGAGGCTGAGCCTTAATCAGTCAATTACGATGCATGCTGATAGATTTCCATAAATCTGGAACAGAGATGTATTAAAATAAAAGACAGTTTTACAGTGCTTCTGTATCCATTTGCAGATAAAAGAGATTAACAAGTCTAAAGATAAAAGAATGACTAACTACTGACTAAGGACTAACTCGTCTCTGTTACAAAGAGGTCTATTTATACATCATTACAATGGAGGAAGCAAGTCGACCCTTTAGTGGTCGACTGCTCCAATAATAGATAGCCTTCAATACATGAAAATGGATCTGTTTAACATCTCGTGACAATGCATAACCAAAGAGCGGCTCTAGTCAGCATCTTGTGACAACTCGTAAGCCAAGGAATGACCTCATAAAGTTTCGTGAAAGTGCATAGTGATTTGTTCCAAATTCCACGGCATTGATCCTTCACGCAGTTATTGAAGCATCAATGCTCGTTTGACATGGGAAGAGATGGATGTGATGTCAAGCTGAGCATGCAGGAGAAAGGATCTTCCAGAACATCAGCTCATGTACCAATAGGTCCACGTCCCAAATGGAACCCACGTGCCGGTTTTATCTCTAACGACTCGAGCATACCTCAACCATCGATCTCGCATATCGAACGTAGGTCTGAATGGCGGGATGAATGCAATTGGTCGTCCACAACTTCAATACGCGTCCAATTGTAGATTCATTTGAGAGCCAGAACCCGTGAAACGAATGTAGTTACTAAAAAAGCCAAATAAACATCAATAAACCATAATATAACAATTTTTACCCAAAATTCATGTAATGTGTGAATAAACGCATACCTGCTTCATTTGACAGTCTGAATGGAAAACAGAATGACTTAGGACATCAAAAATGGTGAAAGTAATGCCAATCAGAGTGTATTTGATATTAAAAAATGATGACAAAAACAGACACCAACAGTAATATGTAAGAGTAATTCCTCCTCATCTCTTAGTATATAATAGAGTCAAGGGAGTCAGATCACTCACATATGATATTTACTTATTCACACAAGTATTGCTATATGGTATTGGGGTTATTGGCATTGCTCTCTTGTAATCTTGAGGGATATATTCTAGAGAAAATAGAAGACTACCTTCCCATGGACGTATCCCAATTAGGTGAACCACGTATATCATTTGTACTCTTTTCTCTTGTTCTCTTTCTATACTTATTGTTCATATATTATTGTTTTACTTAGACAAGTAAGCTAGTTTAGCTAGATCCATATATCTGACATGGTATTAGAGCTAGTTGCTATGTTCTATCACCCTCTATTGCTTTCAAAATAATATTTTATCATTTTGGCATTGTTTATTTTGTAGATTTGCTTTCTATCTGGTAGCCATTAGGCTTCTCATCAAATCTGGGCATGTTTCTACAGTTTTTTTTCTAACCCTAATGTTGTTGTGTATATTTTTGTAGAAAATTTTCAAGGGTTTCTTGATGTTATTTTTGTAGATATATATGTTTTTTGGATTCTACTCAAGGAGATCTATCTTCCAGTTGTCAAAACGATAGTTTTTCATCCAATTTTAGTAGACTTTGTGTAGGTTTCCGTCTTCGGAAGATTCAACACTATTTTCAGCCTCAAACTTGACGTTCACGCCTTTTTCTTCGCAGAACCCATGGTTAACTGCAACTTTGCCTACTGCGAACCCGTGAGTATACTGCATACCCACAACTTCCAGTGAGAAGACCTGCGTATGATATGACATACTCACGTATGTTCTCCTTGCTAACTCGTGTTTACTTCAGTCTACTCGTGACTGACTCTACTGTAAACCCACAAGTAACTGTGACCTTTTCCATGCAGAACCCGTGAGTATCAGTTTTTATTCGCTGGTTTCCTGTTGGCAGACCCGTGAGTGGCATTTCTTGGAACTTTTTAAAAAGGGCTATAAGTAAAAGTTTATTTTCCTTTACTATTTTTTCTAACTATGCTTCTGCAGATTCAGATCAGGACGGTAAAGTATTTCAGTTTTCTATTATTCACTCTTTTTTCTTGTCATTTATAGCATTTGGGTTTTATTTTTTCTACCATTACGAATTCAGAAGTAGCTTCTGTTCCTGAACTTGTTGGTCCTAACTATCTTACATGGAAGAGAAAAATGATTGATGTTCTCAGGAGTAAGAATCTATGGAGGATTGTTAATGGTGAACACACGAAACCTGTTGATGCACAAGATTTGGCTATATGGGAAGATAAATGTGATCAAGCAAGAGGGCTCATTGGTCAAATGGTTTCAGATAGTCTTCAGGTAAGTATAGAGGAAAAAGACAGTCCGTTGAGGTATGGAAAATTATTTCTTTTTTATTTGATAAATTTGATGATGTTTGTGCTTATTACCTTGAAAATAAGATTTTTGAGCCAGATCCTACTAAATTTGAAAGAGTAGAATTATATCTTTCTCAAGTGAAAACCTTAAATGAAAAATTAAATAATTGTGGTAAAGATTATAAGAAAACAAACACTACTCTTATAGTTCTTGTAGAACAAAAATTACCATCTTGTTTTGATATGTTCATTCAAACTAGGAATAGAGCTCTTGAATTGTCTTCAAATACCATGAAACCTGCTTTTGATGATTTTGTAAAGGATTGATAAATGAGCAAGAAAGGTTAATTTTTTCAGGACAACTCTCACCTAATAAGGCTCTTATGGCATATAATAAGAATCCGAAGAGAAGTTTTAATAATGCTAAAGGTTATTGTTCACACACTTCAAAACCTATTATAATTCTAGTAATGCTTCTAATGCACATCATGAATCTAGTAAGAAGAAGAAAGTGTATGATCCTTGTAAGCATTGTCGTAAAACTAATCATCCTGAAAAGAATTGCTTTAAATTGAAATGTTTAATGTCTAAGGTTAAAAAGAATGGTTATGATGAATCACAAGTAGCTTTATGTGCATCTTTGGTTTCTTCTAGTAATTCTTCTTCTAATGTGGAATGGATAGTGGATTCTGGTGATTCTTAACATATGAATGGTAATGCTTCTTTATTTACATTTTATGACAATAATAAAAACACATCTCAGAAAGTATCTATAGGTGATGGTAAACAACTTTCCGTAATTGGTTTTGGTAATGTTAATGTTGCTCATGGTCAATTGGAAGATGTTTTTCATGTTGAAAATATGCCCATCAACTTACTTTCTATTTATCGTGCATGTAAAAAAGGATTGAAATTTGAAGCTTGGCATAATAAATATGTTCTTAGAGATATCAATCAAAATATCAAAGTAGTTTCTTCTGGTCCTGTTGATCATACTGCTGGTTTATATAAATCTATTTGTTTTAATTCAACTAAAAGACAACCTTTTTATTCCTATATTGCTCATGCTGATGAACTAACTAAATTATGGCATGAAAGATTAGGTCATTTGAATTATGTTAAAATGCAAATGTTAACTAAAATGGTACTTGGCTTGCCTAATATTTCGTCTACTAATGGTGTTTGTGAAGGTTGTGTTCTTGGTAAACATCATAGAGAAATGTTTGATAAAGGTGGCGTGGTAAAGAACCTTTGCAATTAATTCATAGTGACATTTGTGGTCCTCTTGAAGTTCCTTCTATATCACATGTATTCTATTTTCTTACATTTATTGATGACTTTAGTAGAAAATCATGGGTTTATTTCTTGAAAAATAAAAGTGATACTTTTCTAAATTTCAAATATTTAAATCCTTGGTTGAGAATGAATTTGTGATGCACCTGCAACAATTAATTAACAAGAATATGCGAAATAGCAGAAATGACAGAACTCAGAATCACTTTTATATTGATCACAGGCCACTTCGAGGGGGCAACCTCCTTTGAGCAAGCTCAATACAATTAACTTCACGGTGCCTTCATAGGTATCAACACACACTTATATACTAATTCTAGGCGCCAATACTATGGGTCAAAACCATGGGCCGTTACAAACTATGGATCAACAATACTACGGGCGACTTAAGCATATGCGCCAACAACAATAACATAAACTATTGATCAACAAATACTACGGGATGACTTACAAAGCATATGCGTCCAATAACAACATACTAACAAAGTAAAGACATGGGTTCCTAACATCCCCTCCCCCTTAAAAAAAGCTTTGTCCTCAAAGCTTTAGATGTGGAAATTGTTGTTGAATCTGAAGGAGTGGTTCCCATGTAGCATCCTCTCGTTGCATGCCGTGCCACTGAATTAAGACCTCTGTGATAGAGCGAGAGAGAAGATGATGCGTTCGCCGATTGAGGATGGCCTCTGGCTCCAAAAGGATGGATCCTTCATTATCCAGTTCGGGTAAAATTGTTTGTCCACTGATGTTGGTGCCAAGAACTTTCTTCAGACAAGAGACATGAAAGACTGGATGAATGCGAGAAGAAGGAGGAAGTTCCAATTTATAAGCAACAGACCCAATCTTCTGAAGAATCCGATATGGCCCATAGAACTTTGGAGCGAGCTTATGATGCCCTTTGAGTTTCAAGGATGATTGTTTGTACGACTGGAGACGAAGAAAAACCATATCGCCGACTTGAAAAGTGCACTCAGAACGGTGCTGATCAACTTGTTGCTTCATATGATTTCTTGCCATGTGAAGATTGTCCCGCAAAATGCGAAGAATCTGATCGCGGTTTCGAAGGACCGTGTCAACTTCCTGAATTGGTGAACTAGTGGGGGTGTATGGAAGAAGAGCTGGAGGTTCCTGACCATAGATTGCTTCATATGGGGTCATTTTAGAGGTAGTGTGGTAAGAGGTATTGTACCACCATTCAACGAAAGGGAGCCATTTTTCCCACTGATGTTGTTGTTCCGAGGTGAAGCAACGAAGATAAGTTTCCAAGCATTTATTAACAATTTCAGTCTGACCATCTGTTTGTGGGTGATACCCTGAACTCATCTTCAGTTTGGTGCTAGTGTGGCGAAATAGTTCTGTCCAAAAATGACTGGTGAAAGTCGCATCACGATCTGAGACAATGGAAGAAGGGATGCCATGAAGACGAAAGATTTGGTCCAGAAAAATTTGAGCGACGGAGGAGGCTATATAGGGATGGCTGAGAGCACAAAAATGACTATATTTGGAGAGGCGATCAACCACAACAAGAATCACTATCTTCCCGCCATATTTAGGGAGCCCTTCAATGAAATCCATAGAAATGTCTGTCCAAATCCGTGTAGGTATGGGAAAGGGTTCAAGCAATCCTGGAAGGAGTGTTGTTTCACCCTTATTGCGCTGGCAGGTATCACATTCGGCCACCATCTGTTGAATTGTCCTTTTCATGCCCTGCCAAAATAAGTTACGCCGTGCTCGTTCATACATTTTGAGGAACCCAGAGTGCCCTGCCGATGGAGAAGCATGGAGTTCATAGAAGACAGCCTGTTGAAGATCTGTGCTCTGGGGAAGCACCAGACGACCCTTGTATCGCAGAGAAGCACCATCCCAAGAGTAATGTGGTACAGCAGAAGGGTTATTGGTCAAGCGTTGGATGATTTGAGATAAGGAGGAGTCATTGACATAACCCTGTTGAACAGATTGCAACCAATTGGGAACATGCATAGAAATAGCTGAAAGAGAACCTTGGGCCTCAAATGTGCGAGAAAGAGCATCTGCCACAATATTGTCTTTACCCTTCTGGTAAGTGATCTCATAGTCATAACCCATGAGTTTGCTAACCCATTTCTGTTGTGCCGGGGAGGAGACACACTGGTCCAAGAAATATTTCAGACTCTGGTGATCAGTCTTGATGCATCAATGATTCCCTAATAGGTATGGGCGCCACTTCTGTACTGCATGAAAAATAGCCATCATTTCCTTCTCATAGGTAGAGGCAGCTAGATTCTTACCTGAAAGGGATATACTGGTGAACGCAATGGGGTGTTCATCTTGAAGGAGAACAACACCAAGTCCATTGCCGCAAGCATCACTCTCAATAGTGAAGGGCTTGGAAAAATAGGGCATAGCTAGCACAAGTGTAGTACACATAGCTTGTTTTAGTTTGTCAAATGCACACTGAGCAGCAGGTGTCCATGTGAAGGCATCCTTTTTCAATAGAGTAGTTAATGGAGCTGCAATATTCCCATAATCCTTGACAAACTTGCGGTAGTATCCAGTCAACCCCAAAAAACCACGAAGGCTCTTGAGTGTTTGAGGCTGCGGCCAATTGTTCATGGCATCGATTTTGGTAGGATCCACGCAAACCCCTTGTGCTGAGATAATGTGCCCGAGATACTCAACTTCCTTCTGTCCAAAAACACATTTAGACTGCTTGGCATGGAGATGATGGTTAGAGAAAAGTTGCATGACAAGATCCAAATGTTGGAGATGTTCATCCATGTTTTACTGTAGATGAGGATATCATCAAAGAATACTAGAATGAATTTCTGCAAGTAGGGTCGAAATATTTTATTCATTACGGCCTGGAATGTGGAAGGAGCATTAGTGAGGCCAAAGGGCATGACCAAAAACTCATAATGGCCATCATGTGTGCGTAAAGCTATTTTAGGGATATCATCCTCATGAACCCGAATTTGATAATAACCAGAACGAAGATCCAACTTGGAGAAAAAGTGAGCCCCATGAAGCTCATCAACAACAGGAATTGGAAACTTATCCTTGATGGTGAGGTGATTAAGTGCTCGGAAGTAAATGCAGAGGCACCATGACCCATCTTTTTTGCGGACAAGAATAACTGGAGAAGAAAAGGAACTAGTGCTTGGGCGAATAATACCTTGCTTCAATAAGTCCCGAACGAGCATTTCAATCTCCGTTTTTTGGTGAAATGGGTAGCGATAGGGCCTGATGTTGGGAGGAACACTTCCAGGAAGGAGCTGAATATGATGGTCTTCTGGCCTGGAAGGTGGCAATCCCACTAGTTCAGCAAAGACACCTGTATATCGATCCAGAATTTGTTGTAGATCCAAAGGAGTAGTGGAGACCGCTGATGGTTGCATCTGGATGGAATGGATCTGAGCGATGACACCATGTGAATTCTTCTTGAGGAGTTTTTCCATGCGATGTGAACTAATGATGCTGAGAGAACCTGGTTGTAATCCTGTCAATGTGTGTTTGTGTCCATTGAGGTAAAACTGCATCCAAATTTCAACAAAATCCCATAAGATACGGCCAAGTGTGCGTAGCCATTGAGCGCCCAAAACCACATTGCATCCGCCTAAGGGCAAGGCAAACATGTCAGAGCGCAAGGTATAATCTCCCATAGAGATACGCACATTTCGACACTTCCCTTTGCAAGGTAAGGTGCCCCCATTGGCAACCATGACTTCAAAGTTGGAGCAAGGATGGATAAAACAATCAGCTTGTTTGGCGATCTGAGGGTCAATGAAATTATGAGTGCTACCAGAATCAATGAGTATTGTAAGAGGAAGCTTCTTGAAGTAACCCCTGACCCGCATTGTTTGGGGGGTGGTGATTCCATCTAAAGCATGGAGAGATATCTCTGGCTTGTCATCCTGAGATGGAGGGTCAATAGGCAGTTCCTAAATGTCGACCGGAGCATCCAGTGTTTCTGGATCTTCGTCACCAATTTTAGAGGCAGGCGGAGACTCCACATCCAAGAGATAGAGCTTTTGCTGAACACATCTATGTCCCCGAGTGAATTTCTCATCACAATTATAGCAAAGCCCCTTTTCTCTGCGTGCTTGCATCTCTGTTTCAGACAAACGCTTGATAGGAGTCGGTCGAGGAGCCTGCGGTATAGGTGGTCGCTAAGAACCCATATTTCGGAAGGGAACAAAAGTGGGCTTGGAGCGTTGTTGGGCTGCAATCTTGTCTTCTGCCAACTTAGCCAACCCTAGTGCTTCCATCATTGTGTTGGGATAGAACATTTTGACCTCAGAGCGGATGGCATCCTTTAGACCACTGATAAAACAACTCCGGTAAAAGTCATCAGACAATCCTTCGGTGTGGTTGGCTAGATTCTCAAATTCGGTTTGATACTCTCTCATAGTGCCAGTTTGGCGAAGTTTAGTGAGGGCTCCTGTGAAGTCATCAAAAGCACTAGGACCAAATCATTGCAAAAGGAGCTGGCAAAAGTCTGGCCATTTGGGCTCTGGATGAGCCTTGATGTACCAACAGTACCATTGAAGAGCTTCCTGTTCCAAATGAAAGGATGCCAACGGAACTTTGTTGACATCAAAAGTATTATGCAGACTGAAATACTGTTCTGCACGATAGATGCATCCAGTTGGATCGATACCATTGAAGCGAGGAAAATCAAGCTTCGGACCACGGAAATTGCTGAAAGAAGAGAACCCATTGTCTGCTGAAGACTCGGACTGCCGTTTGTTGTTCATAGCTGAATGTTTAAGATGGAGACCGAGAAATTTTTCATCAAGATTCTGGATTTTGGCTTGGATGGCTGCAAGTGCGTCCTCCATGGTTTTTTCTCTTGCACGGGTGGCAACCATAACCATGATTTTTTTTTATTTATTTATTTATTTATTTATTTTTATTTTTATTTTTATTTTTTCGGTTGATTGGGTAGGAAAACAAAAACAAAAACTACTTCAGTAAAGGAAAATCTGGACTTGGGAAAAAAATCAGAAGGGTAATTGGGGTTTGACTAGGTTTTGGACACTGTTGGATAGACAGGGAAGCAAAAATGAGGATTTCAGAAGCGGGGTGAAAGAATGGGAAAATTTGGCAGAGGGGAACAAAGAAGCAGAATTCAGAAAGGAACTTTGTGGTAAAATTTGAAGGTGATTGGGTGAAATCTGAGGAAGTTATGGCAAACCCTAAAAATAGACAAATGTGGGATTTTGGGCTTTGGGAAGGGGAATTGGGGATAGGGTCCTCAGGACTGAAATATGCAGAATGGGATGACAGGGGTTCCCCGAAAATTTCAAGGGAAACAGAGTGAAAATAAGGGAGATATGGAGAAAAAACTGAATTTTATACTTTTTTTTTTTTTTTAGACTGGAGCGGCTACGGCTCGAAAGGGATCTGGAACAACGCTGAATGGATTGAAAACGGTTGAATCTGGAACGGCTTGCAAAATGGATCTGAAACGGCGCAACAGTGATCGATAATAGTTCAACTGAAAGTAGATATGGACCCCAGGTATGTGCGGCTTCCTAACAGTTTAGGGGTTTCACTCGGCCACCAATGCTGTCTGACGGCTTGCGTATTGGGGCAATACCCCTTACTCCACGGCTCAGGTAAAACTGATAACCGCTTTGCCACAAACGACAGCTCTTGGTTTACCTCACGGGTGGGAACTAGTCAATCAGGTAGGGGTCGTTGCCCTTTTCGCTGGCAGGTCCTCTCAATGGGCCAGCTACTTCGGGGTTCCTGTGGTACTACTCACAATGAGTTTTAGGGCTTATGCCCAAGTACTTCCCACAGTTAAGCAGATAGGGATTATTCCCAAATCCGAACCCGCAACAGATGCAAAAAAAAAAATTTGGCAGAAATTTCACCCAGCGAGCCCAAGAAAGTGCTCTGATACCAGATGTGATGCACCTGGAACAATTAATTAACAAGAATATGCGAAATAGCAGAAATGACAGAACTCAGAATCACTTTTATATTGATCACAGGCCACTTCGAGGGGGCAACCTCCTTTGAGCAAGCTCAATACAATTAACTTCACGGTGCCTTCATAGGTCTCAACACACACTTATATACTAATTCTAGGCGCCAATACTATGGGTCAAAACCATGGGCCGTTACAAACTATGGATCAACAATACTAAGGGCGACTTACAAAGCATATGCGCCAACAACAATAACATAAAATATTGATCAACAAATACTACAGGACGACTTACATAGCATATGCGTCCAATAACAACATACTAACAAAGTAAAGACATGGGTTCCTAACAGAATTTGGTAAAAATATTAAGAATTTGAGAACTAATAATGGGGGAATTAATTTAGAAATAATTTGAAGCCTTTTTATCTAAGTATGACATTCAACATCAAAATACTGTTCTTTACACACCTCAACAAAATGGTATTGCTCAAAGGAAAAACAAAACTTTAGTTGAAATGGCCAGATGTATGCTTTATTCGAAAGGATTACATAAGAAATTTTGGGTTGAAGCCATCAGTTGTGCTAACTTTATTTTAAATAGAGTTCCTACAAAATATGTAAAGCATGTTACTCCCGAGGAAAAATTGAATGGTAGGAAACTAGATATTAGTAACTTTAAAGTGTTTGGTTGTGAATGTTCGGCTCATATTCCTGATGAAAAATGGAAAAAGTTAGAACCCAAGTCTCACAAATGTATATTCATTGGTTATTCCGAGGATTCTAAGGATTATAGGTTGTCTGATCCTGCTAATCAAAGTGTCATCATTAGAAGAGACGTTCAATTTATTGAATTCTCTCCACCACCTAAGTCTTTTGAACCTCATGTTACTCTGAATATTCCCTTATCACCTGTTACTCCTATCTCGATTACTCCTTCCAGTTCTGTGACTGATATTAGTTCACCTTCTTCTTCTTCTTCTTCAAGTATTCCACCTGAATGCCTTGAATCTCCTGAAGTGACTTCTGTCCCTTCTAACCTTCCTATTTGGGCCCGAAAACTGTTGAATCTACACGAAGTGATATCGATATCCCTTCCGATAGTCGTAGAACTAGATATAACTTTTCTCTTATGACCAAATTTTTGGCCACAAATGATCCTACTACTTATGCTCAAGCTAAGGGTAAACCTCACTGGGAACAAGCTATGTCTAATGAGTATGATTCTCTTATGAAGAACAAGACTTGGTCTCTTGTTCCTCTTCCTTCAAGAAAGAATTTAATTGGTTGTAAATGGGTTTATAAAACTAAATTTACTGCAGAAGGATAGATTGAAAATTATAAAGCTAGATTAGTTGCAAAATGTTTTAATCAACTTGAAGGTATAGATTATAATGAAACTTTTGCTCATGTTACTAAAATGAATACAATAAGAACCATTTTATCTATTTTTGCATCTTATAAATGGGAAATACACCAAATGGATGTTAAAAGTGCTTTTTTAAATGGTAATCTTAATGAAGACATTTATATGCAACATCCTCCTAGTTTTATTAATGCTAAATAATCAAGTTTAGTATGTAAATTACACAAGTCTTTATATGGTATTAAACAAGCACCTAGGACTTGGTATGATAAAATTGATACATATTTCTTGAATAATGGTTTTAAGTGTTGTATATCTGATCCTAACCTGTATGTTAAGCATGTTGATGATAATATCATTGTTATTGTTTTATATGTGGATGATCTTATTATCACTAGATCCAACTTGTTCTCATTCAAAGTATGAAAAGTGACCTTCAAAAGCAGTTTGAAATGACTGATATCAGTATATTGCACTATTTCTTGGGTATTCAAATTTGGCATCTGGAAGATGGTATTTTTCTCTCTCAACCGAAGTATGCTACATATTTATTGGCTTGTTTCCACATGAGTGATTGTAAACCTACTACTACTCCTTTTCAGTCCGGTGTAAAGTTAACCATTGAGTGTACTACTCCTCTTGTTGATGATACTCTTTATCGTCAGCTAGTCGGTAGTTTGATATATTTAACTCACAACATACCAGATCTCTCTTTCGCTGTCAGCATGGTTTCACGGTTCATGCAACAACCTCATGAAAGTCATTGGCAAGAAACAAAGAGAATTTTGAGATATTTACAGGGTACATTGTACTATGGTGTTTTTATTCGAGCAGTAATACAGTTTCAATTTTTGGTTATACAGATTTTGACTAGGCAGGTGACAGTTTTGATCGATGGTCAACTGTTCGTTATATATTTCAACTTGGTTTAGGTTTGATTTCTTGGTCCAACAAAAAGGTGAAGAATATTTATTTATCTTCGTGTGAAGTAGAGTATAGAGTAGCCAAAGAAGCAACAAAAGAAGCAGTTTGGTTACGACATGTTCTCACTGAGCTTGGTCTGGTTCCGAAATCGTCCACTCTGTTGAAGTGTGACAATCAGGGTGCAATTCAACTTGCTTATAATCCAATATATCACTCCAAGAGAAAGCATCTCGATCTTGATGCTCATTACATTCGAGGTCTTGTTGCAGATGGTGTTCTTTCTCTTGAGTATTGTCCTATAGAGCATCAGGAAGCTGATATATTCACCAAACCCTTAACACGATGAATTATGTGCATCTTCATTCCTTACTTGGGATGAGGGAAGTTGTCATCAAGGGGGAGCAGTAATGACTCCTTCCTTCCTTTGTTAGTGGGCTTTTCCCCCACCCACTATTAAGGGGGAGTGTTGGAATATTTTATATTCCTTGGAAGGTAATAATGTCTTTGTATTATGTCGGAATATATCTACAATATTATGTAAAAGAGTAATACATTATATCCCATATTCATTATGGTAAAATATACTCCCGATATTCATTATTATATAGAGAGATGTTATTATGGAGAAATATATTATCCCACATGTAATATGTGAGAGTAATTCCTCCTCATCTCTTAGTATATAATAGAGTCAAGGGAGTCACATCACTCACATATGATCTTTACTTATTCACACTATTGAGATATTGTAACTTCAAAGAATATTATATTTGTACTTTATTATTTCGGAGATGTTTCATTCCTCCGTGAAGATCTTATTGTATATCCGGAGATGTTTATTCCTTTGTCGGAATGTGGTAACTTGGGTTATTAGACTTCCCTAGTGGGGGTCGGCCCTGTATGTGTTATGTGGGTCAAAGGGTTGTTAGAACACCCTAGTGGGGTCGGCCCAGTCAGTTGTAATGGGGTATTTAACCCAATGGTTAAATACGAGCCTACATGATTTGTGTAAAAGAAAAGTCGGAGTAGTGTATAAATAGAGGAGGTGTATTCCTCATTTAACAGACACTCACTCACTTGAGAGTGGCGCACTTATGAGAGAGAGGTTTGCTATGGAGAAGGAGGAGATTATGCTCAGGGTTACATCTTTTGTATTTGCTGGTCATCTATATTGAGGAAGCTTTGCTGGGTTTTCTACCCCATGAGGGTTTCCCAGGATAAATCTGTGTCTCTTGTGTTTATGTTGTGCTTGTTGTTTCTTCAGTGATATTGTATATGCTATTATTGTGAAATGGAATGTAATGCTGCTATTTTCTGTCTTAGAATATTAAATCTTAACATGGTATTAGAGCTAACCTGAAGGAAGGCAAGGTATGGCACTTACGACACTTGCGACAATTTGAAGGTTTGAGTTTTACATAGCAAAAACCAGTCATCAAGGAAATTTCGCTATAAATATATTTTGGCGAAGGTTCAGGATCTGAAACCTTTACAAGTTGTAGATAATATCCCCATGTACCTTGTTTCCAAAGGGCACCCTCAGATTCGTTTTACTTTGTGATTTATGATCAGTACAAGTTAGGGTTTCTGCCTCTTCCAGATCTCAATCAAAATCAGGTGACCTAGGAAAAAAGGTCATAACTTGGGCTAGGAAGCTCCAAATGAAATTTCGTAAAAAGTGACAGGTAGCACACAGACTGTACTATCTCAGGAAATGTTTTTCAGAGGCTGAAGCTGAACCAGTGACACGTGGAATGCCGTACAAGTTCGCTCTCTTGTTTTATCCCATAAACAGGTCACGTTGCGACACTTGGCATAACTCTCTCTTAGAAAATCCAATTGAGGTTAGACCTATCGGGATGGAAAGATGACTGGTCAGGATATCACAGAAAAAGGTTTCAGACCCTGTGGAGTGAAAAGTTTGGAGTTAGAGAAGAAACAATCACGTACATATTTCTGTCAAAACAGAATTGTTTTTGGAGCACCTTCATTCATGGATTCCGGAATTTAGGGTTTCGGAGAAAGTTAGAATTTTTGGAATCAGAATCCACAGCTGAATGCTACTCAGGAAAATTGAAATTTAGAGACCAAGATTGAATTTTTTGGTTGGGTAGAAGACTGGGCTTGATCAAACCCCAGTTCGGGATTTTGATCGGAAAGTTGGAAAATTAGGGCTTCAGCAAAAGTTGGAATTTTTGAAGTCTGTGACCACGGCTGGAAGCTCCTCAGAAAAATAAGAGTTTAGAGCCTTGGATTGAACCTTTTGATTGGGAAGAAGGGTGGGTTTCATCAAACCCTAGTTTGGGATCTTGTCTAGAAGATCAAGAAGTTTCGAAGGTAATTTTGAGGGGTCAAATTTTGAAGATTTCAAAATTGAAGTATGCTAGTTTGATCAAATCAGCAAGACACATCCTTCCATCCATTCAGAAGTGTGAAAGTCAAAGATTGAATTTTTAGGGTTTCTCTAACAAACCCTAATCAAGCTCCAGATCAAGTTTCAGGGGGAGTTGAGGCTAAGGCCTTACATAAGAAGACTACAAGAAGTCTCGACAGGTATGACTTAAGGAGATACAGGTATGTCTTGAAATCTGATTCTTGATTAAGTTCATAATATGTTTGTCCTCATATTATTCAGGTCAGTACAATCTCGATTAATGTTAGAATTGTCTTATCACCCTAGTAACAGTATGAATGCATGTGAATGATAGAAGACATTCATTGTTTAGGGCTATATGATTGTACTAATGCACTGTGGTATTGTATGAGGTTGATGTTATCCGCTAACAAGATACAGGTACATCACGAAAGACAAATCAAGTTCCATGACCATGATAACATGAAGACAAATACTCATCCACAATATTTGATCACATAGAAGTTCTACTTACAAGGTATGTATGACTTTGTTCTATTATGCTTAGCCTAAGAGATATGCAGGTTTCAGCATAGGATATCTAAATCATTGAAGAAAACAAAGAAGATATTGATTAGGTATGTTAGACATAACTAAGCAGGTATACTAATCCAGGGTTGTTTTCCTATGTCATGTTAGAATCTTACCTTGTGTTAGGATCCCTTATATAAGTATACTTGGTATGATTAGATATGCTTATTCATAAAGTTAGTAATCAAGGGATTATGTATATTATGTCTTTTATCTTGATTGATGATATGCATGAGTAAAAGAAGACTTCCTTGAAACCCTGAATACTAATGATCATGACTATACATATTCAAGATTATTTAGAATTATAATGTTTTGATAATATTGAGAATATAATAATAAATGTATGTTTGTGTATGAGATCATGAGGATGACACTAGTGCACACTTGAGCATGCACAGTGGTACATAATGAATAGAAGTTCAAAAGACATATAGAAGATCAAGCGAGAGGCAACCAAACAAACATAAAAGACAAGTATTTAAGTTGTTATTTGAAATAGTAAATGATATTGTCTGTAATAGGTTGTATGCATATTTGTATTCCTATAATATATCATGCTGAGTTTAAACATTCATAGAGCACTGAAACAGTATACTACTAATATGCATATGATTGGTAAGTTGGACAAACATTCCATTGTTGCTTGTCTAGAATGAAACCTCTTTGCTGACATGCTGAGAGCTGTGCACACTCTCGATAGTATGTTCTGGTAGAGATGGAAGGCATCTAGATAGCCACTGTATGCATACAAGATATGGGAAAGTGTTGTGCCAAAGTATTGGTCAAAATAGTTGCATAAATATGTAAATGATATCTGTATGCATAATAGGTTATCATGTCAATATGATTTGATGATTATGAAGTATTACTAATAATGTACTTAATTTTGATTTGTAGGAAAGATCATGATGAATGATGAACACTGAACAAGCGATGGATGTTCAACAAAAAGATTTACAAATCAAACACACTATAGAAGGATTGTGGCTAGAAGATTGTCTTAGAAAGTGGAAGAGAATCATGATGAGATGTTTGCTCCAAGCAGCTAGATAAGACCATTCTCTTAATGGTGTAATTAAAGAAGAAGTGTGAATCAGGTTCTGTATGGGTACCCAGGATCGATAATCAATTGATGAGCTTAATGATCATCATGGGTGATGTGGACCTCAACATTTGCTACAAGGTTGAATATGGTTTCTATACACAGATGAAATGGATGCAAGAAGGAACTCAACACAGAGTTCGAATGATGTTGAGGCTCATATCAGTAGATCCATCTGACAAAAGATGGCACAGATAGATGGCTGCAGAAATGAAAATAAAAGATCTTAGATTGATGCATTACTTCCTAGGTCTGGAAGTATGGAAAGGCTAAGAAGGAATCTTTCTCAACCAGGGAAAGTATGCCGAGAAATATTAAAAGGACTTTATATGTTGGAATGGCCACTCGCATGGATTCCAACTTGAAGCTGTTAGCGAATGACTCATCAGAGTTAGTGTATATAACTCTGTACAGACAAATTATTGGGTCATTGATGTAGCTAACAAATACTAGGTCAGATATAAGCTTTGCTGTGAACACCTTGAGTCAGTATCTAGTGGAAACTAGATGTGTTCACCTGATAGTTGCAAAGCATATGATGAGGTACCTAAAGGATATGATAGACTTTGATCTATGCTATTTTGGATATCATGACTTCCGATGGCTACACAGATGTTGATTGAGTAGAAAGTGTATCAGACAGGTAGAGCACATCGAGAGGATGTTATTGTCTGGGATCAGCCATGATCTTGTGGTTTAGCAGGAAGTAGTCCAGTATGGCTCTCAGCACAAGCGGAATATATGGCTGCTTGCTCTGCTAGTTGTGAAGAAGTATGGCTTCAGGATTGTTTGACTTAGAGATAGACCCAACTGTGATCCTATGTGACAAACAAAGTTGTATCAAGATGACAGAGAATTCAATGTTCCATGATAAGTCAAAGCACATAGAGATCTGACATTTCTATATACAAGATATTATGCAGAAAGGAACTATAAAGTTCGAATTTGTAATAGGTTGCCGATGTACTAACCAAACCTCTACCTCAAGTGAACAAGTTGCCGATGTACTAACCAAACCTCTACCTCAAGTGAACAAGTTTCCGATGTACTAACCAAACCTCTACCTCAAGTAAAAGTTTGAATATTTCCAAGACAAGCTTGGTGTAGTTCAGAAGGACTCTCCTCGAAAGGGGGAGTGATGTGGTCACTTATGATGAGATTTCCTGCATCGACAGAGAGGTCGATGATGTGGTTACCTATATTGGTGATGCCAATAGAAAGGTTGGTGGATGGTCCTTAGACAGGGTCTAAGTTGATAAGGGGATTGCATCATCCTTGAACACATGTTCTAAAAAGATCCATAGACAATTGTCTTCGAGAATGATGTCCTTCGTGAACATGTGGGGATTGGATCATCCCTAGACTTCAGTCCTAAAGTGAGCCGTAGACGTATGTCTTTGAGAATGAAGTCCTTCGTGGACATGTGGGGATTGGATCATCCCTGGATTTCAGTCCTAAAGTGAGCCGTAGATGTATGTCTCCGAAAAAAAAATCCTGAATGAATAGGTAAGGGGATTGGATCGTCCTCGGACTTTTGTCCTGTGAATTGAGTTGTAGACAAGATGTCTCCGAAAATAAAATCCTGAATGAACAGGTAAGGGGATTGGATCGTCCTCGGACTTTTGTCCTGTGAATTGAGCCGTAGACAAGATGTCTCCGAAAATAAAATCCTGAATGAATAGGTAAGGGGATTGGATCGTCCTCGGACTTTGGTCCTATGAATTGAGCCGTAGACAAGATGTCTCCGAGAATAAAATCTTGAATGAACAGGTAAGGGGATTGGATCGTCCTCAGACTTTGGTCCTATGAATTGAGCCATAGACAAGATGTCTCCGAGAATAAAATCCTGAATGAACAGGTAAGGGGATTGGATCGTCCTCAGACTTTGGTCCTATGAATTGAGCCGTAGACAAGATGTCTCCGAGAATAAAATCCTGAATGAACAAGTAAGGGGATTGGATCGTCCTCGGACTTTGGTCCTATGAATTGAGCCGTAGACAAGATGTCTCTGAGAATAAAATCCTGAATGAACAGGTAAGGGGATTGGATCGTCCTCAGACTTTGGCCCTTTGAATTGGGCCGTAGACATGAGGTCTCCGAGAATTGAATGATAGGACTGTATCGTCCCTGAACCTCGGTTCAAAAGGTACATGATAGGACTGGATCGTCCTTGGACCTCGGTTCAAAAGGTACATGACAGGATTGCATCATCCATGGACCTATGTCCTAAAGAGAGCGGGATTGATCATCCTGTAATATGATCGTGTGTGTTGCAGGGTATGCTGCTATGCATACTTTATTGATGTGTATACTTGTATTGATGATGTGGATACTTGTATTAGTGAGGATACTTGTATTGATGATGTGTATACTTGTATTGGTGTGTATACTTGTATTGATGAGGATACTTGTATTGATGATGTGTATACTTGTATTGGTGTGGATACTAATACTGATGATCCAGATACTGTAGATGTGATGATGATGCTGCTAATCGTGATCGTCTAGATGACGATGCTGATGATTGTGTGATGACGATGTTGCTGATTGTGTTGATCTAGATGCTGATCATGTAGATCGAGATGATCCAGATGTTGTAGATCGAGATGATCCAGATGCTGTAGATTGTGATGAACCAAATGTTGTAGATCGAGATGATTTGATGATGTTGATCGTGTTGATCTAGATGACGATGTTGATGATCGTGTGATGACGATGTTGATAATCATGTGATGAGGATGCTGACGATCGTAAGGATTCAGATGTTGATGTTGTTGTAGCTGTTTGAGTACTGCAGAAGATAAAGACTCAGTACTGAAGATGTTGATGTTCCAGTATTGAAGATATTCTGGTAACTGGTTGAGTTACTGATGATGTTGAGAAAGCTTCCAATGATTTATAGATGTATCATGTATGATGTTGATGACTCCTTACTCGTGCAGATGTTGTTATAATATCCTTCTCATTAAGGGGGAGTGTTGAGATATTGTAACTTCAAAGAATATTATATTTGTACTTTATTATTCCGGAGATGTTTCATTCCTCCGTGAAGATCTTATTGTATATCCGGAGATGTTTATTCCTCCGTCAGAATGTGGTAACTTGGGTTATTAGACTTCCCTAGTGGGGGTCGGCCCTGTATGTGTTATGTGGGTCAAAGGGTTGTTGGACCACCCTAATGGGGTCGACCCAGTTAGTTGTAATGGGGTATTTAACCAAATGGTTAAATACGAGCCTACATGATTTGTGTAAAAGAAAAGTCGGAGTAGTGTATAAATAGAGGAGGTGTATTCCTCATTTAACACACACTCACTCACTTGAGAGTGGCACACTTATGAGAGAGAGGTCTGCTATGGATAAGGAGGAGCTTATGCTCAGGGTTACATCTTTTGTATTTGCTGGTCATCTATATTGAGGAAGCTTTGCTGGGTTTTCTACCCCATGAGGGTTTCCCAGGATAAATCTGTGTCTCTTGTGTTTATGTTGTGCTTGTTGTTTCTTCAGTGATCCTTTATATGCTATTATTGTGAAATGGAATGTAATGCTGCTATTTTCTGTCTTAGAATATTAAATCTTAACACACACAAATATTGCTATATTGTATTGGGGTTATTGGCATTTCTCTCTTGTAAGATTGATGGATATATTATGGAGATAATATAATACTACCTTCCTGTGGACGTAGCCCAATTGGGTGAACTATGTATATCTGGCGTACTCTTTTCTCTTGTTCTCTTTCTGTACTTATTGTTGATATATTATTGTTTTGTATAGATAGGTAAGCTAGTTTAGCTAGATCCATATCTTTGACAAGGTTTTTTAATACCTATTTATATTTTTGACTTAGCTTTTGAATCTTTGGTTGTATCGAATCTAGATTCAATTAGTCATGAATCTAGTACCTGCATTTTGTGGGTTCGTACCATATAAGATGGTTCTCTTTTCACATTAGATTCTCCATTTGATGTGATGAAACAATTTGGGTGTTGGGGGGCTCATACTGTTACAACTTGTACCATTTCCCTTTCCGCTTGAATTTAATAGTGTTTTTGGTGGTTGGTAGAGTAAGCAACTATCATTTGTAACCATAGGACTCCTGAGACGACATCTACGTCTCCTTAGAGTATGATGTAGAACTCAAATTCTAAGTTATAATCTTGTATTTGCAACTTAACCTTGTGGCACTTTCACACACTTTCGATTTATTTTACCAACTTCCACCATCAACTTCATAATACTGGGTACACAAAAAGGTTTAGCCTCCGTGTAAGGTTAATATCAGCAAAATTATGTCTACTTCTTCTATCCATAAAAATTGTAACATTGTTCTTTTTTATATGCCCTTTCAACTTCAATGTTTGTAATTTGGGTTGTACCTGTTATGGTGGCTAATGATATTCTTGGTGCATTCTCATCATCTAATTATGAGGGTACATTTTGAGGGTTCCCTATTTCTTCTATATCTGATTTTTCATTGGTTGAGTTTTCCCTTTTCTACCTCACAATTGTATATTTTTTTATATTGTCTACTTTATAACATCTATTTCTAGGGTTCTATTTTTCTCTGCAATTCTTAGATTTTACCTCCTTTAGTTTATTTCCTTCTCTTAGATGTTGTAGAAGGTACTTTTCCATGTTTGTGGTTACAGATGGCTTCTGTCATGAATAAACCTTGTAAAATTTTTGGTATGATATTTTAGCTTATTTTCAATGAATTTTTCCAGTTGCGAAATTATGTACTTCTAATTCATCCATTATGTATGGCTTTAATCTATGCACATACGTATGAAGTAGTTGATCGTATAATAAGTCGGATATGTGTGTTTCCAATGCTTCCCATTCATGTGTGCATGTTAAATTTTGAGCATTAATTCACAATACTCTAGGATCTTTACTGAGAGAATAAAATGTATAGTATATCAATGCATATCAATCATAAACAAGCATGTCAATCATCACAAGAAGCAAAAGCATGAGAGACAATAGACACACAGAGTTTCCATGGGGAAAAACCTACGGTGAAAAACCCCACAACTTCCTCAGAGATAGATAGAGCAATAACACAACCAAAGTACAACCAAAGTACAAGAGATAGACTCCTCTTAGCAGCTGATCCTCCTCCTCACATGTACACCACTTTCCGAGTGAAGGAAGTGTGAGTTCTGAAGTGATCCAAATAGAGATCTCCCGATCTCTATTTATACTTGTCCTGTTTTCCCAATAAACTTATGGGGCCGACTTGTCTAGCTAGGTACAATAACTTCATATTACATTATATCGGGCCGACCCCTTACAAGGTGGTCTAATAACCCATCAGCAAGTTAACATACTTACGACACTTGCCAATACAAATGATGACACTTCCGTATAGAGGAATAATACATCTCTATAGGAGTACAATAAATATATAGATGAAATACATTCCGAAGTTACATATACATCAATAGTGTATTCATCTAAATCACCTTTTTGTTTTATTTTGGAGAATTTTGCAAAGAAGTCATTTTTTGTCACACATTAAACCTCTTAAAGAAATTGTTTTTGAATATGTCCTAACTATAGGAGCACAACTTGGTCGTAGAATTCAGCCACATGTACCAATTATATGTGATACTTGAATTTTTCCTTGTCGAAGTGAGCATTATGTATTTCAAAGAATTCTTCTACCTTGTTAATCCAATCCACAAGTTTCTTTTCATCTCCATCCAAATTTTATAACTCAATATTTATCCTCATTAGGTACTTGAAAATTGGTTGAGCTGAAGAGGGTAGTGGTTGGTTGATATTAACAATTGGTAATCCAATTGGGGAACATGGTTGGTTGTATATTTGTTGCACCTAGCGAACTTGGTTGTCGATTACTTGTGCTTAAATAACTTGGTGGATGAGCTATATTTTGAGGACTCCTTGTCCTTGAGGATTTTATCTAATATCTCCATGCTCAAATATATTTTATCTTTTATGTTTGTGCTAGCCACTTGATTGATTTATTTTTTAATCTCTAATTTCAGCTTACTTGTGTCTTGTCTTGTTTCATTCTTTAAGTCTTTAGTGATCTCATGTTTGAGCCAAGTATTTCTTAAAGCTAGACTTGAGATCGAGGTACTATCAAAACAAGGTGAGGTTAGAAGATGTCACAAAGACCACATTTCGAACTCATGAAGGGAACCATCAATTCAAGGTGTTGCCTTTCGAGTTAACTAACACTCTAACCACCTTTCAAGCAACAACGAACAAAATTTTCCAACCCTATCTAAGGAAGTTCATACTAGTTTTTTTTTATGATATCCTCATATAGATCAAAACATCGAAAGAACATCTCAAGCACTTGGGATAGGTATTCTCTTCATTGAAAGAAAATCAATTCTATGTAAAAATGTCAAGAATGTACATTTGATAAAGAAGTATATTACCTTGGTCATGTTATATCAAAGGAAGGAGTCAAGGTAGATCCAATTAAAATCAAGGCAATCACAAAATGGCCAAAACCAAATAAAATATCTATGTTAAGGAAATTTTTAGGCTGGAAAAGATATTACCAAAGGTTCATTCGAAATTATGCTCATGTGACTACTCACCTAATAATATTTTAAAGAAAAATTCATTTCAATGGAATAATGAAGTAGAAAAGTGTTTTGAAGCATTGAAAAAAAATATCTTCAACATCAGTATTAAATAATTAACAACTCCATATTTTACAAAACCTTTTGTAATCGAATGTAATGCTTCAAAATTGGGATAGGGGAAATATTGATGTAAGAAGGCCAATAAATAACATTTGAGAGTTGGAAATTCAATAAGAGAGAATTCCTAAGGTATACATATGATAAGGATATGCTTGTCATTATACATGCATTAGCAAAATGGTGAAAATATCTTCTGGGAATCAAATTTTTTATACATACAAATCACAATAGCTTTCTTTATCTTCTACAACAAAATACATTATCAATGGAACAATATAAATGAAGAGAAAAAATTTCCACCTTCAATATGGAAATACTTGATTCTTTCACAAAAGGATGAATAGGTAATGTCATATACAACCTTGGTTGTGTTGAAAAACATTAACAAGGAAAAGTGTCCAGACCTTACCCTTACTTCACATTTGATAAAATTGTTTTTTATTAATGTGGAAGTGTAATTTTTTAATGCAAAAGTGTAATTTTTGAAAGGAAAGTAAATTAGGGATTTGGAACCCAAAAAGGAACTGAAGTGTTATAAAACAGAGAGGAGGGGTAAAGGTTGGGCATAAGAGATATCGGAAGAAGCAAGAGCATAGTCGAGAAGACAAAGTACTTAGAAATTGAGTAGATAGAGGGGGCACATTTCAAAGAGTGAGTGTGCACTTCACTGGAGGAGGGTGAATTCATAGATTGAGTTCATTAGCTATAGAGAGAGAGAGGTAAAATTGCTAAGAGAGTGATTATATAGCATAGGGGCGTGAAGCCCACGTTAGGAGAAGTCAAAGAATTCCAGTAGAAGTGAAGGGTGAAACTCCAAAGAAAGCATTCAGATGTGATCATGCCTAAAATTCGAGGAAGGAGGTTGAGAGATAATTTTGTGTAATTGTTGGAAGAAATTTTGTTGTACTTCAATGTAAATCTGGTTGAGATAATAAAACTAACTTCTCTCTCTCACTAGTTTTCCAGGGTCATATTGACCAAAAATCTCCATGTCAATTATTTATGTATCTATGATTATTGCTAATACGAAAATAATAAAATACTTCATGTGTTTCTAGTTATAAATATTTGTTTATGCTTATATATTTTCTTGAGGCAATGAAATTGGGCTTGTTAAACTATGATTTATTGAGACTTGAAACTAGATTGGGGCCAGGGTATTGAAAATTTGCATGGTATCAAAGTGCAGTTGAAATATTAGAGCAATAAAGACACAAGAGAGTCTAGATCCGTGATAAAGAGGGATACCTTGTTCACTAAGACAGAACTTGGATTTGTTGTTTTTTAGTTGAGAAGATCACAGATACATGTTTAAGAGTTGAGGACAGATTGGATGGGGATGGTAATTTAAATCCATGGAAGGAAATGATATTGTTGCTTATGCAGGAATGTGAGTTGTGGAACATAGTAAACAACACAACAATGAATGTCTTGGTAGTTCCTACAGATGCAACATTGAAGGAAGCTTATGATGAAAAGAACATACAGGCTAATAAATCATCCTTCATGCCATCATGGACCATGTGATTCTGCATGTGATAGGGAAGGATATTGTCTATTAGATGTGGGATTTCTTAAGTAATCTATACCAGAGTTCCAATGAAAATCAGAAGATGGCAATGAGGGAGAAACTAAAGAGCATTAAAATGATCAAGAATGAGAACGTGGCTACATATCTTACCAGGATAACGGAATTTGGATATGAGCTTGGAGAAATTGGGGAAGTGCTTGCTGACAATGAGCTTGTGCATAAAACTTTCAATGGGGTAACCAATAAATGGTATTATTTTATTGAGACTGTTGTTGCTAGAGAAAATCTACCCAAGTGGGATCATCTTTGGGATGATTTCATTCAAGAAGAGACCCGAAGATGATAAGTTTAGGGGAGCTCATCTAGAGGAAATGATGAGAAGGATGTGGCACTTACATTGGAAGGCAAGATGAAGTCCAAGAAGGGTCCCAAGGGTGGGGCAAAGTAGCTGGGTGAGCATAAAAAAGGATATGAGCAAGGTAAAGTATTTTTCCGGCAACAAGATGGGGCATTATGCAGTAGTGTGTCCTAACAAGAGGAAGAAGAAGAATAATTTTTCCTTATTAATTTTCATTCTTTGACTTCTGTAGATGTGTAAGAGTATTCCACTAAGGATGACAAACATTTGTCCCTTATTACTTGTTAGTCATTGAGTGCATCTATTACCAGTTTTTAGTACATGGATAATGGAGCCTCTAGCCACATGATTGATGTTCAGAAGTACTTTACAGATCATACTAAGAGTGGTTTAAATATCAAGGTTGTACTTGGAGAAGAAACCTCTATCAAGGAGTTGGACAAGGGATAGTCACCTTTCAAAGGGAATTTAGAGAGTCCATGATGGTGAGGGATGTTTTATATATCCTTAGGTTGAATAAGAATTTGATATCAGTCTCTACCATAAAGGATATGGGATTTGTGTTACTGTTCCAAGATGGGCATGTACTCATTTATCCTAAGGATCCAAAAACAGTACAATAGTGAGGATTAATGTACAATGTTGAAACCTATAAAAACTCATCTTTAATCTTTATCATACCTTGGCACATAGAAATAGAAGAGACAATTATGACTTATGCGAGTTGTGGCACAAGAGGATGGCCCACTTGCACCATTAAGCTCTAAAGATATTGAGATATATGGTGACATGTGTGCTGGATTTTAACATATAGCATAGTGATGTATGCAAGGGGTGTGCACTTGGAAAGTATGCCAAGAATTATTTTCCAAGTAGTGACAACAAAGCAACAAGGGAACTTGATTTGGTACATTCTGACCTTTGTGGTCCAATGTCTACTACATCATTGAAGGGTTATGAGTATTATGTGACCTTCATTGATGACTTCTCCATGATGGCATGCATTTAATTTCTAAAGAGTAAAGAATCAAAATAAGTTATTCATCATTTCAAGAGTTTAAATCTCTTGTGGAGAACCAAACAAGAAGGAATATCTAAGTGTTGTGATTAGACAATGGGGGTGCGTGTACCTAGAAAGATTTTAATGAGTTCTATGCAAAGGAGGGAGTCAAGAGATAGTTGAGAGTACCATATGCCCCACAACATAATGGGGTGGCAGAGAGGAAGAATATATCAATTGCTAGTGTAGTGATATCTATGCTACATGATCATAGTTTTCCATTCTTTCTTTGGGAAGAGGCTTGTAACATAGTAGTGTACATACCAAAGAGTCCCCATAACATTTTGGGATGTAATACTCCTGAAGAGGATTTCACAGGGAAGATGTCACCTACCCAAATTCTGAGAATATTATTTTATTTTCAAAATACTTTATGTTAAATTTGAATTACAAAGTTTTGTAATTATGACCAATTTTGGTCAAGGACGAATGTAATTACTGATTATTATTATTTAAATAAATTGAAATAGGAGACAAACACCCAAGGGAACTGTTAAATGAGTGTTCACTGACCCACTAGGAGGAATGGAAGCTGTTAGAAGGTATGGGACAGATGACAACATTTGCACTCCACCACTAATTGTTGGTTATGGAACAACTACCCCTAAAACTGTGGCATTATCCCCCAAGTGGGTGGGAGTGAGCAGGAAGCTCATTAATGATTAGTTAACCACTAAAAGGCCTAGGCATCATACATAAGGAAATTCGAATTGGGTAGGCAGCCCCTTACAAAATTTTCTGTAAAAATATTCCTCAAGTGCATCAGGTGATCACTAAGAGATTCGAATAGGGAGGCTATGTGAGAGTGCAACTATAAGTCTGTTAATTATACTGAGAAGGAAAACCGGAGGTGCTAGTGCAGGTCTTATTGACTGCTAAGTCTTAAGGACTAGACAATCTACAATCTATTGCAAGTTGATGTACTAAGGCTTCTACAGAATCTTCCTCCTGGTGGTTCAATGAATAGGATCGAGGGTCCTAAGGAAAGTAACTTGGCTATCTTCAGGAATTGGTTGGGTGGAACAAGTTCCTTGGGATGTTTGTTTCTCCTACAGTCAACCAGGTTTTACTGTTCCTACTTTTGTTTACAGTTAAATGTCTTCCGTTTAGTAGGATTATAAAACTCTGTCATGTAAAAGAAATTTTATTTTATTTTATTTTTTATTTTTTATTTTTTATTTTATTTATTATTTTATTTATTATTTATTATTTATTATTTTATTTTATTTTATTTTTATTTTTATTTTAATTTTATTTTATTTTTATTTTTATTTTTATTTTATTTATTTATTTTTATTTATTTATTTTATTTTAATTTATTTATTTGTTTATTTTATTTTATTTTTTATTTTAATTAATTAATTTAATTTATTTTTTCTGATCTAAGTATGATTCTAAATGAAAAATCTCGGTGAAATAATTGAATTGATAACCATCTCTATATTTTTCCCCGTGTTGTTCTCTGCATTGTACTCTAGTATAGACAAGTAAATTAAGGAAAGATGAGAGATAAGAAGAATGCCATTGATTGGATAAATGATTTCAGTAATGTTCTAGTTAAAATTTTGTCCTATATTTAAACACAGTATAGCATCAACAGTAGTATAGAATTCATTTAATTAATACATGAAAGAAAAACACAGTACGTTCTCCACAGTTCAGTATATTTCTTTTAAACTCTAATTATTTCAGATAGTAACAATATGCATTTCAACATTTTACATTTAATTTTTTAAAGCACTTCATTTTTCAATAAATATATCAGCTACAAATCTATTCTCTGTATAGATTGTTTATAGGTAAATACTTATTATTTCATCTCTAGTTATCACCGTTTCACATATTTTTCTCTGGTTTGAATTCATACAAATACTTCCATCTACAGTAGTATCAAAACCGTATTTACCAAACCCTAGATTCTAACATTTATTTCAGAGATCATAGCAATCACGAATCTCTAATCCTTAGCTATCTTTATCTTTAACTATACTATCTTCTATTCATAACGTTAACTACCATCGAGACACTAACTATCACTTAGCAGGAAGCACACTTTTTTAGTATCAACGTTTAACAGATAACTTGTAACCCTAGCAAGAAAACATTCACTTTATCGAAACCTTTTAATACACAGGTTAAGTCTTGGGTACAAAAGCTCAATACAAGCCAGATAGCAATCAAAAGCTACAGGTAGGTTTCATTTGTGAATTAAAATAGACATTGTGGCCTAACCATTCCAAAACATTTGACAACCGAACTTATCTCATCACTGTTCCAAAATCTAAATACCAACAACGATGACGAAGTACAGGAAGCAACTCTACAAACAACCATTGTTGTTCGATACTACATTAACATTTATTTGCACATTTCTTAACCATTACTTCAAAATCACAGCATTCCTTTCAAAATCGAACAATTGTATATAAATGCAAGAGAACCCTCGGTTCTGGTTTTTCCATTCAAAATTTATATCAGAGTTACATTACAGACCTGTCAAGGTTCCATATTATATAGGGCTTAATTCGTATCAACCAAAAACATTAAACAAGACAGTGGAGCAACAAAGTACACAGGGTTATACCCTTATCAAACAACATTTAAAATACGATTTCAAAGCTCTTAAGAAAACAGCGTAACTAGGCATCAGAGATCCGAATAGCCATTTTAAACTAGTGAAGGTTATCCATTGTATAGTATTCATCAAACTAAGACCCGATAACTCAACACTCAGCCATCACCGAAAAACAAAGTTGAATAGTTCCGACTCTCGGCAATACGATAGTCACCATCAAAACAATGAAAAAGGGAACCTACAAGGTTTTCGAGAACCACCAGAGCTTACCAGGAACCAGTAGCAGCTTTCCATTCTCAAATATTTTGCACAAGAACCATCCTTCGAAGTGGTACCTGCAAAGTTTACATCTGAAGAGGTTAAAAACCAGAAGATACAAGAATACAAACAAGCAACATAGCATTAATTCATTATCATGAACAATTACCTTTTTAATCGAAGTTCGGAACAATGGCACACCACACTAGCAAAAGAACGACGAGGCCTGGTGGCAATAACAGTAACTACGAATTCAGAACTAAGAAGACAATTTTCACATGGAGAATCTGAACCCCAATTTCAAATCACTCTCAACAACTAACAGAAGAAACACACACATCTAGTAGAACTGTATCGTGGCTCTATTGTACAAATGCATAAGCCTGAAACCTGTAAACTTCATCACTCAGGTCCCGGGTTCAAGACCGAGGAAGGAGTCCTCTTCTTTGAGAAACCAACAACCCTACATTGCAGCATTCTGTCGGCCCTGCTAACCTCCCACTAAGCATAACAATGAAGATAGGAAAACCAAATGTCATGACTTACCAATGCATGTTTAGGGTTTCATCCACCACCCTAGATCCTATAGAGATCAACGGTGGATAGATTCCATTCCAGGCACGTTGATTTTTGAACCAAGATTGCAATCAATATTGCATTAATTACTTCATCTACTACTTGCCAAGTAAGCAGATCGAGAGCCTATGCATGGAACAACTCAGTTCGTTTTTATGCTCATTTCAAACATAGTCCCCGTGATTACCTTACAACTGGGTTTCCACATCATTTAACCATGGAACACGTTAATTCTAGGCCTGTCAACTCCAACTTGGGAAGCATGCCAAGTTATTACCTTGTCAACATCAAAATGATTGTATTGTTAAACCCGTGGATAGAATTTCATATCAATCTCTATAGTCTATTGTTATGCATCATAATATTGTATTATATGCTAAGATATGGTGTGAATGTATAGTCACCTTATAATGTTAACAATTCATTCACTAAGGCTTGGGCATAGATTTATATAGAATAAAGCTAGCCATATATATATATATATATATGTTGTTAATCATGTACAGTTAATCCTAAGAAATCGACTGCCATAAAAGAAAAAGTTGTTTTTTTATAAAATATGGCATCATATACCCTATTCCTTTGACTGAATGGGTATCCAATCCCATTCCTGTTGATAAGAAGCAATGAATAATCTGTGTCTATACTGAATTTAGGGATCTAAATTTGGCTTGCACCAAAGATAATTATCCCACACCCTTAATTCATCACATTGTAGATGAGTGTTCCAGAAACAAAATCTTTTCATTGATGGATGGATTCTCTGGTTACAACCAGATCCAGATTAATAAAGAATACCATCATAAAACCGCTTTCATATTCCCTTAGTATACTTTTTCATATTGGAAAATTCCATTCGGCCTTAAAAATGTTATAACATCATTACAACTAGGACCATAGTCTCATAATTTAATTTTATGGTTAATGGTCCAAAACATTGGTTAATGATGATAATCCAAGGTTGTTAGAAGCTTGTTGGGAATACATGACACATTCCACAACTTAAGGGCCCAATTTTGGTCAAACTGGTAGTTAGGAGACCTCATTTATGGCCAATATCCTCATTTATGTTGGAATATTCTCACCATCATTTTTATATTTTGCATGCCTACATGCAATTTTGCATGCATCCAGTCATCAGTATGGTAGTCTCCCATCACCTAGTCCTTATTTTGCAGCCCCCATGATCCTATTTCTGATTAGTTCTAGCCCTCCTAGTCACTTAGGCGCCCTTGTTTTCATCACTGGATTACAAGTATGCCCTCTTCCACCTATTTAGGAGTTACTTCAGTTAGTTCCATGATTAGTGGATATGTTCCTTGTTTTGGGGATTGATTGCTAGTTTAACTGACTGAACCACTTAGATAGACCTCCAGAGAGACTAGATCAGCTATACTGACTACTGAAAGTTCCTCATGCATCCACATTGGAGTCTCCTTCCCTATATCAGTTCCCATGCACTCAGTTAGACACAGTTAGACTCATTTGACTAACTTTTTGACTTTTGTGACTACTGCCACTGGTTTGGATGATGTCTCCAATGCTATCCAAGACACACTTTGAGGAGAATTCGAATGACCTTAGTGGAATTCATATTCATTTTCTTGTATTTAGTTATTATTCACTATTCAGAGTGACAACTTATAGCTGATGTATGATACAACATTTTTTCTCCGTTTTCTGTGTAATGAGTGATTATTTATTCAACATTTCTTCTTCTAATGAGTGATTATTGATTCAACATTTCTTCTTCTTCTTTCTGCACTTATTGAGTGAATTCTAGTGAGGTCTTCTACTGCTGAGTGATACTAATCCTAAAATATCACATGGTATCAGAGTTGATAGCAGCTATTCAAATTGCAGCAGCAACATTTGTAGCAATTCCTTGAGCAGCTGTGTTTCATTGAGCACCAGAAGCCTCTGGGTTTCCATAGCAAATCCTGGTGCTATTTCCTTGAATTCAATGGATAAATCCAACGAGGTCTAGAAAGGTGTGAAGGACCCAGTCACATGTGCTCAGTGTCCTAAGGCAGTGTTCAATTCGAATTGCAATAGATCTTCTTTAATAATTCTCATTTGTTTTGCAGGAATCTCCCCTATTCGGTTTCGAATTCTTCATTATCATGGATATCAGGTTGAATTCATTCAACTACTTCAAATGGAAGGCAAATATGGACATCTTCTTGAATTCGAAGAGCCTTTCCAGAGTAGTGAATGGCTCTGTAGTTGATCCCACTGGTGCAATAGAGAAATCCAAGTACTTAGACAAGCTTGATGAAGCAGTAGAACTGCTGCTACTTAGCATTTATGAAGACCTACACTTTCATGTTATCAATTTGAAGACTCCAAAGGAGGTTTGGGACAAGCTTAAATCCCTCCTTGGTCATAAAGATTATTTGAAGGGTCATAAACTAGAAAATGAGCTCATATCCTTGAGCCAAAGCAGTTTCAAAATGATCACTAAGTTTCTCAACAAATTCAAGAACTTGATTTCACAGTTGAAGAGGTATAGGATTGAGAAGGAACAAAAACAACTCATACTTTTCCATCATGTCAAAGATAGGCCCTGTTTATTCAGTATTTGTTTCAACCTTCCAATCAAAAAATTTGTCCATTCCAAAATGGAAATTCCCTTCGCTTGAAGACTTCATCAAATCCCTCACTCTTGAGGAGGAGAATCTCGTGCACATGGGAGTGATAAAAGAAAAATTGGATTTGGCAATTGTAGCTTCTGAGTCAAGGAGAGAGAATGGCAAAGGAAAATAGAAAATTCCTGGTAGAAAGTCGAATGACCAAAAGCAGAAGGAGTCTCGAATCCTAACAAGGAAAAGACATATCAAAAGGTCAAATCCAAGTGCACATACTGTAATCGAGGATGCCACCCTGAGAGCTCATGTATGACGAAGATCATAGATCTCATGGATTCACTTCTTAAACAAAATAATCTTCCAATGCCTGCATGTGCCAGAAAGAAAGAGAGTGAACCATCTGGATCTGAAAACAAAGAGAGATGCCATGCCCTCATGGCAGGTGCATCAACTCAATCCTCCTTCATCATAGATTATGGAGCATCAATACATATGTATTCCTCCAAGGATCTATTCACTGGATTCAGAGCTACTAATGGAAGATCCATTATTTTGGGGAATGATTCTGAGGTCTCCTTTGAGGGGATTGCAAGAATCAAACATGATAATGGGTACTTCTCAGATGTGCTCTATGTCCCTACATTGACTGCAAATATAATTTCAGTATATCAGATGACCCATACTGGAGAGCCCAAGAGGGTGATCTTCTCTCCAAATGAAGTCAAAATTCAAGACATGGTATCAGGATCTACCATTGCAAAAGGTGTGGCCAACCACAAGTTGAAACTGTATGATTTCTCCCATTTTCTACATCTCTCTACACAGTCTTCTCTTCACACTGATGCAAATGAAGAGATTAGGCTATGGCATGAAATATTTGGTCATATTAACTATCAATACTTGCAAGACATGCATACTAAAGAGATGGTTGAAGGGATACCCAAGATCAAGTTTTCCAATGGAAACTGTCATGGTTGTTTGATTGCAAAGCATCTTGAAAAGAAATTTGAGAAGGGGAAGGCAAGGAGAGCATATCAATCTCTAGATCTGATTCATAGTGATGTTGCAGGGCCATTTCCATATCTATGTTTGAACAAGGAAAGGTATATTATTATTTTTATTGATGATTATTCAAGATTTACATGGGTATACTTTCTCAAATTAAAGTCAGAAGTATTTGGATTCTTTAATTTTTTTAAGTCTTTTGTAGAAAAGTGTTCGGATAAAAAGATCAAGGACATTCAAACTGATAATGGAGGTGAGTACATCAAGGGTGACTTTCAAACCTTTTGTGTTGAAGAGGGAATTGAGATGCAACATATTGTTCCCTACACCACAACAGAATGGTGTTACTGAAAGGAAGAGAATAACATTGAAAGAGATGGCCACCTGCATGCTAAAGTCGAAAGGGTTGCACCCTAGTCTTTGGGAAGAAGTCCTCAATTGTGCCACCTATCTTCAAAACATAGTTCCTCACAAAGGACTCAAATATATGACTCCTTTCGAAGCATGGATGGGATACAAACCTGATGTGTCTCATCTTAGAGTGTTTGGATCCAGAGCATGGGAAAGGATTCCAACTGAGAAAAGGAGAGCCCTAGATCCACAAAGCAGAGAGTGTATTATGGTGGGTTATGCATTTAATGCAAAGGCATACAAGCTTCTTGATCCTTCTACTATGAAAAAATTCCTTGATAGGAGTGTACAGTTTGAGGAATGGCCTCTACATGATGCTCATCCTGTTGAGAAAGAGAGCTTGCCTACCACACCTCCACTGCTTGATGAGCTCCAAGAGAGCGAATATTCATCACATGACAATTTAGATTCAGAGTATGGGAGTGAAGATGATGAAGAGCGAATGCTAGATCCAAATCCGCAAGAACCTGAAGATCTAGCACCTATTAGTGAAGATGAGCGAATGGAAGACCAAGATCCAAATATTCCACCTAATGATCCTCCTCTTCCTAGATGAGAAGCCACTACTCTTAGATCTGTCAGAGATCTTGTTGGAGATCCACTTGATCTGAGGAAGAACATATATGATTTTTAGAATGGAAGGTTTCATCCTTCTCACATTATTGATCCATTTATTGCCGACATATCCTTCTTCAGTGGAGAAATCCACTTACCATTTGGGGTGAGTGATGTACATGATTGATCATCCTACCACATTCTATATTCAGGGGGGGATTTCTTGCCACTAGGTTTTCCCTCTTTCCTCACTTTATTTATTTAGATTGTTGTATGGGGTGACCTTTGGTCTCAGTTATCAGGGCCCTACCATTTCAGTTGTTCCTCATAGTATAGCTTGCGGGGGGGTGTTAGAATATTCCCACCATCATTTTTATATTTTGCATGCCTGCATGCAATTCTACATGCATCCAGTCATCTGAATGCATCCAGTCATTAGTATGGTAGTCTCCTAGCACCTCGTCCTTATTTTTATCCCTCGAGGAGCCTAGTTCTGCTCAATTCTAGCCCTCCTAGACACTGATGCACCCTTGTTTTCATCATTGGAGTACAAGGGCACCCTCTTCCACCTATTTAGGAGTTACTTCAGTTAGTTCCATGATTAGTGGATACATTCCTTGCTTTGGGGATTGATTGCTAGTTTAACTGACTGACCCACTTATATAGACCTCCAGAGAGACTAGATCAACTATACTAACTACTGACCGTTCCTCATGTGCCCACATTGGAGTATCCTTCCCTAGATAAGTGCCCATGCAATCAGTTAGACTCAGTTAAACTCATTTGACTGACTATTTGACTATTGTGACTACTGCCACTGGTTTGGATGATGTCTCCAATGCTATCCAAGCCACACTTTGAGGAGAAATTGAATGAACTTAGTGGAATTCGAATTCATTTGATTGTATTCAGTTATTATTCACTATTCAGAGTGTCGTCTTACAACTGATGTATGATACAACAATTTTTGTCCATTTTCTGTGCAATGAGTTATTATTTATTCAACATTTCTTCTTCTTCTTTCTACACCTCTTGACTGAATTCTAGTGAGGTCTGCTACTGCTAAGTGATTCTAATCCTAAAATATCATAACTTAATGGCAATACCTGAGTGATGCATGCTCTTATCCCTTGTTTTGTGGATATTTCTTGACCTGAGCCACCCATGCATTGAATGTGGCCATTCCCCCCTTGCTTGGAATTTTTGGCCTATCCTTGGACACCTACACTCTACCAAATCCTCACCCACTCATGTGCCATCATCATTAATGACCTCCCATGCCATCCCAACATTCATATAATGAATTCGTGATAGTTGGAGGTGATTTGGGAGACTATTGGTCAACCTAGGAGGGATTGAGGTCCAATGTAATCTAGCCACTTGTATCCCATTTTGATGCCTCCAAAGGCTCATGATTTATCCCAAATGTAATATAAGGGTGTTCACAACTCATTTTTGGGTTGGAAAAGTAATAATATAACCTTCTATTTGATCATTTGTGTGTTCATTGTGCCTCTTTTACACTATTTTATTGTATACTTAGTCAAATGCTTGATTGTGAGGATATCTGTAGCTATTTGATCCTGCTGTGAGTTGAATTTCACATGGTATCAGAGTTATTGGATCTTCTAGTCGAACCATTTTGCTTCAGAAGTGCACTAGAATCAGTGGACCAACAACAGAAATCTTCATGGCCATTTCCTTGAAGCGATTAGAGCAATACTTTGGAGTCTACACAGGGTGTGAGGAACTCCTGAATGTGCCTTCTGTCAATATAGGGTTCGAATAAGCTAGTTAGGATCCCCTCTTGAGTGATTGAGTGTTTCAGTTGCAAGTCTACCGTGTTCTTTGTCACCTAGTGCGCAAGATACAAAATGGATCAAACTCATGTCATCTTGATCACTCCATTCAACTACTTTGAGTGGAAGGCCGAAATGATAATCTAGTTGAGATCCAAGGGTCTCTTCAGAGTTACCATGGGGACTAAAACTGAGCCAAATTCTGCAGTATAGAAGTCGAATTTATTCAATAGAATGGATGAATATTTTGGCATGCTTTGTCTTAGCATTTCAAGTGACCTCGTGTTTCATATTGATAGCCTCACTACTCCAAATGAAGTGTGGCTCAAGCTTGAGTCATTGTATGGAAAGGATGATGAGATGAGGGGCCACCAACTTGAGAATGGGTTGATATATTTGAGCCTAAGCAGTTTTGAGACCATCCAAGACTTCTTCACCAAGTTAAAATCCTTGGTCTTGCAGCTCAAGCAATGTGGCATTGCGAAGAAGGACGAACAACTGGTGTTGTCCATACTTTCGAAGTTGGGTCCTGAGTACTCTGTATTTGTTTCAACATTCCATTCCACCAAGCTCATTGTTTGAAACTGGAAGATGCCATCTTTGATAGATTTCATGGAGATGCTTACACGGGAACAAGATAAATTGGTTCTTATGGGTACCATCAAGAAAAAGGACCAAGTCCTTATAGTTGTGTTACACATAAATCTTCCAACCTATGAGCATCAACATTCTTTGGCCTGTAGGATCCATTTCAGTGACTCAAATCTATTTTTATCCTTCAGTGATACCATTTTTCCCTGTTTTTATTCCTACCCGCATGTTGCATCACTATAGCATGCGTACCCATGAATTATTGCATCACTATAGCCCATGGGTATCAAGTGAAATGGTAAAAACCACTATTAATTACCTTTTACTCCCAAAAAGAGGTCATTAGGTGACCTTTGGCTCTCCATCTTCCCAAGTAACGTCTCGATGAGTCCTTTCACCTACCTTTGAGAGGACTATATATTGAGCATATATGGCTTATGGATGGGAGGAAGAAGAGAATAGTAAAGGAACTCTAGTGGATTTTTTCCCTATCTTGAGTCTGTACTCATTGATCCTTGTAGTTGTGAACCTCTTATGTTCACCTTCCAAACTCCTTCTAGTTTGAGTTTTCCATTCATGGAGGCTTGAAGTGGTGGAGGAACAAGTGGATTGATCTAGATCTTGGTTTAGATTGGTTGCTGGCAAGAGGTCATATCACTTTGTACTTCTTCTTGTTCATTAATAGAAATACTCATATTCTTGTCCATTCATGGTGTGAATGTCATTTATTATACATTGGGTTACATTTTCTTATGATATTATGGACCATTGTTATTGATAATGTTAATGTCAATTATATATTATATGTACTTGTTGGATATTGGCTGTCAAGACTAATTTCCAGATTACAAGTGCATGGATTGAAAACTCCAACGGGGATCTACATCGAACGTTGGATCGAGGTTGGCTAAATTTCTCCATTATCTTAACATTGTCATTTATAATAGCATTTCTTTGAGAATTGAGTAGATTTCTGGTAGTCATCTGTCTGTTGTGGTATTCCCAAGCCATAGTGAGTTTTCTCCAATATAGAAATGGCAACTCCGCTGGGGAAAACATCCATGTTTGGGAATTTTTTTTAGCATTATTCCATAATTAGAGTTGTTTTTTATCGAAGCTCTGTGTCACTGATTGGCCGTTAAGATACACTATAGAAAACTTGCTTTTTCTGAGCCTCTGGACTCTCTGTTTGCCCATTTGCCTTTCCTCACCCGTGGGCTAGTTTAGTTCTTCCCGCGTCTACCCGCCTCTGTTTACTCTATTGCTCGCGGGTGCCCGCAAGATTTCCTTCAACAGTAGCGTGTAACTCCGTCTTTTGTTCGTTTATGACTATTGGTTGTTGCTAGGTGAGTTTGGTTGGTTCCTAAGTCTTTGTTGGCCTCTTTCTTGACTGTTTCATGCCTTGGTTGTGACCAGATCTCTTCGTTTCTCTTGGTTGAGCCTTCTTGGTTTTTTACCAATCTTTGGTTTTAGCCTCTTGGTTTCTTCCTTTTGAGCTCATTCCTTTGGCTGAGTCTTGCTATTTAGGATCTGCTGGGTTGTCTTAGTGATCTTCTTGGCACTTCAGTGACTGAATAGTAGGATTTTGCTTGCATTTTTTCAGCCCATTTATATTGAAAAAATACAAAAAAAAATACATTTAGTTTTTGCATTTTCCTTTCTGTTTATAAGCGAAAATACAAAAATATTTTACTTTCATGTACTGCATCTTGCATTGAGTGCTTGTTGCCTTCATTTTAGGTTTTGCTTGTGCATTGAAAAGATAAAAAATTGCATCTTTATTTCGGAATTGTTGGTTGATTTTGCATATTAGTGACATTGTTTTATTGGATAGATGAGTCTACGATTGGACGATGTTGCATACTATTGAGTCTACACATCACTAGTTTCACGATCATATCCCTTGAGTAATCACAACCACTAAAATTAACGCTTAATCATAAAATTGATTAGACTTATTTTATTTATAGTGTACACCAACTAGCATAGGTGTAGAGTCTTGGAATAGATCATTGTGAGTTAACAATCCAAGACTACTAGACGAAACATTAGGTGTCTGACCAGAGAGTGGAGGAATCCATGGTATAGATCGGTGTTCTCAGGAAGCTCTACTCAATCTAGAGTTAAGCACGAAGTCACGGGAGGTTGGTTGAGGAGATATCCCTCTGATATCGGCTGCATGTGGGAGATATATCTAGGATTTGTTTGTATCTGGGGGTACTGGAGGTTTGTCCTCTTGTGCTTCAGGCTTAACTACCCTGCCCATACGGCGGGTCCCACCTGCGACTCTTCCCCTGAGCATTTGTTATATTGCGGTGAAGATAGTTTCCTTACCTAGATACCGCACAGGGTACTTGCAGTGGTTATGCTATTTGTGTCTTGAGTCAGATAGGGATTGGACAACACAGTTGTGTTCGTGCAGTGGACTTGACCCTGTCGACACAGTGAAGCTTGGGTGTCTCTATAACTGATTTTGTTACCTCCAGCTATAGTTTGGGAGTCTCAAGCCTCTCCTAGGCAAGACATACCAACTCTAGTGTCAGGAGCTCATTTAGCCACTCTATTTGTCTGCTCTTGGTTGTAGTTTCTCTAGGTGTGTGATTTTGATTTACTATTTTTTATCAATAATTGGCCTTTAGGGGATGTTGTGTCTCTCTCCAAAGATATCGTGGCATGTAGCCCTACTCTCCGTCGGTCCCGTCGTTTGGCTGGTTTAAAGCCACTCGAAGTTACACGCCATATTGCTAGAGGATGCTGGAGGGCTCCCTTTGAGTCTTTAGATTCTTACGTGACTTACGTTGAAGACTACATGGCTGCAAATCCCAATATTGGGCAAGATATTTCTACTCCTTCGGGTAGAGTTCAACATACTTCCGACCCCCATACTCCTCATGAGGATTGGGGAGGTGATCCACCAGACACTCAACCTGGTTCTATTTGGCCTAATCCACTTGACCAGGATCCATTTGATCCTTCAAATCTGGATAATTATCTTTACGGAATGCCCGACTTACTCGAGGAGGAATAACAGGATGAGCCTTTCATTCCTTCGTTTCCACGTGATTATAGACACGTGAGGCCTAAGACTCATGATGCCACTGGCCCTATGATCAACCCCACCGCACTCTCTTTCGGTATGCCTAGTCATAGTACTGTCAAACCTTCCACTACGGTTGGTACTCATGCTGGCACTAGTCAAAGTGTTAGCCATACTATACGCACTGGGGGCACTACCCTCACTGGGGGCACTACGTTGTCCACCCACTCACATAGTATGGGGACTGGTCGGATTCCTAACAATGCTAATGCTGGAAGATGACCACCTCCTAGGATTACCCAACCTAACCGGAATGTTGTTTGGAACATGACTCACCATCCACCACCTAATACACGTGTCGCTACTCATCAACCCATGACTACTTTTGCACAATATACCATTCCTCCCAACCACGAGGGTGGACATATACCACATAATTTTGCGTCCACTGCTGCCACTAGTAATGCTAATGTAGGGGCTGGGAATATTTCCTATCCACATGGAAATCACACCACCAACCCTGCTACTAATCACACTAATGTTGGGGTTGGGCACACATCTCACGCTTTTGGCCACCACACGATTTCTCAAGCTAATACTAATGCTGGGGGTGGGAACATACCATACCATTACGGTCATTACAACATGGTTCCCGCTATGAATAGTACATACATGCCCCATACTCATGGTGGAAACCCTTAGTACAACACAGTCGGTGCTGGCCACCAGTATAACCCACCACCCCAATATGGTGCTCAAAACATGCATATACCTGCTTACTCTTAAATGGGTCAGCCAGGAGGAGGTTATCAATGTTAAATTTTGAGCATTAATTCACATTACTCTAGGATCTTCACTGAGAGAATAACATATACAGTATATCAATTCATAACAATCACAATAAGCATCACAAGCATCATAAGAATCAAAAGCACGAGAGACAAGAGACATAGAGTTTCTGTGGGGAAAACCCTAAGGTGAAAAACCCCACAACTTCCTTAGAGATAGAGAGAGCAATGGCTCAACCAAAGTACAACCAAAATACACTGAGATAGTCTCCTAGTAGCAGATGATCCTCCTCCTCACTAGTGTGCCACTTTCTGAGTGAGAGAGAGATGAATTTCCGAATGATCCAAATAGAGATCTCCTGATCTCTATTTATACTTAACCTGTTTGCCCAGTTACACTATGGGGCCGACTTGTCTATCTAGATACATCCACAATATAATATATATTTCAGGGCCAACCCCACACATGGTGGTCTAATAACCCATCGGCAAGTACACACACTTGCGACACTTGTCAATCCACATGACGACACTTCCTTATAGAGGAATAACACATCTCTAATAAGGGTACAATAAATATATATGAAATACATAGATGAAATACATTTCAAAGTTACATATACATCAACACTCCCTCTTAACTAGGAAGGTATTTCTCGACATAGATATGCTAGACAAGTCTTCTTCTCGGGATCATCGTCATCATCATCATCACTGCTGCTTCTATCTCAACCAATCTCTGACTCTACTCGTCATAGGAAGTTCTACAGAGCCAGTCCTTTTTCATACTGGATGTAGGCCCACCAACTGCAAGTCTTCGTCATCACTGGCCATACTTTGGAATCCTCAGGACTTATTACGTGCGTCACAAAACCTCGAAAGAGCATCCCAGGCTGTTACGAGCACACAACTCTACCTATAGGATCTCCCAGGGCCATATTATATGTGACCTCACCACAAAACCTCGCATGAGCATCCCAGGCTGTTACGAGCACACAACTCTACCTATAGGATCTCCCAGGGACAGATTATATGTGGTCACCACAAAACCTCGCAAGAGCATCCTAGGTTGTTACAAGCACACAACTCTACCTATAGGATCTCCCAGGGATAGATTATATGTGGTCATGGAAAAAACTCGCAAGAGAATCCCAAGACTTATTATGGGCCTATAGCCCAACCTATCAGATCTCCCAGGGACATATTATATGCCATAGGACAAAACCTCGAAAGAGAATCTGCCAGATATCCCAGGGCCAGATTATATGCCATAGGAAAAACCTCGAAAGACTATCTCCAGATCTCCCAGGGCAAAATTATATGTCCTCCCAGAGAAAAACCTCGAAAGAGCATTTTCCAGATATCCCAGGGCCAAATTATATGCCATAGGCTAAACCTCGAAAGACTATCTACAAATCTCCCAAGGCCAAATTATATGCTCATCTGCACAACCTGATCCATGGCCATAGAGTATCAACCGGATACTCACCATACATCATCCTATTGTACACATGATCATCCTGATCATCATCACTGCAACATCATGCTGCATGTCATCTGGAGGAACATCCTAAAGCTCGTCATCCATGATCATCCTAATCATACAATGCATCTACCTGATGCATACCAAGTATCTACCTGATACATATCATCATACATGATCCACCTGATAATACAGTGTATCCACCTGATACAAATACAAATACATGATACATATCACCATACATGATCTACTTGATCATACAATGTATCCACCGAATACATACACAGATACATGGTCCAAGCATCCAACATGATGCGTACATACATATAAATGATCCAAATGATCATATCCAGCATCCAACATGATGCATACATACATATAAATGATCCAACTAATCATATCAAGCATCCAACATGATGCGTACATACATATACATATAAATGATCCAACTGTGATAACCTGATGACACTTCTTCCTCGAAGTGTCATCAATATGAAGAACACCAAGCCTCTCTCTGAAGTACTCAAACTTCACCCTGGCTAGTGGCTTTGTCAGCACATCTGCAATTTGCTCGTCCGTCACAACATACAAGAGATTCACAGCTCCTCTCTGCACCATATCCCTGATATAGTGATATTTGATCTCTATGTGTTTCGACCTATCATGAAACACTGGGTTCTCGGACAGCTTCACACAACTCTGGTTATCTCAGAAGATACCAGTAGCATCCAGCAGGAGATCAAATAACTCAGATAGTAGCTTCCGTAGCCATACTGCCTCACAACTAGCTGAATAGGTTGCAACATACTCTGCCTCAGCTGTACTCAGTGCTACGCAGGACTGCTTCCTGCTAAACCAAGAGATCACACCTGGTCCCATACTGAAGCAGCACCCAGATGTTCTCTTCCTATCTGCAGCACTGCCAGCCCAATCTGAATCAACATAACCTTGCAGGTTAAACTTTTGATTCGCTTCATACTTGAGCCCATAATCCACTATACCCTTCAGGTACCTCAGAACATGCTTTATAGAAACCAGGTGAACACTCCTCGGATCCATCAGGAACTGGCTCAATGTGTTCACACCAAAGCAAATATCTGGTCTTGTGTTTATCAGGTACATCAAGGACCCAATCATCTGACAATACATAGAGACATCAACTGGCTCAGATGAAGCATCACATAGAAGCTTCAGATTTGATGCCATAGGTGTGGCCATGGCCTCGCAATCCATCATCCCAAATCTCTTCAGGATATCTACTGTGTACTTCCCTTGACCAAGGAAGATCCCACCTGCACTCTGCCACACCTCCATACCTAGGAAATAATGCATCATTCCCAAGTATTTCATATCGAACTCAGCTGAAAGCTTCCTCTTAGTATCTGCAATCAATCTGTCATCTCTTGTTACAAATAAGTCATCCACATACAGGAGTAGAATCATAGGATTCCTTTCCTCAACCTTGTAGTAAAGGTTGAAATCTGCTTTACTCTTGGTAAATCCCAAACTAGATAAGAAACTGTCCATCCTACCATACCAGGTTCTGGGAGCTTGTTTCAAGCCATACAAGGCTTTCTTCAATTTGCACACATATGACTCCCTGTCATGTATTTCAAAATTGAGTGGCTTCTCCACATATACTTCCTCTTCAACTACACCATTCAAGAAAGCAGTCTTGACATTCATCTGGTGTATTTTCCATTTCATTGCTGTAGCCAAAGTACTATTCTGATGGAAGTATACCTGGCTACAGGTGCGAAAGTTTCTTCATAATCCATTCCCTCTTTTTGAGAGAAGCCACGAGCTACGAATCTTGCCTTGTATTTCTCTACACTGCCATCTGCAGCATGCTTGATTTTGTAGATCCATTTGGAAGTCACAACAGACTTCTCTTTAGGTCTTGGGACAACATCCCAAACATCATTCTTCATTATTGATTGGTATTCCTCAACCATGTTATCCTTCCATTCTTTCTTTTCCACTGCTTCCTCATAACTGGAAGGTTCTTTGTTCATAATGTCACAGAGTAAAGCAACATAGCTGGTATGTGATCTGGTTCTGTTCTTTGCTCTGTGTTCTTCTTCTGGAATGCCAAATCTTTCTGCATCCTGAATGAGCTCTCTAGCCCATGCAGGTTTCCTCTTGTGAGAGTTATCCTCAGGGGGTGGATCTACAGGTTCTTGTGGATCTTCAAACTCAGGAACAACTTCTAGAACTGCTTCAGTCATGGTAGTGTCTTGAAATCTAGTTTCCTTAGGTTCTTCATAAACTTTGATAGGTTCCTTCCTTGATTTGATGAATGCTGAGTTTTCATCAAATGTTACATCCCTGCTGACATCAATCTTCTTGAACCTTGGAAAGTATATTCTGTAAGCCTTCGAGCTTTCACTGTAACCCACAAAGATACCCTTCTTTCCTGAAGGATCTAGTTTAGTCCTCTTTTCCTTTGGGACATGATTGTATACTGGACAACCAAATATTCTGAGATGGCTTACTTCAGGTTTCTTACCAGAAAAGACCTCTTCTGGTGTCTTGTTGTCCAATATCTTGTGGGGTGTTCTGTTCTGCACATATACAGCTGTTCTAGCTGCTTCTACCCATAGATGCATGAGTAGATCCTGGTCATGCAGCATTGCCCTTGCTGCTTCCATGATAGTTCTGTTCTTCCTTTCTGCATCTCCATTCTGTTGAGGATTATGAGGAGCATTCAACTCCCTCTTATTCCCTGAATCACTACAAAGCTTCTTGAAGTCACCTGAGGTGAATTCTCCACCATTGTCGGATTTGAATGTTTTGATCTTCTTGTTAGTTTGATTCTCCATCAAGGTTTTGAATTCCTTGAACTTATCAAGCACCTCATCTTTATTCTTCAAGAAGTATACCCAAGTCTTCCTGGAGAAGTCATCAATAAATGAGACATAGTAAACATACCCACTAAGAGAACTGGATGACATAGGACCACATACATCTGAGTGGATAATTTCCTGGATATCGTTGGCCTTGCTTTCACTGCTTGGGAAATCCTTCTTAATGTTCTTACCTTTTGCACATCCTTTGCAAACACCTTCATGTTTGGTCTTGATTTCAGGAAGACCCTCTACAGCCTTGCTTGCAATTGGAAGTGCCCTATAGTGCACATGAGTAAGTCTTCTATGCCAAAGTTCACTTGGCTCCATGGATTCATGCACCATGGCATGTTGAGGTTGTCCCTTCAATTTATACAAACCTCCCTCTTTCTCTCCAATCACTACTGCATCATCTATGGTCTTTCCCTTTGGCCACATTAAGACTTGCCCATCCACAAATGCAACCCTCATACCTTTTGCATCCAATGCAAAGATGGAGAGTAAGTTCTTCTTGAGCCTAGGTACATAAAAAACTTCTCTCATCTTCAAAGATTTTCCAGAATCTAGGTTGTAGGAGGCTTCACCACTTCCTTTGATTGGGTATTGATAATCATCCCCAAGTTTCACCTTATGGGGTGATTCATGTTCAGATAGGTTCACAAAAGATTCCTTAAACCCAGTCATGTGTTTGGAATCCCTACTGTCAATTAACCAATCATTACAACCATGGGAGATAGTACCTCTGAGAGCAGAGATTAGAACATACTCTTCTTCACTTGATGAGTCATTTTCACTATCATCAATTTCTGCGCTAGCCTTCTTCTTTGGAGGTTCATCATCCTCAGTAGCATGAGCATGGAACTTTCTTTTGCTACCCTTCTTCTTCTTGCTGGAGTTGTTGTTATTATCCCTTTTGTTCTTGGGACAATCTGAAGCAAAGTGACCCTTCTCATTGCATGTGAAGCATCTTAGATCCTTCTTATTCTTTTGATAGGATCTCTTGTAGCGAGAGTGCTCCTTCTTGGGCTTGCTACTTTTGGTGTGAGCTGCAAGAGCTTGATCTTCACCTCCCATCTTTTCCTCACGAGCTACAAGTCTAGCTTCTTCTTGAGAGCATTCTTCCCGCAATCTATTGAAGGATACCAACTTCTTTCTTGCACAGATTCCTTGAATGAAGGAGTCCCATGACCTAGGTAGGCCATTCAAAGTAGTCATGACAACTTCACCATTCTCCACCATTTCATCTACTGCTTCTAGTTATTCCTTAATCTGGGAGACCCTAGAAAAATAAGATTGAATGGTTTCTCCATTCTGAAACTTTACTCCTTTCAATTGGTTCCGCAGGGTCATCTTTCGATTTATGTTCTTCCCTTCAAATAGCTTGGTCAAAGATGCAAACATCTCCTTGGGTGTATTTAGAGAAGACACATGGGATATGAGATGGTCTTTAATAGAATCAACAATGATTCTCTTTGCCTTGACCAAGTTCTTCTTATGCAATACCTTGGCCTCTTCATCCTCTGGGATAGGGATGTCTTCTTTTATATATGAGTCCAACTCGTTCTCTTCCAGGATTAACCCAATCCTATACTTCCAAGCTCGGAAGTTATCAGCCCCTTCAAGCTTATCCTCAAGCTTGGTGTGGTGAGACATCTTAAAGAGTACTTCAAATGGAAATAGAAAAGATTTAGGTCTTACCACTTGAAATGCTGAAAACTGGATCTGGTCCCGAATTAGGGTTTGTTGGAAAAACCCTAAGAATTCAAAATGTGAATTTCAACTTTCTGAAAGGATAGAAAGACGTGCCTTGATGAGCTAATCATCCTGGTGCATTCAGAATTTGAGATTAGCAAAGTTTTACCCTTCAGATTTGCCTTTTTGTCCTCCCAAGTTCACTAGGGAGAGCCCTGAATTAGGGTTTGAGTTTCCCGGAGATCTACCCAGCCAAAAATCTCGATCCAAAGCTCTAAACTTTGATTTTTGCAAGGAGCTTCCAACTATGTCTTCAGATTTTAGAAATTCCTATTTTTATGGAAACCCTAATTTGTAGGTCCAAATCTAAAAATGCACAAAATTGAATTCTGATTGGACAGATAGATTCTACTTGATGAGTAGAGTCAATATACCATGCTGCTTTTCCAAAATCTGTGGAGAGAAACCCAATAAACAAGAAACTCAAGTTTCTATCACTACAAAATGTCTTCTTCTCAGGTTAGCTCTGATACCATGTTAAATTTTGAGCATTAATTCACAATACTCTAGGATCTTCACTGAGAGAATAACATATATAGTATATCAATGCATAACAATCACAATAAGAATCACAAGCATCATAAGAATCAAAATCATGAGAGACAAGAGACACAAAGTTTCCGTGGGGAAAACCCTAAGGTGAAAAACCCCACAACTTCCTTAGAGATAGAGAGAGCAATGGCTCAACCAAAGTACAACCAAAATACACTAAGATAGTCTCCTAGTAGCAGATGATCCTCCTCCTCACTAGTGCGCCACTTTTTGAGTGAGAGAGAGATGACTTTCTGAATGATCCAAATAGAGATCTCCTGATCTCTATTTATACTTAACCTGTTTGCCCAATTACACTATGGGGCCGGCTTGTCTATCTAGATACATCCACAATATAATATATATTTCAGGGCCGACCCCACACATGGTGGTCTAATAACCCATCGGCAAGTACACACACTTGTGACACTTGTCAATCCACATGACGACACTTCCTTATAGAGGAATAACACATCTCTAATAAGGGTACAATAAATATATATGAAATACATAGATGAAATACATTTCGAAGTTACATATACATCAACAATCAATCCTATGGCCATGGAAAAGCTTATGGGCCGTTAGGTCCTCACTATCAGTATTTTAACCCTCATGGTCAAGCTTTTGGTCCATCCTATAACATAGTTCCATTTAAACAACCTTTTATGGGGGATTTTAATCAATCTTTCCAGCCGCAGCTCCCATTCCTTGCACGCTTGAATCTCCCAGATCTTTCAAAGCTCACATATGATCCAGTATGTCACGACCCTACTTGGCGCCCGGTCCCTACCAAGCTCCCTTCAGACATTCTGATGTTTGAGGGGAAAGGTGCTGAGGACCTGGGAGATTATGTCACGACATTTCACCTTTGGTGCTCCTCCAACTCTTTGAATCATGATTCCATTCGTTTACAACTATTTCAATGCACCCTCACGGGGGCAGTCGCGAAGTGGTATGTGAAGTTGCCTGAAAACACCTATAGGGGATTCAACGAGATTGCTTTGTTTTTCTTAGACCATTTCCAGTTGTCGGTTCGTTATGATACTAGTACTGATTTATTGTCCACCTTCCATCAGAATAAGGCCACACATATTTCTGACCACATTCAAGAGTGGCGTCGGCGGAAGAGATTAGTGAAAACCAACATTCCTCCAGAGTTCCTATTGGAATGGTTCCTTAAGTCTTTCCTCCCATACATTGCTAAGAATGTTTCAATGTCTGGAATTGTGACTGAGGAACAAGCTATCTTGAAAGTCTAGCACTTAGATCTACTTTATTCTCAGTCTAGCATTTTGTATGACATTATTCCTGATGCACCAAGAACAAGACATGAGCCTACGTTAGTTCCTGGAACACATGCTGATGGCATCGTGGGGTCCACATGCACTCGGCCTGTAGACTTGGTAGCTAATCAAATTTAAAATTTGTCACTAAACTAGTCTGCTCCTAGATAGGTACACACCTTGTCCACTTCCACTCCGTCGTCTGATGTACACAATGTGCAATCAACGAAATCGTCGGGTAACTAGCAACCTGGTGGTAAGAAAAAGGGGAGAAATAATCGTAGGGGTGGAAACAATGGAAGTAATAACAATAGCAATTGTAATACTCCTCGTAACGAGAATGCCAACCCTCCTCGGGAAGGCGGTAATGCTGGCGAGGATCGTAAACCTAGGCGTAAGGTGAAATTCCCTTGCAAGCTTTGTGGGGAGGATCATCTTACTCACTTATGTCCTCGAATTGAAGAAGCATCGAAGAATTTGGCACAAAGCCCAGTTGTGTTGAAGGATCCCCTTCCTCATCATCAAAACATGGCTTCACATGCTCCCACCACTGGTTATGGTACTAATGAAACGTCAACGTCTTCTTCCAATACTAGTGGTTATGGATGTGTGAATATGGTTCAGTCAGAGATTTGTTTTGCTACTCGTCAATGCGATTATGGTGCACCATAACCAAGTTTGGGGAATGAGCCTCCCCCTCCTGATGACAATTCATTACATATCGAGAATCCCTCTATTATGCTGTAGATACCGAAAGGTGTTCTCAAGTGCTCCATGCATAATCCTAATGCTCAAGCCGCCCATAACTACTCCATCGTAGAAGATTTGGGCCAAACTCCGTGTGCCATTTCGGCTCTTGAGGTTTTGCAAGCCTGTGCTTCTCAGAAGCATGCCCCTTTGAGTGCGTTAGTAGTTCAGGATGGGGGAAATCCTAGTGTTATCAAGTTCGATACTACTAATGTCTAGCCTCGCTTAGCTTACCACGTGGCTTTTCAAATCTAGGTGGTTTGCCTTAAAAGCTTCGTCAAACGTACTATGGTTGATGAAGGTGCCTCTGCGTTAGTAATGTTGTTAGCTTGTTGGAAAGCTCTTGGCTCTCCTCCTCTACTCGCGTCTAGAACTACACTCACTGCATTCGACAGTAGGTCTTTACACCACATGGAATTATCCCTTCCCTTGTTGTCTCCTTGGGAGGTAAGTCCATGCCTATTGAAGTTGAAGTGGTTGATGCGCCCATCGACTACAACCTTTTACTGGGTTGGAATTGGATGTACGCTATGAAGGCTGTCGCATCTACTGTATTTAGGGTTATCTGCTTTCCCCATGAAGGCAAGATTGTGATGATCGATCAGTTGGATTATGTTGGCACTCCTTCCACAGCATCTACGGGATCTGTAGTCCCACAGTTTATGATTCTCAGCCGGCAACTGGGAACATAGGTGTTGGAATGTACCCCTCATTGATGGGAACTTTTAACCATTTTGCGCATGTGAATTTTATTGGAACCATTACCGATAATGCGTCTCCTCATTCGAATAATATGTTATTCCGGACCTCCTATTTAGATGATCAGTGGACTTTACCATCCACGAATTCCACGTCTGGAGACATTGCGCATGTCAGGATGTCTATGCCTTTATCTGTAGCAGAGCTCACTTATGATCATATCCAACAAACCATTGCAGATTCGGATCTCTCTTCTTCATGGACAGTAGAGGAAGATCCCATTATGCTGCCCGCGCGTGCAGTTGACCTATCTTGTTCACATGGTTTCCTCGATGGTATTTTACCTTCAGATGAAGTTTTTATTGAGGCCATGGGTGGTGATGACAAGTCGTGAGGGGATCTTTATCATAGATCTCATTCCCCTCCTTCCCTTGATCTTATTGAACAAGATGAACCTTTAATACAACTTTCCATCCATTTGAATTTGGATCCATTCACAGTCTCATCTAGCCCTGATTTGACGTTTGAGTCTGATGAGTCTTTGATCTCTCCTATAGATCCACAAATTGGTGATCCTGATGAGTTCGATTCTACTTCTAGAATTTCCAACTCCTGTGATGATGAATTTGCTACTGCAGATTCCTTCACATCCTTCGGCTTTGCTCTTCATTTTGAAGATGATCATTTTGATCCCTCAGGTATTGGTACTATGGCACCTTCAGTGGTTATCTCTACCTGCATTATGTCTAAGGTTAACAATAGTGAAGTTGAAAATGTTTCTACCACGATGACTTGTATCAGATTTTTCTTTACATACGTTTTAGAGATGATCTTGGTACTTATGTTTCTTGGAGACAGGATTCTTAGTTGTACTTATACTTGGTTACCGGTCATTTTCGACATTTGCTTCGATCATGGAAGGCATATTCGGGACCTTGCATATAGGTTTAGGCCTCCGCATTGTTATGATGCATTTGAACCTATTACTATCCGAATTGGTAGACACCCCTTGAGTGTCCTTATCTTGCTCATGTTCCTTGCATTATGCATAGCTTTGTCCCATGGGTTTGGAACTAGTCTCGCATGTCGCTGACACTCGTCTGCTCTCATTACGAGCATTCTTCCATATCTTCTTTGAGCTCATTAAAAACAGTAAGGAGGTCATGAGTTTATTTTTTTGGGCTTGTTAAACCTTTACGGAAAAGATTTTTACAAAGTCTTTTTAAGCCGTTGTTAGACTTTTTCAAATCAAACAAGATTGCCGAGTATACTTGTTATTTCAGACTTGTTAAAGGATTTGAAGCAACATCCACTTAGGTATAAGTTTACTCCTTTTCCGGGCCTTTGTGGATGAATTACGAAAAAGGTATACTCTAGTCATACGTGACTAGAAGAGTTCTTCTCTCATTGTTTTACACTTTTTCGGGTGAGGAGACTAACTTTACGAAAAATGACTTCTCTTTCATGTCGAGTTGTGATTGCATTGCATTATCTTGCTTGCCGCTTGAGCCTTGTGTCGGCTCCCACTTACTCAATTGATAGCCTGGTGCCTGAGCACTTTTCCCTGTCGAGCCCTGCAGAGCTTATATCTTTTCCCTTCACAATTTGATGACCCTTTAACCTTGAGGGAACACACCCCCGAGTGTCCACATCCTGTACGCATTTCCTTGCATTGAGCATAGGTATGTTCCACTGCTTGGGACTAGTCTGCTAGCTATTTGACACTCGTTCCCTCACTTGTTGTGCTATAAGATATTTTATTCTTTTTCAAGCTTTTCCCAAATATGAAAAAGACCAAAAAAATGAAATATTCCAAAAAGCTGGACGAGATTATGGTTACTACTTCTTGTTGGCAGCTGTTATGTCTCCTTTGAACAGAGCATTCATTCCACTCCGTACATTATGAGTCAGGACTATAGTTGGGCCTTAGTAGATGTACTTGTTTTTCAATTTTCTCCACTGATCGGTTAAGCTTCCAGTCATTATGGAGCCCTCTATAATGCCTCCTACATTGCACAGTTTATGTCAAGTCTATGCTGCCCGAGTCTATCCATTTGATCATGCTCTTGTTCAAAGGAGTCCTGAACCAGTGTCGGCCACTCCTCAAATCTCTTGATTGTTGCATGTTTTCCATCCTTATTGAGTCAGTCTGTTTCACCTGAGATCTTCCAAATATTTCAGCATTGCTGGTATCTTGTGCTGGTTAATGGGGGATGCCTTAATGCCCTCCTTCCAGTGAGTCTCGTTCCGTCGACTTCAACTCATTTATTCTGGGACTTGAGGCTTAGAGTTCATTTGAGTACCTTGAGGCTTGCAGTCATTAGTGGCAGGTTCTCTCACCATTGACAGTTTTGGGAATACATCAATGTCCCCTGATCGATGGATTCATCTTAGTGTTCGACTTCAACCCATTTATTCACACTCTGATGAATGTGCTCTGTGCCTTGATGCCCATTTTCATTATTGGTGGGTCATCTCGCGTCTGTTAATGGTATACATCATTGACTGCTAATCAGACGATGTCTCATTAGGTTTGACCCCAACTCCTTTATTCACTTGATGGGACTTGCACCGTCGAAGACTTGTGTAGAAGACCCTAGGAGATTGTGGCATTCAGTATGCTACATATGACTTTGACTTTACATCTGAGATATCACCTCTCAGAATTCAGCAATTTGTACCTCCAGTTTGCACCAGTTGTCTTCTTTTCAGGAGAAGACCATATCTTACTGTAGAGGGATCATGGCTATGATCACTTATGACATGTATTCACTATATACTGCCTATTCATGGCCATTGTATCAGATTGTTGTACTATACCGATATGTATTCAAATATACTATTGTATTATGACGAGTGAGATGCTCTTTCCACTTGTGTCTCCATCACTCCACTTCTGAGTTTTATAATGTATTTCAGCCATCGTAGCACATTTCAGTCTCTGACCTCACACATTAGGGGGCATCTGTTACACAGAAATCTTCCACCCTGTGAGCATCAACATTATTTGGCCTGTAGGATCTATTTTAGTGACTCAGATCCATTTTTATCCTTCAATGATACCAGTTTTCCCTATTTTTATCCCTACCTGCATGTTGCATCACTATAGCATGCGTACCCATGAGTTGCATCACTATAGCCCGTGAGTATCAAGTAAAATGGTAAAAACCACTATTAATTACTTTTTACTCCCAAAAAGCGGTCATTGGGTGACCTTTTGCTCTCCATCTGCCCAAGCAACGTCTCGATGAGTCCTTTCAACTACCTTTGAGAGGACTATATATTGAGCCCATATGGCTTATGGACGGGAGGGAGAAGAGAATAGTAAAGGAACTCTAGTGGATTTTTTCCCTATCTTGAGTTTGCACTCATTGATCATTGTAGTTGTGAACCTCTTATGTTCACCTTCCAAACTCCTTCTAGTTTGAGTTTTCCATTCATGGAGGATTGAAGTGGTGGAGGCACAAGTGGATTGATCTAGATCTTGGTTCAGATTGGTTGCCGACAAGAGGTCATATCACTTTGTACTTCTTCTTGTTCATTAATAGAAATACACATATTCTCGTCCATTCATGGTGTGAATGTCATTTATTATACATTGGGTTACATTTGCTTATGATATTATGGACCATTGTTATTGATAATGTTAATGTCAATTATATATTATATGTACTTGTTGGATATTGGCTATCAAGACTAATTTGCAGATTACAAGTGCGTGGATTGAAAGCTCCAACAGGGATCTACATCGAACGTTGGATCGAGGTTGGTTACATTTCTCCATTATCTTAACATTGTCATTTATAATAGCATTGCTTTGAGAATTGAGTAGATTTCTGGTAGTCATCTATCTGTTGTGGTATTCCCAAGCCATAGTGAGTTTTCTCCAATACAAGTTGGTGATGCGAATCAAGCAAAGGGGAAGCCAAATCCCAAATGTTCGAAGCAACAAGAGAAGAAGAAAGACAAGGAGAAACCCAGATCTTCTGAAGGGGGTTTGAACCCTGTCAATGAGAAAGGAAAGAAGAATGAGAAGAACAAATGCACTTACTATCAAAAGGGCCGGCACCGTAAAAGTGCATGCATGAAGAATACCATTGACATGATGACCCATCTCCTCCAGAAAAACAATCTTCCTCTTCATAAAGTTCAAAGAAGGAGGGTGTTTCTTAAGAGAAGGAGAGATGCCATGCATTGATGGCTAGTACCTCAGAATCCACTTATTTGATGATAGATGTAGGTTCCTAAAGGAACCTGGATTCTACAAGAGAAACTTTCTCTACTCTTTCACCTTACAGTGGTCCTCCCATTCTCATTGGTGATGATTCAGAGATCCCAACGAGAGGCATTGGGAAGATCAGTTTAGACGATGGGTACTTCAACAATGTGCTATATGTGCTTGATCTTGCAGCATATCTCCTCTCTGTTTACCAAATGAACCACACTGGTTCAGACAAGAGAGTAATTTTCAATCAAGAAGATGTGGAATTTTTTTAAGTTTCTATAGGAAAAGTGGTAGCAGTTGGTGTTGCAGATCATGAATCAAGAATGTACAAGTTCTCACACGTTCTTTCTTACTCCTCTCCTAATTCTCTTTTGTCACATGCTAATGAGGTCAATTTACTTTGGCATGAGAGTTTTGGACACCTCAAATACAGATATCTTCAATCCTTGAGCAAAGAAAACATGGTTCAAGGACTTCCAAGCATCATATTTTCCAAAGGTACCTGCAAGGGGTGCATTGTTGAGAAGCATGCAGAGCACAAGTATGAGAATGGAAAGGAAAGGAGAGATGCCCATTCGAAACTCAAAGTATGTCCTAACATTCATTGATGATTTTTCAAGATATTGTTGGGCATTCTTTCTCAAGCTAAAATATGAACTCTTCCATTCTTTCAAAGTTTTCAAATATTTTGTAGAGAACTTAAGTGGGAGAATGGAAGGGAATATGTCAATAACGACCTTCAGTATCTATGTGAATAATATGGAATTCAAATACAACATTCTGCACCTTACACACCCCAACAAAATGGTGTGGCAGAGTACACGAATAGAGCATTGAAGGAGATGGATGCCTGTATGATGGAGGCTAAGTCCTTGTATCCTAAACTATGGGTTGAAGCCATTAATTGTGATGCATATTTTCATAAAATAGTACCACACAAATCCTTGGAAGGAAATAATCAATTCGAGGCTTGGATGGGACACAATCCTGATGTGTCTCACCTTAGGGTGTTTGGATCAAGAGCATGGGCTAGAATACCTCCAGAGAAAAGAAAATCCTTGCAGCCCCAAAGCAAGGATTCCATCATGGTTGGATATGTAGAATATTCAAAGGGATACAATTTCTTTGAACCCTCATCTCAAAATACCTTCATTGAGAGGAGTGTTCAGTTCGAAGAAGAGCCCAAGCATGCAGCTGACCAAGAAGAAGGGGAGTGATCAAAACCCCCACCTCAAGAGGATGTAATTCATGCTTTATTTTTTTATATTTCTGATTCTGATGTTGAGTATGAATATGATGAAATTCATGCATATCATGACCCTCCTACAAGGCCCAAGTTGGATGAGAAAACCACCCAAGTGGGATGAGAAAACCATACAAGCAACTGGTGAACTTGTAGGTGATCCAAACGAACCTAGGAATACTAGATCACAGTTTAACAATGCATTGTCTTATTGTGATTCAAATATTCATGGGAGGTTTTTATCATGGCTAGATATGATCCATAGTCATATAAAAAAGCATAAAATGATCCAATATGGCAAACAACCATGCAAAAAGTGATTAAGTCTCTCCATGACAATGAAACTTCAGAGTTGGTCCCTCTTCCTTCCAAGAGGAAACTGGTGCAATGCAAGTGGGTGTATAGGACCAATATGGCTGTTGATGGTTCTGATCTAAAGTATAAGTCCATATTGGTAGCTAAGGGATCCTCTCAATTCCATTGATTTGACTACACAAATACATTCGCACCTGTGGCAAAGATGGACTCAATCATGCTAGTTTTGGCCATTGTAGCTTCCAAGCGATGGGAGGTTCATCACATGGATGTGATGAGTTCCTTTTTTATATTCATGAGGATATCTATTTGCAGCATCCTGAAGGTTTTATTGATGATCCTAAACTTGTGTGCAGGTTGAAGAAGTCCCTCTATGGTCTCAAGCAAGCTCCTAGAGCTTGGTATGCCGAGATGGACAATTTTCTGCTATCACAAGGTTTTGAGAGATGCAAATGTGATCCAAATGTTTAAATGAAGCATGTTCGTGACTCTATTTTGCTTATTTTACTGTATGTTAATGATATCTTGATCACTGGTATTTGCATTGAAGAACTAGGATCAGTTAAAGCTGCATTACATAGTGCATTCTCCATGTCAGATCTAGGATTGTTGAAATAATTTCTTGGTTTGGAGATTGATCAATCTGATGAAGGGATCATAGTTTCAAAGTAAAATTATGCTTCAGATATTCTATAGAAATACAAATCTTCCAAATGTAAGGATTCTAATTTTCCATTCCTTTCAGGGGAAAAGCTTCATGATTGGGGTTCCTCACCATTGGTGGACAGTTGACTGTATAGACAACTAGTTGGGAGCTTGCTGTATCTCACTCACTCTCGACCAGATTTGGCTTATGTAGTAAGTGTTCTTGCAATATAAATGAAAGAGACTAATGAGATCCATTGGAAGGATTCCAAAAGGATCTTGCGTTATGTACAAGGAGCCAACCAGTTTGAGATACACTATGCAGCTAGTTCATCACTTGAACTAGTCGGTTTTACTGATTCAGATTGGGATGGAGATAGAACTAACCAGAAGTCCACTTCTTGTTATGTCTTTATGCTTACACATGGTCCCATTTTCTGGTATAGCAAGAAGTAACACACTATTTCCTTATCATCAGTTGAGGCCGAATACAGGGGATCAGTGAATGTAACTACACAATGTGTGTGGTTGCAAGGAATTCTTGGAGAGTTTGGATTTGCATTTAATTCACCCAGAGTCATTTCGTGTGATAATCAAAGTGAAATCAAGATATCTACTAATATAGTACAGATAAAGAGGACCAAGCACATAGAGATACACATGGACTACATTAGAGGCTTGGTGCATGACAATATTATTGCCTTGCATTATTTCCCTTATGCTGAGCAAACTGTCGATATCTTCACCAAGAGTTTCACTGAGAAGACCTTCACCTACCTTAGATTACTCCTTGGGGTGGGTGATGCATGGTGAATAATGGTACATTTTCAAGATTTTGTTTCATGTCCATTTTAGAGGGGAGGTTTTATTTCCCATGTGGTTTTCCTCCTTACCTTGGTTACATGGACTAAAAGAAATTGTAAGAGGTGACTTGAGCCTTAGTTGTGAAGGACTCATTCTTTTTTTTGGCTACATAAGTCTAGCATAAGGGGGGGTGTTAGAACATTATTACTCCTAGGACCATGTTAGCACTCGGATTTTACCTTGGGATGTATCAAGGAAACCCCCAGGTAACCTAAAACCAACCTTTAGGATTAGAAGCTAGCCCTTCCAATCCAGAGAGGGATCTCTCATACAATTCAATCACCCAAAATGGTCTCTTCCTCACTAGAAGTTGAACCCTATTTTTCTTTGTCTTTTCATCTTTATATTTTTTACATACCATGTGTTCCAAAATAATCCCATGAAAATCTTCTAAAAATAGACAAAAGTTATCTAGACTAGCTAACTACGAGTTGGTTGGGACAACTCGAGCAACTACTAACAATATAACAGCTAGAAAATAACAAGTGCGATGTTTTTCCTATACTCCAAGATTGAGTTTTGCAAGTGGAAAGCTTTATATCCTCGTATCCAGCAACCTCGATGCCATCATCTCATATAAATTAATTAAAAGTCTACCCCTATGTAACCAGCTGTCAAGGATGCTCCTCATTTGAGATTGTGTAATTCAAATTGTCTCTTATTTTGAATGTTTAGTTACAACAACCCTGGATGATTCTGAAACTGGAAAGACCTTCTCCAAGTCTGTATACCATATGTATCCTGGTCCTTATTTGCTCATTACCATGTTCATAAGAGTATTTTCTTTTTGATGCTCCATCAATTTCATATTCTGCAACAACTTATGTATCACTCCCAAAAATGATGCCATTTTCCAATGAAATGATTCTATTCCCTGTCATTGGACAAACAACTTTTTCTTCCATTGGCTTGACATTCCCTAAACCACTTCATTATAATTTATAAGAAAAATTTTCAACAAGTTTCAAGAAATTAAAGTTTGTCTCAATAAGGCTTCGAAAAGGAGAAACAATATTTATGTTTGATTTGTCAAGTCATTCTTCATCTGTGAGGAACTTCACAATAGATACCAAGCATTCTTAGTTCAGAAACATTTCAAAATCAGTTTCTGGCCTGTCAACACTATGTACATCATTTGGGAAAATGATGACTTAAATTACTTCCACCTTCTTCTCCCGCAGACTCTAATCATACTGCAATCCATTTGATATAGGAACCCCTAGGTCTTGTGCACTTTCACATTTTATAATTATGTCTGCAAAGTCAAAGGAAGCAATAAAAGTATTCTGAAACAGGACAAATTGCTGCAAAATTTCGGCATAAAACAAACTTCTGTTTTCAGTTTCGCTAATGTTATGAGCTGTAAATATTAGAATGGACACAATATGGAGAACCAAGAGTTCACTACTAATGGAACCATCTACCAATGTATCCAAACCAAAACCAATATCTGAATTAGGTCCAAGTATGAGAAGCTTTTCAAATTCATTTATAGCAGAAGAACAAACTTCATCGAATGTTTCAAGGCTTGTGCGTGTAAAGAGAACCCCCTTTAGTCCAACAAAACGAAGTCGAAAAGCCTTGTCAAGCTCTGAAATATTGACTTGTTTTCTCTTTGCTATTGTTGACCGTCGTTTCTATTCCTCAAACCTTAAATCCCCTCTACACAATGAATAATATTGGACTTGTAACTTCGCGAACACCTGTGGGTATTTTTTAATACTGTCTCCATTCACGTTGGGCTTTTGCATTCCCTACAAATATTCTGCACCATTGATCTCATCCAAGGCTATAACTTAAGGAAGTTTCAGATTCATTGAGGGTGGTTTCCCTTAGCCATTTTTTAAAATGCGAAATGCATCTTCGTTTAACATGTGGCCAATGGTATATTTTTCGCTACCACTCACCTCTTTTCTCCTCCGAGCATTTTTCGGGCGCAAAATAAACACCGTCCGTTGATTTATTCTTCTTTTGACCTTGAACGCCTGATTGATCTTTGACTTCTCCTCCTTTAACCAATGTCATGTGATAAACAATTCGCTTGGTGTTTGTCACAAAGAACCTTTGATCTCTCCTTTATTTTTGCACTTACACTTTCATACAACTATATTACAAGTTTTAATGACTCAATCACCTCTTGAACTTTGTGCATTTGTCACTTTGAATGTTGCGTTGTATCGATTGTGGTAGAGCCTACATCATTCAGATTGATGTGTTTAGCTACAGAACCTTTGCCACCTATTACATCTTTCGGGACACCTGCAAGCTTAACTTGCCAATTGTTGACTTTCTTCTACTTTGACAATGTGATCATTTAAAACCAGCGATGCTTGACTACAAGAGACAACAAAAGAACCATGCTCCATCCCTGAAAAATCTTGGAGTTGCATTTATCATGAGTAGACTGAAATTGGATGCACGATTATGGAGGATGAGAATGTCTAATTTTTCAACTATTTGCATATGCCAACATATTTCTTTACCTTTTTCAATTATCAACACGACATCAAGTTTCTTTGCAAACTGGCTTTTGGATAAATGGCATGATATCCTTCTTTAAACTTGGCATTAATGCTTATCATGCAAACACTCTGTTTCACTTTTTTTTTATCTCAGGGATTTATCCCACATTGATAAGACTAAAAAATCCTTTTATTGTTTAAATACAGAAAGTCTCACCATCCGCTTCGATGAGATATGAATGATATATATACCTTGTTATCTTAGTGCTTGGGTGTTGGGATTTGGCTTGCGATATGTTGGCTTGACTCGTGAATTGAGGCCTCAATACTTGGAGATTGGGTGTTTCTACGGGCCCCAATAATTTTGATGAAAGAACTATAAGGACTAAATAGAACCTGAACTATAAGGACTAAATAGAACCTGAGACAATAAAGTTAACTAAAAATCCAAACTTGGCTTAATAACCAAGTACTTTTATTTTCCCGCCAAAATTTTATAATTTTTTGCTCAAATTATAAAAATTTAATCCAACCAATCAAATAGAATTGATTTAGAATTCATTGATGATCAAAATTTCTCTTAAGCCAAATTTAAAAAATTTATTAGGTGATAACATGCCATATTCTCATACGTTAATTTGATAGTTAAGGGTCCAAAACATTGGTTAATGATGATAAGCCAAGGTTTTTAGAAGGTTTTTGGGAATTTATAACACATTCCACAACTTAAGGGACCAGTTTTGGTCAAAATGGAAGTTAGTCACCCTCATTTCTGGCCACCACCTGAGTGAGGCCCGCCCTTATCCCCTTTTTTTGGATATGGCTTTGACCTGAGGTGCCCATGCATTAAATGTGGCTATTCCCCCCCCTCCTTTGCATTTTTGTCCTATCCTTGGCCACCTTCACTCCACCAAATCCTCACCCAATCAAGTTCCATCATCATTAATGACCTCCCATGTCATCCCAATGTTCAGATTAGGAATTCGTGATAGTTTGAGGTTAGTTGCGAGACTGTTGGTCAACCTAGAGGGATTGAGGTCCAATGTAAGCTAGCCACTTGTAGCCCATTTTGATGCCTCCAAATCCTCACGATTTCTCCCAAATGTAATATAAGAGTGTTCAAAGATCATTTCTAGGTTGGACCAGTAATAATATAACCTGCTATTTGATGATTTGTGTGTTCATTGTGCCGCTTTTACACTTTTTTTCTTGTATACTTAGTCAAATGCTTGATTGTGAGGATATCTTTAGCTAGTTGATCGTACTGTGAGTTGAATTTCACAAAAACGAACGGATCCAATTCAGAGAGAAATGTAATATGCATTCCACGATATTGAGAAAATCGTTGAGGTTTATCTTGATGACTTGTTATCCAAATCTAAGAGAAGCGCTGAACATAGTGCACATTTATGTGTCATATTCATTCGATGTCGTACATACAACATTAGGTTGAACCCAAATAAATGCATGTTTTTTATGGAATCTAGGAGATTGGTTGGCTTCATAGTATCAAAACAAGGGATTATGGTGGATCCTCTCAAGGTAGAGGCAATATTATAGTTTCCCTACCCAAAAACAATCAGGCAACACCAAATCCTACAAGGGAAATAAAACTTCTTGACAAGATTTGTCACAAATTTTTCCTAACTAGATAAATGTTTCATGGGTATCCTAAAAAAAAATGCACTATTGATATGGGATGACCAAGCTCAATGCTCATTCAATGTAATAAAGAAAGATTTGGTATCATCTTCGGTACTTAGTCCTCTGAACTATAGTAGAGACTTTGTGCTATATTTGTGAGCATCCAATTCAACCATAGGAATGATATTGGTATAGGAATACAAATCATCGCAAGAACATGTGATTTACTATCTTAGTAAGGGCCTTGCAGGTCCTAAATTGAGATATTCCTAGGTTGAAAATTTGATCTTGGTAATGGTTCATGCTGTCCAAAGACTTAGACATTATATACCTCTAAGGAAAATGACCATAAAGGTTGAAATGAATCCAATAAAACACATTTTTTCCTGCCATATCACTGGTGGAAAATACTAAAAATGGATCATAATTTTGCAAGAACTTGATCTCGATTTCATAAAAACTAAAGCCAAGAATTCGTTGGCATTTGCAGAACTATTGTCTGAGTTACCTTGTGAGAAAGAGGATACTGTATGTGTTGAATATTGGGATGATGAGAGCATACTCTTCATCGCAAAATCAAATCCTTGGTATGGAACATTTATCATATATCTCCAAACCCAAAGGATTAACCCTCAATTTTCTAGCATTGAACGACATTGGATTCGACACAAAGTACGAAGACACCTCATCATTGGGGATACTTTGTACTGTTGAGGAGTGGACATGATATTAAGACGTTTTTCAGTACACAAGGAAGATGAAAATGTTTTAAATGATTCTCACTCTAGGGCAGGTGGCAATTATCTTTTTGAGTTGGCAACTACCCAGAAAATATTGCATGGAGGATAATTTTGGTCCACAATCCTTAAAGATTTCATCAATGCTGTAAAAAAGTGTCACGTTTGCCATATATATATAAAAAAATGCACATCCTACTCCATTACACCATGTATTAACTGTGGGTCTATTTTCAAAATGGGCCATTGATTTTAGGACAATCAACTTACCTTCAGCCGATGGCCACCACTACATCATAGTAGCAGTGGAATACTTCACCAAGTGGGCTGAGGTGATGCCTGCATTCAACTACATGATAAAAACTGTAGCATATTTTTTATTAAATCATGTGATAGCAAGGTTTGGTGTACCCAAAGAGATCGTCACTGATAACATAAGTAATTTTAGGAATTCATTCATGGATGAACTTACCACCAGATTAGGATTGAGGAAGGATTTTTCCTCACCATAATACCCTCAATGCAATGAACAAGTTTTGAAAACCATGTTGAAATGAACGGTTAATAAGACCAATACTAATTGGAACTTGATTTTTTTTCCGCTCTTTGGGCATACTGCACAACAACTAAAACCGCGGCTAGTTTCACTCCTTTCCAATTGGTTTATGGAGAAGAAGCAGTGTTTCCGATTGAATGTGAAATCCCATCATTAAAGCTAGCAATTGAATGCCTACCTAACACTTGTGCAGAAGAAGAAAGACTCATCCATATTCATTCTCTTGATGAAACTAGAAAGGAGACCTCTCTAAATGTAGGACACAAGAAAATGGTTAAAATGAAATATGAAAAATTGGCCCATCCCTGAGTCATTTCTGAAGGCGGTTTGGTTTTAGTTTATGACCAAGACCGAGATAAAATAGGGAAAGGGAAATTTGTACCAAAATGGTTTGGATCACTTGTCATTAAAACTATGTTAAAATGGGGAGATTATGAACTAATCAATTATTATGGGGAAATTATGTCGGAGAACAAAAATGGTCTCTAAATGAAGAAATACTTCGTGTATGCAATAATGCTTTGAAACACTTGTTGTTTATGTTGTATTATTTGTATATATTTTAGTACTTTAGCTATTTTGAGCACACACTTATCTTGCTTTGGATTGTCGCCTTGGAAGATGGAAGAAGTAACCTTCACATATGTTGGATATGAAGATGGCACCAGATGTATCGGAAAATTGCTTCTGTCGCATGGGTGATTTTCACACATAATGACCAAGTCCTAAGTTTTGGAGGAATTTTTCTCAAATATGCAACCAATAATGTTGTAGAATACATCGTAGTCATAGAGCTTCATGTCGAGGCTAACACCCTTGGAATTTGATGAATAACCGTCAAATTGGACGTAGAATTTGGTGTATCTAAGTTAAACAGTCAGTATCAGGTTCGAAATCATATACTGTTTAGAAAGTTTCTATGAGTACGTCTTTTAGAACGACATTTTGAATTTGTTGAATACATTCAACAATTCCTAGAAGTATGAATAGTGTGGTTGATTCCTTATCCAAATACATACTTGATTGGAAAGCATGTACATTATTCATGGAAATTTGATTGAACAAATCATTTAAGGACATAAGTAGAAGCCGAAATAACTAGGTTACATCATAAACCAAAACGTTTGTTAAGGTTCTAGACATTTTGGAAAGAACTTTGCACACATAAAAAATAATAGTGGGTTTTTGGATAAAAATAATCAAATATCATGAAAAGGTTTAGTCCCACATTCATGTTTAGTCACTGAGTTCACAAATCCCACTGCTATAAAAGAAAGGCATTTGGGGCATAGTAAAATACAAAAAGTGAGAGTAAAGGCATGCTGAAAGGATTTAAAGGTTGGAAATATTGTCTTCAATACAAAGCACTTGGATAATCAAAGGAAAGGATGGAGAATTATGGCTCAAAGAAAACGAGAAGAGATTAACCTCAAGCAAGGTTGTAACTTAAGTATCATTTCTTCTTTGATGTTATGTGAAGTAATTCAATTTTCCCTCCCATTGTTGAGTTTATTTTTCTCTCCAAGTTATTTCAAATTAAAAAATGGTTAAAGATATTAGGAAAATAGAGATAATTGCTTCATTTCTGTCAATTGAATCTCACCAATTCATAGTATGATAGATCACACGAGTAGACAATTCCCTAAGGATAAATTCTATCAATAGATAGAGAGAGAGGTAGAAATACAAATATTGGGGATTAGGGGTTAAGGGCTAGTATTTTAGAGAGAGAGATATTGGAGGTTAGGGTTTTAGAGAAAGAAAGAGATACCAAAGGATAAGGGTTTAGAGAGAGACAAAGGGAAATATATATCAGAGTTTAGGGATTTGGAGAGAGAGATATTGGAGGTTAGGATTTTAGAGAGAGAGATTGGGGTTTAAAGGTATTTATATATATATATATATATAGAAGGATAGATATTGGGGCTTAATAGGGTTTTAGAGAGAGATCATAAGGGGAGCATGGATGGTTATAGGTGTGTGGAAAGAGAAATAGAGTCAAGGGGGATTTGGATATGGTTAATTGTAGGGGAGATAGAGAGATAGAGTGGGGGGTAGGGTTATGAGGGGGGGTTAGGATTTATGGTATAGTGAAATATGGGGGATTGAGAGAGAAATAGAAGGGTTGTGATTTTAAAGAGGGAGGGGGGATTATTGAAAGGATTATAGAGAGAGAGGGGATTAAAGGAGGAGAGAGAGGGTATGGGGGGTTAGGGAAATGTGTGGATGGAGAGAGAGAGATAGGCGGGGGATGGGGGTTTAGGGAAAAGTGTGATTGGAGAGAAATAGAGAGAGAGGTGATGGCAGGTTAGGGAAAGGATTTTCTAGAGAGAGAGAGAGAGAGAGAGAGAGAGGATGGGAGGTTGGGGAAAGGTGGGGATAGAGAGAGACAAATACATGGAGAGAGAGAGATATGAGGAGGAGGGTTAGTGAGAGAGGGAAAGGTAGGGATTTGGGAACAAATAAAGAGATATGTTGGTGATTAGGGGTGTGAAATTATACAGGTGTAGATCACTAAGCTTGAACAAACCTCACAAATTACACTCAAGAATTGCAGAGAAGAAGAAGAAGAATTGAATCAATATTCACACATGAAACTCAAAGAATGTTAAAAACTGTTGTAATTCCATTCATCAGCTGTAAGCTAGAAACAATATGAGAGTACAATAGAATTAATTCGAATACCCCAAAGGTGATTTGAATTATCCTCAATAATATGGCTTGAATGCATTGGAACCATCACCTAATTAGTGGTAGTGGCCACCGATAGTCAAAGATCACTCAAATAGGAGTCTAATTGATGCGTTTGAGCACTAATCAAGGGATGGAGAATCCAAGGGCACATGACAGACTATCAATAGTCAAGTGGAACTCCTATATAGAAAACTGGGAGCTACAGTCAGTTAACTAGGAAATCAATGCAATAACTGACTGATCAATGATGAACTAACTGATAAGTTCCTAGATGTGTGTAGTAGGGCGCATTAGTATCCAGATGATGAAAACAATGTGCTCTAGGTAGGTAGAATGCCTACTGATGGCTAGAGACAAGCTCCAGGGTGCTCAAAACTAAGGACTAGGGGCTGGGAGACGACCATATTGATGACTAGATGCATGCAGTACACATGCATGCAATGAATTGAAATACATAAACGATGGTGAGAATATTCCAACACCCCCCCGCAATCTAGACTATGAGGAAATATAACTGAAAAAATAGGGCCTTGGTAACTAAGACCAATGGTTACCCCGTACAACAATCTAAAAAAAAAATGTGAGGAAAGAGCGAAAACATAGTGGGAAGAAAGCCCCCTCTCAAGATAGACTGTAAAAAGCTAATCAAGCATGTGCATCACTCACCCCAAAAGGTAAGTGAACTTCTTTACCGTGAAGGGATCTTTCGGCAAGAAATGGATCAATGTGAGAAGGATGAAACCTTCCATTTTGAAAATCAGATCTGGTTCTCCTTGGATCAAGTGGATCTCCAACAAGATCACAGGTAGATCTAAGAGTTATGGCAACCCATCTAGGAAGAGGAGGATCTTCAGGATGAAGATCTTTGGTTTCTTGTGCATCTGGATCTACCATTCACTCATCTTCACTGTCAGGTGCTATATCTTGAGGTTCTTATGGATCTGGATCTAGAATTCGCTCTTCATCACTTCCAGACTAAGAATCTGAACTTTCTTGAGATGAAGCTTTGCTCTATTGCTCATCAAGTAGTGGTGTGATGCTTGATTCAATTTCTGGAGGTATCTTCCTCTTGGGAAGAAGGGGATCATGCTCCAAAAACATGTGCTTTACTTCTCCTTCAGTGGATGCAAGCGAATCTAGAGGCTTTCTAAACTTTCTCTTTTGACCAAATATGGTGAGAACAAATACAAAAATATGAAGATCATTCTGGAACATGTGATTCAAACCAAATGAGGTAGGATCAACTCCAAGAATGTGTAGATAGTTCTTTGATATATCCTTTGTACCAACACAGGTGAGATCATAATCAAATGAACTATGACATGATGGTGGTATCTTGGAATTCAAATCATCTCCAAGAATCGATAGATGGTTTCTTGTGATCTCCTTTGAACTAGCAGGGGTGAGATAAAAACCAAATGAAACATCACATAATTGTCATGTCCCCGTCTTGACCCTATTGCATTAAAATTGTAAATTATGTAATATTGTTATAAAGTCGTGGTGAGGAGCTCAAGGCCAAGGACCCTCCATTGATTTATTGATGCATATGGTTTACATGCTAGCCAAGCACAGTGGAATTGTGAATATCATGCAAATATGCATTTTAATAAAATAACCACAACTAGCTATGCAATGCAACAAGAGATGGGGGCATGATCTTACAAGGAATTGAGAGGGAAAACATTCAAACCCTTGATCCAATCAAGTCAAGCCAAGTATCAATGAGATAACCCATCAAACCCTCAACTACCCATTTTGACTTTTGTACCCAATCATTCATTCTCCCAAGAGTTGGTTGAGGTAGTTAATGCCTTAGGGAATGGGAAGTATGGCTGTCCAAATTCGAGTATGGGAAACCCACCCTTCATGGAAAATCATTTTTTGCTTCTTGGGAAAGAAAAAAACCATGAATGGATCCCCAAGCCATTACCCATCAAGCAACTTTGCTCTCCCACGAGTTTGGAGCTACCTGGGCATTTTTCTCCTTGGATTTCCTGTGTTTTCCATCATCTTTCAAGCTGGGAAGCGCGTTTTTTTTTGTTACTAGTGGGGAGAGAGAACATATTGATTTAGGGTTTCAATTAGGCTGTTTTGGCCATTTGAAATGCTCATAACCTGTGGGAGAAATCGGGTTTTCTCCTTGGGAGTGAATTTCCCTTCCCACAGTTCGTTTTGGGTGAGACACAATTTGGGGAAAACCCATGGAGCCTATTTTATAAAATACCTTTGTTGAAAATGTGTATCCATGCCCAGTTTTTGAGTTGTTGTGTGTAAGTGAATGTTGGGGTTGAGATGGGTATCCATTGCTTTGGCTTGAGTTTGAGTGCAAGCATCCAAGGTTCATCTTTAGCCTTATAAACCTAGCACTGGACTAGATTGGCTTAGATGCACTATTTGTTTGGTTATTCCTGAGCGTGAATGTCCCCTTTTCCTTGTAGAATTCATTCCCAGCTCGGGGGTGGCAGCTGTGTTGAGAGATTGATGAACACAACTGGCCTATGGTTGGGTGGAATGTTGCAGTGACATAACTAGTTGCTTGGAACCATTTTACTATAAAGATAAGTGTTCCTCTGTCTATGTGTTTTACTTCTGCAATGCATTGATTTGATGGTTGTTTCTAATATGCTAAAATCATATGAAAGGTGTGTGTGGATGATGTAGTTTAATTCCGCTGTGCATGTTTCATTTCTTTTGCACCTGCACACAAATGTTTTATTCATATGATTCTAATGAATGGGCTGAGATTATGTGAAAACCCAGAACTTGGCATCATGTTCTCTTCCAGGAATTAGGTCCACGGGAGGGTATGTGACAATAATGGTGATGGATTGGAATTCAAATCAGCTCCATGAATTGATATATGTTTTTTTGTGATCTCCTTTGAACCAACAGGGGTGAGATCAAAACCAAAATCACAAAAAAATTAATGAGACTTGAACCCAAGCGAATGGTAGTGTCTTCCATCTTCAGTGGAACTCTGAAAACATGTTCTAATGACCAAATAGAAGTTCATAGGAAGCATTTGATCAAGGAGGGAGAATGCATCACCTCCAAAATCTAATTTTACCTCCAAAACACTCAATAGATCATCATATTGCACACCAACAAGCTCATGGGAAGTAGATATTTTGAAAGTCTCTTCAAATTCTATAGTAGTAACTGACATATCTTGCTCATAATTCAAATTAGAAAATGGATCAACTCCATCAGTTGTGTTACTTTCATCTTCATCAGCTACATGGGAAGTAGACAATTCGACACTTCCTTCAACTTCTAAAGCACCATAGAAAGGAATGTCTTCTTCTTCATCTTCTTCTTCAGTTGAATATGCGGCTTATTCTTCATCTTGAACAAATTCATCATGAGAGGTGATTGAGGCCAAAACATAATTAGAGAGAGCACTGGAGGAAGTATCACTAGGCTTGTTCTCCAAATGGCTAGCATCATCCTCTTCCTTCTACTCTCCAAATAATCTGTCCAATTTGGTCCAGGTGTCACTTGGATGTTCAACAGTATCAATGAGGTGGTGCATATTGGAATACATAGTAATACATATTGATCCAAGGGCTACCTCACAATCATATAGCCAAGTTTCTTCCTCTTCATAGGAAGAAAAATATCTCTGAACACCAATATACACATCAAAAAGACCATGTCTCCTCAGATGTGCTATCATATTTGGTTTCCACTCATCATAGTTGAATGGAGAGAGAGAAGGAACTCATTCCAGATGCATGGAAGTTGTTGCTGAATTTGAAATCGACTGCTGCAACTGCAAAAAACTGCTACAACTGAAGGAAACTGTTGCAACCGCAGAAACTGTTGCAACTACAGAAACTGTTGCAACTGCAGAAACTGCAAAAAACTTTGAAACTATTGTAACTGCAAGAACACTTCAAATAACCTGCAAAAAAGAAAGAAATTTGGTTGGAGGTTTGTTGCAGAATCTAAAGAACACTGCTTTAGGATAGTGAGAACATGTGACTGGATCCTTCACACATGGTCAGGCCTCACTAGATTGCTCCAGTGAATTCAAGACAATTACACTAGGATTTGCTATGGAAATCCAGAGGCTTCTAGTGCTCTACTGAAAAACAATTGTTCAATAAACTGCTGCAATTCGAATAGATGTATCAATCTTTGATACCATGTGAAATTATACATGTGTAGATCACTCAGCTTGAACAAACCTCATAAATTACACTCAAGAACGCAGAGAAGAAGAAGAAGAATTGAATCAATATTCACACATGAAACTCAAAGAATGATAAAAATTGTTGTAATGTCATTCATTAGCTATAAGCTGGCAAAATTATGAGAGTACAATATAATGAACTCGAATACCCCAAAGGTTATTCGAACTCTCCTCAATAGCATCGCTTGAATGCATTGGAACCATCACCTAATTAGTGGTAGTGGCCACTGATAGTCAAAGATCAGTCAAATAGGAGTCTAACTGATGCATGTGAGCACTAATCAATGGAAGGAGACTCCAAGGGCACATCATAGACTGTCAGTAGTGAAGTGGCACTCCAATATAGACAACTGGGAGCTATAGACAGTTAACTGGGAAATCAATACAAGAACTGACTGATTAATGTATGAACTAACTGTCGATTTCCTAGATTTGTGTAGTAGGGTGCATTAGTATTGAGTTGATGAAAACAATGCACTCTAGGTAGGTAGGATGCCTACTGATGGATATAGACAGGATTAAGGGGGCTCAAAACTTAGGACTAGGGGCTAGGAGACCACCATACTATTTACTCGATGCATGCAAATGCATGCAAATACGTAAATGATGATGAGAATATTCCAACAAGGGGTCTAGAGAGAGAGGGGGCATTAGGGAAGGGAGGAGAGAGAGAATGGGGGTTAGGGAAAGGTGGGGCTGGAGAGAGAGAGAGAGAGAGGAGGAGCAGGGTTAGCCAGAGAGGGAAAGGGGGGGTGTTGGGCATAGAGGAAGATATATATTGGTGATTAGGTGTTTGGAGAGAGAGAGATAGATAGACATAAAGATAGAGAGAAATATTGGGGGTTATGGGTTTAGAGAGAGAGAGAGAGAGAGATATGGGGGTTAGGGATTTAGAGAGAGAGAGAGAGAGAGAGAGAGAGAAATATTAGAGGTTATGGGTTTAGAGAAAGATAGAGATATTGGGGTTAGGGATTTAGAGAGAGAGAGATTTGAGGTTAGGGTCTTAGAGAGAGAAATATATAAAGAGACAGATTGAGAGTTAGGGATTTAGAGAGAGAGAGAGAGTGATTTGAGGTTAGGAGTTCAGAGAGAGAAATATATAAAGAGATATATTGGGGGTTAGGGATTTAGAGAAAGAGAAATTTGAGGTTAACGATTTAGAGAGAGAAATATATAATGAGAGAGATTCGGGGTTAGGCATTTAGAGAGAGAGATAGAGAGATTGGGGATTAGGATTTTAGAGAGAGATAGAGAGATTGGGGGTTAGAGGTTTAGGGATAGAGAGAGAGATATATATTGGTGTTTAGGAATTTAGAGAGAGAGAGAGAGAGAGAGAGAGAGAGAGAGAGATTAAGGTTTAGGGTTTAGAGAGAGAGGGAGAGAAATGATTGGTTAGGGGTTGAAAAGCAGAGAGAGAGAGAGAGAGAGAGATTGCAGGATATGTTAAATTTTCAGAATTTACTTCAATCTGATCTAGGATCTTAACTGAGAGAACATGTACATCATATCTACAACATATCAATCATGGAGACAATAATGCAAGCACACAAGAGACACAAAGATTTACTTGGGGAAAACCATAAAGGTGAAAAGCCCCAATAACTTCCTCAGAGATAGATAGAGCAATGATACAACCCAAACATGAGAGATAGACATAACCTAGCAGCAGATCCTCCTCCTCCATAAGTGCGCCACTCCTCCTTGAGTGCATGAGTGAGAAGTGAGTGATCAAATAGAGTGCCTCCCGCACTCTATTTATACTTGACTTGACTTGCCTTTTATATAAATCATGTAGGATCGAACTTAACCACATAACATAATGCTCACTGGGCTGACCCCCAATAGGGTGGTCTAATAACCCTTTGACCCACATGACTTATACAGGACCGACCCCAACAAGGTGGTCTAATAACCCATCAAGTATAAGTTACGACATTTACAATATAAATGACGACACTTCCGTATAGAGGAATAATACCTTCTCTATAGGAATACAATATACATATATGTGAAATACATTCCGAAGTTACATATACATCAACACTCCCTCTTAACTAGGAAGGTATTTCTTGACACAGGTCTTCTAGCACAAGTCATCTTCTCTGGATCATTGTCACTGGATAATCATCATCGAGTCATCATCATCGTCACTGCTGCTGCTATCTCAACCAATCTCCGAATCTACTCGTCATAGGAAGTTCTACAGAGCCAGTCCTTTTTCATACTGGATGTAGGCCCACTACCTGCAGGTCTTCGTCATCACTGGCCATACTGTGGAATCCTCAGGACTTATTACGTGCATCACAAAACCTTCCTGCAGCATCCCAGTCTATTACGATCACATAGCTCTACCTGTAGGATCTCCGAGGAGCACATTACATGTGACCCATCACAAAACCTGGCTGAAGCATCCCAGGCTATTACGAGCACACAACTCTACCTGTCGGATCTCCCAGGAGCACATTACATGTGATCTCACCACAAAACCTGGCTGAAGCATCCCAGGCTGTTACGAGCACACGACTCTACCTGTCGGATCTCCCAGGAGCACATTACATGTGGTCCACCACAAAACCTGGCTGAAGCATCTGAGGCCTTTTTCATCCTGTCCAGATATCCCAGGAGCAAATTACATGTGGTCATGGAAAAACATGGCTGAAGCATCTAAGGCCTTTTTCATCCTGTCCAGATCTCCCAGGAGCAAATTGCATGCCATAGGACAAAACCTCGAAAGAGAATCTGCCAGATATCCCACGGCACTGAATTACATGCCATAGGCAAAACCTCGAAAGACTATTTGCAGATCTCCCAGGGCACAAATTGTATGTCCTCCCAAGAAAAACCTAGAAAGAGAATTTCCCAGATGTCCCAGGGCACTGAATTACATGCCATAGGCAAAACCTCGAAAGACCATCTGCAAATCTCCCAGGGCACAAATTACATGCTTACCTGCACAACCAGTTCCACGGCCACAAAGTATCATCCTGATACTCACCATACATCATCCTGATGTACACATGATCACCCTGATCATCATCACTGCAACATCCTACTGCATGTCATCCAGAGAAGCTCGTCATCCATGATCATCCTGATCATACAATGCATCCATCTGATGCACACCATGTATCTACCTGATAGATATCATCATACATACTGTATCCACCTGATACATAGATACATGCTCCACACAATGTATCCATCAACATACATTATCTACTTGATCATATCTGATACATATCAATATACATGATCTACCTGATCATACAATGTATCCACCTGATACATATACAGATACATGGTCCAAGCATCCAACATGATGCATATACAAAATACATACACATGATCCAACCGATCATATCCAGCATCCAACATTATGCGTACATACATATAAATGATCTAACTGATCATATCCAGCATCCAACATGATGCGTACATACATACATAAAAATGATCCAACTGATCATATCCAGTATCCAACATGATGCGTGCATACATACATAAAAATGATCCAACTGATCATATCCAACAGAAACCAGAACATCATCCTGATGTTCATCATCCAGCGCTTACATCCACAGCCATGTGAAGGATCCTCCTTCCAACATGCTTGGAATGGCTTCAGCAAATGTGTCCATCAATTCTTCCTCGAAGTGTCCTCGATCTGAAGAATGCCAAGCCTCTCTCTAAAGTACTTGAACTTCACCCTGGCTAGTGGCTTCGTCAACACATCTGCAATCTGCTCATCCGTCTCAACATACAGGAGCTTCATGGCTCCTCTCTGCACCATATCCTTGATATAGTGATATTTGATCTCTATGTGTTTCTACCTGTCATGAAACATTGGGTTCTCAGACAGCTTCACACAACTCTGGCTATCACAGAAGATACTAGTAGAATCCAATGGGAGATCAAATAACTCAGACAGTAGCTTCCATAGCCATACTGCCTCACAACTAGCTGAACAGGATGCAACATGCTCTGCCTCAGCTGTACTCAGTGCTACGCAGGACTGCTTCCTGCTAAACCAAGAGATCACACCTAATCCCATACTGAAGTAGCATCCATATGTGCTCTTCCTATCTGCAACACTGCCAGCCCAATCTGAATCAACATAACCTTGCAGGTTAAACTTTTGATTCGCTTCATACTTGATCCCATAATCCACTGTACCCTTCAGGTACCTCAAAACATGCTTTACAGCAACCAGGTGAACACTCCTCAGATCCGTCAGGAACTAGCTCAATGTGTTCACCGCAAAGCAAATATCTGGTCTCATGTTCGTCAGGTAAATCAAGGACCCAATCATCTGATGATACATAGAGACATCAACCGGCTCAGATGAAGCATCACATAGAAGCTTCAGATTTGATGCCATAGGTGTGGCCATGGCCTTGCAATCCATCATCCCGAACCTCTTCAGGATCTCTACTGCATACTTCCCTTGTCCAAGGAAGATTCCATTTGCAATCTGCCACACCTCCATGCCAAAAATAAGTAGTGCATCATCCCCAAGTTCTTCATCTCAAAATCGGCAGTAAGCTTCTGCTGCATGTCGGCAATCAATCTATCTTCACCTGTAACAAACAGGTTATCCGCATAGAAAAGTAGTATCATTGGATTGCCTTCCTCAACCTTGTAGTAAAGGTTGGAATCCGCTTTACTCTTGGTAAAGCCCAAACTGGATAGAAAGCTGTCTATCCTACCATACCAAGTTCTTGCACATATATGACTCCCTGTCATGTGTCTCAGAACCAAGTGGCTACACCACATACACTTCTTCTTCAACTACACCATTCAAGAAAGTTGTCTTGAAATCCATCTGGTGTATCTTCTATTTCATCACTTTTATATTTCTCTATGCTACCATCTACAGCATGCTTGATATGATAGTTCCATTTGGAAGTCATAACAAACTTCCCTTCAGGTCTTGGGACTACATCCCAAACATCATTCTTCATGATCTACGGATCATGGCATTCTTCCCATATCCTAGGAACTTCAATATCTTCAATAGATAATTTTGTTGCTGAACAAATGTTGTAGTTCTTCTTTTGTAGGTGATGGCATACGATCTTTCCTACACAACAAGTTAAATTGCATGATTAGAAAACATCTCATAGTTTTCAGAACAAATTCTTACACATAAAGAAATATGCCATACAGTCATGCAATTATCTTAGCCAATGCTTCAATACAACATTTATCCATATCTCGTAACTTTCTAGATGCCTTCCAATATCTACCAGAACATTGTTAAGAGTGTGCACAACTCCCAACATGTCAGCAAAGAGGTTTCATTCTAGATAAGTAGCAATGGAATGTTGTACAGTGCCATAGGCCACTTACTCATGTATATTAGTAGTATATTGTTCATCAATGCAACTATTCTAATATGCATAATACACAACCTAATTCTAGGAACATCAGTATATACATTATTGAACAGTATTATTTAAACAATAAAATATGCAAGTAATGACAATTCAAATACTTATATTTGTTTGTTTGTTGGGTTGACTCCATTTCAGTCTTTGCTTCTTTTATGCAACTCCATTCTTATGTGGATTGTGAGAAGTGGTCAACTCCCTCTGAATATCTGCATCCTTGCAGAAACTATTGAAGTGTGCTCCTTTGCTTTCTTGCAGGAACAACTAGAGTGTACTCCCTCTTGATCTTTGCTTCCTGGATTACATGTCCTTGAACTTACATCCATCCTTAATTACTATGCATGCTTATTAGTATCGTCATTGTGTTATCCTCTAGGTCTCATATAAAATCATACATTCATTAGTATACTATTAAAACACAATAATCTCAAGCATGTATAGTCATGATCATTTCAAACAGAAATAATAAGCATTAGCATTCAAGGTTTATATAGGATTCTTATGGTTAGTCAAATCATAAGAAACATAACATGTCTAAACCTATAATTACTCAAACCTATGAATCTTCGATTTAGTCATATCATTAAATAAGGTAAGACACATAATATGCATATACCCATGATTATTCAAACTTATGACTTCATGAATAATCATTATCAACAACACAATAGTATAAGATCCTAACCCAAGGTAGGATTCTAGCTTGATATAGGAAAAACATACCTAGATTAGCATGCTAGCTAGTTATGTCTAACATACCCAAATAATGTCTTTTGGTTCTCTTCAGTGACTTGTGCTAGTAACCTGCATGTCTCATAAGTTAACCATTGTAGAAACAAGTTATACATACCTCAAAAGTAGATCTTCTATGTGATCCATGACAATGGATGAATCCTTGTCTTCATGTCACCATGATCATACGTTCTTGAATTAGAACATGATTTGTCTTTCTTGGTGTACCTTTTATGTTAGCAGACAACATAAACCTCATACAACACCATAATGCATTAGTACAATCATAAGTGTCAACACCCTAATCAATGAATATTTTCTATCGTGCATTCATAATTTTATTAAGGTGATATGACAAGTCTAAAATCAAGATTGTACTAACTATAATAACATGAAGACAAACATACCATAAACTTAATCATGAACAAATCTCAAAACATACCTTGATGAGTCATAGCTGTCGAGATCGCTTGTAATCTTCTTATGTAAGGCCTTAGCCTCATCTCCCTCTGAAACAGGAACTTCTTCACTTATGCAGGTGACCAATCCATCTTCTTCTAGGATTAACCCAATCCACTTGATTTGCAAGAACTGGATCTGGAGCTGGATTAGGGTTTGTCAGAGAAACCCCAAAAATTCAAACTTTGAATTTCAAACTTCCGAAAGGATAGAAATATGCGCCTTGATCAAGCTGGTATATTAAGAATTTGAAAACTGCAAAGTTTCACTCCTCAATTTTGCCTTTGATACTTCCAGATTCTCTAGACGTGACCCTGAACTGGGGTTTGATGAAGCCCACTCTTCTGCCCCATCAAAAGGTTTGATCCAAAGCTCTAAGCTTCTATTTTTATGAGGAGCTTCCAGCCGTGGTCATAGATTTCAAAAATTCTCATTTTTGCAGAAGCCCTAATTTTCCACTTTTCTGATCAAAGTCCTGAACTAGGGTCTGATCAAGCCCGGCCTTCTGCCCAACCAAAAATTCTGATCTTGGTCTCTAAATTTCGATTTTGATGAGTAGCATCCAGCCGTGGTCTCTCATTACAAAAATTCCAACTTTCTCCAAAGCCCTAAATTCCGGAAGCCATGAATGAAGGTACTCAAAAATAATTCTGTTTTGATAGAAATATGTACCTGATTGTTTCTGGTGAAACTATGAACTTTTCAATCCATAGGGTCTGAAAACTCTTCCTGAGATAGCTCAACCTGTTATCTTTCCATCCTGATAGGTTTGACCTCAATTGGATTCTCTGAGAGAGAGTTATGCCAAGTGTCGCAACGTGACCGTTTTATGGGATAATACAGGAGAGCAAACTTGTACGGAGTGTCATGTTTCACTATTTCAACTTCAGCCTCTGAAAAGTTTTCTTGAGAAATCTTGCCCTTTTATATTTCCATCTTGACAGGTCTGACCTCAATTGGAATCTTTGAGAGAGAGTTATTCCAAGTGTCGCAACGTGACCTGTTTATGGGATAATACAGGAGAGCGAACTTGTACGGTGTGCCACGTGTTACTGTTCCAACTTCGGCCTCTTAAATTTTTTTCTGAGATAGTAAAATCTATGTACTAGCTGTAAAGTTTTACGAAATTTCATTTGGAGCTTCCTAGCCCAAGTTATGACCTTTTTCCCAAGGTCACTTGATTTTGACTCAGATCTGGAAGAGGCAGAAACCCTATACTGTACATATCATAAATCACAAAGTACAACGAATTAGAGGTTGTCCTTTGGACACAAGGTACATGGGGATTTAATATTCGACCTATAAAGATTTTAGATCCGAAAACTTCGCCAAATCGGATTTATAGGAAAAGTGCTACGATGACTGGTTTTTGCTATATCAAGCCCTAGCATCGTAAGTGCAACAAGTGTCATACATGCCATATCATGCCTTCTTTCAGGATAGCTCTGATACCATGTTAAATTTTCAGAATTTACTTCAATCTGATCTAGGATCTTAACTGAGAGAACAACATGTACAGCATATCTACAACATATCAATCATGGAGACAATAATGCAAGCACACAAGAGACACAAAGATTTACTTGGGGAAAACCATAAAGGTGAAAAACCCCAATAACTTTCTCAGAGATAGATAGAGCAATGATACAACCCAAACATGAGAGATAGACATAACTTAGCAGCAGATCCTCCTCCTCCATAAGTGCGCCACTCCTCCTTGAGTGCATGAGTGAGAAGTGAGTGATCAAATAGAGTGCCTCCCGCACTCTATTTATACTTGACTTGACTTGCCTTTTACATAAATCATGTAGGCTCGAACTTAACCACATAACATAATGCTGACTGGGCCGACCCCCAATAGGGTGGTCTAATAACCCTTTGACCCACATGACTTATACAGGGCCGAACCCAACAAGGTGGTCTAATAACCCATCAAGTATAAGTTACGACATTTACAATATAAATGACGACACTTCCGTATAGAGGAATAATACCATCTCTATAGGAATACAATATACATATATGTGAAATACATTCCGAAGTTACATATACATCAACAAGATATGAGTTTAAAGAGAGAGATATTGGGGGTCAGGGGCTTGGAGAGAGATAGAGAGATTGGGGGTTTGGGGCTTGGAGAGAGATAGAGAGATTGGGGGCTATGTATTTACAGAGAGATGGAGAGAATGAGGTTTAGGGATTTAGAGAGAGAGATTAGTCATTAGGAATTTAGAGAGAGAGAGATACTGTGGGTTAGGGGTTTAGAGAGAGATATTGGTGGTTAGGAATTTATAGAGAGAGAGAGAGAGAGATTGGAGGTTAGGGTTTTAGAGAGAGAGAGATATATATTGGGGGTTATGGTTTTAGAGAGAGAGAGAAAGAGAGAGATTGGGGGTTAGTGATTTAGAGAGAGTGAGAGATAGATATTGGAGGATAGGGGTTTAGAGAGAGAGAGGTAGAGAGGGAGTTAGGTAAAGGACAGGTGTTGGGAACAAAGAAAGAGAGAAATTGTTGATTAGGGGTTTAGGGAGGGAGAGAGAGATTAGGGGTTAGGGGCTTAGGTAAAGATAGAAATTGGGGTTCAGGGGTTTAGGGACATGGAGAACGAGAGAGAGAGAGAGAGAGAGAGAGAGAGAGAGAGAGATTGGAATTTACTATTTTATAAGAGAGATAGATATAAGATGAGAGATTTATGGCTAGGGATTTATAAAGAGACATATTTTGGGTTAGGGGTTTAGAGAGAGAGAGAGTGGGGTTTAGGGTTTTAGAGAGAGAAAGAGATTTGTGGTTTGGAATTTATAGAGAGAGAGTGATTGGATTTCTGGGGGGGAGAGAGAGAGAGAGATAGGGATTTAGGGTTTAGGGAGAGAGAGATTGGGGGTTATGGGTTTAGAGAGAGAGAGATTGGGGGTTATGGGTTTAAAGAGATATAGAGAGAGATCGAAATGGGGGGTTAGGGGTTCTAGAAAGAGAGAGAGAGAGAGGGAGATATTGGAGGTTATGGGATTATAGAGAGAGAGAGGTTGGGGATTAGGGGTTTAGAGAATGATGGAGAGATTGTAGATTAGGGGTGTATAGTGAGATATATATATAAAGAGAGATATTGGTGGTTAGCAGTTTAGAGAGAGAGAGAGAGAGAGAGAGAGGTTTAGGGGATTAGAGAGAGAGAGAGAGAGAGAGAGAGAGATTGTGGGGAAGTACGGGGGGAGAGATAGAAAGAGATATAGAGGGATGCAGATGAAGTTAGTGGTAGGGGATATATAGATATAGATATGGGGATTAAGGTAAGGAGGGTGAGAAGTGTGGGTTTGGGCAACAGAGAGAGGGAGACAATAGGGGGAATGTGTTTAGATTGAGGGATATATATATATATATATATATATATAGAGAGAGAGAGAGAGAGAGAAAGAGAGAGAGAGAGAGAGAGAGAGAGAGATATCACATGGGGACGATTGATGGTTAGTGATGTGGGTATATGGTTATGGGGAATAGGGTTAGGGATTAGTTGGATAAATAGAGAGAGAAGGGGAATAAGAGAGAGTGAGGAGAGAGTGGGATGAATAGAGAAATAGAGTGATATTAGGGTTAGGGTTTAGCGCAATAAAGAGGGTACATAGAGAGATTGTGGGGTTAGGAATTATGGTATAGAGGAAGATGTGTTGTTGAGAGAGAAATGGGGGGTTATGAAGAGGGAGGATGGGTTAGGGAAAGGAAAATAGAGAGAGGGGGGTTTGGGTTAATGAGAAGGAGGGGGTTTATGGAAAGGTGGGGTTGGAGAGATATAGGATGGGTTAGGGAAAGGGGAGAGAGAGAGAGGAAGGGGGAGTTAGGGAAAGATGGTGCTATAGAGAGACAAGGGTTGTTTGATAGAGAGGAAGAGCAATAGAAATACAGAGGTAGAGGGAGAGTTTGTATGCGTGTGTGTGTGTGTGTGTGTGTGTGTGTGTGTGTGTGTGTGTGTGTGTGTGTTTGAGAGAGAGATGGGGAGGGTTGATGGTTAGCGATGCAGGAATATAGCTAAGGAGAGTAGGTTTAGGGATGAGAGAGTGAGAGAAAGAGAAGATGTAATGTCCCTTAAATCCTTTTTTTTGTATGGGGTATATTTATCGTTAAGACCTAAAGGTCATTAAATTAACTTCAGCACTGCATTAAAATGCTAAGAATAGTACTTGTACTTTAACTGGGTTACTTTCATTTCTGTTTATAAGATGGTTTGTAAATTAAGTGTGAAACTTCATGGCCTGTCTATGTAGTATTGAACTTGCATAACCTTATTTAAGTTATACTAATACTGTTGCTTGGTTTCATTTAAATGCTTCGTATCTTATAAAGTTTATGTGATGGTTGGTTGCCTAGCTTATAACTCTATAATGTTGTCCTTGATTTTAATGTTATCTACATTCTTTTTGTGAAGGAGTTTTTGGGTTCATGTTTCAACTCTAATCTTGGCTTGAAGGGCTCCTATGGATTCTAGGCTTACTTAGATTTCTATGAGCTAAGGCATATCGATTCCTGGTTTGCAGGTGATGTGGATAATTCTCATGCTAACTCTAATTCTAAGTGGAAAGACAATGGTAGAAGTTTAAATATTTAACTATACTCTTATACGTATATGTAATATATGTTATCCCATAAATGGAGAATTCAAATATAGGGAATGGGTCGCGATTCAAATGCTAGTGGTGGTGGTTGTGAGCATTAAAGAAGGCCATGTGATTCCCTCATGGTTGGCTTCCATGTTGGCTCAAGGTATAAGTTGTTTTCCCTATAACGAAAACCATCTTTGCAAGTGGTTTGGGAGAGGGGGAGCAAGATCCCTGCACTGTCATGTCTAGGAATTGGCATGAAACATAGTTTTGTTTTCTTAGTATGGGATTTACAATGTTGCGCTGCATCATGGAGGTAAGATTTTTACTTTTATAACTCTGAACTTCAGGTTTTGTTTATATATATATATTTTTTCTGATATTTTATTAACTCTTTGCTTGTTACCTAGCAGGAGGTCTTCAATGTTGTCCGATGGAGTTTTGCTGACGGGGGTTTGCACTAGAATAAAGGGAACCTCGGGCATGAAATATGTGGGTAAGCCCAGTTCTATGCATTGCTCTCCTGTCATGAGAGACTAGGGATGACTGTTCTGCATTTTAAAAAGAATGAGGGGGCTACTTGGTTAATGGCTTTTCCATTCATAGTTACAAGGGGTTTTAATGGCATCCTATCAGATTCATGATTTGCTATTTGTAATTGTTCTTAAGAAAAGGGAACTATACCCAGGGTTTTCGTAGGGTTTAGTACTTATGATACTAATAGGTGTTTTGATAAATTTGTAATTAATGTTATTGTGTGTAAAATGCTACTAGGCCTAGATTCGTGAACCTGTTTCTAAACACAAGTTTATACAGTAATTTTCGTTTATACTCTCAGTGTGGATTTAATGATTTTAGTTGATGAATTCTGATAGTTCTCATTGGATTTTGAATGCTACATTAATGTTTTTAAATGTATCCCGTGCTTCCATGTAAATATCGCTATCTTGAAAAAGATTCATGTTTATGAGATGTCTCCCTATGCTGACTCTATTTGATTTAGGAAGTGTATCTAAGATAGTTATGTTCTTTAGCTTAGGTATTTACTTCTTTAAATTTGGTACTTGGGTAGAGCCCTAATGTCGATATGGGTGTGATTCTCTCTTGACGGATGGTCACAGGAATGGAACCCTGGCCAAAATGTGTCTGCTCTTTTTCTGTATAAATGAATTAGTATTTTTTTTAATTCTCCTATGCATGCTTATTTGGGTGTTTTCCTATGATCTAGGTTGCTTATAATTTAAATTCTTATTCTTAAAGGAATGTCTAGTGAATTAAATGTGCAACGCTGTAAATTATCGTTGTAGCTAGGGTTTTCACCTGAGCTTGTGCTAAAGAGCACCTACTAAGGATTAAGGAATCCTTAGTAGCACTTCAGTAAATGAGTAAAAACTAAATGTAAAATAATAGAAAGAATAAACGTTAAGCTAAAACATGTACATGGAAATATTAATGTCTAAATCTAACATATAACAGTAAACAGTAAAAGCAATCATGAGAACTCAGTAAATAAAGATTTATGTTTTTTATAAACAAGGGTTTGCATGAATTTTACCTCAAATGTTGAGGTTGTTGGAGCCTTTGCAATCATACAGGAGTATTGCACCAGTGCTCTAATGTTTCCTTCTCTTCTCCAAATGCTTCAATGGTGGCCAAGATTTAACCTAGAGTGGGGAACTCAAGCTCGAATGGTGGGCTAGGGTTTCAAGGTAATTTTTGCAGCATAAGGTTAGAGTGAGTGATGGATGTGAAATGCAGGCCCTCCATCACCTTCTTAGAGATATTTTGGGTGGTGGAGTATTGAACCATGGTTTTAGGCACCAAATGGTTCTAGGGTTTTTTCCCTCTTTTTTCCTTTTTTGAAATTATTTTGACTTTTTTCCCTTTTTATTTTATTTTTGTGAATTTTGGACCCCTTTTGAGGGTTTTTTGACATTTTTGAACGAATTTTATTTATTTGAGTAGGGAAATATTGATTTTTTTCCTTTTTGGTAACCATTTGAGGGTTTTTTAAGGTTTTAGAGGCCAAAATGGTAGGAAAAGTGGACAAATGGGTAATGTGACTAGGGAGATGGGCTAGTGAACAATTTTTGGGTGTTAACAGATTGCCCCCTGATGTGTGAGGGTAGGAGCTCATTGTATGGTTGATAGACATCATAGGTTCTTCCATTTTTCGAAGGGTAATGAGCATTGTGACGGAGAAGAGAAGAATTGGTTGGAGATCGGAACACAGGCTCCATACAAACTGCAAAAATTGAAAAATACATGACCTCAATAATGGATGAGGAATAATCTCAATCAATGGACAAGGATGGCATACCCATGCTCCTATCAAGATATACAAATAATAAAGAGGCCCAAAAGGGGACCTGATCAATACATGGAGAACGATTGTGTACATCATAATGGTTTAGAGGGGACACAAATCTGGGACATACTCATGGTATGACCATGACTCATTTGAGGAACTGATACATGGAAACAATGGCATCCATACTGAATGTGGTACCAGAAAAATTGATGCTTTGCTGGATATGAAGGTGTCCAACAATTGGATGGACTTAATGACTGAGAGTCAGAATCTCAAAGGTATTCTTAATTGTATATGAACTGGGTACTCAAGAAAGCATATAACTGGGGTGCTTTTGAATATTGTCACCAAGCATAGCCCATATATCTGCGGGAACATACAGTTGGGGAGTTCCAAATAGACTCACCAATGTGCTAGAGTCGGGGGACATCTGGGGTCTTTGACCAATAACTGAAGGGACCAATACCCTGCATGAATATCAATAGTGCGATCAAGGTGTTGAAGTTGAGAATGTGAGAAACAACCATTCAGAGAGGCACTAAGGACTTGTCACGTCTATTCTACGCGAAATTTTTTTATTTTTTTATTTTCCCTGAAAAAAGATCCTAAACAATAAAACAAATGCGGAAATAAATATGCTAGTTCTCGTCATAGCCTACTTAGTAATAATCTGAAAGAGTTTGCATTAAACATGTTTATTATTCTGTTTCTTTCTAACAAATTCCAACCATGGCAAGGTACTTTTACATTACTACGTTAGTCCTCAAATCAAGTATCCACATGAAGTATGATGACTTAATTCTGCACACTTGCAGCACTAAGAAAATTACGTAAGCAACATTAAATACTTCAATTAATAACTATATTAAAGTCAATTAATATGTTATTAATTATTAACTAATACTAGTAGATAATTAATGTGAATATACCTTTCACCTACATAGTTGTATGTTATACTCCAGGTACTAACATACTCCCTATGTATTAATATCACACTAGCCCTAACACTAACTATGTAAATGTTAGGCTAGAGTATTAACCTACCATAGTTTAATTCTATTAATTCCATGCATAAAATATAAATGATAATAATAAAACAAATGCAATGCAACTATACATATATATTATTACTTAATATATCTATATATATTTATAAACTTGAGGAACTGGTGACTATATGCAAATGTTAAAACTTATATATCTATCACCATTGCGAACTATTGGCAGCTGTCAGCTTTGCCTGACAAGTGACCGGCAGCTGGGGACCATTGTCCTTTTACCGGAGTAGGGTTTGTTATGGAAGAGACCTTTCGCTCTCCTTTTCCATCCATGCCGACTCCTTCTGTTGCTGGGGGGGGAATTTCTGGTAAAGATGGAGATGGCTCTTCTTGTAGAGTCAATCTGTGTGGGCAGAAGGCAAAAGCGCGCCGTATGATTAAAACCTTCAAAGCTAAAGCAGAGATTTCAAGGTATGATATTGATGCCGATTTCAATCTTGAGCGTATTGGTATTTTGGATGACAGAGCGTTGGTGGGTCGTTTTGAGTACGCCTCGGGGAGCAAGTCAGAAATTATGGAATGGGTTAATAAAATGTGGGTGCCGCTTACCGGTTTGGCTCCCAGGATCAACTTATTAATGAATAGATGGATCCTATTCACTTTCTCAGAGGCTGCTCACATTGATAAAATTATGTCTTGTTTCTGGGAATTTAAGAAGGGTTCTTTGTTTTTGAAGCGATGGCATATAAATTTCAATCCTTTACATGAATTTCAGTCTCTCTGGCACCTTTGGATGGTCATCCCAGGCCTTCCCATTGAGCTTTGGTCGGAACAAGTCATAATGGGGACTGCTAATTCTGTTGGAAGATTTATTCGTTTCGACAAGCAAAATTTTTATGGGATGGATCGTCGTTATGCTAAAGTTATGACAGAAATTGAGACGAAGGGGGGATTGCTAGCAGAAATTGAGATAGCATGGGGAGATAGGATTTGGAAGCAGCCACTTGATTATCACAAGATTCCTTTTCGCTATTTCAGTTGCAGAAGAACGGGTCACGTGCGGTCCTCTTGTCCCTTCAGTTGCAAGAATCTGGTGGGGCTGAATGACTTGGAACTCTCTACTCCTAGGGCTGGCTCTCCAAATTCTTCTGCTGATATTTCAGGTAAGCTTAGTTGTCAAACCCCTATATGTTTTCCCGATTTATCAAGGGATGAACTTACTTTTATCGAGAATTCTGAGCAACAATTATCTAGACGCATTATTAATGGAGATATCCAGATGCGGCATGATTTGATCACAGGTTTACCTTTAACTAGCCCTGCTCAGGATTCTCCTTGCCCTAAAGTCGGCCGTAATCTCTTTAATGAACATGTGTCTGACCCTGAAGCTTCAGGTCCTTCTACAAACTGCCAGGGTATGAAGGATATCCCTTTTCCTTCCTCTATTGGGACACCCTGTTCTATTGACCATGCTCTAATGTCTCGTCCTGCTGATATTTTGGGTGAGGGTTTGCCTTCTCTGCCTGTAATTCCTACATCATCTTCACTGAATTTGAGCAGTGATGCTGGGCGGGGTTTGCTTGGCCAAAAGATAGTGAATAATTTTGATGTTTCTTCAAACCCTAGCGACTCTGCTATTTTAGCTGAGAGTGGATATCTTGTGTCGGCAATGGGGGAGGAATTTCCCCCTCTACCCTCATATTCAAAGAACCCGAAGAATGGGTCATTAGCCAAATCTGTCCACACTTTAAATTTTCAAAATGTTACTATCAGAAGGGGTAACAAAAAAAAGTCTCGAGATAAAAATGCACTTCTTCCTTCTGACTCTTATACACCTATTTCACAGAGGCTAGATGAGGTGGATAGGTCTGTGGGGCTTAGAGCATCGTCCCCCGGTTGGAATGTCTCTTGATGTCTATCCTTTCCTTAAATGTCCGTGGTTTGGTTAAGGTGTCAAGGGTACAGGCCTTATCCATCCTCCTTAAATCTATTGTCCCTGCTGTTGTTCTTCTTCAAGAGACAATGTGTATCGAAGCCCTAGCAATTCAGAAACTATGTAATCTTCTTCCAAACTGGGAGGTTACAACATCGAGTTCTGTTGGTCTTTTTGGGGGTCTAGTCATTGCTTCGGATCCAAATATTTTTGTTTTCAAAGCTTTCTACACCCACTGGGGCATTCTTCTTAAAGGAAATTTCTATGGCAACCATCAAGCACTTTCCATCCTCAATTGCTATGCACCCTATCGAGAGAGACACATTTTTTGGACTTCTCTTCAAGAATCTGGGCTTTTGAATTCTCATGACCTAATTATAGCAGGTGATCTTAATTTCACCTGTCATGCTTCCGAAGTGTGGGATGGAGCAGCTAGATTGGATGAGTTAGCAAATTTCTTCCTTCATTTTTTGGAGCATTCAGATTTGGTGGACATTCAGCCCCACAAGTTGGTTCCTACATGGAAAAATGGCAAATTTGGTAAAGATGGTGTGCATAAACGTTTGGATCGTTTTCTTGTTAAGTCGAAGTTATTGGACATTTTCCAGAAACATAGAACTTGGATTTATGATTCCAAATTTTTGGACCATTGGCCCATCATTCTCCAGCTAGAGGATATGAGATGCATTCCAGCGTTGCCCTTCAAATTCAATTCATCCTGGCTTGAAGATGAATCTTTCTGCTATTTGGTAAGAGATTTCTGGTTAAATTGCTCGGCATATGATTCTAATCCAATTCTGAATTTTTGCTATAAATTAAAAGATCTGAAAGTGTTGGTCACTTAGTGGATTAGGAACAAAAAGAAGGCTGATACTCTAAAGTTAAATATGCTAGAAAAAAAGCTACAGGCTGCTCTCTCGACCAATTTTCATAGTACCCTTTCCCATGATGATTTTGAAGTTATGAGACAGATTGAGAAAAAGAAAGAAGAGCTATTATTACAAGCAGAGAAAGAATGGCGGCTTAAAAGCAGAGCCATTTGGATCTCACATGGCGACAAAAACACTAAATTTTTTCATTCCTATGCTTCAACTAGAAGGAATTCTAAATATATCTGGGAAATTGTGAATGATAGTGGCACCTCGCAATCTGGTCTTGACAATATAAAATCAGAAGCTGTCACTTATTTTGGTCAAATATACAGTGATCCTGGGGATTGTTGTTTGACAGAACAAATCAGGATTGCTAATCTTTTTCCACATTTCTTTAATGAACAAGAATCTGGACGCTTACTGGAGGAGATCTCCCTGGATGAAATTGAACAAACTCTCAAGAGTTTTGCTAAGGAGAAAAGCCCCACACCGGATGGGTGGCCGGTGGAGCTTTATTTGCACTTCTTTGATCTGATGGGGAAAGAGCTTATGGATTTGGTGAATTTTTCCAAAAACAGTGGATATATCCCGGGAGGTTTAAATTCCACCTTTGTTACGCTCATTCCCAAAAAGGATAAGCCATGGACCTTTGGAGATTATAGACCGATTGCTCTTTGCAATTTGTTATATAAACTTATCTCAAAAATTATTGCAGATCGGCTAAAGATTGTGCTTTCCCAGCATATCTCATCAGAACAATTTGGCTTTTTATCTGGTAGACAAATACATGATGCCATTGGTATTTCACAGGAACTTCTGCACAGCATTAAGATATATAAAAAAAAATCTCTTCTTCTCAAAATGGACTTGGAAAAAGCGTATGATAGGGTCAACTGGTCCTTTCTCAGATTAATCCTCATCAAAATTGGAGTTCCTCCGTTGATCATCAAATGGATAATGGCCTGCATCACTTCTATGAATATTTCTGTATTGATTAATGGAAGTCCATCATAATTTTTCAATTGTTTCAGGGGAATCAGGCAAGGGTGCCCCCTTTCACCCCTTCTCTTCATTTTGGTCATGGATGGGTTCAGCAAGCTGGTTCACCAAGCGGTTGAGAGTGGGAATATAAATGGAATAAAGGTAGCAAAGGATTGTGTAGTCTCACACATCCTGTTTGCAGATGATGTATTAATCGCAGGTGTGGCCTCTGTTAAAGAATGACATAATTATAATGCTATCGTTCAGTCTTTCTGTTGTGCTTCAGGCATGAAAGTAACTTCTTCAAATTCTAACTTTTATCACTTTGCTACAAATGATGTCCTTCTGCGTGACATTCTTTCGATGCTGCCTTACAAGTGCTGTGATATGGACCAAGGTTTTAAATACTTGGGTTTTTTCTTAAACCAAATAACTATCTTTCAAAGGATTGGCTTTGGCTGCTACGTAAAATTGAATCCAGTATCTCACATTGGTCTTTCAGATTTTTGTCCATTGGGGGCAAACTTATCTTATTGAAGTCTGTGTTATCCAGCATACCAGTTTACTGGTTCTCTTTACTGGAGGTTCCGATGTCTATAATCAAGTCTATCAAAAAGTTTTTTTATAACTTTCTTTGGTTCGGGTTGGCTGATAGCGAAAAGGTTCCAATGGTTGCAGCAGACACTATTGCGAGACCCTACAAATTTGGGGGCTGGGGCATCAAAGACTTGGGGGTTTTTAACATTGCCCTTAGATCAAAAAGTCTATGGAGATGTCTGTTTGGATCAACTCTCTGGTCCAGATTAATTCATTGCAAATATTTAAAAATGGACACCATCTTTTGGTTTAGAAAGCCTAAGCTAACTAGCTGGAACTTCTCCCCTATGTGGAGGGGTTTTATGAAGACTCTGGATTGGTTAAAATGTGATCTCACTTGGCAGGTGGGCTCGGGTGCCTTGATTCGAGTTGGGATCGATCGCATTATTGGCATGGAGGATTGTTTTACTCTTCCCTCCCCTATTACAAGTTATTTACAAATATTGGGTTTGTCCACTTTGAACAAGATTCACATGCCCAGAATTGGAGTTGAGGATCATACAAGTTGGTTGTCTGCAAGTGATCTCGGTTTAACTGGTTATTTAGCTCAAACTTGGAATGATTACATTTGGAAGCTAAATTCTACAGGTGTCAGCTTGATTCATGATAAAGATCAACTAGTCTGGGGTGGGAATCCTTCCATGGGGATAGTAACTGCTCAATCTATGTACAACAGAATTATTCAAGATAGGTATATATATCCATAAGACTGGTGGTATAAGAGACTTTGGGTTTGGGATATTCCCATCAAATTGAAGTGCTTCACTTGGTTACTTCTGCAAGATAAATTGAGGACCTGGGATAATTTATGTAAACGGGGCTGGACTGGACCCAGTTATTGTATCCTTTGTAAAAAGGATGAAGAATCAAAACAACATCTCTTTGTCAATTGTAGCTTCACTATTTAGGTTTGGGATGTGATCTCTTCAAGATTGAATATCACACAGTGCTGGGATGTTGGTGAATTCAATAAATGTCTGCTAAACTGGTTCAGATATTGTAAGCAACATTTTTACATTGCATTATGTATCCCTTGGGCTATCTGGTTCTATAGAAACAGTGCTATTTTTAGAAATGGAAAACCCGATATTGTTCAGTGTAGCTTGACAGCTTTGAATATGTTTGCAAATTGTAATATGGAAGATCAAAAGCTGAAGATTGACAGGGTTAGTTGCTTCAATTTCAAAGTGGACCATCCTGTTCTATTTTTTGATGGAGCTTCTCAATCTGGTATTTGTGCTATAGGTGGTGTCATCTATCTAAATGAGTCTCATTTCTTCACTATTCGACTCAATTGTGGTCTGGGAACAAGCATGAAAGCAGAATTAATGGCGTTATGGTGCATTCTCAAAGTTGCAAATTGTTTCGGTTTGGTCAATTTAAAGGTCTATGGTGACTCCAGGGTTACTATAAAATGGGCGGTGGGTGAATTTAGACTCAATGTCATGCACCTGAGACATTGGGCCATCCGGACTCAACAAGAAATTTCCAAACATCAGAACATTATTTTTGAGCACATCTTTAGAGATCATAATTCTCTAGCAGATAAGTTATCGAAACAAGCACTTTCTGGTTCTAAAGGACAACTATTTTGGGAGGAATGGTGCGACAATAGTGTCCTGGATAGTGGTTCCCTTTTCTTTTTTGACTGAATCTGGATGATATTTTTCTCAGTATTTCAGTTCTGTTTGTTGGTTATAGGCAACAATCTTTTTGATTTTTTTTCAAAGTGCATTCTGCTAGGGAGCTTTTTTGCCTCTTTGTAATGGGTTAATTTGCTCAGATGACAAGTGTACTCAGCAGAATTGTCATGTTCTGGGATGGATGGATCATGTTGAAGGTTTTTTGTTCTTATGATTGTATCTCTGCTGTATCTGATTCGACTGTAGAATCAAGTGCATCTTTGTACTATTTGATTCAATCTTGAATATCAATAGTAGATTTTTTTTTCGCTGGAAAAAAAAACTTAAATGCAATATAATATATATATATATATATATATATTATAACCTAATATATATATATATATATATATATATAACCTAAGGTCCTTAAAGGTTGACCTTAGGTCTGACCACAAGCTTATAGCATACCAAAGTGCTCATGACTATACACTTAGGCGCTTGTATTAACAACATATTCCAATGTAGCATATGCAAATGCCACTAGAGTGGACTTAGGGTAAGAACGAATATATTTGAATATAAAATATTACCAAAGCAATGTAATATAAAACATTAAACATACCATAATGCAATGCATTGTATGTAATATAATACGACTTATGGGTTATCGCATGGCCAGGTCAACTCCACATTGGACCTTGGGATATGCGAACCATGCCATTGTGCCACTGTGTGCTTACCACCGGACCAACGCTTGGCCCTCATGTGAAACTTATGCCACCAAGCAATCGTATAGAATGCAGAGGCTTGCAACAAAAATGCTATGGTTTAACGTTGCACAAGTTGGAATATATAGTGACTGTATGTAACTTGTTTTCTTGCCACACAGACAACGCAAAGCTTGAACCAATGTTTTAAGCCCTCCGGTTCCCTCTTGGAAAGTGGCTCCATTTGGAAATGACGTGGTTCGAATGCTCAGCAAACTAAATACACCAGATCATACACCAGCTAGCCAAGATGGCCTTCGCACGAGGCTTCCAACTCCAAGGCTAGCTACATTAATGTTTGACTGCTAGTAGAATTGAATGGCGAGTGAGTCTGGACCATCGATCATGATCTAGATTGTCGGCTTGGGAGTTGTGATAGCATGTACATCGTCTATCTTAGCTGTGGCTGTTGTCCCCAACCTTTACGAGGTACTCTGTAATTAAATGAGATTATGAATGGGTTCAAAGGTCGCCACTCCTCCCACCGGTATCACATCGACACACCCAAAACCATAATATTCATTTTTTGTTTATTTGGCACTCTGTCTAGCTCATTCGAGCTCTTTTTCTTCAATCATGGCATTTACTCCCGAACCAAGGAGGAGGGATTCCAAAATGCTCCAACACTTGCGTGAGGTATCTAGTGGTAGAAAGCGCTTGGGATGCATGTCTTAAAAGTAATAAGGTTTGAATTTTACATATTAACCACTTGTTACTTTGTTGCTCTATTGTGCAAATAATATATTGTTACGTTTTAACTTGTTGTGACTCCCCTTGTAGGTATGGTTCAACTCCAGTTGGTCTTTGCATTGGATGACCCAATGGTAAGTGGTTACCCCACCGTTACTTGTTATTGCAAATTATTTTTACACCGAAATTTGTACCACTATCACGGCTAGCTACCACACTTGATCCTCTTAACGCAGGAGCCATGAGACTGTGGGAGCATTGGGTCATTCGTCGTTGCTCCCATGACTTGTAAAGAGTAACCAATTGCTACGTGGCCATGTAACCTATCATACCTGGTTCCTTTGGGTGAAACTACCCCATCGGTTTCAGATGGGTTACTTAAGAGTTTTGTTTTACTTTGCTTGTTCACACTGCAACATGGCCTTCAACCAATTTGCTATTGCATGCGACTTTGGTAAATGTTGAAGGATTTCCCGCCTGTAGGTGAATGTAGTGCTATCTTGGGACTTGTATTATGAACCATGCATTATTATTAAACTTGGATCCTGGGCGTGTTTTCCATATTGGGCATCGCCAGTCCATCAATGTCTTACTTTGGTTGACCCGTGAAGGGATTTTGTGTATAAAACATAGCGATAGCTCTCTGGACTGTAATATCTAGTTTGTAAATAATGAATGCATTTGAAAAGTAACGTTGATGCATTAGTTTGTGTTTATATAGCAATGGATGGTTATGGCCACTCTTGGCCTCTGTCCCTCTTTTGATATATGAACATAATCGTTGTTATATTTTAATGGTTCACATTTATTTAGAATGGATAAGCTTAGATTACAGGGATACAATCCTGCATGAATATAAACTGATGTGAATACATTTTAACTTGCAAACAGTAATATAATACAACGCTTATCTTGGTAAATGCATAATGTACTTTATATGAGGCTTCACCATCACCAGTCGAGGTCGAACCTTCGAGCACCGCGCTAGGATATTCATGCCCGCGAATAAGGAACACCCACATAATGGTTATACTCGATCTACATGGCGATATCGTGATGAAACTGAGATGCCATACAAATATGTCTCACATCTGCACATTCGACTTATTTATTAAAAAGTTATGCAGGGAATTCGACCTAGTTACAAAACTTATTAATATTGTTAATGGTCGAACTGAAAACAAAGCCTCCAAGACTATACTTATATATAGATATAATGCATTAAGTATGCACTCTGTCTTAGATGCAGTCGCATTAATAAAATCTCAGCCATCTATGATCCTTATGGAAACCAAGGTGCAAACCTTTCCCACATGGAGTCCATCCACGCCAACCTCTAGCAATGCTTCAGTGTTGATACTAGTTAATCCATTAGCATCATGAAGAGATTTAAGGCATATATATAAAATAAAGAGTCAACCCAGAACTAACCATAATGCATCTCGAAAACTAGTTCAAAGGACAATGTTTACAAAAGTGATATGAAACCATGTAAATAAAATCTGGATATGAAACATTATTCATATAAATGGCATTCGACTATAATGTAACTCTGTCAATGGACTTAAATCAATTCATTGTAGATTTAATTCATAAACATGTTTTATTTGTCCAACAAATAGAGACAGGTCAGATTACATTAATTTCAATGCTTTATCTATAAAATAGAATAAAATACTTATAAATTTAAATGGCTTAACATGTAAACCCTAGGGTTTACATGTCTACCTTGTTTCAGTCATAACATGAGAAACATGCATCCTTCCATTAAATAGGATATGCTAAGAAATGCTCTGCATTATATTTAAATACCTGCAACATTTTCTTAGGGTTAGTATAAACTATGACCATTCAGATCTGCCTCTCTGAGACTTATACATTAATAATCATAAAACAACTCAGTTTGTTTACTGCATAAAGCATATGTAATTTTATTTCTAGCAGCATCATGTAAACTAAAATATAGCATTAAATCATGAATATGCCCAAATGAAAAGGACATAAAATTCTGTGCATGACCCATATGCAACAATCAGTTCAATAAGACATACATACTCAGATCTGATAAATAAACAGTAAATCAGAGTTATGTATAATAAACTGTAGCAAATGTCCATAAAAATTATACAAATAAGGCAGAGACACTTATCTATATTTTGTAGACCATTGGAACCAAACACAAACCTCCTAGCCTTTGACCATCAAGTTCTCCTTGCTTTTAGGTCACCCCCGAGCTGAGTTCATAGTCCCCCAGGTTTAGAGTATTGGTTTTAATTTACCCTTAACTTGTTCTCCAAGTTACTTAGGATATTTCAGTGGTAGCAGGAACCCCAACATCCAACTCAGTACTCCTGAGCTCTAGGATGCTCCAGGGCCTTTTAAGCCTCATCCATTAAGAGAATGAATTTAAACACAACCTATTCAGAGTAAATGCAATTCTCTTGCAATCTTGGGGTAGTTCTCCTACCTACACACAATTAAGTGGCCAAGCCAATACTCACCTGTATGATTCCTCTTAATATGGACCAGTTTGGTACTCCCAAATCTGTCCTCATTCATGTGTCTCTGGTCATGGTGTTCTTCCCAGTTCGCCTTCTCTTGTGTGTTCAAGGTCATGAGAGTGTGTAGAATAGCTAAGAGTCATCATGAGAATAATTTTTGTGTGTGTGTTTTGAATGAGTTTTCACTTTTTATTCTCTTGGTGTGAAATTCTCTCATTTTATTAATTCTTTCAATTCATTAGTCTCTCAAATATTTTCCTTAGGGTTTTCCATTTTCTCCAATAATAATTTATCATTATTATTATAATTGGTATTTACCCTCCAACCCATATGGGACTGTGACTCCCATCTCTTTAATGTGTTGGTCCACATGGTCATTAGAAATCAATTTATCATATTTCTAATGTCAACTATGTAAACTGAAATAATACTTAGCAGAAATATAAAAGGGTTTAGAGTCCATCATTTGGGTTATTACATTTCTCCTCCCCTTAGGTTTTCACCATCCTCGGTGTTAAATAGTTTTGCAAAAAACAACAAATAACATAAAGCAAATTTAGTTTGTTACATGTACTTCTTCAAACATGAAAGGGTATGCTTCCCGCATTTCCCTTTCCATTTCCCAAGTGTTAGCACCCAAAATGACCCCCTAGGTTGTGGGAGAAGGCCACTATGGGGTAACAACAAAACCACTTTAGACTTGTGCTACTAACCCAACACAGTCAGAGAGGGATCTCTCAATATTTCATAGAAGAATGAAAGTAAAATAATCATGAACATACAACCTCTATAGAAGCCTGAAAAATGATCAATGAGGAACACACAACCTTCCAATCCAAGATATTCATTCAAAGAATGCATAGAAGGTCAAATTTATGATGGGAAAAATTGTGTAAAAGTGTTGGCGGGATAATCATAAGGAAAAAACATTGGGTGATGGAGTAAAGGAATTACACATAAATCAGATAACAGTGCCGTAGTGCAAACTATTAAAACAGAGGCAAGGTAGCCACCCTCTTGTCGTCGTAATGCTATTTTTTGGTGGTAAAAGAAGAAAGTAAGAACATACCATTGATACTAGCATCCAGCAAAGATGAATTCGATATCAAGTTTAGTAGCAGTATTGAGTGAACACCTGAGATAATAACCAGAGCTTGTTTCCAAGAATTCTAAGCTATTATACACTGATCTCAAATATGAAAGGGAAAACATAATGTAAATGTATAACAGAAAGTACAAGCACATAGAGAAGAAAGGAAAAACATACTACAAGTAAAGTAACACATGAATCTCTGCAAAATGGTCTACCATAGGCACTGCACATTGTATTGATGTAAAAATCTCAAAATAGAGCTTGATCCCAAAGCCTTATCCAAATGATTTTCCAACCCTTTGCTCCTCTATTACAATGATATTTATAGGCTTTTTTGCCTCGAATTGGTCATCATAAAATAGTTAAAAATTACGCCGCCACCTTGACAGGCTCAAAATTAGGGAATATTGCATACATGTCGAGCTCGAAATAGATTGATTAAGATGGGAAAAAGGAATATGGTGAGTAGAACTCCACCTTATTCCTAAGCCTTTAATTGGCCCCGTGGATCAAAGAAATTCTCTATTCTCAAAGAGATGTCCGCCTGTGAATCCTCTGCTGGAGAGGGAAGTGTCGCGTCCTCAGTGGATATTATAAAATCCTTGAGAATATCCGTGTCTTGGTGGATGTCTTGCTTATCTTCAGGGGTTTCCTTCTTCTTCCGATGTCAAACCCTTCTGCACACTTGTCTCTCTTTGGGCCCTTCATCTTCGCTGGTGGTGTTGGTTTCCACGTGGTCGAATACCAAAGGAGAGGAAGGAGCATGTTCTTACTCCACCTCATACCACGCTTGTTCGTTCATAAAGACCACTTCGGATCCCTGATCCTTCTCCATGACCAAACTCTAACCGAAATATTCCTAGGCTGCTAGGTGCACCACCTTTTCCATGCATTGATTCCGAATAGGGGACACAGGAACCAAAACTATAACGGCCATGACAATGATGATAGTTACGTGCGATCACCCTTTCCATGATGACCTAACCAAATCTCACAATCGAGCAATAATGATGTCTAAGGCCTGAGCTGACATGAAACATGCTTAGCCAGGATTTCCAGGTAGGTGAAAAAGTATACAACGACGCTAAGGTTGCCTTCTCCCTATTTACAATCATTTGGTTGGTAGTAGAGATGCCTTTAAGACATCTATCCACCTAGTCCAATCTACACCGTAGATCCCAACCTCATTTTCATCTCGACCTCCGAATGGCATGGATCACACAATACTCACACATTTTAATCCCTCCAGCTCTGCAATTCCAATCGCATCTACTAATAGGGCAGCTGGCCTCTTTAGTATTCTCTTTAGCTCCTGGATCCTCTACCTTCCGTCTTAGGTTTAATATAGGTGGTCGAAAAGGTTTGGCGGTTCTCAGGGAGAAAACTTCCCATATGCAGTGAATCAGACTCCTCAAAAAAACCCTCAGACTCGAGAGAAACATAATTTGGCCAGTGCAACAAAGGACAAAAGGCGACTGAAACCTCTATGCATGTCTAAACCCTCTTCTAGAAAACCCTCATTCTTCTCTTAATTTCAGGTATAGTTAGCCAAAACCTTGCATCAAATGCATTGAGATTCTACCTTCCCGAGTGAATTTAACCCTAATCTTTCCAGAAACTGGTTTTTCATCCATTTCTTATTACATATAGACTTCAATTTGCTAATAGTAGTAGTTGTAAGGACGTGCCTATCACTGAAAAGCTCTGAGAAACACTCCTGTCGTCTACTTCATCTTCGGCACGCCCGAAAACTTCTGACTCCGATAGCTTCAAAACACAAATGTAAACTTCACATATGCATCTTTATATATATATATATAACCCTTTTTGCTTTATCCCCCTAGCATATTTCTGGGTTTACACTTCTCTTGGCTGCTGATCTTGTGTGCTGTGATTTAGACCATTAGATCTGATGTCCTTTTAATTGATGTGACACCTTTCTCCATCCGATGTTGGATCATCCTTCATGTCCTAATCTCCGATGCCCTTTTATTAGCACCGTATTTCTTCAAGGTGGTGTCGCATTGCTCCAAAGTGGTTTTCATTACCACTCATCCTCCTTGCAACAAGTCCTGGAGTTGAAACATGTCTGGTTGTATTGCTTGTCGCGACCACCAATCTCTGCTAACCATTGTGCACCTTCCTTGTGTGATGATCATCGCGAGCCATCGATATACTATTAAATAAATCGAGATCGCTTTTTACTCTATTGCACCTGCACCCCTTTGGAATTTTATCTTTAACCATATGATATCCCTCCTTTCATCTCCGTGGTCCACGTGGTTTCCAAGACCTCTCTTTACTTTGGCAGTATCACACCCCATTCCGATGGTTTTGCATGCCATTTTCCCCTTCTGCGACGTCTTCTACGTAAGACATGTAGCCTTCCGGTTTTCTCCATCGCAACCACCTGTGCCCCTTTAATCTCATGCAACTCGGCTACGTGACATCCAATGAGGCCCGTAGATCTCATATCAACGCCCGATCAATAGTGTGATTTTCCCGATCTTTAACCATTTTAATTCTTTGTTGTCGGACTATGGTTTTTGGCCTATTTTTGATCATTTTGATTGCAATTTTTGCATTTCTTTAGCATTTCTTCAATCTCATTATACTTAGCACCTATAAACCAAATTTATCTCACACCTTTAGCACCTAGCCATGAAAAATAGAGGGAATTTAGGCTTTCTTCGAGGAGCTTTCAAGATATCTCTCCATTTCAGCTTTGTCCTTATGCTTAAAAATTAGGTGCTAACACCAGGTAGCCTCTTCAGGCTTATAGTGCTCCCATTGCACTTTTACCTGAATGATGGTTCGATTCCGAAGTACCACCTCTTTCCGATCCAGTATGCATATAGGATTTGTCTGGAAGTCTTCTTTTGCTTCCACCTAAATCACATGCCAATTTACAATATGCTTAGGATCATTTACATATTTCTTCAACAATGAAACATGAAACACATCATGTACTTTAAAATTTGTTGGTAAAGCTAACTGATAAGAAACAGGTCCTACTCTAGCAAGTATTTAGAAAGGACCACAAAATCTTGGTGCAAGTTTGGCAACCTTGCCCAAGATCAAAGAAATTTTCTTTGCTTTCATCCTTAGGAATACATGATCCCCAACTTCAAATTCTTTAGTTCTCTATGCAGATCAGCATAGCTCTTCTTCCTGTCTTGGGGCAGTTTTAAAGTTTTTTTTACTTTCTGCACAATGTTTTCTAGTTCAACTAACATTTTGGGACCCATCACAATTTGATTTACCAGATCATCCCATGCCATAGGGGTCTTTCATTTTCTGCCATACAAAAATTTGAAGGGACTCATTCCTATAGAGGTTTCGTACCCATTGTTGTAGAAAAATTCAACTAAGTGTAGGAAATTTTCCCACTGCTTCGGATTGTCCATGACATAGAAATGAAGCATGTCCTCTAGGACTTGGTTCACCCTTTCGGTCTATCCATATTTTTGAGGATGGTAGGAAACACTAAAGCTCAGTTAAGTCCCCAAAACTGAAAACAAATCCTTCCATAAATGTGAAGTGAACTTTGTATCCCTATCAGATATAATCACCTTGGGAATTCCATGGAGTCGGAAGACCTCTTTCATGAAAAGCTCTGCAATGTTTATTGCTTTGAATGTGGATTTGACCAGTATGAAGTGAGATTCCTTTGTCAACTTGTCCACTACAACCATGATGGCATCATGTAGCTTATTATTTTTAGGTAACCTGGTGATAAAATCCATAGAAATGGTCTCCCATTTCCATTCTAGTATTGGTATAGGCTATAACAAACCAGGCGAATGTTGATGTTTCACTTTCACCCACTGACAGTCCATGCACTTTGCGATGTACTTAGCAATTTCAGATTTCAATCTAGGCCAATAGCGTTGATTTTTAACAACTGTTATCATTTTCTGATAACCTGGATGACCAAAATATGGTCTTTTGTGAAACTCATCCAGAATTAATTGGTTTAATTCTGCTTGATTCGGTATGTAAATTCTATTTTTAAACAACAGCAGCCCATCCTTGGATATGTTGTGATTTGTTGCTTGTTGATCTGAATTTTCTGCAAGACACTTTTGTCTTAAATTCATATATTTTTGGTCTTTTTTAGTTGCTATCCGGATCGGCGATATTAATTCAACTTGAAAACTATTCACTCAAGCCATAGTTATTATGTGCATGAGTCTACTAAGTGCATCAACTATTTTATTTTCTTTGCCTTTGATATGTTGAATTTCAAAGTCAAACTCGCTTAAGAAATCCAGCCATCTTGCTTTCCTTCCATTCAAATTTGGCTGTTCAAAAAGGTACTTCATCCCAATGTGGCCAGTTTTAAGTACAAGGATTTTTCCCAAAAGGTAATGTCACCACATTCTTAAAGCATGAATTATGGCAGCCAGTTCTAAATCATGCATCGCATAATTTACTTCATGCATCTTTAACTTTCTAGATTCGTAACTGATTACCAAACCATCTTGCGTTAACACACCTCCCAATCCTTCCTGGAATGAATCCGTGCATACCACAAAGTCTCCATAAGGATCAACCACTTTTAGAATAGGGGCGAAAGTTAACAATTGTTTCAGCTTCGCAAAAGTTGCATCACATTCGGTTGTCCAAAGAAACTTGACCTCCTGTCTCTGAAGACAAATCCTTCAATAAACTTCCGATAGTACCCGACTAATCCCATAAAAGAGAAGGCAATGCTTATATTTTGGGGATTAGGCCAGCTCATTATGTCCTTGATCTTGTCGGGGTCCACCGCAATACCTTGGATTGATATAATGTGACCCAAGTATTGTATTTGGCCCTTGTAAAAGTCACATTTAGATAACTTTGCATAAAGCTAATTTTCTCTTAGAACTTGCAGCACCAACCTTACGTGTTCCTCATGTTCACTTTCATTCTTTGAATATATGAGTATGTCATTGATAAACACTACCACAAATTTATCCAGGTACTTGTTGAAAACATTATTCATTAGGCACATAAACGTGGCTTGTGCATTCGTCAAATTGAATGGCATCACCACAAATTCATAATGTCCATAATGAGTACGGAAAGATTCTTATGCATGTCTTATTCTTTAATTCTGATATGATGGTAACCCGACCTCAGATCAATCTTTGAAAATATAGTAGCACCCCAAACCTAATCGAGCAGATCATCAATCCATGGAAAGGGATACCAATTTTTGATAGTTACCTTGTTCAGCTATCTATAATCTATGCATAGTCTAAATGTGCCATCTTTCTTACATACAAAGATCACCAGTGCTCCCCACGGGGACACATTTGGACGAATGTAACCTTTTTCCAACAGCTACTGCAATTGTGCTTTCAACTCTATCAATTCAGGGGTACTCATCTGATAAGGTGCCTTAGAATTTGGTATTGTTCTCAGAGACAGGTTTATTGTAAAATCTATTTCTCTTTTAGGTGGTAGCTCAGGAATCTCCTCGAGAAACACATCCTCAAACTCAGCCAAAAAGGATATTTTGTGAAATATGAAATTTCACTTTTCATGTGGACAGCATAAAGTTTACACCCTTTTCGTGCGTTTCTTTTTAGTTGAAGAGCAAAAATTTCCCTTAATTTCACTGCTCTTACTATTCCTTGAATCTTTTCAGGTTGTCCAACATCATTCATAAAAGTGATAGATTTTTTATAGTAGTCTATGACATCCCTATATTTTTCCAGCCAATTCATACCGATGAGCAGATCGTATGATCCCAATGGCAAAACATTTAAATCTGCACTAGTGTAAGATTTATTCAGCTTCATCTGACAATCATTCACTACTTCATAAACTTTTCTTTTTGTTCCTGTGGCCATTTGAACTAGCCAAGGATGCATGTATTTTCTTTTACTAAGTCTATATGACTCACAAATTTTTGGGTCTACATAACTTTTACATGCGACATAATCAATCAAGATAGACATGGGAGTCCCAGAAATCATACCTTCAACCTCGATTATAGAAGCTTGATGTTCTGCTTGACTGTTGTTCAATGCCGCATAGATTTGATCTTTCTTGTGAGGATAGTCATGCCATGTATGATTTCCTTCGCATCCCAAGCATTGGAGTGGCAGCTTAGATGGTGTGGCTTCTAGTTTTCTGGTGCCTTCAGTGCCAAACTTCTTAATGGGTGGAACAAATTTGGATTGTGGCTTCCTTCCCTCAAACCTGTTGTTGAAAGGTGCCCACATAACTTGGTTTCTGAAATGGTTGGGATTATGACCCTTCTGCCTACTTTCAGATTTGGTTTTCTTCTTTTCATTCCACTGCTTAGATACTTCATCCATGTTCTGACCTTGTTCAAAACATAACCTAGCCTTTCTGAAATCATCTTCTAATGTGTTTGGATCATCAAACTCTATCCGGTACTTGTAGCCAACGGTAAACAATTTGGAAAATGTGAAATTCTGACCTTTTCATCTTGGATGTACAAAACATACTTGAGAAATTCCATAAATTTGCTGATCAATTCCTCCATGGTCTGTTGTCCTAGCTTTAGGTCATAAAAGTCCTTTACTTTTCTGTCATAATTCCTTTCGGACAAGTATTTATATTTGAAGAATGTTACACAGGATTTCTACTTCACCTTTTTCTCGTTGATAGATCGGGTCAGCTTGAGATCATCCCACCAAGCCGAAGGGTTTCCTTGCATATTGAAAACAACAATCCTAACCTTTATGATGCTAGAATAATTGAACATGCATAAATATTTTTCCATGTCCCTCAGCCACAGTTCTGCTTCTTCTCTGGTTTTAATTTCTTCGTTAAAAGTAGAAGGCTTGATTTTTCTCAATTCTAAGTGTAGCCGATTTACTTTTCCAGTTTTCTTTTTCTTCTTGGGAACGTATTCTTCAGAATCTTCACCATGTGACTCTTCATCACTGGCATCCATGTTATAGCTTGCAAAATTTCTTGTTGGTGTAGTCTTAAACTTTGAAATTTTTTTTGTGACTGTTTTTTTGCATGTTGTTTTTCTTGTGTTGGGAGGTGATTGTTTTCCTTTTCAGACAACTTTTGTAGCAGAATGGAATTTATTTCTCATTGTTCTTCAAAGTTTTTAATGTTGTCTTGTTTACTGCTAATCATTTCAGCCTTCATACTTTTGACTATTTCCATCATCTCGCTGGAGGTTGTTGCTCCGTGTGGACAATTCTGATTTCTCTCTTTCCTACTGGCCATTTATCCTTGCTAGATGGATGTTTCTACAACCAACCGTCCTTCCTTTTCTGCATAATTCATTTCTTCCACTTACCGTTTCAGCCACTATGTTGTCAAATTGTATTTCTAATTAAAGCACAACATTAGTGAAAAAGAGCCTAAGGTCCTAGTGTAGTGACTGTGCTCTGATACCAATTTGTCACTTCTCTTGTAGGATTTTTTTTTGTTTTGAAAAAGATCCTAACCAATCAAACAAATGTGGAAATAAACATGCTAGCTGTTGTCACAGCTTGCTTAGTAATAATATGAAAGAGTGTGCATTAAACATCTTTATTCTTAGGTTGCGTTCTAACAAATGCAAACCATGGAAATGTACTTTTACATTACTGTGTTAGTCCTCAAATCAAGCATCCACCTAAAGAATGATGGCTTCATTTTGGACACTTGCGCCACTAAGAAAATTACGTATACTTCAATTAATAACTATATTAATGTCAATTAATATGTTATTAATTATTAACTAATATTAGTACATAAATTAATGTGAATATAGCTTTCACCTACATAGTTGTATGTTATACTCTAGGTACTAACATACTCCCGATGTATTAATATCACACTAGCCCTAACACTAACTATGTAAATGCTAGGCTAGAGTATTAACCTACCATAGTTTACTTCTATCAATTCCATGCATAAAATATAAATGATAATAATAAAACAAATGCAATGCAACTATATATATATATATATATATATTAATATTATCACTTAATATATCTATATATATTTATAAACTTGAGGAATGGGGACTATATGCAAATGTTACAACTTAGTACAATGTTATAACTTAAATCCAATATAATATATATATATATATATATATATATATATATTATAACCTAATATATATATAAATATAACCTAAGCTCCTTGAAGGTTGACCTTAGGTCTAAGCACAAGCTTATAGCATACCAAAGCACTCACGACTATACACTTAGGCGCTTGTATTAACAACATATGCCAACTTAGCATATGGAAATGCCACTAGAGTGGACTTAGGGTAAGAATGAATATATTTCGATATAACATATTACCAAAGCAATGTAATATAAAACATTAAACATATCATAATGCAATGCATTGTATGTAATATAATACGACTTATGGGTTATCGTATGGCTAGGTCAACTCCACGTTGGACCTTGGCATATGAGAACCCTACCACCGTTCCACTATGTGCTTACCACTGGCCCAACACTTGGCCCTCGTGTGAAACTTACACCTTCATGCAATCGTATAGAATACAAAGGCTTGCGGCACAAACACTATGGTTTAACGTTGCACAAGTTGGAATATGTAGTGACTGTGTGTAACTTGTTTTCTTGCCATGAAGACAACGCAAAGCTTGAACCAATGTTTTAAACCCTGTTGTTCCCTCTTTGTAGGTGGCTCCATTTGGCACTGACGTGGTTCGAATGCTCAACAAACTAAATACACCGGCTCATACACCAGCTAGCCAAGATGGCCTTCACATGAGGCTGCCAACTCCAAGGCTTGCTGCATTAATGTTTGACTACTGGTAGAATTGAAGGGAGAGTGAGTTGTGACCATCGGTCATGATCCGGATCATGAGCTCAGGAGTTGTGATAGCATGTGTGTCGTCGATATTAGTTGTGGTTGTTGGAGCCAACCTTTACGAGGTACTCTGTAATTAAATGAGATTATGACCGGGTTCATAGGTCTCCACTCCTCCCACCAGTATCACATCGATACACCCAAAACCGTACTCTGCAATTGTTGTTTATTTGGCACTCTGCCAGGTTCCTTCAAGCTCTTTTGCTTCGATCATGGTGTTTACTCCCAAACCAGGGAGGAGGGCTTCCAAAATGCTCCAACACTTGTGTGAGGTAGCTACTAGTAGAAAGTGCTTGGGATGCATGTCTTAAAGGTAATAAGGTTCAACTTTTACGAATTTACCACTTGTTAATTCGCTCCTCTGTTGTGCGAATAATATATTGTTATGTTTTAAGTTGTTGCGACTCCCCTTGCAGGTATGGTACAACTCTACTTGGTCTTCACGTTGGATGACCCAATGGTTAGTGGTTACACCACTGTTACTTGTTATCGCAAATTACTTTTACAACAATTTTTTTTACCACTATCACTGCTAACTACCACACTTGATCCTTTTAATGCAGGAGCCATGAGGTTGTGGGCGCGTTGAGTCATTCAGCATTGCTCCCATGACTTGGAAAGTGTAACCAATTGTGACGTGGCCAGGTAACCCATCATCCTAGGGTCCTTTGGGTGAAACTACCCTATCGGTTTCGGATGGGTTACTTAAGACTCTTGGTTTACTTTGCTTGCTCACGTTGCAACATGGACTTCGGTCAATTCGCTATTGCATGCAAATTTGGTAAATGTTGAAGGCTTTCCCTCCTGTAGGTGAATATAGTGCTAGCTTGGAACTTGTATTATGAACCATGCTTTATTAAACTTGGATCCTGGGCATGTTGGCCATACTTGGAATCGTCGGTCCAACACCGTCTCACTTTCGTGGACTCGTGAAGGGATTTTGTGTATAAAACAGAGGGATAGCTCTCTGGACTGTAATATCTAGTTTGTAAATAATGAATGCATTTGAAAAGTAACATTTATGCGGTAGTTTGTTTTTATATAGAAATGAATGGTTATGGCCGCTCTCGGTCGTTGTCCCTCCTTTGATATATGAACAGAATCGTTGTTATATTTTAATGTTTCACATTCATTTAGAATGGATAATATTATACTACAGGGATGCAATCCCGCCTGAATATAAACTGATGTGAATTCATTTTGACTTTCAAACAGTAATATAATACAACGGTTATCTTGGTAAATGCATATTGTACTTTATATGAGGCTTCACCATCACTAGCCGAGGTCGAACCTACGACCATCGCGCTAGTATATTCATGCCCACGAATAAGGCACACCCACATAATGATTATACACGATCTACCTAGCGGTATCATGATGAAACTGAGATGCCATAGGAATAGGTCTCCCATCTTCACATTCGACTTGTTTATTAAAAATTTATGCAGGGCATTCGACCTAGTTACAGAACTAATTAATAATGTTAATGGTCCAACTGAAAACAAAGCCTCCGAGACTATACTTATATATATATAGCTATAATGCATTAAGTATGTGCTCTGTCTTAGATGCAGTCACATTAATAAAATATCAGCCATCCACAATCCTTGTGGAAACCAGGGTGCAACCCTTTCCTGCATGGAGGCCATCCACACCAACCTTTGGAAAAGCTTCAGCGTTGATACTGGTTAATCCATTAGCATCGTGAAGTGTTTCACGATCAGAGTTACGTGCTGGCTCATGGAGCTAGCCTTCTCATGGAGAGAGTTAAGGATATATATAAAATAAATAGTCAACCTAGAACTAACCATAATGCATCTCGAAAACTAGTTCAAAGGATAATGTTTACAAAAGTGATATGAAACCATGTCAATAAAATATGGATATGAAACATTATTCATATAAATGGCATTCGACTGTAATGTAACTCTTTAAATGGAATTAAATCCATTCACTATAGATTTAATTCATAAACATGTTTTATTTGTCAAACAAATAGAGATAGATCAGATTACATTTAATTTCAATGCTTTGTCTATAAAATAGACTCAAAAGACTTATAAATTTAGATGGCTTGACATATAAATCCTAGGGTTTACATGTCTTCCTTGTTTCAGTCATATCATGAGAAACATGCATCCTGCCATTAAATAAGATCTGCTAAGAAATGCTTTGCATTATATTTAAATACATGCATCATTTTCTTAGGGTTATTATAAACTATGATCATTCAGATCTGCCTCTCTCAGGCTTATACATTAATAATCATAAAAAAACTCAGTTTGTTTACTGCATAAAGAATATGTCATTTAATTTATGGCGGCATCATGAAAACTGAAAGATAGCATTAAATCATGAATCTGTCCAAATGACAAGGAAATAAAATTATGTGCATGACCCATATGCAACATTCAATTCAATAAGACATACATACTCAGATTTGATAAATAAACAGTAAATCAGAATTATGCATAATAAACTCTAGAAAATGTCCATAAAACTTATACAAATAAGGCAGAGACACTTATTTGTATTTTTGCATACCAGTGGAACCAAGAAAAAACCTCCCAGCCTTTGACCAACAAGTTCTTCTTGCTTTCAGGTCACCCCCGAGCTGAGTTCACAGTCCCCCAGGTTTAGAGTATGGGTTTTAATTTACCCTTAACTTGTTCTCCAAGTTATTTAGGATATTTCAGTGGCAGGAGGCAACCCAAAATCCAACTCAGTACTCTTGATCTCCAGGATGCTCCAGGGCCTTTTAAGCCTCATCCATTAAGAGAATCAATTTAAACACAACCTGTTCAGAGTAAATGCAGTGCTCCTGCAAACTTGGGGTAGTTCTCCTACCTGCACACAATTAAGTGGCCAAGCCAATACTCAGTTGTATGATTCCTCTTAATCTCGACCAGTTTGGTACTCCCAAATCTGTCCTCATTCATGTGTCTCTGGTCATGGTGTTCTCCCTAGTTCTCCTTCTCTTGTGTGTTCAGGGTCATGAGAGTGTGTATAATAGTTAAGAGTCATCATGAGAATAATTTATATGTGTGTGTTTTGAATGAGTTTTCACTTTTTATTCTCTTGGTGTGAAATTCTCTCATTTTATTAATTCTTTTAATTCATTAGTCTCTCAAATCTTTTCTTTAGGGTTTTCCATTTTCTCCAATAATAGTTTCTCATTATTATTATAATTGTTATTTACCCTGCAACCCATAGGGGACTATGACTCCCATATCTTTAATGTGCTCATCCACATGGTCATTAGAAATCAATTTATCATATTTCTAATGTCAACTAAGTAAACTGAAATAATACTTAGCATAAATATAAAAGGGTTTAGAGTCGAGTGTTTGGGGTATTACAGGACTCCTCTCCAAATGGTTTGTAGGCACTCACCACTGATGGTGATGACTCCAAGGCATACGGACCTCTGGTTCTATCCTCTGGAATAGATGGGTTGGCGTTGACAGAGGGAGACCTGCAACGACCAAGGAAACGATGATTCCTTGATATGAGCACGAGGTGTAAAATCAAGAGGTGATAGTACTAGATGTGATATTGACACACTGTGGGGGGGATACACGGGTCACAGAGTCAGGGGGGACTCAAAATTCCTTTGTTCAAAGTATGACGGAAAGGTTGACCTCACAGCATATGAAACTAACTTCAGAGAAGGAGATCATAGCTTAATGGACCAGGGATTGTAACTGCAATGGGGGATACTCCGGAGGAAACTGATGGATGATATCAGGAGACTCAAAGTGTGACACATAACATAATACTCTGAACAAAGGAGACCATGCTGGGGAGCTGTCATAATGTGGGCACTAGATATGATCTGTTGTGGCACCAAGTGGCACTTTTTTGACCTTCTTCAGGGTTTAAGGAGCTTGAAGAAGAGATAGAAGTGTGCTCAAAATGGTACTGTCGTGTGAATTTATATGAGCCCAGGACAGTTCATGCTCATGGTTTATTTCAATTTTAAGGAGTCTGAAAGTGATAAGAAGACTTTGAAATGGTGGAAATGGACCGTCGTGTGGATTTGTACGATCCTAGGATGGTGAATGATCGTGTTGGCTTTCAATTTTAGAGAGTCTGAAAGTGATAAGGAGACTCCAAGGGGGTTCTTTTTCGTGTGTTAGTCTCCAAGGCCCAAAAAAGCATAAAAGTATGCAATGAAGAACTCTTCTAGCCGGTGTGACTAGAGTATTCCCTTTTCGAAATTAGTCTACCAGGTTCAGAAAAGGGTTAAACTTATACTAGGCAGATTCCCTTTCAGATACTTTTAGTGAGCATGAAAGGAAGCAAGATTGCTCATCGATATTTTCATTGTTTTAGGAGTAAGAAAAGAGCTTAATAGAAACTCCCTAAGTTCCTTTTTCGTAAAGGAATTGCTCAGCCCAAAAAAGGGATAAAATTATACCGAAAGAAAGTAATGGACAAGCAAGGAGGAAGTGTTCAATCAAGGGATAAGTATGTGGACCAGGAGCAGAGTTAGGGGGGGGACATTGATGGGGCCTCCTTGTGGGTTGATGAATGGTGGAAAAATAATGCAATGAACGCGTATGGATGGAGCATAGGGCTCATGGATAGGCAATGATACAAAAAATGACAAAAAATGGTCGTGGCCGATGTGGCACACCAATCGAGGCGATGAGGGGCATGGAAAAAATGCCCAAAAAAAGTTTGAGTGAGAGGAAGAAATTATCTCAAGCATCATCACGGTCTTGGAAATCTGTATCCAATGGTGCAAACAGTGCGAAAAACGAACGTCGTATGACTCCAGAATGGTCAAAACAAGATTTGGGGCAAAATGAATATAAATAACAAAGGGACCCTCATGACACATGTCATTATCACTGTGAAAATTGGGAGAAGTGTGGAGGGGCCCAACAAAGGAAATCCAGTTTTCTCTTAATCCGACGGTTGGAATCAAGTTTTGTGACTTGCAGGTAAGTCTTGCAGTGTTTTATGATGTTTTTGATGCATTTTTGGGGGGATTTGGTCATCTTGGGAGGCATGCCAAGCTCAGTTTGGGAACCACTATGCCAAAGCATGGGTTTTGAGGGAAACACTGCACTTTAGAGCACGAATCTGGGCTTGATAACAGTGATTTCCGAGCGTGTCTATGGGACTTACATCCACACTCTGAAGCATGGCGTTTCTAGAGAAATGTGCGCTTCAGGGCGTGGCTATGGGCCCCATAGGTGCGCCCCAGGGGAGTGATTTTTGAGGAGAAAAGTGAGCTCTAGAGAGAATCTATGAGGCAAAAAGGTGCATTGTTAAGTGCGTCATTTTTCCTAAGTGTAGGTGCATGGATCCAGAGGAGATCGAGGTAGGGTTGATATGATCCTGATGGGTTTTGTTGGTTTGACTGGAAGGATGCCGAGAGTTGCATGGAGAGAGAGGGAGCTGGGGAGCATGTTGCTAGATGTGATCCAGGAGGATGATGATGTGCAGGAGGGTTTGACTAGCTGTGGAATACTAATGTTCGCACAGGTGCCTTTGATGCACTCAGCCAGATTGTTATTGAACAAGTGGTTGGGTTTTGGGATGCAGATGTAGAGGCATTCATGATTTAGGGTGAGCGATTAGAGATCACACTCACAGATATGTAATTTTTCACTGGGATTCCTCGATTGGGTATGATTTCAGATACTGTCCCGAGGAGGCCGGGGGATGTATCTATGAAGGATTTGCTCAAGAAACACTATTATGCGATAACTCTGTGGATGAAAATGCTCTATTCATTTGTGATATTGAGAGTGTGGATACTCGAGTGATTACAACACTGGTGGTGCATGTACTAGGGTCCTACTCCCCCCATTGGGTCTCAGGGGGACATATGGTGTTAGTGGAGCGGGTCCTGGTGGGTACTTATTATGGTTGGGGCCAGATGTACTTGATAGTGGTTCAGCAGGAACTGATCAGAGTGAGCCATCAGGTAGGGGAGTTCTGTTTCCCCTCATTCCTCTGCTCATTTTTCTTTGAGCAAGTCCCGACACTATGACCACCTACAACAGTGCATGAAGGAGGGCCCATGGATCCGTGGATGCACCGAGATGATGACTCAGGGGGGTGGAGGGATGGTGGGGAGGTTATTCACTAAGGAGTTGTTCACTCAGTGGATGCAGCTTCTGGTGGTGATTGATGACTACCCATACTACCGGATGGAATATAGAGGGGACCCAGAGCTACTGCAGCCTCCTCGTCAAGCGTGGGGACCAGATGGTATTTTTTTGTTTTGTTTACATTATCATGTTATATCTACTCAATAATATATATGATAGCTAGAGGATTTTATGACACTGATGATCTACTGTTTCTTGTCTAGATGTGGCACCCCAGCCTCCGAGAGGATATTGGTCCCAGAGAGGTCGTCACGTAGAGGCAGTATACTGCCCTGGGTATGTACATGGTCGACAGTGGAGTAGTTCGGCAACTTTGGATTCTTTGTGGGCTGGGATTGACTATCTTCTGGATGGGGTGGTGGAGGACGGATGGCATCATTTAGACCAAGATTTGATCAATGTTTGCTACGATGCTCCAAGGTAGTGGAGGCCTATTATGAGGTGTATTGCGATGGCAGCTAAGGTGGTGAGAGCAATGGAACGAGGGGATGCCCCCTATTATGATGATGAGGAGGCTAAGATAGAGTCGGATGAGCCAGAGGAGGAGGAGGAGGAGGAGGAGGAAGAGGAAGAGGAAGAGGAAGATGAGGAGGAGGACGACGAGGATGACGATGATGATGACAGAGATGACTCTAACTAACCAAGCAGTTGATAGAACTTCCCCCATGTGATGAACATGAGATTTTTTGTATTAAGTTGTATTATATGGAGAGGATGTTGTTGGGGCTCCTCTTATGTATATATGTGTATGGGGGTGCCATGGGCATGATGACATTTCTATTATGATGTATATATATGTGCACGTGGATGCAACTTTATGATGATGGTTTTTTTTTTTTTTTAATGATGTTTATGTATGCCTATATTATGGATAGATGCATGTGAATGACATGATGATGCGTATTTCTAGTTTACTTCCTACATGTTGTGGTTTATGTGCCAATCTAGAATATTGTTATCCATTTGTTATGCTACATTGTTTTGAATTCTTGGGACATGAGTGAATGAAATGGATTCAAGCTGTCTGATAATTTTTTTAGTGTGCAAGAACTTTCTAAAGAAGCAAGTGATGAGTCCCCATTTCAGGTATTTGATAGTTTCTTTTCCCACCAATAAAGCACAAGAAAGGTTGTAAAAATACACTTGTTAGTGGGAAAATGATTTACCTTAATTATTTAATGAAGTGTTTAAAACATTATTTCTGTTATGTTTTGAAAAGTGTTGCTATGAGTAGGTGTAGGTGTACTAAAGGATAACGCGTGAATCAAGTGAAGAACTGGAAGAACATCACCAAACTCAACGCCTTTTTCCTAATCTGTAGAGAACGAACTCCTATTCAAAGAGAATCGACAGTTATAAATTTTTGTGAGGTTAAGCATTAGGATTTTATAAATATAGGACCTCTCAAGTATCGAGAGGCCCCTGCTACTATTTTGAAGAATTATTGTTTTACGTTTCAGACTACCAAGATAGTTGGGTTACAGACCTGGTTTTGAACTATGCAGTTTCTATTTTAAATAAAGACTTTATGTTACCTACGATTCAACATTTATAAGTTCCTTTCACTCCTGAGTACGGGTTGGAGAGGGCCCCTCCAACACGTAAGTCAGGAGATCTTGCAGTATAGGTATTTCTCATTATGTGTTGTGCATTGGTTGAATTTATATTGCATATCAGAGTATTCTAAATAGCGTCTAAATAACATGATTTGATTTCTATAGTGGTTGATTACTTCTGATTCCGTAGTTCATTACAACACATTCTGTAGTATGATAACACCGTGTCTATAGTCCTGTAGCAACATTCTTCCAAGGCATAACTAACACCCATTTCTCTATATACTTGCATTTACTTCCGAAGCAGCAATCTAGATCTTCAACCTATGTATTCATTTCATTATTAGAACTGCTTATAGAGATTGATTTATTTCAGTATTTATTGGTTACATGATGACATTCACTCCTTAATGATTTGATTAAAAATTGCACCACTAGATAATGGCATTCCAAATTTAACTTTAGCATTAGATTATGTTAGATCAGACTTTGAGTTTTATGCATTCGATTTACAGTAAATACCCCTTAGATTAAAGATCAAGCTTTCATTACTTTAGAATAGATCTGTTATAATTTCAGCATTCAATTCCATAGTATAATTTTTATTTTTTTCAGCAAGTTAATTCTTAAAAATAGATTTATTGTTTCCTGCATTCAAATTCTTAGCCATAGATTTCCTACTTTCAGTATTTGAATTTCTTAGCATAGGAATTTCTCCTCCATAGATTAAACCATCCTGTTTACATTTCATTTAATCTCTTTTTTGGCAACTCCTTAACAACATTGATACAAACACCCAAATTTGACAAAGACTATCCTAGAGAGCACATATCGTGCTAGTACCTCTAAAGTTTGTACGTCCCCTGGTTTGATAATTAAAGTAGGCTCCTAGTATAGTTGCCCTCATTAGGCAGCCATACTTAGAGCTCACCACTTTTTGGCGTTGTTTCCGAGGAGGTGCTAAATCTTTAGGAGACATCTTAAAAAACAAAACAGAAACACACGTAAAACACAAAAAACAAAAACATAAATTTTTTTACCAATGAATGCCTCACCGACAGAGGGATAGCTTTGGACAATTGTTGCCTCAGCATCATATGAGTAACAATGGTAATAACAATTCTGACAATTCTCAGTTTGAATTTCTAAATTCTAAAAACGACTACACATACAATCCAAAGAGAGACAACTTCTCTACTAGCTCCAGCTCAAACACTACTATGGCAGACAAAGAAGAGGAACCTAGGGAGTTGTTCACCTTCCCCATTAGCATACCTCTTGGAGATGCTAGGATGAAGAATATCAACCCTAACAATTTACCAAACTTCCATGTATTGACTTCAAAACATCCCGACACATTCCTGTTCGAATTTGAGGTAGTTTGTAGATCCTTTGACTACACTACAGATGCACAAAAGTTGAGACTTTTTCCCTCCACACTGAAAGATTTATCACTTAGGCGGTTCACGAGTTTAGAGGGAAATACTATTTTCAGTTGGGATCAGATGAAACAAGCATTCCTAGAGAAATACAAGGACTACTGTAAGGAAAAAGACATCAGGGATGAAATATTTAGGATGCAGCAGGGAGACCGTGAATCCTTAGAAGACTATGCCCAACATTTTTAGCTCAACTACAAATGAGCCAACCATTGCACTCTTGACCCCGAATCACTAAAACTCGTCCTTCTTAGAGGGATCAAAGAAGAGAATTTTGATATCTTAAACCTCTTAGGAGATGGAGACATATTTCAGAAGACTTATGACTAGATACTCCAGATCTTCAAGAACCATTCTAGGTCTAGAAAAAGCAAGAATGGGACAAGAGATTCACATCCACCCATAGGATCCTCATCATCTTCAGGACCCAATCTTACCAAATTTGATTTACAAAACCTGCTAGATGATATGAAGACATAAATTTTACAATCTATGGCCATGCAACTTGATGTGCTTTAGATAAAAAAGAAGCAAGATGAAATTAACCAAGCCTTGGCAGTATTCTGTCCTCATTGTAGAAAGAAACATGAGAAAGGATAGTGCACTTTAAACACCATAGAAGTGTGTGGTCTCTGCACTGATGACCACTCCACTGATAAATGTCCCCTCTTACCCTCATGTAAGGATGCTATTCAAGATCCAACAGCTGAAGGAGAAATAGAATAGCTCTGTTTTATAAATCAAAGGAGGAGTAACTTTGTTAGACCATATCAACCTAGCAATCAAACATACTATACTCAGGGTCAGCAAAATTGGAACTGTATACCAACCCCTTGGAAATCATAGCCAACTCAGAACCATGGGCAGCAAAATCAGCAAACCTATCAGCCAACCTATCAGCACCCATATTACCTACCATCCTACCCTCCATACCCCCCACCTTTTTCCCCAACAAACAATAATTATACAAATCAATACCCCCACCCATCCCAAACCCTAATAATAATAGACCTCCATAATAGCAGTAGGCTTATAACGCAGATATCACACAATTCCCTACCTATGTCGTATACACCATAGAAATAAACGAAATAAACCTCAGATTGGGAAAAATGTTGCAAAATACATCAACATAGAATATCCCACAACCAGAACCTCAAGAGCAAACAACAAAACCCTATATTTAGCACCCGGATGAACCAAATCCTCCAGAGGAAGAAACCCAACCACTCCCATGAAACAAAAACCCTCCATTTCCTAAGAAACTTATACGAAGTACAAAAGAGGAAGAAGAAAATGCAATTTTAAACAAATTAAAACACTTAAACATACAAATCCTGATTTTGCAAGCCATAAGGGATGTGCCCATCTGTAACAAATTTATTAGAGAAAATTGTCTGAAGAATCCTGGGAGGAGGAAACGTGACCCACCAACAATAAATGTAGTAGGACAATTGGCCGATTTAATGCTGGGTATCATCATTAACCCTAAGTATCTTGATCCAGGAAACCCTGTAGTGAACGTCACCATCAATAGCAAACAAATAAAGAAAAGCCTAATTGATTTGGGAGCTTCTATCAACGCCATGACTAATGAAACCATGATATACCTAGGACTTCAATCATTACTCACACCAACAACTACAATACTACAGCTAGCTGACACATCCACCGTGAAACCTGAAGGGATGCTCAAAGACATTATGATCAATATTGAATCTTGGGAATACTCAGTTGATTTCATAGTAATTGAAGTCAAAAGAAAACTTAGTGGTTATCCAATCATACTAGTAGACCTTGGTTAGAAACTGCGGACGCTTACATAGGTTGTCGATCAGGGAATATGACTATCACCAGTGGACATGCTAGGAAGAAAATCACAATCTACCCACCAACAAAGAAATCTTCAGATTTAGAATATCAAAATTGGACTGATGATTATTAGGACACACCAAATCACAACTTGCGATGTATCCTAACAATTGATGTTGCACTATCACTATAAGCAATAAACAAAGATGGCCATATAGATAGATTTATACAAAATATATCTTCTAAGAATCATGTTATTGAAGAATTTTTTCCACAGAAACAAGTGATAGTTCAAAACAGAACATGAATGAATTATGGACATAAGTACTAGAAGAACAAATTGAAAAGGTAAAAATAGTGGAAATTCTTCCTGGAAAAACAATCAACATAAATTCCAATTTGAAACCAGAGCAAGAAAAGAAATTAATGAAGATACTAGTAGAAAAAAGTAAAGCATTTGCATGGACTATGCAGACATGAAAGGAATACATCCTGATATCTGCAAGCACTACATTTACATCAAAGAAGGTTTTACTCCTATCAGGAAACCACAAAGAAGGCTGAACCCTGCATTGAAAGACATAATCAAAGTGGAACTACAAAAGTTATTAGATGCAGGGTTCATCTATCCAATATCTGATAGTGAGTGGGTCTCACCACTGGTTATAGTACCTAAAAAAGGAGGAAAATGGAGAATTTGTGTGGACTATAGAGAGCTGAATAAAGCAACCAAGAAAGATCACTTTCCTCTTCCATTTATAGATCAGGAGCTAGATACATTATCTGGAGACAAGTATTTTTCATTCTTAGACGGTTTTAGTGGGTACAACCAAATTTTAATACACCCAGCTAATCAAGATAAGACGACCTTTACATGCCCATGGGGAACTTATGCTTATACAGTTCTACCCTTTGGTTTATGTAACGCCCCAGCAACATTTCAAAGAGCCATATTGAGTATTTTCTCTGATTTTATAAATGACAAAATGGAAGTCTTCATGGATGATTTCACACGCTATGGACAAAACTTTGAGCAGGCATTGAACAATCTTGAATTTGTATTAAAAACATGTATTGAGATGAGCTTGCGCCTAAGCAATGATAAATGCAGGATGTTAATGGAAGAAGGAATCATTCTAGGACATCATATATCATAGAGGGGGATAGAGGTTGATCAAGCAAAAGTATCAGTAATCAAAATGCTGCCACCACCTGTCAATCAAAGGGATGTGAGAAGTTTCCTTGGACAAACAGGGTACTACAGAAGGTTTATTGAAAATTATAGCAGAAGTGCTGCCCCAATGTTTGCACTTCTCACAAAAGACAATGAGTTCATATGGACAAGCAATTGCTTGACAGCATTTGAAAATATTAAGGAGAAAACAATCACAGCACCAGTACTCCAAGGACCAAACTGGGAAATTCCATTTCACATCCACACAGATGGATTAGATAAAGCCATTGGATCTGTGCTTGGACAAGAATGAGACAAGAAACCCTATGCCATATACTATATAAGAAAAAAATTGGTTGGGGCAGAACTCAACTACACAGTCACAGAGAAGGAATTTTTAGCAGTCATACATGCAATCAATAAATTCAGGCATTACATCACAGGATACCAAATTTTTATCCACACTGACCACTCAGCAATCATATATCTTATGAACAAGCCTAATACTAGTGCTAGAATTATTAGATGGATGCTACTTCTACAAGAATTTGACATTACTATAATAGATAAACTAGGCAAGCATAATGTTGTAGCCGACTTTTTGTCAAGAGTCACACATGGACAAGATAATGAATTGGTTAATGATAACTTCCCTGATGAGCATCTTGTTGCCATATAACCAAGAATCCCATGGTTTGCTGACATAGCAAACTATTTAGTATCGAGGAAGTTTCCAGAACATTATAGTTATAAAGAAAAGACAAAGGTAATAAGGCAAAGTGCCACATACACATGGATAGAGGGCATGCTCTTTAAACAAGGACCGGATCAAATACTTAGAAGGTACATTAGGGAAGATGAAGTACATGACATAATGCATGCCACTCACAATGAACGCTATGGAGGACACTATGCTGTACAAAGGATAGCCTACAAGATCTTGCAAACAGGGTATTATTGGCCAACACTCCACAAAGATGCTTATGAGTATGTGTCCCACTGTGATGACTGTCAAAGAATGGGGAAGCCTACACAAAAAGAAGAAATGCCTCTTCATCCATAGATCTCCTTAAAAGCATTCGAGAAATGTGGATTTGACTTCATTGGTCCAATCAACCTACAATCAAATCAAAAGAGTTACATTCTAGTATGCACAGATTACCTTACAAAATGGAATGAGGTAGCAGCACTTGCTGTAGCAAATGAAAACAATGTAGCAAAATTTTTCACTGAGCAAATCTTCCACAGGTTTGGTGTTCCAAGGGAACTAGTTTCTTATCAAGGACCACAATTTACATCCAACTTAATAGAGGACCTACTGAATAGGAATAATGTTAGGCATAGACAGTCCTCTTCATATCACCCTCAAGGAAATGGTCAAGCTGAGGTTACCAACAGAGAATTAGAGAGGATTCTAACAAAGATAGTCCAACTCCACAAAAGAGATTGGGCTGACAGATTAAGTGAGGCAATTTGGACCTATAACACCACATGGAAGACAAAAACAGGATTCACACCTTATGAATTAGTATATGGAAAGAAATTCATGCTGCCAATTGAATTTGAAATAAAAACACTAAGAATTGCAGCAGAGTTGAACATGGAACTATTAGAAATACAACAAGAACACATGCTACAATTGAATCAACTGGATGAGCAACGCCAACAAGCAGTTGCCCACACAGAAATCATCCAGCAACAAAGAAAGAAGTGGCATGACAAGAACCTAAAGGATAAAAAGTTCAAGGAAGGTGACTGGGCACTACTCTATGATTCCAAGTTTCACACATTCAAAGGAAAACTAACAACAAGATGGTTAGGACCTTACATCATTGAGCATATATATGGAAATGGAGCAATCAATATTATTACAATAGATGAACAATAGTTTCCCATGATAGTGAATGGACATCAGCTAAAACTCTACAAGAAACCACAATCAAAGGAGGAGTTTACACGGGTACTCTACCAACAACAACTGATGCAAGTAGAGAATATGGAATTGTATTGAAAAAATGATGAAAAAAAAACACAAAAGAGAAAAAAAATGAAAAAAAGATGAAAAAATAAAAAATAAAAAGGAAAGGAAAGAAAGAAAAATAAATATAGTTGAATGAATAACAAGCCAAATTACAGGGCCACATACATAACTATGAAGATGGAGCATTAAAAATTGCAAAAAGGAATATTAAGCAAAAGAAGCATCAATATGCAAGCGAGCCAGCTAAGTATCAAAACATTCACAGCAATCAAGCAAGTGTGGGAAGTATCAAACATCCATAGCAATCAAGCGAGCTAGACATGTATTCAAAAGAAACAACAAAGATATCAACCACTACAGTAATACATCACAACACATTTTTCAATCAAATCTGCCATATCTTCACAAGAGCCTGCTGATCTAGGTGGATATTGGTGGCCACCCACCTTTCCAACTGGCTCAAAACAGCTTTATGGCAATTTTGGTATTGTACTATTTTTAGCAGTTTTTCGGGTCCTGAACTTCCGGGGCCATTTTGAGGCCCTAAACGACCTTTTTTGGCAATTTGGGGGGCCAAATGGTTGCTCTGGCATACATTTGGCCCTAGTCGAAAGTTGTAAATCTCGGATAGACCTTTCCAACGGGCTACCGAGCGCCCCAAACGGAGATCGTATGCAACAGTTACGACCCCGGGAAGTTGATGTACTGACTTACCCAAACGGGGCCCACATGACTTTTGGCACTTCATCTCCTAGGGTTAGGTTTTTGGATGTCTAGGGTTTTTGACATTCCTATTTATTGTAAAAGGCCTTGAGAGCCTCATTGTAACCATGTTCTTGCGAAATGAGGGCAGCCGTCACATCTCTTCTCAGAGATAAGCCGCCACCATTCCAGCAAGCTTGTTTTCCGCTGCATTTTACAGTTCTAGCTTATTTCCTTCTTGAATAGAAAACCAGTTTTACTGTATCTCTGTTATTTTGTGTTAAGCATCTGATAATAATCTTTATTCATTTCGTTCTGCTCATAAAATCCGGATCACCTACAAATTATTCAAGCGAGGTTACCATTTATTCAAGAGAGCCAGACATTCATCCAAGCATAGTAGCAAGCAATCAAATTCATGAAAAGCATCATCATGAAATTCAAACAAAGGCGATACACCGAAATTCAAACAAACCAAAAGAAAATGCCGACAGCACACATAACTACTGACACGCCGAAGATTACTACGGATTACACCAAATCTACTATAGCATCTAGCACACATACAAATCAACCATGACCATGAACTCAGGTATGCTAACAAAATATAACAAGGTAATCTCTGAAACTTTTTCATTTTATTCTTAAGGTCAAATCATTATCCCCAAAATGGTGATTTTTTAAGCTGAGGATAGCTTTTCTCTGAAGTTGGGGGAAAGATTTAGATTACAAAATCATGATTGCACACACCCGTCATTTCAGCAAATGATGAATCGACATATAATCACCATACTTCACAATAATCGGAGCAGAAGTGCAAAGTACAATCATAAAGCAAAATGAAGAGCTTGATTATGGAAAGAAATGGATCAATCAACAAGTACAATGAAGAATAATAAGGATAAGTGCATAAAGATAGTTAAGTAAGGCTGCATGATCGCCAAAAAAGGAGCCGGTTTTTGCGAACAAAAACCTCTCATAACTTTCCAGAAGCAAGCCATCAGAAGTGAGTGTGGTCGTGCAGTAAGCAATCCAGCCTCGAGCCTATATTCAATCCAGACCAGTGAGGTAAAAGCCACATTCAAAGTTGGTTTTTGATTTATTTTAGAAGAGATTTTAAGATGACAAAAGGATGCAAGAAAAGCGAACCAGAGGAACACAATGCTATTTTTCAAAACCCACGAATCCTAATAGTCATTCGAAGTGCGAATTGGATGCCTTTCATCTTGGGATTGAGAGGATACAATGCAGGGGTGGCTATGGAATTTGCAAGAAATTTGAAACATATCAAGGATGAATAGTTCATCACCCGAGTGAAGGGGTTACGTATGAAGGTGGATGAAGATGTGATTTCCAAATACACTGGTCTGCCAATGGGTCTGCATTGGGTCAAGGATGACAGGGAGTCAAAGCATGAAGTAAAGAAAGCGTTCTTCAAAAGAGGGGAGGCCTACGACGAAGATAAAAATGGAGTCAAAAGGCTCTCCATGCCTGTATCGTGGGATGAAATGGCTGCCATTGTCCAGAAATATATTACATGCACTGGTAGGTTGAGCTACGTCCCCATTTTTCATTTTTTATTTCTAGAACTATTGAGGCACAAGACCCATCATCCACCAAACAACAACATTAGTATTGCATACTACTTGCTCCAATCTCTAATAGAAATTAGCAAGAAGGGGATTAAAGGGAAGGAGGATTCCTTAGCCCATCAAGGGCTGATCAAAATAATCATTTGTGAAGAATTAAAAGCACAGATACCAGAGCTTTCTTGGGAAGAATTTGTGTTGGTATCCGCTGAAGATGTTCAAAGAATGAAGAGCACACCCACAGCTGGCGTACCCCTACCACCAGGATCAATGAGAACAACCACCTCTACATCAGGGGCGAAGAGGAAAATTGACTTGGAAAATGTGGCTGATACCCTGGTGAAAATAAAGCATTCACGGGATGACTCCCCCAAAACAAACCCAGGGATTCCTGCTAGTAATCAAGAGCTAAAGAGAAGGAGTAAAAGGTTCACACAAGTTTCTAGAATCCGAATCACCAAGGAATAAAGTAGGGAACCCAGTCCCATAATTCAAACTGTTTCGGATGAGGATGATGATCTTTGGGTAGATCAAGAGGATCCCACTACAGAAGAGGAGCAGGATGAGCAAGAGGAGCAGGATGAGAAAGAAATGCAGGATGAACAAGAAGAACATGAGGCAGAAGAAGAATAGAAGGAACAAGAAGAGCAAGACAACCTCCAGGGGGACCCTTCTGAGCACCATGAAAACCTTGGGGTCATCAATCAACTCACTAAAGAATGGGTGGAATAGGAAAATCTCAGAAAGGAACGGGAAACATTGAGGATTGGATCAGGAAGCCAGCCTACATTGCCCCCGTTTTCATATGAAAAGACACAAATCCTAAAAATGCATCATGCAGGGGAGCTAAGACTGGTGGAATAGATAAATTCAACACTTCAATAGAAGTTGGTTGAGGCACAAGGGGAACTAGCCAAAAAGGACCAGGAAATTGTTCAACTAAAGCATGTTTTGGCTCCTACCACTAAAATATACAGTAAACTATTGGAGCATAGGCCACCTTTAGCAATATATGCAGTTTATCTACAAGAAAAGTGGGGCAAATTACAGCTCCAAAGGTTGGCATAGGGACTTCCAATAGAAATCAAAACAACGAGGGAATTTGTGGATGCATCTCTCAAAGCCACAAAGACGGAGAAGGACCAACTTAGTGAGTTTTTTTCTACACAATTTTGTAGCTCCTAGCTTGCCCAACTGGTCACCAAACCCTTGCATGGGAAATTTCCAGTTATGGGCATTATGTTCTTAGATGAAAAATGAAATTGAATGAGCTCAGGACTACCACATTTATGTAGCAACAAAATGGAAAACACCATTATGGATCAGGGTAGAGGAAACTCACCCTGAAAGAATAATCTATGACCATAGAAATCTCACCATAGATGAGGAGAATTGGATTATGAGCACCTTCATTCTTGGCTTGTTACTACTGTGGGAATTTAGGGCTTCGTGGAAAGTTGGAATTTTTGGAATCGGAGACCATGGTTGAATGATCCTCATCAAAATCGAAATTTAGAGATCAGGATCTAATTTTTTGGTTGGGTAGAAGGCCGGTCTTGATCAAACCCTAGTTCAGGATTTTGATCGAAAATGTGGAAAATTAGGGCTTCTGCAAAAGTTGGAATTTTTAAATCTGTCACCATGGCTGGAAGCTCCTCAGAAAAATCAAAGTTTAGAACACAATATCGAACCTTGTGGATGGGCAGAAGACCGAGATTGATCAAACCCTAGTTTGGCATCCTATCTAGAAGATCCAGAAGTTTCAAAGGCAATTTTTAGGGGTCAAATTTTGGAGATTTCAAAATTGAAGTATACCAGCTTGATCAGCTCAGCAAGGCGCATCTTTTCATCCAATCAGAAGTTTGAAATTCAAAGTTTGAATTTTTAGGCTTTCTCTAACAAAACCTAATCCAATTCCAGATCCAGTTTCAGCAAATGAAAGTGAATTGGGTTAATCCTAGAATAAAATGAATTGGACGCCTGCATAAGTGAAGAAGTTCCAGTTCCAGAGGGAGATGAGGCTAAGGCCTTACATAGGAATACTACAAGAAATCTCAACAGGTATGACTTGAGGAGATACATGTATGTGTTGAAATATGTTCATGATAAATTTTATGATATGTTTGTCTTCATATTATTGAGGTTAGTAGAATCTTGATTAATCTTAGACTTGTCTTATCAGCCTAGTAAAAGTATGAATGCATGTGAATGATAGAAGACATTCATTAATTAGGTTTATATGAATGTACTAATGCACTGTGGTGTTGTATGAGGTGGATGTTGTCCACTAACATGAAAGGTGCATCAAGAAAGACAAATCAAGTTCTATATCAAGAACATATGACCATGGTGACATGAAGGCAAATACTCATCCATATCCATTATAGAATCTCTACTTATGAGGTATGTATAATTTTGGTTCTACAATGGTAAACTTATAAGTTATGCAGGTTACTAGCACATGTCTTTGAAGAAGAACAAAAAGACATTAGATGGGTATGTTAGACACAACTAGCAAGCATGATAATATAGCTATGTTTTTCCTATATCAGTTAGAGTCCTTGTGTTAGGATCTTATACTTTTCTATGAATGATAATGATTATTCTTGAAGTTAGAAGTTTAAGTAATCAACAGTTTATGCATATTATGTTTCTTACTTTGATTGATGATAGGACTATCCAGAAGAGTCCTATGGTCAATAAGAATATGCATGAGTAATAGAAGTCCTCCCTGAAACCTTGAATAATAATGCTTGTGATAAATTACCTATGTGTGAAATGATCATGACCATAGATGTTAAGAGTATTTAGGATCATAATCTTTTGATAGTATTGAGATTATACTAGAATATGTATGGTTATGTATGAGATCTTGAGGATAACACAATCATGACACTAGCGCACGCTTAAGCATGCATAGTTGTCTAGGATTGATATAAGTTCAAGGTCTGGTAATCCTGGAAGCAAAGATCAAGAGGGAACACATTCAAGTAGTTCCTGCAAGGAAGCAAATATTGAGAGGGAGTCCACCCTACACCCAAACAAACATAGGTATTTGAATTGTCATTTATTGTATATATGATTACTTAAATGATGTTTTCCAAACATGTACATACTTATGTTTCTAGATTTAGGATATGTATTATGCATATTAGAAAAGTTGCATTAATGAACAAGATACTACTAATATGCAAGTAATGGGTAAGTGGCCTATGGTACTGTACAACATTCCATTTCTACTTATCTAGAATGAAACCTCTTTCTAACATGTTGGGAGTTGTGCACACTCTTAAAAAATGTTCTGGTAGAGATGGAAGGCATCTATAAAGTTACGGGATATGGATACATGTTGTATTGAAGCATTGTCTAAGATAATTGCATGACTGTATGCCATATGTCTTTATGCATAAGAATGTGTTTTTTGAAAAACTATGAGAATTTTCTAATAACGCAATTGAATTTGACTTGTAGGAAAGATCATGTACAATCACCTACAAAAGAAGCACAACAACATTTGTTCCATCAATGAAGTTAAAAAAAAACTATCTATTGAAGATATTGAAGAATTTGAAGTTCCCAGGATCCAGGATACAGTAATGGAAGAATGCCATGATCGAGGAATACCAGTCGATCATGAAGAATGATGTTTGGGATGTGGTCCCAAGACTAGAAAGGAAGTCTATTGTGACTTCCAAGTTGATCTATAAGATCAAGCATGCTGTAGATGGTAGCATAGAGAAATACACGGAAAGGTTTGTGGCTCGTGGCTTCTCCCAAAAAGAAGGGATAGATTTTGAATAGAATCTTGCTCATGTAGACAGATACACTTCCATCAAAACAATACTTGCTCTGGCTGCAGTGATGAAATGGAAGATACACCATATGGATATGGTATAGTCGAAGAGGAAGTGTATGTAGAGCAGCCACTTGGTTTTGAGACACATGACAGGGACTCATATGTGTGCCGGTTGAAGAAAGTCGTGTATGGCTTGAAGCAAGCTCCTAGGACTTGGTATGGTAGGCTAGACAGCTTTCTATCCAGTTTGGGCTTTACCAAGAGTAAAGTGGATTCCAACCTTTACTACAAGGTTGAGGAAGGAAATCCAGTGTTACTACTATTGTATGTGGATGACCTGTTTGTTACACGTCATGATAGATTGATTGCCAATACAAAGAAGAATCTTGCTGCTGAGATCAAGATGAAGGAATTGGGGATGATGCATTACTTTCTAGGTATGGAGGTGTGGCAGAATGCAGATGGCATCTTCCTTGGACAAGGGAAGTATGCAGTAGAGATCCTGAAACGGTTTGGGATGATGGACTGCAAGGCCATGGCCACACCTATGGCATCGAACCTAAAGCTATTGTGTGATTCTTCATCAGACTCGGTTGATGTCACAGTGTATCGTAAGATGATTGTGTCCTTGATGTACCTGACAGACACGAGACCAGATATTTGCTTTGCTGTGAACACATTGAGCCAGTTCCTGACGAATCCTAGACATGTTCACCTGATTGTTGTGAAGCATATTCTGAGGTACCTGAAGGGTACGGTTGATTATGGGCTCAAGTATGACGCAAATCAAAAGTTTAACCTAGAAGGTTATGTGGATTCAGATTGGGTAGGCAGTGTTGGAGATAGGAAGAGCACTTCGGGGTGTTGCTTCAGTATGGGATTAGGAGTGATCTCTTGGTTTAGTAGGAAGCAGTCCTGTGTAGCACTAAGTACAGCCGAAGCAAAGTATGTCGCATCTTGTTCGGCTAGTTGTGAGGCAGTATGGTTTAGGAAGATACTATCTAATTTATTTGACCTCCAGGTTGATGCTACTTGTATATATTGCGACAACCAGAGTTGTGTGAAGTTGTCAGAGAACCCAGTGTTCCATGACAAGTTGAAGCACATTGAGATCAAGTATCACTAAATCAGGGATATGGTAAAGAGAGGAGCAGTGAAGCTCCTGTATGTTGTGATGGATGAGTAGATAGTCGATGTGTTGAGCAAGCCGCTGGCTAGAGTGAAGTTTGATTACTTCAGAGAGAGACTTGGTGTACTTCAGATCAAGATTTCTTCCAAGGGGAAGTGATGAGTCCAGAGACACAGATGCACATGAGCCATTCTCACATAGTGGTAGGAAAGTCCTCTTATGGTGTATATGTAAGGGCTGGGGCCATTCTCACATGGTGGTAGGAAATTCCTCCCATGGTGCTGATGTAAGGGCTGGGACATTCTCACATGGTTAGAGGAAATTCCTTCCATGGTGGGATGTAAGGGCTGGGCGTGGCTTTTCTGACATGGTTAGAGGAAAGTCCTTCCATGGTCGTTGATGTAATTGCCATGGATTTTCTTACATGGTCAGAGGAAATTCCTTCCATGGTCGTTGATGTAATTGCCGAGCTTTTCCGACATGGTCAGAGGAAATTCCTTCCATGGTTGTTGATGTAATTGTTGTAGCCTTTCTGACATGGTCAGGGGAAATTCCTTCCATGGTTGTTGATGTAATTGCTAAGCCTTTCCGAGATGGTCAGAGGAAATTCCTTCCATGCCGGTGAGTGTAAGTGCTGTGATGTGTGTGGATCTGGGTTGTGCTCTGTGGCATATTAGGTGATCTGAAGATGATGATGCGAAAATAGGGTACACAAGTTTTGTAGAGGCAGATAATCAATCCTGATATGCTCTTGTAGGTTTTGTAGAGGTAGTGTAACCAGTCTTGGGAGATCTTGTAGGTTTTGTAGAGGAAATATAATTAGTCCTTAGGTGTACCTACTTGATGGCTTGCTCCCATAGATGATGAAGACCTACATGGAGGCTAGGCCTACATCCAACATGAAAAAGGGATGGCTCTGTAGAACTTACTATGATGAGTAGATTGAAGAATTGATAGATAGCACCAGTGATCGAGATGACAAGTACATCAGTAGTGATGATGATGTTCCGTGATCCATCGATGATGATCCAGCTCCAGAATTGAAGACTTGTGCCTATATGAATTGATGACTTGTGTCAAGAGAATACCTTCCTAGTTAAGAGGGAGTGTTGATGTATTTGTAACTTCGGAAGATATTCACTTGTATATTGTATTTGTACTTTATTTCATCCCCAACGAAAATGTATTATTCCTTCGATTGGAAGTGTCGTCAGTTGTACTTGCAAGTGTCACAAGTTATATTGTAAGTGTTGTAACTTATACTTGATGGGTTATTATACCACCTTGATGGGGTCGGACCTATATGAGTCATGTGGGTTAAAGGGTTATTAGAACACCCTAGTGGGGGTCGGCCTAGTCAACATTATGTTAAGTGGTTAAGTTGGGGCCGACCTAGTTAGAGTTAAAAAGACAAGTGAAGTAGTGTATAAATAGAGAGTGTGTCTCTCTCATTTTACACATTCTCTCATTCACTCACTTCGAATTAGTGAGAGAGAGGAGGAGTGCGCACTAGTGGAGTAGGAGTAGCTATTGTAGTCATCCATCTCTTGGGTTTGATCTTTGTGATCATTGTATTGGTGCTTATTCTATCTCTGAGGAAGTTGCGGGGTTTTGACCTTCTTGGTTTTCCCTAGTGAAATGTTTTGTGTCTCTTGTCTCTTGTCTCTTATGCTTGATATGCTGTACATGTTGTTCCTTCAGTTAATATCCTAGATATATTGAATTAAATGATGAAAAACTAACACCAGTCATGTCATGTGCAAGGTCATTAACAAGGACTAAATATCCTTCTCGAAAATTACGTGGGTGGATGTGTTTATCATAGTCGGATTTGGAGTGGTTTTTTGTGGCCTCAATGGTTTGGAGTGATGTTCGACAATATTCGTTGGCTTGTTCCAAAAGGATTAAGAGTTGCTCAAGAGGTGAGGTGTCTAGGAGGAGTTCAATAGAAATAAGTAATGCAGGAATTTGACATTCGATGGCCAGCACAGACTCGACGCCATGGACTAAATGAAAAGGGGTAAAACCGGTGGTAGTCTTAGTGGATGTACGGTAGGCCCAAAGTGCAGGTAATAACATATGGTTCTAGTTGGACTTCTGTGTGAAATTAAGCACAACAGATCTAATGAACAAGTAAATCAATCACAATAGATGAAACTCAGAAAATATGGTGTAATTTGTGCAAAAGGCTTGCAGCAGTGCTCTATTGAACTCAGAATAATAGAATAGAATACAATACAGTCACAATGACTGAGCAATTATAATTAGCCAAGGAGGTCATTCGAATATCATGCATGAAATAGCTTGGCTCCAACTAGGATTCCTCATCATCAGATCAGTGGAGTCATCAATGCACAAGTAACGGTCAACCAAGTGTCAACTGAGTCTAACTGAGTGTGGTAGGTGTAACTGGCACATGTAGGCACTAACTAAATGAAGGAGGCTCAGTGGAGGGTGCATGAGGAGCTAACTGGAGTCAGAATAGGCAGTCTATTGGGGGTCCAATGGAGTGATACAAGTAGTTAGGAGTCAATCTAGCCTTAAATCAAGGAAAGACAACTAGCTAACTGAAGTGAACTGAGTGGTAGGTGAGAGAGGGCGCCTGGGATGCATGCAATTGCATGCAGGTCGCACTAAGCACTAGGAGGGCTGAAACTGATCAGAAAGAAGCTCCTGGGTGTTGGCAGACTAGGGACAAGGTACTGGAGGCATCAAACCGGTGACTGGGATGCATGTGGATGAAAGCAAATGCATGCAAAGTACATAACTGAATGATGAGATATCCTAACATTGTGGTGGTCCACAGTGAGTTGAAGGATGGTCTTCAAAATTTTATTGATAGCCTCCACTTGGTCGTTCCCTTGAGGGTAATAGGAGGAGACATATTAGTGTTCAAATTTGAGAAAAGTTGACAATTCCTTCCAGATGGAGTCCTCAAAATGTTTTCCATGGTCGGAGACGAGTTGCTTTGGACCCTGAATCAAGTGATGATATGGTTGAAAAAGAAACGGTCTGCAGTCTCAGCTTTGCAGCTAAAAGTAGGCATGGCCTCGGCCCCATTTGGTGAAATAGTCTATAGCCACAATTATGTATTTATGGCCATTTTATGAGGGAGGGTTACACTCCATAAAATCAATGGCCCATTTACAGAAAGGACCAACGGTGACAACTGGATGGAGGTGGGAGGGAGGGGTACTTGCCTTGGGGGCAAAGAGATGGCAATTTAAGCAATGTTTGAGTACTGTGATGCAATCAGTAAATAGGGTGGGAAAACAATATCTAGCACGGATGCACTCGGCCAAACTGTTATTGAGCAAGTTGGTCGGGTTTTGGTATGCAGATGCAGAGGCATTCATGATTTAGGGTGAACAATTAGAGATCATGCTCATAGATATGTGATTTTTTATTGGTCTTCCCCGACTGGGCATGATTTCGGATACTCTCTCGAGGAGGCCAAGGGATGTATGTATGGAGGATTTGCTTGAGAAACATTGTTATGCGACAGCTCTGAGCATGAAAAATCTCTATTGATTTGTGATATTGAGAGTGTGGATACTCGAGTGATTACCGCATTGGTGGTGCATTTACTGGGGTTACACTCCCCCCACCGGGTCTCAAGGGGACATATGGTGCTACTGGAGTGGGTCCTGGCGGGTACTTATTACGGTTGGGGCTAGATGTACTTGATAGTGGTTCAGCGGGAACTGAACAGAGTGAGCCATCAGGGAGGGGAGTTTTGTTTCCCCTCATTCCTCTACTCATTTTTCTTTGAGCAAGTCCCGACACTACGACCACCTACAGCGGTGCATGATGGAGGTCCCACAGATCCATGGATGCGCCGAGATGATGACTCGGGGGGGTGGAGGGATGGTGGGGAGGTTATTCACTAAGAAGTTGTTCACTTAGTGGATGCAGCTTCCAGTGGTGATTGATGACTATCCATACTACCGGATGGAACATAGAGGGGACCCAGAGCTACCGCGGCCTCCTCGTCAGGTGTGGGGACCAAATGGTATTTTTTTGTTTTGTTTATAGTATCATATTGTATCTACTCGATAGCATATATGATAGCTAGAGGATTTTATGACATTGATGATCTATTGTTTCTTGTGTAGATGTGGGACCACAGTCTCCGAGAGAACACCGGGCCTGGAGAGGTCGTCGCGTAGAGGGGGTATACTCCCCTGGGCATGGACAAGGATGAAGACGGAGTAGTTCGACGACTTTGGATTCTTTGCAGGTCGGGATTGAATGCCTTTTGTTTGGGGTAGTGGAGGATGGATGGCAACATTTATACCAAGACTTGATCGATGTCTGCTATGATGCTCCACGGTAGTGGAGGCCTATTATGAGGTGTATTGTGATGGCAATTGAGGTGGTGAGAGCGATGGAACGAGGGGATTCCCCATATTATGGGGATGAGGAGGCTGAGACAAAGTCGGATGAGCCAGAGGAGGAGAAGGACGATGAGGAGGAAGAGGAAGAGGAAGAGGAAGAGGAAGAGGATGACGATGAGGACGACGATGGTGATGACAGAGATGACTCCGATTGACCAGGCAGTTGATAGAACTGCCCCCATGTGATGAGCATGATATTTTTTGTATTCACTTGTATTATATGGCGAGGATGCTATTGGGGATCCTCATATGTATGTATGTGTATGGGGGTGCCATGGGCATGATGACATTTCTATTATGATGTATATATATATGCACATGGATACAACTTTATGATGATGCCTTCTTTCTTGTTTTTAATGATAATTATCTATGCCTATATGATGGATAGATGCATGTGAATGACATGATGATGCATATTTCTAGTTTATGTGCCAGTCTAGAATATTGTTATCCATTTGTTCTGCTACACTATTTTGAATTCTTGGGACATGAGTGAATGAAATGGATTCAAATTATCTGATCATTTGTTTAGTGTGCAAGAACTTTCTGAAGAGGCAAGGATACCGTACCTAGTAAAAATTGTTGAGTTGGGAGACAAGGAGATGGGATTCAAGGAACACACAAAGGTTACTTATACCCATCTCGAGGGCAGCAGTCAAGAGACTGGTCACAACATCGTACTTAGCCTAGTTATTGGTAGCAGCTCCTATACACACTCCGTCGAGGTGGATCAACTCATGTGAGGGGGGATATAATACCCAAGCTATGGAGGCAAGGTTTGGAGACCAACGACTTGCACTATCGGTGAAGCCGACATAGTATGGTGGAACGGGATCAATCTGTGGTCATGAAATGAATGAAAGTGTAAGGTTCTAGATGCAAAAAGTGAAAAAACAAAAAGAAATGAAATTGTACAACATGGACTAGTGGGTAGAAAAATTGTTAAGGGTAAAAGCATTTGAGATACAACCCATTACGGGGGTTGCGCAAGGGGTTTCCTTTGGAATCGGTGAGGATATATGCCCCATGTCCGAGGCAGGTGTAGACGACACATGGGCCTTACCACATGGTCTCAAACTTTCCTTTCCCAGTCATGTCATGTGCATGGTAATAAACAAGGATTAAATATCCTTGTCGAAAATTACGTTGGTGGACGTGTTTATCATAGTTGGCTTTGGAGTGGTTTTTTGTGGCCTCAATGGTTTGGAGGGATGTTCAATGATATTCATTGGCTTGTTCCAAAAGGATTAAGAGCTGCTCAAGAGGTGAGGTGTCTAGGAGGATTTCAATAGAAATGTGTAATGCAGGAATCTGACATTCGATGGCTAGCGCAGACTCGACGCCATGGACTAAATGAAAAGGGGTAAAACTGGTGGTGGTCTTAGTTGATGTACGGTAGGCCCAAAGTGAAGGAAATTACATATGGTTCCTGTTGGACCTACGGTGGTCCACAATGAGTTGAAGGATGGTCTTCAAAATTTTATTGATAGCCTCCAGTGGTCGTTCCCTTCAGGGTAATAGGCGAAGGTGTAATAGTGTTCAAATTTGAGAAAAGTCAACAACTCCTTCCAGATGGAGTCCTCAAAATGTTTTCCATGGTCGGAGATGAGTTTCTTTGGGACCTCAAATCAAGTGATGACATGGTTGAAAAAGAAACGGGCTGCAGTCTCATCTTTGCAGGTAAAAGTAGGCATGGCCTCGGCCCATTTGGTGAAATAGCCTATAGCCACAATGATGTATTTATCGTTGTTTGTCGAGGGAGGGTTACACTCCATAAAATCAATGGCCCATTTACAGAAAGGACCAACGGTGACAACTGGATGGAGGGGTACGGGAGGGGTACTTGCCTTGGGGGCAAAGAGATGGCAATTTCAGCAATGTTTGACTACTATGATACAATCAGTAAATAGGGTGGGACAAAAATATCTAGCAGGGATGCACTCAGCCAGATTGTTATTGAACAAATTGGTCGGGTTTCAGGATGTGGATGCACAGGCATTCATGATTCAAGATAAGAGATTAGAGATCACACTCACATATATATAACTTTTGACTGGGATTCCCTGACGGGGCATGATTTTGGATACTCTCCCAAGGAGACCAAGGGATGTATCTATGGAGGATTTGCTTGAGAAACATTGTTATGCGACAGCTCTGTGCATGAAAATGCACTATTAATTTGTGATATTGAGAGTGTGGATACTCGATTGATTACAACATTGGTGGTGTGCGTACTGGGGTCGCACTCCCCCCACCGGGTCTCAGAGGGACATATGATGCTAGTGGAGTGGGTTCTGGAGGGTACTTATTATGGTTGGGGCCAGATGTACTTGAGAGTGGTTTAGTGGGAACTGAACAGACTGATCCATCAGGGAGGGGAGTTCTGTTTCCCCTCATTCCTTTGCTAATTTTTTTTTGAGCGAGTCCCGACACTATGACCACCTACAACGGTGCATGACAGAGGGCCCATGGATCCACAGGTGCATCGAGATGATGAATCGGGGGGGTGGAGGGATGGTGGGGAGGTTCTTCACTGAGGATTTGTTCACTTAGTGTATGTAGCTTCTGGTGGTGATTGATGACTACCCATACTACCAGATGGAATATAGAGGGGACCCAGAGCTACTGCGGCCTCCTCGTCAGGCATGGGACCAAATGGTATTTTTTTGTTTTGTTTATAGTATCATGTTGTATCTACTTGATAGCATATATGATATCTAGAGGATTTTATGACAATGATGATCTTTTGTTTCTTTTGTAGATGTGGGACCATAGCCTCCGAGAGGATCCCAGGCCCAGATAGGTTGTCGCATAGAGGGAGTATACTCCCCTGGGCATGGATAGGGTCAACGGCAGAGTAGTTCGGCGACTTTGGATTCTTTGCGGGATGGGATTGACTGTCTTCTGGTTGGGGTGGTGGAGGATGGATGGAAGCATTTAGATCAAGACTTGATTGATGTCTACTACGATGCTCCACGGTAGTGGAAGCCTATTATGAGGTGTATTGCGATGGAAGCTGAGGAGGTGAGAGTGATGAAATGAGGGAATTCCCCCTATTATGGTGTTGAGGAGGTTGAGATAGAGTTGGATGAACCGTAAGAGGAGGAGGAGGAGGAAGAGGAAGAGGAAGAGGAGGAGGAGGAGGATGACGACGAGGATGATGGTGATGATGACAGAGATGACTCCGATTGACTAGGAAGTTGATAGAACTACCCCCATGCGATGAGCATGATATTTTTTGTATTAAGTTGTATTATATGGTGAGGATGCTGTTGGTACTCCTCTTATGTATGTATGTGTATGGGGGTGCCATGGGCATGATGACATTTCTATTATGATTTATATATCTATGCACGTGGATGCAACTTTATGACGATGGATTTTTTTTTTTAATGATGTTTATGCATGCATATATGATGGATAGATGCATGTGAATGACATGATGACACATATTTCTGGTTTACTTCCTACATGTTGTGGTTTATGTGCCAGTCTATAATATTGTTATCCATTTGTTCTGCTACACTATTTTGAATTCTTGGGACATGAGTGAATGAAATGGATTCAAACTGTCTGATCATTTGTTTAGTGTGTAGGAACTTTCTAAAGAGGCAAGGATACCGTACCTGGTAAAAATTGTTGAGTTGGGAGACAAGGAGCTAGGAGTCAAGGAACTCACGAAAGTGACTTATACCCATGATTTCAGGTGCACTGGGTGTGGTGGAAATGTCAACCTATATGGTAGGTGAAATGTTGGCTATGTTACCTTCCTCGAAGGCAAAGAGATATGGGATGGGGTTTTTAAACCTGTCCACCTTATTAGGGAAGAGATATTTTGTCTCAATCGAAAGTTGGTTGGCCGTAGTAGTGGTATACTCCTCAGGAATGAAATAGGATCGGTGGTGCATATCATCCCAAGGGTAGTAGGGTGCGGTAAGTGCTTCAAGTATTTCTTCGTCACTACAAAAGCACCGTGTTAAAAAATTGATGCAGGGGAGACTAGATGCTAGAGGAAAAATTTGTTCACCTGCCATTGTAATCATGTAAATAGTGTTAATTTCTCCTGAGGAGGAGGATGTAGGAGGATGAATCTCCTCAGTAGTGGTGATGGACGACTCCAAAGAAGACTGATTTAACTCATGGAGAACCAATATGTACTTGGGTAGATTGAGGCAGTGATGTGAGTAGTGACCATAGATTCCAAATATGGAGCAAGAATGGTTGGTGCGTAGTGACTTGTTGCACTGTTGAGGGGTGGGATCTAGTTCGACCATCGAAATGTTAGGATCATCATCCAATATTTTCACATGTTGTTGAAGGTTTGGAAATTGTGGACAGTTATGGGTAGCATGGCCCAAGTCATCACATAAAGAGAACTTAGGAGGTGCACGGAATGGAGAGGGATTTTTTACTGGTTTCGTTGTCTGTGGGGAAGTATAAGTTTGTGGGCCTATGCCCCGAGTGGTTTTGGGTGGTGTAGGGGCATGGTTGGACATAGATGTCGTTGCCACACCAGGAGGTGGGGGATTAGTGGTGTTAATCGGTTGGACTGGTTGGAGAACGACATGAGGTCTCGGGTGGGGAGTAGGAGTAGGTGGGTACCACATAGGTAGCCCTAGTGTTAACCCAGGGAGATTTAGCATAGCCATAACTAGGGTACTTACTGCTCTTAAAGGTCGGAATAAGAATGGGATACTGTGGATAGGTGTTTCTCCAACATGACTAGGTATCGATCGTGGTTGCGGAAGCAAATGGGGTTGTGTGTTAGGCACCATTTGTTTGGACGAAATGGTGCACAGATTAGATATATCCATTGCCGGCGGAGGGGGTGGAATGGATCAAAAAGTAGACTCGGTCATGGGAGTCTCTGAGTAAATTCTAGGTCCAACAGTGGAAACAAAAGAGGTCATGGGTGCACCAAGTACAAGTTGTTCAACCATGAGGAGAACATATTCTGGTGCAGTGGGGACACTTGGGTAATAGTACATAATTTGATCAATTTTAAAAACCCGTCCCTCGTGGGGTAACATCATGATGTGGAAGACTGATGAAGCAACAACCTTCATGGTGTACATGTAACTTTGTCCAAGCAGGAGGTTATAATCAAGTCATGCATTGATGAGCTCGATGTCAATAAGGATGGTTTTACCAGCTAATTGGACTAGGACTTTGGACAAGAGGCCTTGGGGTGGAGCTGATCCTCCATCATAAGCTTGTAAGGCGGTCATGGATGGCTGTAGTGTAGGGGATCCGAGCTTCTGCCACACGAATGTAGACATAATGCTTGTGGAGGCACCCTCATCGATGATGCATGGATGGATAACAATATTTCATATTGACATAGAAACTTGGAATGCTAATGTGGAAGGCATGTGCAGTTCGTATTGGTCCAAATTTAATGCCATCGTACGTGAGTCGGAAGGGTCTATCGCACCAATGGCGGATAATAATGTTTTGTGCTATGTAGGACAGTTTTTCTAAACCTTGAGGGCTAACATACTAGTAGGGGACTAAGCTAAGTCATCCATGATATTATAACTGGGGGTAGCGCATGCGTTGGGGTTGTCATTAATGTGACTTAATGGGAAGTGAAGAGCTTTAAAGGCCCCATCGCACGGTGCTGCAGGTATACGTAATGATTGATCAGTGGGAAGAGCATTAGTAGCCTTGTCAGTGGGAATGGTTTTAGTTGTGGAATGATACTTATTTCAGTGAGTTTGAAGGTTGACATCAGCCGATGACATCATGAGAAGGTGGTGGTTACCTGAGTCAATGAGTTGAGAAGGTGCAGCATAAGTGATTTGCTATTGTGGTGCTGCGGTTCCTTGAGGGGGAGCCAATAGTTGGGTGTTCACCACTCCTTGTGTGGGTAAAGGATTCTACAATACCATGGGTTTTGTATGAGGTGGAGGGGGGTTAGGTGGTGCTGGTGGTGCAACATGTCCTTGGAGTTGGGAATCATCGTTCCAAAGTTGGTGAGCTCGCTCCAAATAGGGACAAGTGTGCGTATAATGGCAGTATACCCTGCATATAGAACATGGACAGTTCGTTCATAAATTGGGGTTCTTCCCTTGACAAGGTGGTTTGTCAGAGTTCTGATTTGTTGGGGAGGCATTGTTATTGTTTGGGAGATTGGGTGGTTGGTCACCTTGATCTTGGGGTTGGTTGTTCCCGCGGTTATGTCCTCTTCCTCGGTTTTGTTGTCCTTGCTGGTTTCTTTGGGAAGGCCGGTTTTGTTGCTAATTTTGTTGGGCATAAAATTTCCCTTGGGGGTTCGGAGGAATCTGTGGTTGAGCAGGTGCTAGCACTTCTTGTAGTGGATAGTAAGCCGGAGGGGCTTAAGGGTATGTAGGTGCCGGTGCTTGCTGTGGTGGATAATAAGCCGGAGGGGCTTGAGGTTGTGCAGGTGCTTCCTGTTGATGGTAATAGGAAGTAGTGGTATCTCAAGGGGTATAAGTTGTTGGTGCATAATGATAACATTGCGGTGGACACGAAGGTCCATGGACATGAGGGGCTTGGGCCATGGTAGCATACGAGGTTGTTTCTCAAGAATGGGTTGTGGCATGCAAAATTTTCGAGGCCGATAGTAGGGGGAATAGAAGTATAAGGTTTACTATGTGACGCAATGTGTCCAATAATGCCGTCAGTAGCATGGGATTCCCCGGCACGTGCTTCTGGGAGGATTCGCTATGGGGAGAATCAGGTAAAATGGAATATAAATAGCCAGAATGAGCATAGATGAGGTCAATTTGTTGGGCTTATAGAATGGCCTCTTCTTCGGACTGAGGCCGTTCAAATGCCACATCCTTGGCAATAACTCGTATAAGAGATTTCAAAAACCAATCTAGGAAGATGTGGTCATCTCACCTGATCTTGCATAAACTTCGACGTTTACTCGACTCATGAATGTGATCAATGATGTGGGTAGCTATGTTCAGTCTGTAAGACAGTAGGATCTCTACACCAACGTCATAACGGACTGGTAACTAAAATAAATGTAGGAAAGTCAAAGCAAGGGATGTGAAGGTGGAGTGGGTCCCATGAGGTTGTTCAATGTACCACTTAGTTATAGAGCTAGTGAGGGTACGTTGTAAAAGGCAGAGATGGATAGAGTCATCCCACTATGGAGCTGGAGGAACACCATAAATGGAAGGACATGATGTGGTTTTGGGGTTCCTCCCCCACCTTTCCTTCAAATTTAGGGATATCGGAAGGGATTTTGGTAGGCATGTGAGGCTAGGAGGTGTCATGTCGAATCGGATCATTGGTCAATCTAGCCAGTTTAGGGAAGTTTAGGCTAGCCATGAATGGAAAATTGGTAGAAGGATGTGACATGGTTGCAGGGGCGTATGTGTTAGTCGTAGAGAAAATGGTGGGGCCATTTCCCCCAATGTGTGGAGCAATGGTATGAGCCATGATGGGGATTGTGGGACCTCTAGTCAACAGTGGGGGAATCGTGTAGTAAGGGCCTGCACCGCCAAGTGTGATACTAGTCACCAATGGGACTGTAGTTGTAACCAATCCACTAACCATAGGGATGGATGTAGTGACAGGAATACTAGGTGTAGGTCCTATGGAGGGTATGGAAGGGATAGATGCTGAAGTGGTAGCTGGGCTAGTGGTGGATCCACCACCAACTACCCCACCGAAAAAAGGTGTTGGATTAAGGCACACTAGCCATGGGGCTATAAGGGGCTGTGAATATGGGTATTTTTTATTCAGAATTAAATGTGAATTAAGGGGCGTCAGGATCTGGTGATGAGGTTCTACGCCTATGACGAGTGGTGTCAAGTGAACTGTGCTGTAGGGCTAGCCCCGTAGGCACCGAGAATGTCTCGGAGACTCAATGGTGACAACGGAAATAAGAAGAATGGGTTGTGGTGAGTGAAAAAGATAAAAAAATACTAATGCGACCATGTGTGCAAAAGGAGAGCACAAAAAATATGGAACTTAGGCCAACAATAAGATCAAAACACTTGCTGTAACAATTGTGCTACAACAAGCTGAACGACCAGAAAAAGGTTGTCAGAATACCAATAAGAAGGGTTCCTAAAAAGAAAAGAAAAAAGGTAGACTCGCTAATCCAATGGGGGTATGGGAGCACACAAACACCTAACTAGAATATATGGAAGCTCACGCAAATCACATCCTCTGCATGGATGAAATCCGCAGTCAGACGATACAAAATGGGGAGCCAAGTAGGTGGGGGATATCCCTCTACCAAGAGGGATACCGGGTAAAAGGGCCCTAGGAGAATGGAAACTAGGCTACCCCATTCATGGAACATCTAGAAAAAGCAATCGATGTGTCATTCGTTTGGTCACTACACCCCTGGTATGGAAGTGCAATGAGGACAACGAGTAAGTGTCCTTAAGAACTAAGTGGAAAGTGGTAGTCCACATAGTCCTCTAGAACCAGTCTCACGACTTAACCTCCTAAGGGAGAGGCCTTTTCCGACAAATCGGTTTTTAACCGTGCCAACAAGTAGTAGGGGATTTTGGTACCCTAATGGTCAACTACTATGTCTCAAGTGTAAGTTACAAAGGGGTGTTATTTGGATTCTTATCCCCAATATCCTACCTAACTACAAATTTATTTTGTGTTCCCCAAATGGGGTTAAAGATTGGTTGAGTTAGGTAGATTTTAGGTCTCACTTGCGTTAAGGTGATAGAGTGTGTGTAGAAAATGTTATGTAACCAACAAATGCCAAGCCGTGGCAACAAACTAACTAAAACTGTAAATACAAGTATTAACTGCACTATGTAAAACCTTAATAAACTTACTGAAATGTAAATGCTGAAATAATTTTTTTTTGCAATGGTACAACTTGCGGGTAACAAAAAATATAACTAGCAAAAAAGGATGCAAGCAAAACAAGTGGCTTTTAAGGTAGAAAAAACAGGAAAAAATGGCTGCAGGGTATGGGAAACTGTAGAAAGATTGGGAAAAAATGGCTGATAGGAACATAGAACAGGGCACGGCTGTAAGGCTGGAAAATGCACTCTCGGGCGCGGTTGTCGAGCCAAAATAGGCGCTCTAGGGTACGGATGTCAAGCCAAAAATGACACTCTGGGGCAAGGCTATTGGGCCAAAAGTAGTGCTCTGAGGCATGGCTGGCGGGATGAACTCTGCACTTTGGGGCGTGACTGTCAAGCCGAGAGAAATGCTCCGAGGCATGGATGGCAGGATGAAACTGACTCTCTGGGTGCGTCTCGCGGGCTGAAAGTCCTGCTCTGTGGCGCGGCTAGCGAGCCTAATGTTGCACTCTGAAGTGCGGTTGTCAGGCTGAAAGCAGTGCGGATGTGGGGTTGGAAGCAGTGCTCTGGGACACGACTTGTTAACACCAAAATTGACCCCCTAGGTTGTGGAGAGGGTAATTCTGGGTAACCACTAGCTAGTCTTTGGTTTGCGTTTCTGACCTAACAAAAATAGAGAGGGCTCTCTCTTTAACTCACATAAAGCTGGAAATCATCAAGATTGTCAATAATGAAGAAACAAACAAGCATTCAACATTTAAGATATCCAATCAAAACAGGTGCAGAGGATCAGATTTTTGCCGAAACAAATTATTTAAAACCTTGGTAAGAGAATCAGGAGGAGAACTATTGGGAAATGGAGTCAAAAGATGAATCATAAAGCACATAACAGTGCAGCTACATAATATATCTAAATGGAATCAAGGTATCCACCCACACACAGTCAAAGAGCTTTAAGGGGTGAAACATAAGAGGAATGAACAGTCCATTAGCATAGGGCATCTAAAAAGCATGAATCCTATACCAATTTTAGCAGAAACTAGTGGTGAAATGCCTGAAATGAAAGGAACAGGGCATTATTTCAATGAATCCTATTCCAATGCTACCCTTATTCAAGCATGAGAGAAATTTAACATAATGAAATACAAAGAGAGATTAACAAATTAACAAGGAAAAGGAAAGACAGACTGCAAGAAAGAAGACACAAGAATTCTTTGCAAAATAACCCAGCCTCAAACATTGCTGATATATTTAACAATAAAATCTCCAAAACAGAGCTGAGCTCTCCTAGGCTTTAGCCAAATGATTCACTCACACTTTAGGTCTTCTATTACAATGAATATATAGCTGTCCCGAGACTCATAGTCGACCTAACCCTAACAGAAAATAGTTACAAATTTAGTGATAGCTCATCAATACAACTCTGCCACCTGTCTTTTCGAAACAGAAATTAGGAGATATGTATAGCTATTTTTTTACATCCGGCAGCAACTTTTAGTAAATGAAAAATTTACTTAAAATAAAAGATGAGAGATATTTTAAATGTCCTCCAAGTGGCTACTCCACTAACTCTCGAATCTCTCATTTCTACCCGCTTCTAAATGCCAAGAATCACATCACTTAACCTTTAAATTGGTCTTTTCCTAGCTTTTGAAGAGTTTCACTTCAAGATATGAACATAGCAGCTGCAAACCTTAGCAGAAGAAACATATTCAATTTTTCTCCTAATCTTTGTACCAAGAATAACTGCAAGACAATAGAATTATTCACTTTTCTGGTGGAGGTGATGGGTTAAAAATATTTGGAGCACATCATCGGCTACCATCGCTATTTGCAATTTTCTTCAAACAATCCTTTGTCACGTCTTAACTTGGCTTCGACTTCCTAAGCTGCTCAAACAATATCAAAACTTTCTTCTCTTTCTTTACCTTGGCGCACCCTTTCTCTGCATGTCCCCAACACACACTAAGATCTTGAACTCATGCAATGTCACCTTCAGAAATCCAGCCCCGACGAGCTTCAAGCGATGATGAATCTCTCAGAAGCTACAAACCTTACCAGTATAATATCTTGCACCAATAGTCCAACCATGGTATGTGAACTTTAGAAGATGAAGGAGTAACCTCTTCTGCGTCCAAAGAAACCAACCCTTTTGGGTTTATAGCTTTTCATCCTCATACATATGGCCAGGAATTGGACCAGGGCCCTATCGCAGCAAGTAAAAAATGTCACCATGACCGCCGCTTTATTACTTTGAACCTTAATTCTGCGATCATGAAAGCCTTGAAATTTCCCCTATTGAATTGTAATGACAGCAAACCCTAATTTTTCCTCACTTGACGGGATTTGGTGCTATTGATTATGGATAGGAAAGGGACGAGATTTTCCTGCATACTACGTGGCCACATATTGTGTGGAAAGAACCAAAAAATGACCTGTGTCAACTATCTGCCTCAGTGTAAACTCCTCCTGGATCGATTTGCTTTGCTTGGCATAGTTTGGACGTGTCTCTTCATCAGTAGTAGCCGCGTCTTCTTGAACAATCGATCTCATGGCATCGTTCAATATTAAGAACCCTAATGACTTCCAACTCAGCCACAGGAGAATGGCAAGAGCATCATCTCTTGGATGCAAGATGCCAAATGTAGACAGAGAGCTGGAAGTCGTGGATACAATGGCTCTGAAAAACTAGGCGATTTCCCTTGCTTATTGAGATCTATAAAGATGCAATGGATTTTCTCAGACTGGATGAAACGAGTATCTCTTCTTCTTCTGCAAAATGACTCTATGGAGTGCTCCCCACAGGTCGCCATCATCTTGGCAGATCTGGCATTTTTTTGTTCTCAAGAAACTTCTATTCTTTCTCTGATTTCTTTCGAGAGTATAGTTATAATGACCCTGGGATGGATTTTAAAATATGGGTATGTTTGCTTTGAAGCTTCCACACTTGAAACCCTAATGCCTCCTCTATTATCAAATGAAAAAATATACAGGTGCTATCAACCAATTCTTGAGCTATAAAAGCTCTGGAATATACAGCTCGTAATGTGCAGGCCCAACATGCAAAATGTCGGCATTGATATTCAGACCATGCTCCCCAAATAGTAAGACCTCAAATGCCTTTATACTAATTTCTTCTACTATCTACTTCAGGAAAGAGGCGGCGCCACCAGCTTTTGGATGTAGAAGGTCGAATCTTGGATGGAGGGCAGCAAAAATCGTGGAGATAAGATCCGTAAGAATAATATCAGAAAGAAAAAACAATTCTTCTCGTCCACTCTTACTCCCACATTGTAGCACACCTCGCATACTTGGATAAAATGGCACCTTTCTTTCTTATCAGATTGGGCATGTAGGTTTTTGGAACCCTTGATGCTTTCGGTCAAAGTAAAACAATCCATGACATGGTACTACCTTTATATTGTTTCCAAAGTGTGGTATCGAGTGAACCTTACGTTGTTTTTTAATACCGCTCGTCTTCATGCGATGGACCCAAGCAATGACAGATGGACTAGTGGATTTCTCATCGCAATCCTCGATCCCTCCTCTTTTAATGCAATGTGATCCATACGATGAGCCCTCCATCTATCCTCTTGAAAGCTACGTTTTTGACTTGCATGGGGCCACACTTTTTGCTTATGGGGGGACTTATCCCACATGTGAAACGAAATTATTCCCTTGATGCTTTAAATATATCCTAGCTTGCAATGTATTTCAAGCAACAAATCGAGAAAAGGCTTGGGCCTTGGGCACTTGGGTGATGGACGATACATGGGTCTTCTTGATTAGGTGCATGGTCTCATGGTGAATCCCTCGGCGCTGGGCCTTCATAACTTTTGCTTCAAGTTCAATTAAGGTCTTGGTCCAACCAAAAATTCAAAATAAGTCGTTGCCTCCATTAAGCTTTAGTCTAGGTGATATCATGAGAATCAAAGCCTTCTCTATATAGTTTTGACTTAGGATTAATGCTTCTTATCCATAAGATCCACACTTGGGCTTTGTTATAAGAATGAAGTCGTAACTTAGGCCATACCAATTATATATAAAAATTAAAGCCTTCGACCTCTTTGTTCATATTGATAATTGGAGGATTTTAAGTATGCAAACATTAATCCTTGGTCTAAAGTTCATTTTCTTGCTAGAGCATGAACACTTTACACTTTTCTCTTTTTCTAAAATTTTTTCCCTTTGCGACCATGGTGTCTACACCCGATGACAGTTTCTTTTTTCTCGACCAGGATTAAAATCCCCCTGTTATGAGAAAATGCTCTAATATTGCACCGCCGACATTGCCAAAAGACGATTAATGTAGTCAGGAGACAAAGTAATCACAAATTTTTTTGGGGTGCTAACACGGCTGTTGGGTTGGATGTAGTGCTCTAGGACAAGGCTGTTGAGCTCGAAACCACGCTTCATGATGTGAAAAACGACTATGAAAGGCATTGACCAAAACAAAAAAACAAGGATTTAGGGGATATCAGAGATAACAAGGGATCGTTCTGTAAGTAGTGGGGCTCAAGGGTGAACCAGATATGTAAAAAACAAACAAAATGACAAATACAAACTAAAACATAACCAAAGATTCAAACCTAGTGGAGTTGCCAAAACTGTAGCTAGGGTTTTCACCCTAGCTTGTGCTAAAGAGCACCTACTAAGGATTAGGGAATCCTTAGTAGCAGTTCAGTAAATGAGTAAAAACTAAATGTAAAATAAAGAAAAGACTAAACATTAAGCTAAAATGTGTGCATGGAAATATTAGGATGTAAATCTAACATATAACAATAAACAGTAAAAACATTCATGAGAACTTAGTAAATAAAGATTTACGTTTTTTATTAATGGAAAACAAGGGTTTGCATGAATTTTACCTCAAATGTTGAGGTTGTTGGAGCCTTTGCAGTTGTACAGGATTAACTAGTGCTCCAAATTTTCCTTCTCTTCTCCAAATGCTTCAATGGTGTCCAAGAATTAACCTAGATTGGGGAACTCAAGCTTGAATGGTGGGCTAGGGTTTGGAGGTAATTTTGGCAGCATAAGGTTAGAGTGAGTGATGGATGTCAAATGGGGGGCCTCCATCACCTTCTTATAGATATTTTGGGTGGTGTAGTATTGACCCATGGTTTTAGGGTTTTTCCCCTCTTTTTTCCTTTTTTTAAATTATTTTGACTTTTTTCCCTTTTTATTTTATTTTTGGGAATTTTGGACCCCTTTTTAAAGTTTTTTGACATTTTTGAAGGAATTTTATTTATCTGAGTAGGGAAATATTGATTTTTTTCCTTTTGGTAACCATTTGAGGGTTTTTTAAGGTTTTGGAGGCCAAAATGGTAGGAAAAGTGGACAAATGGGTAATGTAACTAGGGAGATGAGCTAGTGAACCATTTTTGGGTGTTAACAATCGTTGTTGGTATGAAATAAGGGTGTAGTTTTGATTGTTGTGATTCGTTGGCTTTCTCTAGTTGGTAAAAAATGTTTCTCAGCTGTATGAAGACTAGGAAAATAACCTAGGGTTGCGAAATCTCATATGGTGATAGAAATACTTGTCATGTATTGCTTCTTTGTTTGTGTGCAATCGTTCTCAATACTTCACTTGCTTGTCTCAAAGCTATCTATCCATCGTTTTAAACTCTGCTATGGTGTTTGCAATCATTCTGGGTAATTCTACGACCTGGGGTCTTTAAGAAAATGAGTCAATCCTTGGTGTTTGGAATTCCCAATGTAGAATCTATTTATGAAACTCGTTAGTGTGTGATCACTTGGATGAAACGTTTGTTGGTTAAACTAGGGTAATGCGAAAACAATGGTCAATGTTTTTATTTTAATTAGAGAGGACAGCGAGTCTCATAAGGAGGCTCTGCTACTTAGTCATTGGTGTTAAGTTTGATACTCCCACATGGATAAATGGATCATATTAATTTTCTGATATTAATCTAGGTTTAAAAGGCAGAGCTCTAGCGCGATATTGCTTTGCTTAAGCGATTCTCACAAGAAATTGATTATTCCTTGTGAAGAACAGTTCAAATAAAAAGTTAGATAAATAATTAGTTTCAATGATTTGTTGTAACAGATCTAGGATCTGCGATTCCATGATTTTGTGTGGAGCACATGTTGTTTATGATCATAAAAATTATGAAATGAATATTCGTTAATTTTGATTTTCCTGTAGATGTAAGTAGAGTTTGAGAAGTAAATGTTTGGGGTTTAAAATTTCGTATAGGTCTGAGAAGTTCTTTTTCTAGTTTATAAAAGAAAGAGAGAACTGCCCTAGGTTTAGTCTGACTATATATAAAAAATTTAAATGCTAACTTATGTATAAATTTTTTTAAATAAAACTCAAGGTACCATGACTAAATACTTCTATCAATCGACCAAAAGCAACAGATAATTTATTTAAAGTTTATAAAATCCAAACTAAAGCTTTTAATGGAAATATTAATGACTATAAAACTCATCCTATAATCCTATTTAAGAATAGAAGTAGAATCTGATATAGGGAAAGTGTAAATCTCTTACCTAAGGTTGAGATAAGCTGCGTGTGATAACTCTATAAAATTCACACTTCAAACACTTATTAATAGGGACTACTATTAGGTGAACTGTGGACTGGTAACCGAATAAGCTCAGAACTTCCACGTTCCTCTAAACCTTTGATCCAAAACTGTTCCTGGTTATTATTTGGATCACCCCCGAGTTGGTTCGAACATGCAAGAAAATATAGAACACCTAAGGAAGAGGTTGTTGGTATCTTGGAGCTAATCTGTGTATCTTCTAAGTACAAGATTTGGAATTCTCTCCAATCCCATACATAAATAATGATAAGATGACGTGCCCTCTCTTGGCTCTTGACTTTATATAGGTTTCTTTGGAAAGGGGCAGTTTTGTTATCTTGAGTTAACATCAATATTTTTAACATCTTCTTGAATTTAACTCCCAGTTTGAATTATATGTGATATATTTAGAACATCATTTTTCAATTATAATTTTTGATAACTTGAGCTTTTAAATTTTTTCTATATTGAGTTTAGAAAAGAATTTTAGTAGATTTAATTAGTTTATAAAATAACACACACACACACACATATATGTATATTTACTTATATATATATATGGAATTCACTTATTTAATTTGTTTCTCTTTTATTTTTCCAATAACTTCACATATGTATTATTTTCATATATATGTATATAGACTTCACTTATTAAATTTATTTATCTTTTATTGTTCATACATCATATAGCATAATTGTATATTCGATGCTTCATTAATTTATGTCAATTCTTTATCAAACTCTCTTGTGGGGTTTGGTCGGTCAACTAAGATAGGTGGCCCTAAATTCCCTTGCATGCTCGATTACCTCGTTTCCATGGCAGTGTCTTTCAGTCCTTGATGATAAAATACATGATGATTCAATTAGTCAACTTGAATAAATATGATGAATAAGGGTGCTATTCGGAGTTTTTCAAGATCAACACCATAAGTGACGTAATCCCTAGTGTTATTCAAATCTTATGCTCAACACTCTCAATGGGCATTACACTAGTGCAATTCCAGATCTTTTGCTCAACACTAGTTCTAGAATGCATTTGTACGATACACCTAGGGATACAATGGCCAAATATCTGATGCTCCAGAGCTTATGCTCAACATCATGTTTGGAGTGCTGCAAGTCTTATGCCCACTACTAAATAATTTATCTATTGGGGTTACCTATGTACTCCAGAGCTTATGCTCAACACATAGTCTTGTAACCCATGTGCTCCAGGGCTTATGCACAACACATCATAGAATTCAATCATGTATATCAGAATTTCTGCACAGTACATAACAAAGGTCATTTCATTATATTAGGGCTTCTGCCCAAATCATAATAAAAATCAACAAAGTACATTGGGGATTATGCCCAGTACATAAAAATAATCCATTTCCATCAAGGCCCATTCCCAATATATATATATAACAAAAGTAAACGATGTGCATTGGGGCTCACGCCTAATATATGAAACCAGATAATACATGTGCATTGGGGCTTACACCCAGTATCTATATAATCTAAATAAATCATGTGCATCGAGGCTTATGCCCAATATATAATATAAACATAGTCAAATTTTTGGGATATTACATCCCTCCCCTCTTAGAACAACACTGTCTCGGTGTTCGAGGGACTGGAAATGAAATCATGAAATAAGGAGGGGTAAGTCTCCTTCATGGTGATTTCATTCTCCCATGTGGCCTCATTAGGCCCGAAGTGCCTCCATTGCACTTTTAGCTGGACGATAGTTCTCTTCCTAAGACGTACTTCCCTCTTGTCCAGTATGTGAAGAGGTTCTGGAAAAAACCCCCCCTCTAGTTCTACTTATAACAAGGACAAATCAATCACATGTTTAGTATCATAGACATATTTCTTTAATAAATATGCATGAAAAACATTGTGAACTTTTACATGAGCAGGTAAAGCTAATTCCTGTTAATTTTTCAATAATTTCATTCCATTATCATTAGGATCTCTAAGAGAATAACATGTACAACAGATCAATCATAGACACAAAAGCAATCACATAGGAGACACAGAGTTTCATTGGGGAAAACCAAGAAGGTGAAAAACATCAAAAATTCCTCAGAGATAAGATAAGCCACAATACAAGATCACAAGGATCAAACCCAAAGAGATGTCTCTAGAAGATGCTCCTCCTCCTCCACTCACAACTACATTTTGACCCAAAATCTGACAGCAAAATTGTCTGATATAAGACACTTGTCTATCGCATATATGTCACTATCTTTTCTTTTAGCTGTCGGTGGTTTTCTATAGGTTATCCGACACTCCCTTTGACTATTGGTTAATCGATGGCTTATTGGTACCGTCGATGGTGCTTTAACTGTCAGTTCTGCGACATGTAGTTCTTATTTTAAATAATTAAAAACTTAATGCATGCGTCGCTTCACCGATGCATAGCCAATTTCCAAGCATTAGTTAATGGACGCCTTAAGCCATTTTCTAAAATCAATCCGACGATCACCTGCCATCGCAGGTATAGCAAGGCCATCGATTGACTATGCCACGATGGCGATTAACCGACGGTAAGATGTCGTTGCATGCATAGCATGTCCATCGGTTAACCGACGGCCTGTAGTTTAAAAAAAAAACAAATACATTTCGCAGGACATCGAATAAGCGACGACCTATAATTAAAAAACACAAAAAAAATGTGACCTAATATTGTGGGAGATTTGTATAGTCCAAATTACATATAGAGCTTGTTATATAAAATAATCTAATGCTCGTGAATTGAAGAGGAAATACCCATGATGTGGATAAATTATTATCCACTCAAATATTGTCGGGAGCCTTACCCATAGGGTGTTTAACTCAAATCCAAGATTTTGGTAAGGGTGAAGGCATAGTTTAGAATTGTATATTTGGTTTCCTCCCAGTATCAAATCTTACAGGGTATGCGTGCATTTTACAGAGCTCTAACATGCTCATTTGTAATTCTTCTGAATTGCCTAATTTGATGAATATTGTGATGGCAGAAGAATTTGGGGAATAAAATTGAGAAAATGGCACATGGGTATTGTCAAGATTTAAAATTACTACAACCTAGCAAACTTGGTTTGTCTCCAAGGCAAGTTCTAGAATCTATAAGGTCTGCATACATATTACTGAAAGCAATCTGGAAGAGTTAAAGGGCCCAAAATGCCATTTTGGCAGGCTGCAACTGATAGACGAAGACAAATTGAGATAATCTGACAGGTGGGTTTAGCAAAAAAAGTTGAAAAAACCCATGGCACTATAGCATCCATAGTTTCCTTACCACAAACTGAAATTAAAAAAAGCCTGCATCATTATACAGAAGCACTTTTGCCCAATTTGCACATAACAAAATTAACACCTCTTGTAGAGTTTAAACACAACAGAAATTTTCTTAAATGTTCTGGAGATTTTAGTCAGAGGTAAATGAAAGGAAAGAGAGGTCTTGAGGGACACTTGGGTGTGAGAAACTCAAGTTTGAACCCTCAAAGTGTCCTTGGTGGACATGTTTATGAAAGGAACCCAATGCCATCCTACTAAATACAAAGCTTTAAGTTGAAACTGTCACTGAATAATTATGAAATGAAGAATGAGAAAAAAAATAGGGCCTTCAACCCAACCACTCTGGGTTACACCAGCAACCCATCTACAAGAGGTGACATACATATTTGGTGAGGCTGCTGGTAAGTGGAAATCAATACAATTTGAGGAAAGGACTCGTTTGGAAGGTTAGTGGCATGCACCCAAAGAGGACTATGGAGGAAATGGGTATGACAGATAGTGCACTATATTTTGCAATTTGAATTATAAAGTAGAAGAACAAAAACTTAAACTCTGCATGCATTTTGTAGAAACCTTCCAGGTAGATTTTGCATTCTAGGCCAAAGTACGAAATTGGGGTAAAATTGATGACGACAAAGAATTTAAAGGAGAAATATGGAGATATCATAGAGGAGAACCCATTGCAATCCAAAGGACACTCAGGGACCTTAAAGTTGAATTTGGGATGATTTAGCATGGTTGTAAATGTATTTTGGTCAAACCTAGTCATAAATTTTCTGAGGGCATAGAAAAAAGCAAAAAAAAATGTTTAAATTACCATTTTAATAGACCTCCTTTGGCTAGATGAGAGGAAATACAAAAATTGTAACATGTGGGTATTGTACAAAACCAGGAGACTTCAGCCTAGCCTATTTGGTTTGCTTCCATCATCAAAATTTACAGCCTTTGCATGCATTTTTCTAAAGCATACCAACTTAATTTGCACTAAATTATAATTGGCAGTGTTAGGATGTTTTTGCACAGCAAATACTTTCATGAATGGTAAGGCTCTAGACATATAAGAGGGTCCAGGAAGCGCTAAAGAACACTCAACAACAAGGAAATCCAAATTTAAACAATAAATAAGCCCTTGGAAGTCATTCAATTAAGCCAAATTTGGAAGATTGTGCATCTGAAAAGCATTAAATGGCAGAAGGGAAATCTAATAGTGTAAAATTGCCAAGGAGACATTGTAGATGACTTGGCAATTTCCAAATTCTATTCCTGAAAGAAGCACAGGATCTGCTGCGCGCTTCCAAAATTGAATATCCGGAAAATCCTTTCCTTGGTCAACATGTTCAAGGAGTGAGGAAATATTCTCTGTTACACAAATACATATTTAGGATACATTCCCTAAGGAATACTAAGACACAAGCACAGTCATACAGGTGTTTTAAGTAATTTAAAACTAGAAACACATAAATGATGCTTGAGGACCTTATCATAAGAAGATTATTGAACTGAGGCATAATTTTAAGTTCTAATCCATACCTGTCAAAGAATTTTCAAAGAATGCATCTCTTGAAGTACAACAACTAATTAACCCAACCAAAAGTTGCATTCCTCTTGCCCTTAGTAACACTGTTAGACGATTTTGACTCTGAGTTGCTTCAACAGCCTGCATAAGTAATGACAACACAGAATCTTCTGAGCAATTGACTACTTTATACAGTGCTTCCAAACCAGCCCCAAATCTTCTTGCAATTGCATCTGATTTTGATGAGAGAGCGGCTAATTCTACCGATAGCAAGGAATACCTAAATACATCCTAGAAAATTAAACTTTGATTGATCCTTCCAGAAGCAGGCTTAACAATAACCTTCCCAAGAAAGTACATAGTACACAACTTGTGGAAGAGTGCTTCAAACACCACTTTTGTAGATTCAAGAAATTGCCATGATAGTTTTCTGATATCTGCATTTGCCAGACAATTCTTTAGCATTCTCAAGCAAATATAAAGCTTGTTGATGTTGAAGGCTTTGCCAATCAGAGGATGAAGCCAATAGAGACTCCACTAAAGACAACGTATGGGGCTTCACTAGAATAACATGTTCACTATATATATCTGCACTTGGTCCATGACGAAGTACTGGAAAAACTAAATCCGCAAGATGACGACAAACATGGCATAGAAATTCACCCTACAAAGAAAGTGTTACAAAAGTTGTGCTAAATGAGATGCTCCAAGACAATTCTCAACAATAAATAATTGCAGAGAGAACACGGGACAAAAGGATTCCCCATAGAAGCAATATATTATATCATACCAATCACAACAAAGTATAATTGTCAAATGGCTACCTGATCTAGATCAACAATATGCACCCCTTCAAATATAATCATGTTGTTCTAAACTTATATCTGCTTATCCCATAGAGTATCAAATAAGAATACATCTTTTGATAATATCAAAGATTAAAAAAAAAAAAAAAAGCATTATATACATGCTGGCAACAATAATGATATATCCAAATGGTGATGAACATCACCAATTGCAAATATCCATAAATTAGCAAATCATATCAATAAATAAAGGGAATTAATAAACCTAAATCCAGTAATGTTTCAAAAATGTAAATAAACATCATGTTCTCCATGCTAATCTTGAAAATGCTACACATCTGAGTAGTTTATTAGAGTAAGCTAAGTCCATCCAGTTTAACAGACTAACCAGCAGACCCTAGGCACAGTTTATCCTCACCGCCATTCAATAGATTTTGTACTCTTCAGTCCAAGGTTTAACTTAATCAGACAAGGAACCATGAATAAAGATATAAAATGTTGCAAATGCATTATTTTGCCTCAAACATGACATTTGCATCTTGTTTCATTTTTTCTAGGGTGAGAAATAAAGAAATGCATTCCAGACCCAAAACTTTGAAACACAATTTCCTCACAAAATTTAAATTAATTTCTGGCAAGGTTTGCCAAAATATAATTATCCAGCAGAGAAGTAAGAAGCTCCTTCCAAAGTTTTGATCAAAAAGATAGGATGAGAGTAATTATTTCCTGGTAGTTTCAATGTCCTAAATTTGTCACTATTTTTCTTTTCTTGTGGATACCTACTTGAATGATGTATGTTTCATGGTATGTATTATCCATGATCCCACAGTGAAAGGAGCAATCTGACCCTGGACAATGATTAATTCCATTGTATTAAAAGCCAAAGCAAGAAGAGAATGTTGAAAGATTTGAATGACAAGTCAATCTCCAAGGGCCAAATTAAATGGTGGGACTCTTACGGAAAGAGTTCACTTCATTCTGCAATTACAAGTACTTGGGGGGAAGTAGATTAACTCCATCAACGGATTCAAAAAATGTTTGGTGGGTTTCCAAATGGTGGTCAAGGCAACATTCATAAAGAATAACTAGAAAATGAGCAGGTGAATGATTGCATGAGATAAACGGAGGAATCCAGTACCATCTTGATGGATATAGCTCATGCATCTGAGAAAATATGCCAATTTTTATGCTTGTATCATTTCTGGACTATCAAAGAACTCTCCATAAATGGACACTTAAGGAATTAATACACAAGAATCTAGGGTGGTAAAAATTAAAAACCTTTCTCACATCTTTGAAAATGATTATACTAAAAGTTTGTTGATTTGCTTTCCAACACAAGAACATGCCCTGTTAATTCAAAACCCAATACTTCACAAAAGGTCATCATATGATACCCTAGCCTTTCATACAGGGTAACCCATTCTTTCTTAGTAGAAGCCCTTAGGAATCACTAGATGAGTCAAAGGAAAATTCCAAGGTACAAATTCTTTATTGAGGCATTTTCATATTCTCCTGCCATAAAACAAGAAAATATATACAAAATTCTTACTTTTATTGATAACAATATGACAAAGCAGATATCATAGCATAAAGACAGAATACAGTAGCAGATTCCAGTCTCAAATGCCAATAATAGAGTAAAGTATCCTTATAGAGGCAAGGTTGACTGAACTTGTACATTGGGGTTACATACTATGTCGATGAGGACTTTACCTACATCATCAATTTATTAAGTTGACTACATGACAAACATAGGAGAAAAATAATACCACCTCAAAAAAAGGTTGCTACACAAGCTGATCAATTTGAAGTGGGAAAGTCATTGGATAAATTGCAGCAGTACTTCTTCCAGCCCAAGATGAAATACTATCTAGAATAATTTTTTAAGAGGATGCTTGGTGTATGGCAAGAGAAAGAGCAGTTTGAGTTTGTTGTCATTCAAATTTTTCCCACCAAGGGCATTGCCCATTCTGTTGTCATTCAAATGTCAATGGATTCGGTTCCTGGGTATTTTTCCCACCAAAGGCATTTCCCACTCTATTGTCATTCAAATTTTCCCCATTTTTCCCTATACAGGACCTGCATTTTCCTCATTACATGTAAAATTCATGCTCAACAGAAAATTCGCAATAATGGTTATGTAGTTTTAACGGAGACCCTGCTACAACAGAAGAGATAAATTCAAGCCTTAGAGGCTGAGTGCAATATGCTTCATCATCTGGTTTCAAATATTGCTAGGGGCTCATAATCCAATGCTATTCTTTAAGTTTATGAAAGTGACACGAAGGTTGTAAAATTGAAATCTAAATATCTAAATCGTAATGTATAGTAAGCATTACCATAGTGATGTGGCTTCTTCCATTTGTAAAGAAACATTTGGTGCTGCTTTATTTCCTTCATTTCCTTTATCTGCTTTGTTCATTGTTTTCATTGCAGCTAAGCTCATCACTAAAAAATGAATGATATGGTTTTGAACCCTGTAGTATGAAGAATGAAATTTTTATAAATATGAATAATTGACAAAAATCTATAATAAATATGAATAAAAGAGCATTTTAATCACCTTATTGAGCTCCTCTCTGTTTCGAGAATAGTTTAATATTCTCTACTAAACAGGTCCAACCACGTGAAGGTGGAAGCTCATATGGCCCCTCCCCCCCCTCACATCACTCTCAATTCCCCATACCCAATGCATGTGCTTGGAAATAAATGATTTTTTGTGCTAACATCGTGAGTTTCTTGTCTTAAAGGAATTACGTGCATTCGATCATTAATTAGTTTATAGAATTCATTCATTAACTCATTCATTCACTCACACGTAGGAAAAGAAATAGTTGAAGACATTACTCGATAATATCAAAAATAATATCCGAGGACAATGCATACAAAAATAATGTAATTGTGTACTTATTACAATCACTACTTTTTTTTACGCTTTTTTCTCTCCACATATTCTCTAAGAGTGACAGCCTCTTCTAAACCTTGTTTTATGTTTCTTATACCCTCTGCAGCTTCCTTTGATCTTGTTTGTCGCGTTGTGTGCTCACGACATGTACGCAGTTGCTATAAGGTGCCTGGATCTACCGGAAAAATGAAGAAATATTAATTACTTTACATGTTTTTATTATTTCATTATAAGTCCTTCATTAAGAAAAAAACATTACAGTGGTATTTTTTACCTAGCAACTGGGCCACATGAATATCATGCGTTTGCTCTTCTTCTGCTACTGCCTCAAGTTGTACATGAGGACCCTTTGCATTAAAACATCAACACTTACAACACTATAGTATTTGCAATTTAATATTTGAGACTTTAATCCAGACTAGGTTTTTTTTAACAAAGGAATACGTTAATTACCTGGATGTCGCTCAACTTCAACTTCAATATTTCATTCTCCTCCATCCTCTGTATTTTGTCTACTTTCGTTCGGAGGCTTAACACAAAGAGACTCAATATTTTATGGACTAGTTTATTAATGAATAGAGAACACAATGAGTTAATCTTAAATAGAATTCTTTATTGTAGTTACCTGTGCGCAGGATGGATTAACGGAAGACTCTGTTTGGCTAGTACTTTTGCTTGTTCGATGTTCAACAACACCTAAAAACCCGCGTTGGTAGCCAATCATTAGGTCTTCCTCTGTGGGCACTTCTTTGAATTTTTCGGCCTGTAATTTTCAATTAAATCATTAATGTTGTTGTTATATTGTCATGAAAACAATTTTAAATGCAATCTATAATAATTTCTATACAATAAAATAATTATTGATACTTACAAATTCGAATATCCACCAGGCCCAAGCTTGTGTTGCCCATGTTTCTCTACTCTTGCCTGGGTGGCCTTCGAGGTATCTGGTAGCCTATAAAAGTAATTTTAACTACGTTAGACGTGGAAAAATAATGGGAAATAAAGTGTAATGATGATATAATTGCATTGCTAAAAGTATTGCATACCTTTTTGTGCCTGGTGCTAGCTTGCCCTCTTTACCCATAGTGATCTCCCTTCCATCATCCAGCAAGGCTTTCCACTCCCTTGTTGTAATCATCGGAGGGTGCTCATACTTTGGATGCTTTGCTAAGTTGTTCCTATATTGCTCCCTTACAATGTGTAAATGTTGGCCATCTTTTTCGAGGACCTTTTTATGGTTGAAGGTTTTAGCACCAAAAAACCCAACCATGTGAGCAATAAGGTCATCTTTCAAAACTTTACTTTGTTGGTTCCGCCATGTGCGGATGGTGGGCCCAAATAGTTCTAAAGACCAATCATTTAGATTTATGTAAAAGACATCATTTCCTACATAAATGAGTATGTGTTAATTAGTGTAAAACGAATGGGGTGATTCCACGAAGGTGGTTCACCATTTTTGGCAGATGGAATGGAAAAAAATTGTTTTTTGGACCCTCGATCGAGGTATTTTAGAACCCTCGATCGAGGTTTTAAAAGCTCGATCGAGGGTTTTAAAAGCTCGATCGAGGTCTCTAAAATACCTCGATCGAGGGTTTTAAAAAACCTCGATCGAGGGTTGAAACAAGAGCTCGATCTATATTTTCAAAAGCTCGATCTAGCTTTTGCAAAGCTCGATCTAGCTTTTGCAAAGCTCGATCTAGCTTTTGCAAAGCTCTATCTAGCTTTTGAAAAGCTTGATCTAGCTTTTGCTCGATCTAGCTTTTCAAAAGCTCGATCTAGCTTGTCAAAAGCTCGATCTAACTTTTCAAAAGCTCGATCTAGCTTTTGAAAAGCTTGATCGAGCTTTTGAAAAGCTAGATCTATCTTTTGAAAAGCTCGATCGAGATTTTGAAAAGCTCGATCTAGCTTTTCAAAAACATAAAAAGGCTTGTTTTAGGCCCTTGATCGAGCAAATACCTCGATCGAGGGTTTTAAAATACATCGATCGAGATGTTGTTAAACCCTTGATCAAGGTGTTGTTAAACCCTCGACTGAGGTATGTTAAAACCCTCAATCAAGGTATTTTAAAACCCTCGATCGAGTAAATAGCTCAATCGAGGGCTTAAAAAACAGGTCGAGATCCCTTTTCACTGCAAGATTAAAGTTTTGTCTTCCTTCCACATAGATAAACCATGTCATTAAATGCTCATTAATGAGAGGAATTGATACCATTGGATTCGTCAACGAATCCTCTATCCAGATATATAATATTTATGAATTTTTATCTTCATATGTCTTTTGTTTTTAAATTTCTACTAAAACTTGCCCTAAAAAACCCTGCCGACAACTTCGATTAAGCTCAAAGATAAATTCACAACATTCAAAATACACATCCAAAAAATTTGAAAAAATACACAAGCCCTAGATAAACGCATCCTCTTCAAAAGGGTATTTTTAGTTTTGCAAATTATGTAAACAATCAAAAGATTTCGTGCACGAACACACATGTGTGCAAAATGCGACTGAAATATTCATTGGTTAGTTTCGAAAAATAATAATAAATAAAAATTTTCGAGAAAAAATAAAAGAAAAATATGTAATCCCTAGTGCATTATGTCTAAATCATGTTCACATATTTCATTTTTTAAAATTATTACTTTAACGTTAAATTGTCATGCACGAACACAAACTACTTGTTAATTGCTCTTCAAAATTTTTAAGTACACACGTTTCATTTAATGAAAATTCGACACGATAAATGACATTGGTATATTTCAGAAAAAATATCATTGGAAAGCCAACATAATTTTCTACATTTCGTTTTTCAATGGCGTGTCAAAATTCATTTGGAAAATATGAGTTTCGAGGGCTTCAATTTAATACATGGATAAAATTTCTGTTTTTCACCGTCATATTTGGCCAAAAAGAGTTACCCATCTTCATGGAATCACCCAATGATTCATAATTACATTCCAATAAAATTATAATAAATAGTTAAAAACATTTTGTAAATAGTACCTGGAATCTTACTCATCTTATAGGGGATGAGATTTTTATCCACCAAAAAAGTAGTCTCAACTGTTCCCATGCTAGTGACACAGAAAGATCCAGGAAATGCATCGAGGGAAGTATCATTGTCATACTCTTCTGCATTTACCCCCTGATCCTGGTCGGCACGACCTGTCATGCTTGGACCACGAGAGGGTGTAGTACTCTCATGTTCTGTCTTGGTTTCCTCAATTTGCGTTTCCGACTGGCCAGACGGCAAAGATACATGATTAGTGGCAGTGGGGGTTTCATACTTAGTGGTACTAGCATACCCCTCACCAATAGTATGTTGATGTATATGTAACTTCGGAATGTATTTCACATATATGTATATTGTATTCCTATAGAGATGTTATTATTCCTCTATACGGAAGTGTCGTCATTTATATTGTAAGTGTCGTAACTTATACTTGATGGGTTATTAGACCACCTTGTTTGGGGTCGGCCCTGTATAAGTCATGTGGGTCAAAGGGTTATTAGACCACCCTATTGGGGGTCGGCCATGTGGGTCAAAGGGTTATTAGACCACCCTATTGGGGGTCGGCCCAGTCAGCATTATATTATGTGGTTAAGTTCGAGCCTACATGAGTTAGGTAAAAAGGCAAGTCAAGTCAAGTATAAATAGAGTGCGGGAGGCACTCTATTTGCTCACTCACTTCTCGCACATGCTCTCAAGGAGGAGAGGCGCACTTATGGAGGAGGAGGATCTGCTGCTAGGTTATGTCTATATCTTGGTTGGTTGTATCATTGCTCTATCTATCTCTGAGGAAGTTATTGGGGTTTTTCACCTTTATGGTTTTCCCCAAGTAAATCTTTGTGTCTCTTGTGTGCTTGCATTATTGTCTCCATGATTGATATGCAGTAGATATGTTGTACATGTTGTTCTCTCAGTTAAGATCCTAGATCATATTGAAGTAAATTCAGAAAATTTAACATGGTATCAGAGCTAGCCTGAAAGAAGGCATGATATGGCATGTATGACACTTGTTGCACTTACGATGCTAGGGCTTGATATAGCAAAAACCAGTCATCGTAGCACTTTCGCTATAAATCCGTTTTGGCGAAGTTTTTGGATCTGAAATTGTTACAGGACGAAGATAAAATCTCCAGGTACCTTGTGTCCAAAGGAAAACCTCTAATTCGTTGTACTTTGTGATTTATGATCTGTACAATATAGGGTTTCTGCCTCTTCCAGATCTGAGTCAAAATCAGGTGACCTTGGGAAAAAGGTCATAACTTGGGCTAGGAAGCTCCAAATGAAATTTCGTAAAAAGTTACAGGTATTAAACAGTCTGTACTATCTCAGAAAACTTTTTCAGAGGCCGAAGGTGAACCAGTGACACGTGGCACACCGTACAAGTTCGCTCTACTGTTTTATCCCATAAACAGGTCACGTTGCGACACTTGGCATAACTCTCTCTCAGAAAATCCAATTGAGGTCAGACCTGTCAGGATGGAAAGATAACAGGCCGAGATATCTCAGAAAACGTTTTCAGAGGCCGAAGTTCAAACAGTGACACGTGGCACACCGTACAAGTTAGCTCTTCTGTTTTATCCTAAAACAGGTCACGTTGCGACATTTGGCATAACTCTCTCTCAGAGAATCCAATTGAGGTCAGACCTATCAGGATGGAAAGGTAACAGGTCAGGCTATCTCAGGAAACTTTTTTCAGACTCTGTGGATCAAAAATTTTGGAGTTACACCAGAAACAATCAGGTACATATTTCTGTCAAAACAGAATTATTTTTTGGTACCTTCATTCATGGCTTCCGGAATTTAGGGCTTTGAAGAAAGTTGGAATTTTTGTAATCGGAGACCACGGCTGAATGCTACTCATCAAAATAAAAATTTAGAGACCAAAATCAGAATTTTTGGTTGGGAAGAAGGCTGGGCTTGATCAGACCCTAGTTCGGGACTTTGATCAGGAAAGTGGAAAATTAGGGCTTCTGTAAAAATGGGAATTTTTGAAATCTGAGACCACGGCTGGAAGCTCCTCAGAAAAATAGAAGCTTAGAGCTTTGGATCAAACCTTTTGATTGGGAAAAAGAGTGGGATTCATCAAACCCCAGTTCAGGGTCACGTCCAGTGAATCCGGAAGTTTCAAAGGCAAAATTGAGGAGTGAAACTTTGCAGTTTTCAAATTATGAATATACCAATTTGATCAGCTCATCAAGGCGCATATTTATATCCTTTCGGAAGTTTGAAATTCAAAGTTTGAATTTTTGGGGTTTCTCTGACAAACCCATATCCAGCTCCAGGTCCAGTTCTTGCACATCAAGTGGATTGGGTTAATCCTAGAAGAAGATGGATTGGTCACCTACATAGGTGAAGAAGTTCCTGTTTCAGAGGGAGATGAGGCTAAGGCCTTACATAAGAAGATTACAAGCGATCTCGACAGGTATGACTCATCGAGGTATGTTTTGATATTTGTCCATGATTAAGTTTATGGTATGTTTGTCTTCATGTTATTACAGTTAAGTACAATTTTGTTTTTAGATTTGTCGTATCACCTTAACAAAATTATGAATGCATGATAGAAGATATTCATTATTTAGGGTGTTGACACTTATGATTGTACTAATGCATTATGGTGTTGTATGAGGTTTATGTTGTCTACTAACATGAAAGGTACACCAAGAAAGACAAATCATGCTCCAGTTCAAGAACATATGATCATGGTGACATGAGGATAAAGACTCATCCATTGTCATGGATCTCATAGACGATCCATTTACGAGGTATGTATAACTTGGTTTTATAATGGCTAACCATTGAGACATGCAGGTTACTAACACAAGTCATTGAAGAGAACCAAAAGACATTATACGGGTATGTTAGACATAACTAGCTAGCATGCTAATCCAGGTATGTTTTTCCTATATCAAGCTAGAATCCTACCTTGTGTTAGGATCTTATACTATTGTGTTGTTGATAATGATTATTCACAAAGAGTCATAGGTTTGAATAATCATGGTTGTATGCATATTATGTTTCTTACCATAATTGATGATATGACTAACCAGAAGAATCATGAAGGTATAGCTTTTATGCATATTATATCTCTTATCTTGATTGATGATTCAACTAACCCGAAGAGTCATAGGTTTGAGTAATTACAGGTTTAGACATGTTATGTTTCTTATGATTTGACTAACCATAAGAATACTACATAAACCTTGAATGCTAATGCTTATTATTTCTGTTTGAAATGATCATGACTATACATGCTTGAGATTATTGTGTTTTAATAGTATACTAATGAATGTATGATTTTATATGAGTTCACAAGGATAACACAATCATGATACTAATAAGCATGCATAGGGACCAAGGATGAATATGAGTTCAAGAACAGGTAATTTAGGAAGCAAAGATCAAGAGGGAGCACACTCCAGTTGTTCCTGCAAGAAAGCAAAGGAGCACACTTCAGTAGTTTATGCAAGGATGCAGATATTCAGAGGGAGTTGACCATCTCTCTACATTCCACAATAGAAAGGTGTAGAAGAAGCTACTTCAGATTAGGACTCCAGCAGCCCCTGCAAGGAAGCAAAGACTCAGAGGGAGTCCACCCAACGAACAAACAAAGATAAGTATTTTAAATTATCATTTCTTGCATATTTGTTTGTTTAAATAATACTGTTCAATAATGTATACACTGATGTTCCTAGAATTAGGTTGTGTATTATGCATATTAGAATAGTTGCATTGATGAACAGTATACTACTAATATACATGGGTAAGTGGCCTATGGCACTGTACAACATTCCATTGCTACTTATCTAGAATGAAACCTCTTTGCTGACATGTTGGGAGTTGTGCACACTCTTAACAATGTTCTGGTAGAGATTGGAAGGCATCTAGAAAGTTACGGGATATGGATAAATGTTGTATTGAAACATTGGCTAAGATAATTGCATGACTGTATGACATATTTCTTTATGTGTAAGAATTTGTTCTGAAAACTATGAGATGTTTTCTAATCATGCAATTTAACTTGTTGTGTAGGAAAGATCGTATGTCATCTCCTACAAAAGAAGAACTACAACATTTTGTTCCAGCAACAAAGATATCTATTGAAGATATTGAAGATATTGAAGTTCCCAGGATCTGGGATGAAGAAATGGAATGCCATGATCCGTCGATCATGAAGAATGATGTTTGGGATGTAGTCCCAAGATGTGAAGGGAAGTTTTTTTATGACTTCCAAATGGAACTATCATATCAAGCATGTTGCAGATGGCAGCATTGAGAAATATAAAAGTGATAAAATAGAAGATGCACCAGATGGATCTCAAGACAGCATGGTGTAGTCATATATGTGTGCAGAACTTGGTATGGTAGGATAGACAGCTTTCTATCCAGTTTGGGCGTTACCAAGAGTAAAGCAGATTCCAACCTTTTCTACAAGGTTGAAGAAGGCAATCCAGTGATACTATTTTTTTATGCAGATAACCTGTTTGTTACAGGTAAAGATAGATTGATTGCCGACACGCAGCGGAAGCTTTCTTCCAAGTTCGAGATGATGCACTATTTGTTTTTGGCATGGAGGTGTGGCAGAGTGATGGAATCTTCCTTGGACAAGGGAAGTATGCAGTAGAGATCCTGAAGAGGTTCGGGATGATGGACTGCAAGCTATGGCCACACCTATGGCATCAAATCTGAAGCTTCTATGTGATGCTTCATCTGAGCTGGTTGATGTCTCCATGTATCGTCAGATGATTGGGTCCTTGATGTACCTGATGAACACGAGACCAGATATTTTCTTTGCTGTGAACACATTGAGCCAGTTCCTGACGGATCCAAGGAGTGTTCACCTGGTTGCTGTAAAGCATATTCTGAGGTACCTGAAGGGTACAGTGGATTATGGGCTCAGGTATGAGGCGAATCAAAAGTTTAACCTGCAGGGTTATGTTGATTCAGATTGGGCTGGCAGTGCTGCAGATAGGAAGAGCACATCTGGGTGTTGCTTCAGTATGGGATCAGGTGTGATCTCTTGGTTTAGCAGGAAGCAGTCCTGCGTAGCACTGAGTACAGCTGAGGCAGAGTATGTTGCAGCCTGTTCAGCTAGTTGTGAGGCAGTATGGCTACGGAAGCTATTGTCTGAGTTATTTGATCTCCATTGGAAGCTAATGGTATCTTCTGTGATAACCAGAGTTGTGTGAAGCTGTCCGAGAATCCAGTGTTTCATGACAGGTCGAAACACATAGAGATCAAATATCACTATATCAGGAATATGGTATAGAGAGGAGCTGTGAAGCTCCTGTATGTTGCGACGGACGAGCAGATTGCAGATGTGCTGACGAAGCCACTAGCCAGGGTAAAGTTCAAGTACTTCAGAGAGAGGCTTGGCGTTCTTCAGATCGAGGAAACTTCGAGGAAGAAGTGATGGACACATTTGGTGAAGCCATTCCAAGCATGTGGGAAGGAGGAACCTTCACATGGCTGTGGATGTAAGCGCTGGATGATGAGCATCAGGATGATGTTCTGGTTTCTGCCTGGATATGATCAGTTGGATCATTTTTGTATGAACGCATCATGTTGGATGATGATGGATACATTGTGTGGATCATGTATCTTTGTATGATCAGGTAGATCATGGATGATGATGGATACATTGTGTGGATCATGTATCTTTGTATGATCAGGTAGATCATGGATGCTGATGGATACATTGTGTGGATTATGTATCTTTGTATGATCAGGTAGATCATGCATACTGATGGATACATTGTGTGGATCATGTATCTTTGTATGATCAGGTAGATCATGTATGCTGATGGATACATTGTGTGGATCATGTATCTTTGTATGATCAGGTGGATCATGTATGTTGATGGATACATTGTGTGGATCATGTATCTATGTATGTATCAGGTGGATACTTGGATGATCGTGGATGACAAGCTTCTCCAGATGACATGCAGCAGGATGTTGCAGTGATGATGATCAGGATGATCATGTGTACATCAGGATGATGTTTGATGAGTATCAGATGATACTTTGTGGCCGTGGATCAGGTTGTGCAGGAAAGCATGTAATTTGTGCCCTGGGAGATTTGCAGATGGTCTTTCGAGGTTTTGCCTATGGCATGTAATTCGGTGCCCTGGGACATCTGGCAAATGCTCTTGCGAGGTTTTGCTTGGGAGGACATGTAATTTGTGCCCTGGGAGATTTCAGGTCAGAGTTGTGTACCCGTAACATCCTGAGATGCTCTTGCGAGGTTTTGTCCTATGGCATGTAATTTGCTCCTGGGAGATCTGGACAGGATGAAAAAGGCCTCAGATGCTTCAGCCAGGTTTTGCCATGACCACATGTAATTTGCTCCTGGGAGATCTGGACAGGATGAAAAAGGCCTCAGATGCTTCAGCCAGGTTTTGTGGTGGACCACATGTAATTTGCTCCTGGGAGATCTGGACAGGATGAAAAAGGCCTCAGATGCTTCAGCCAGGTTTTGTGGTGAGATCACATGTAATGTGCTCCTGGGAGATCCGACAGGTAGAGCCGCATGCTCATAACAGCCTGGGATGCTTCAGCCAGGTTTTGTGATGGGTCACATGTAATGTGCTCCTGGGAGATCCTACAGGTAGAGCTGTGTGCTCGTAATAGCCTGGGATGCTGCAGCCAGGTTTTGTGACGCACGTAATAAGTCCTGAGGATTCCACAGTATGGCCAGTGATGATGAAGACCTGCAGGTGGTGGGCCTACATCCAGTATGAAAAAGGACTGGCTCTGTAGAACTTCCTATGACGAGTAGATTCAGAGATTGATTGAGATAGCAGCAGCAGTGACGATGATGATGACTCGATGATGATTATCCAGTGACGATGATCCAGAGAAGATGACTTGTGCTAGAAGAACTGTGCTGAGAAATACCTTCCTAGTTAAGAGGGAGTGTTGATGTATATGTAACTTCGGAATGTATTTCACATATATGTATATTGTATTCCTATAGAGATGTTATTATTCCTCTATACGGAAGTGTCGTCATTTATATTGTAAGTGTCGTAACTTATACTTGATGGGTTATTAGACCACCTTGTTTGGGGTCGGCCCTGTATAAGTCATGTGGGTCAAAGGGTTATTAGACCACCCTATTGGGGGTCGGCCCAGTCAGCATTATATTATGTGGTTAAGTTCGAGCCTACATGAGTTAGGTAAAAAGGCAAGTCAAGTCAAGTATAAATAGAGTGCGGGAGGCACTCTATTTGCTCACTCACTTCTCACACATGCTCTCAAGGAGGAGAGGCGCACTTATGGAGGAGGAGGATCTGCTACTAGGTTATGTCTATATCTTGGTTGGTTGTATCATTGCTCTATCTATCTCTGAGGAAGTTATTGGGGTTTTTCACCTTTATGGTTTTCCCCAAGTAAATCTTTGTGTCTCTTGTGTGCTTGCATTATTGTCTCCATGATTGATATGCAGTATGTAAGTTTTAAACCTTAACAGTGAAGTACTAACTCATATGATTCTTAAGCATTAACAGAAAATACACAATGGCACACACATTACACAGAGATTTTCACCTGGAAACCCTTAACCGGGAAAAAACCAGCCAAACTTAGAGCCGCATAGCTCCTTTTTCATTATATGTTTATTTTTACATGTACAATACAATAAATGGTATTCTGCAGCATCTAAAACCCTAATTCGTTTACCCGAATTAGGTTACAACCCTAATTCCTTTTACCGGAATTAGATTAGAGTACAATGGGTCGAAAATCGCGAAAAAAGCAAAAAGCAACCCAAAAAATTTTACGGTCCGAAACGAAGGGGGTGGGCCCTGTCGGGCTACCCCCCCCTCCGGACGCGCCCGGCGCAGGCGAATCACTAGTGCCGTAGGGATCGTGTTGTACACGCAGCAACCATGTGAAGAGATATAACATACCCAACATTCTCCCACTTGTTGTTCTCTTCACATACAGGAGAAATTTATGACTTCAACAATTCAGGGCAACAATGCCCATGTTCTCTTTACACCAAGAGAACTTCTGAGTACTCACAGACTTTGTCAAAGAGTCTGCAACATTTACCAAAGTGTCAACCTTCTCCAATAACACTTTGTTTTGTTCAACCATGTCTCTGACGAAATGGTACTGCACATCAATGTGCTTTGTCCTTGAGTGATAAGCAGGGTTCTTTGCTAGAAATATTGCACTTGAGCTATCACAGCCAATCTTTACTGCATCCTGAACAAAACCAATACCTGAACACAATATTTGCAACCATACAGCTTCCTTACTTGCATGGGTAGCTGCCATGTATTCAGCTTCTGTAGTTGAGAGTGCAACTACAGCTTGTCTTCTACTCATCCAACTGATTGCTCCTCCAAATAGATTAAAAACGTAGCCACTTGTAGATCTTCTGTGATCAAGATCTCCAGCCCAGTCAGCATCAGCAAATCCTTGTATATTTATCTCTCTGTTTAGACCGGGTCTTCCTTGGTAGCAGATTGCAGAATCTGTAGTGCCACGCAAATACCTGAAGACCCTTTTTACTGCAGTCCAATGTTCCTTACCTGGTTTTGACATGTATCTACTCAAAACTCCCATTGCATGGGCTATATCTGGTCTAGTACAGACCATGGCATACATCAGACTGCCAACTGCACTAGCATAGGGAACATGAGACATGTCCTCTACCTCTTCTTGTGTAGTGGGACACTGTTCTGCAGATAACCTTACACCTACAGGAATGGGCACCTTCACTGGTTTGCTTTCCTGCATATTAAATCTCTTCAATATCGTTTCAACATATTTCCTCTGATTTAACCAGAGTTTCCTGTTTTCACGATCTCTTTTTATTTCCATGCCCAAAATGAAATTTGCAGCACCAAGATCTTTCATGTCAAATTCAGATGACAGCTGATTCTTGACATCCTTGATGATTTCTTTGTTGTTTCCAATTAGCAACATATCATCAACATACAATATTACATAAATAAAATGATCACCAATTAGCTTAAAATAAACACAGTGATCAGCTTTGCTTCTTGAGAAACCAAGTCCCAGTATATAAGTATCAAATTTTTGATACCACATTCTGGGAGATTGTTTCAAACCGTAGAGAGACTTTTTCAGCTTACAGACAAGCTCCTTTCTTCCTTTCACCACAAACCGTTCTGGTTGCTTCATATAGATCTCTTCATTAAGATTTCCATGTAGGAAAGCCGTCTTTACATCCATCTGTTCTACTTCAAGATCAAAAGCAGCAGAAATAGATAAAAGAAATCTAATAGAAGTCAATTTTGCAACAGGTGAAAAAATCTCACCAAAATCGATGCCCTCAATTTGGGAGTAACCTTTCGCAACTAGTCGAGCCTTGTACTTCTCCACTTTACCTGCTGCATTTAACTTCTTCTTGAATACCCATTTGCTTCCAATAGGCTTTCTTCCTTCTGGCAACTCAACCAGATCCCATGCCTCATTTTTGTCCAAGGCATCCATTTCTTCTATCATGGCCTTCTTCCATAGTTTACTATCTTCTGAATCCATTGCCTCTTTAACAGTTCTAGGATCATCATCAGTAATAGATAACACAAAATTAGAACGAAAATCAGGGGGACTGTACCTTTCAACTTGCCTTCTTTCTCGGTCAGATCTCCTCAATACCGGAGTCTGTGGATCCGCCTCTTCATCTGATTCAGACGATTCTGCCTCCTCATCTGATTCAGACGAATCTGGTTCCTCAAAAGAGTCACCTCTTTCATCCTTGATATCAAAGTGTAGCTTCTTTGAATCCTTTTCCTTTGGTACATCCTCAATCTTGGAAGTGCTTTCAACTTCTCTAAAGATCACATCTCGACTGTAAACTGTTTGCCTTTTTACTGGGTTCCACAGCTTGTAACCTTTCACTCCATCCTTGTAACCAATGAAGATACATTTTTCTGCTTTATTATCCAACTTGCTCCTTTTCTCCTTTGGAACATGTACAAAAGCATCACACCCAAACACTCTGAGATGAGAGAGAGAGGGTTTCTTTCCAGTCCAAACCTCATGAGGTGTCTTGTCAACCAACGCTGATGTGGGTGTCCTATTCACTAGGTAACACGCAGTGTCAACAGCTTCTGCCCAGAATTGTTGTGCTAGCCCTGCACCACTGAGCATACTCCTTGCCTTTTCCATCAATGTCCTGTTCATCCTTTCTGCAACCCCATTCTGTTGAGGTGTGTATGGAGTAGTCTTTTGCCTTGCTATTCCACACATTTTACAGAACTCCTCAAATTCACTTTCACAGAATTCTCCACCATTATCTGTTCTGAGTACTTTTATTTTCTTCTCAGTTTGATTCTCTACAAGAGCCTTAAATTCTTTGAATCTATTAAAAACCTCAGATTTCTTACGCAGGAAATAAATCCAAGTTTTCCTTGAGAAATCATCTATAAATGAAACATAATACACAGATTTACCAAGTGATGGAACAGGCACAGGTCCAAAAACATCACTGTGTATTAACTCTAAGATTCCTTTAGCTCTTACAACACCAGATGAGAATCTTACTCGATTCTGTTTACCATATAAGCAATGTTCACAGAAATCAAAATCTAATGTGAAATCAGACATGCCTTCAGCCATACTTTTACCTTGTAATAGTCGAAGACCCTTTTCTCCAATATGTCCCAGCCTTCGATGCCATAGCGATGTCTTCTCACTAGAGACAGTAAGGACTCTGTCTCCTTCATTTTTACCCTCAGAAACAATAGTGTTGTTACATCCATTTTTGAAGGTGCTTCCCAACAACTTGTATAGAGTTCCAATCCGAACTCCCCTCATCAGCACCAATGACTCTCGAACCATCTTGCATGTGTTATTTTCAAATAGAGTTTTCACACCTGCATCATCCATTTTACTTACAGATATAAGGTTTCTAGCCAACTTTGGAATGTGCAGAACCCCGGGAAGAGTTTTAACCCTTCCATCTTTGAGCAGTAGCTTGACCTTTCCTCGACCTATGATTTTCGCTACCGAGTTATCTCCCAGAAATACATCTCCTCCATCATACTTTTCGTATTCAGAAAACCACTCCCTGTGAGGAGTCATATGATAAGACGCACCTGAGTCAATCAACCACGAATCATGCTCTGCATGTGTACTTGAAGATGCCAGATACACATCTCCTCCTTCCTCTGTAGATTCTTTCCCATCTGCGGATGGAGCGTCATTAGGTCCTCTACTTTTATCAGTAATTTTCGATTTACAATCCTTTTTGTAATGCCCAGCTTTTCCGCACTTCCAACATTTTCTTACAGAAGGTCCTGGAGATTTAGATCTCCCTCTAGATTTAGATCTACCACCTGAAGACTTATTTTTAGATCTGTCTCCAGGGAGACCTCTGACAAATAAGGCATCCTTGGCTAAACTATCTATGGATCTCCGCCTCATTTCCTCCGATAGTAGGGATGCAACCACATCATCGAAGTTTAGCGTGGTTGCATTACTCCCAATAGCTATGACTAGATTATCCCATGAATCTGGCAAAGAGCACAACAGACTAATACACTTTTCATCATCATCAAGTGTAATACCAACAGATGTCAACTGACTTACCAGAGTATTGAAGGAGTTTAGATGCTCTGATACAGAGTCTCCATCAGTCATCCTCAGAAGGTACAATTTCTTTCACAGAAATAACTTATTTACCAGGGACTTTGACTGATACAGATTTCCCAGTTTGTCCCATAGCTTCTTTGCACTATCTTCTCCAGCTACGTTCACCAATACCGAATCTGCGAGGCAAAGACGAATGGTGCTCCTTGCTTTTCTTTCCAGCTTTTCCCATTCTTCTTTTACCGCTCCAGAGGGCATGGTACCTGGATCTACTGCGATCCATTGTTCTCTATCTACCAGAAGATCTTCCATCTTGAGCTTCCATAGCTCAAAGCTCTGACCATTAAATTTCTCAATCTCGAATCTAGAACTGCTCGCCATTCTTTAAAGAAAAAATAAATCACCACTGCAAAGCTCCCACTGAAACCAGGTTTATCACAAATCCAAGATCGAGCCAAACCCTTGGAAACAAAGGCGTCCCTCTGAACCCAAAAAAAAATGCTCTGATACCAAATGTAAGTTTTAAACCTTAACAGTGAAGTACTAACTCATATGATTCTTAAGCATTAACAGAAAATACACAATGGCACACACATTACACAGAGATTTTCACCTGGAAACCCTTAACCGGGAAAAAACCAGCCAAACTTAGAGCCGCATAGCTCCTTTTTCATTATATGTTTATTTTTACATGTACAATACAATAAATGGTATTCTGCAGCATCTAAAACCCTAATTCGTTTACCCGAATTAGGTTACAACCCTAATTCCTTTTACCGGAATTAGATTAGAGTACAATGGGTCGAAAATCGCGAAAAAAGCAAAAAGCAACCCAAAAATTTTTACGGTCCGAAACGAAGGGGGTGGGCCCTGTCGGGCTACCCCCCCCTCCGGACGCGCCCGGCGCAGGCGAATCACTAGTGCCATAGGGATCGTGTTGTACACGCAGCGACCATGTGAAGAGATATAACATACCCAACACAGTAGATATGCTGTACATGTTGTTCTCTCAGTTAAGATCCTAGATCATATTGAAGTAAATTCAGAAAATTTAACATAGTACCGGGGAAAAAAACTGCCTATAGAAACAAATAATAGTTTAGTTACTCATATAAAAATAGGAAAAAAAAATGCATTTGAAATAGACTTATAATTAAAGAGTTTGCATCTTACATCCAAGCACTGTATTCTAAGCAACATAAGATCTATCTTTGCTTTAGTCTCATCCGTTTGTGGATGAGATATTAGCAGACGGACGACCTCATCATTTAATTTTTCTTTTCCTTTCTCAACTACCTCCTGGATATTCTTTGAATTCAAGAGGTCAATATCGTTGGCAATGTTCCCCAAATCCATATGCCTCGGATCCTGTGTTGATAGATAAGTATCATCTGACATAAAAATAGAAAACATTAATATCAATTTGAAATCATTAATATAATTAGAAAACATAATGCTTAAATATAGTTTATGAAATTCACAACGTGCTATATAACTAATCATGACCCGATGAGTGTGGCGTGCTAACACTATGATCCATTGGGGGCCTTCCCCCATCGGATGACTGCAACACAAGAATTGAAAACATTAATTTCGAAGTGAAACATCCAATACATTGATAAAATCTTAATTAAAAACATATTTTTTATATTCAATTTTGAAACTTTACAATGGGGTATGCCTGCTGTGGCATAGTCGATGCATCTGTCCTATCACCCATCATCGGGATCTTGCCCCGATCCTCAACCTACAAACAAAATATTGACCACGTTGATATCATAATTAAACACATGTACTTTCGAAAGAAGTAGATAAGTAGAAATGTGGTATATATACCTATCGCCTGTAAGAGGTTGTCGGCCTCCGAGGCTCCATTGGGGATTTGCCCCGATCAGCTGACTGCAACAAAGTAATTGAAAACATTAATTTTGAACTAAAACCAATACATGGGGAAAATCTTATTTAAAAACATATTTAAAAAAAAATTAATGGAAAACATATTGTGAAATTAATAACATAAACAAAAACGAAAGATACTATATTCATTGATTACAGGTTTGGTGAAATGTTATATGTACCACTCTCAAAGTATTTGCATATGTATCTATCTGATTCAGATTGTAACTGATCAGCAACTCTTCCCCTGATGCTATTGATTTTATAGCACAAACAAAAACACGGTTTCCTTCAAGCCCCTCGAATATGCAATTGGGTTGTTTATTTGTAGACTCGAGTTGTGTGCTGTTTATAAACCCCGCAATACTACCTGATGCTTTGGGCCTTTTGTCAATGTATATACTCGCTCCCTTACTTTGATTATTGTTTTTTAACTCTAAATAATCTGCAGACAATCCGTATCTACGCATACTGCGTGTATATTGGACCAACTGCATCCAATCTCTGTAATTGTAGCAGGGTTCGACATACTCCATCAATTCGGTACACCTGTCGTAACCCACCTTTATGCCATCCATGAAAAACAACCCCAAACCGTGTAGTGACGAAGGTGCAATCCAAAATATCCTCTCGTTCACGCAAAAATCTATGTTTAGAGGAGGAAGATCCTTCGGTACCCATTGTTCGACTAAATGTTTGTACCACAAGGGCACATCGATGTCGCCTATGGTCTCATCATCATAAGAGCATGAACCTCTTTTAGCAAGAAAAACTTCCATTCGTTTATTGAATTTACTTCTAATCTTTTGACATCCAGTTGATCTCGCCCTTTTGGGCCTACTATATGTTTCACTTTCCTCTAGTCTTGTTGATCTTTCCTCGCTTGAGGATGACAGATATGACAAATACCTATTCAGTTGTACCTACCCTCCACCGAATAAGAGAAATAGTTAGCAAACATTTGTAGAATGCTACAACAATCTCATGGTCACTCTTGGCCCAATAGTATGTGCATGAGGCCTAGGCTCACAGGTTTAAGAAGGCACTCTAATGGGTTGAAGTAGGCATTGTTTTCAATATTGAATTGGCTCTGTGACTGAGTGTAATGTCTGTACGAACTTCTGAAGTAAATTCTTTTTGTTGTAATCTTTATTCAAGAAGATAAATAAATCTCCCTCTTACTAGTTTTCCTGAAGGTGTGGGGTTTTTCCAGAGTCATGGTTGACCAAACATTATGTGTCTAAATTCTCTTTACTTCATGCTGATATAATTTATTGCGCATGATCTTTTAGGACAGTCTATTGTAAATTATTTGTTTCCACTACTAAACTCACTTTTAGTATTGTATATCAGCTACGGGAGTAATTTATTAATCATTGTATGTGAGACTATGTGAGCTAGACCAATATTCCTTTGATTAGCTTGTGGAATCCATGGAGGAATTAGAAAAGGAAGGTATAATCCAAGTTTGTGAACGGACAATCAAACAACAAAAGTTGATTTAAGGATCATGACCTACAAAGAGTTTGTTGCATAAACTAGAATTGGTAGACATTGTGAAACGTCACCTATGAGTTGAAAGTTGTAGTAGGCAAGCTAGATTCTCAATTGAAAAACAATGTATAGCTAAGAAATTCTAAGCTTAGGTAGGTCGATCCCATGTTTACCCGATGCTGCTATCGACCGTTCACTAGGATGAAATAAATTTTAGTGTTGTTAAGCTCAACTTTGGTGATTGCTTGGCTTGTATCCAGACACAGGATATTAAATAACCTTTTAGGAATTTATATAAGTATTGATTTTGTGATCCATGTTTGGTTTCCAAATATCAAAATCTACTCGTTGTTTCTCATCTGTTTGTTTGTGTACAAAATTTTCTAGGTGTTCTTTTCAGAGTAATTTTTTGGAGCCAATGTTATGGCTTTAGTTGACAAAAAACAGTTCACATAGTTGGAAATACGCTTAATCTCCCTAGCTTTCAATCAATAACAAAGAAGTTGGAGCTTCTTGTTAAACAAATATTCCCAACAAAGTTTATAGGTGGAATGGTGCTGAGAAATACTGTAGTAGAATTCATGATCATAGGATTTGATGGCATGGCTTGTATTATTTTATCATTCTTATGAAACTTCCTAAAATATTTCAGACAACATTTCCTAAGATATTGTTTTATTGTCAGAATTTTGTATGATTGGTGTTTGTTTCGACTATTCAAATGTTAGCATAATTGGGAATCTCTTAGCTACCGTGACTGGAAAAAATGATGGTTTTTTTACCTTCTTTGTCATGATTTTTCTTTATAAGCTGTTGGAATTTTGATTGGGATTTGTCTAATCACTTTTTTTTTATATTATTACAATGTTTTGTTTATTATAGTTGGGCATTTTGTCAAATAGTTCAACGAGACTATTTCTCTTTCCTAATCTTGTTTGACAAATTTTTGTTTTTTCACGTCAAGTTCTTGTAGTATGGCTATTATTACATGAACTTACTTATCATTACTTCCTATTGCATTATTGTGCCCAAAAATTATAGCTAAAATTCAATTGACTTCATTTCATGACCTATTACATTCACCTCGACGATTTTGTAGTCTTCCAATGAAACAAGTGTGGGAAGTGGTTTTATTCTTCCATGCACTCACTATAGGGATCCTCCCATTGTTGATTTTTTCTTTCCTGGAAAACTCAAAAGAAGAAGAGGAGGATAACCTTTTTCCAAGATTGTGCAAGTTGTTAGAAAGTTGGATGACAATGATAATCTTCTCGAGGTTTAAGGACACATGAGGTTTGAAACTCAAGCTCAAAGTTTATTGTGATTATTCTACTATCTTAATTTGTTTAGAAAGGTTGAAAAAGGGAAGAATCTCTCCATTAGTATCAAATGCAGCTATTGTGATAATTGAAGTTGGGGATGGGGTTTCCGTTGATAATGTCAATGTTATTTCCATTTAGAAACTAAATAAAGTATTTCCTTTGGGTAATGGGTAAGGTGGGAAAGAATTAAGAGCCTACAATTCTCCCACCATTTCTACAGAAGCACAGTTGATCGTAGACCTACGTCATAAATGCTATCGCAAGGGTGACATTTACAAGCAACCTAGAATGAGTAATGGATATGTAATTGATTTATCATATGCCCCCTTTGAAATTTACAAAACTACAATAGAGAGTTGGTGTGAAAATAGTGCGTTAATGAGAGATGCATTATTTCTAGTTTCAAAAACACCAGTTCTTCTTGTTTGAATATTGTATGTGTGGGTGTTGTGGTTAGGGTACTTTCTATTGCAGGAGTGGGATATTTTACTTCCCAATACAATTCCATAGAGACTCTGAAGGAATTCCATCCTCAACTACAATAGGTAGTTCAGGTAAACCTTGAATGGAACCCTAAGGCTTGAAAATTTCAACTGAACTTTGTTCACAAAGAGTTGGGTAGAAAACAAATATGAAATAGCCCTGATCTCAAGGATATATTATCACATCAACAAGACCTAGAGTTTTATGAGACCATGAGAGAAAAATATTTGAAATTGTATCCTAGTGAACGGTCGATACCAGCATCGAGTAACCATGGGATCATTTTTGGCAGCCCCTACTAGCCATTTGTGCCAGGATTGCTTGGTAGCGACTTCAAAGTTTAGGGGTTGGTGTTGAAGCCACTGGAAATTACGGATTTGGGGAATTTCATTACGGATTTGGGGAATTTCATTATGAATTTGGGCTTCTTCATTACGAATTTGGGGAATTTCTAAGAGCAAGAAGGAGAGATCAAGGGTGTTGAATTTTGGAGGGTTTCTTCAACTACCAAGTTCAGTACATTAGTAAGTAAGCAAGCATACCTCAATAGAAATTCCATGAGAGGAAGGGTTTGAACTTACCGATGTCATTGTGGGACGAATTTGCTGACAATCTTGCTTGTTGAATATGCTCTTGAAACTCCCCTTGCTTTGTGAGCCCATTGCCTATGTAAACCAGTTGATGTTACCTTCACTCTTGAGCCGAGGACCATAGAGAGTGAGGGAAGATGAACGATGGCTAGGGGCATCGTCAGGGAGATGGGAAACCAATAAAACAAACCCTTGTTTTCTAGGAGTTGCAGATGTCGAACCACCGAACGAGTTTTAGACGTCGAACCAAAAAACCTAAGCTTGATGAATGATGATCGGGTGCCAAGGAAATGGTTAGGGCATCGTCAGGGAGATGGGAAACCAATAAAAAAAATCCTCATTTTCCCCGAGTTGCAGCTGTCGAACCACCGAACGAGTTACAGACGCCGAACCAAAAAACCTCAGCTTGATGAACGATGATTGGGTGCCAAGGAAATGGTTAGGGCACCGTCAGGGAGATGGGAAACCAATAAAACAAACCCTCATTTGCCCCGAGTTGCAGACGTCGAACCACCAAACGAGTTGCATACGTCGAAACAAAAAACCTCAGCTTAATGAACAATGATCGGGTGCCAAGGAAATGGTTAGGGGCACACGAAATGGAAATGCTTAGTTTTTGTTTTGATTTTTTTTGTTTAATTTTATATTTTATATTTTTTAATTTATATTTTATATACTTTTTAATTTATATATTTTAATATTTATTCTAATACAAATTAAGGAGGATTAATAACTAAGATATAGCATTACTCAAACAGCTTGATGTCACATTCAAATTTTAATCAAGATTCTAAGGAAATAGATCATCCTCATTTCCTCTAGGAAGAAGAGATCCTAAGATAATATGCATTATTATTAAAATATGTTGCTAAATGCTGAGGGGCCTCTAGCTAAGGATGAAATTCCCAAAGTTGTACTGCATCCACCTAGGGAAAATACTAAATAGTACCAAATCTCACAAAATAAAATGACAATAAGAGTGCTTGAGCCATTGCAGAAGAAGCGGTTGATGAACTAACTCCTTTATAGGATAATTGGGTAGTATACATTATATGTGCCTGAAGTTCCTGAATCAGATGAGAGATAGAAGTTGTTCGGAACGACTGCAATTATGAAGAAGAATTGCACATTAATTGAAAACAAAGATATGAATAATAAAGGGAACTCAAACTTTGATAATAATCATGGTAAAAAAGCAGAAGGAAAAAATAACTAAACAAAAATGAAATACTTATATGCCTAATTTATTAAATATACTAAAGCTAAAGCAATCAAATATTAAAAATGTCAGCGACGACAACGATGATGATGAGGATGAGGATAAGGATGAGGATGAGGATGATGATGATGACGACAACAATGACAATGATGATGATGATGCCGACAACGATGATGATGCTGCTGCTGCTGATGATGATGATGGTGATGATGATGATGATGATGATGATGATGATGATTAGGATGATGATGATGACGGTGACGACAAATATTACGATGATGACGATAATATTGATGGTCATCGTGACAATATTAAGGATGATGGAAATGGCAATATGATGATGATCATATTGATGATGATGGGAATAAGCACAAATGTGCATTAACCTTAACTATATTCTCTTTGTTTCAAGAATATCTTAATATTCTCTAATCAACAGGGACAACCATGTGAAGGTGGAAGCTCATCTGCCCCCCCGGCACATCACTTAGAAATATTCAATGCATCTGTTCAATGCAATTCATCATCGTCTTCTCCATCCAAGTATGCATCTATATCATCTAATCTGGATTCAACATTATAAGAATTAAAGGCCATATCATCATTGTCATCACTGTAAGTTTCGATAAAGTGATCATTGTCAATATCATCTTCATCATGAACATTGTCTCTTACATCATCTGCTTTAACTAACTCTTCAACATATTCCTCCAGAACATTATGATCATCAACATCTAACTCATGTTGATCCTCTACATGATGATCACCTTCTTATTCAACACCCTCTTCATCTTCCTCTACAATATTATACTTTACCGGCCTTCCTCTTGGATCATGTCTAATAACAAACGACCAACCCTATCTGCCAAGAACTTTTGAGTAAAATACTTGTTCACGCTGACTTGGAAGAGCATAGGGCTCTGACGTTTGTGACTCAAGCAACCTTGTATTGACCATGGTAAATCCATTTGCATGTTCCATAACATTTCTATAGGGATCAGATCGATTCAGTCGTATCCTGTACCATTCCACAATGAAAAGAATTATTTTGAATGATTTAAAGTCACAGTCAATGATATCTTCCAAATACCCATAATATCTATTTTCTGACAATTTTGGATGTTTGTCTCTTCTAGAGGAAACATTAGTGACCTCAAAGATTGCAGTTATCCCATAATCACATGTTTTCCTTGTTTCATCCAACTTTTTAATGCGATATTTACGATCGTTGCACCACATGGCCTTGTGGTGTTTTACCTGCAATATATTGCAAAAAATGTAAATTAAATGATCAGTACATCATCAATTCATAATGAATAGCTAGTAAGTATTTTATGTTCTTAAAGTACTATGCAAAGAAAATGAAATAAATCAAGATGAACATGAATATCATAATTGAAAATATTGTGGCTTATATCTATATTAATATCATGCTAATTACCTATTTATCTTTTAAACCATATGCTAAATTGATTTCCCTTTCTGTTAGATTTTAATCTCCATTACGATGTGCTTCTTTAACCAATGAAGCCACACCTTCCCATGATATTCCCCGACCAGATTGATTACATCGTTCAATCCATAACTTCATCCAATCAAGATTGTTTGCGATGTACAAATGTAGTGGATCCCACTCGCGACCAACTGCATGAAAACAAAATTACAAAAATCAACTCAGAAAAATAATTAACGCAATGTAACATTATAATATTAATGATGCATATAATTAATGAATATTAAAAATGAAATAATTAAGTATGATATTATTAAAATGTATTAACATTATTAATCTACACCAATATTTAATAATTACCTTTGACCTTCCTCGATCTACCTTTCCCCAATAGGTACTCTCCTTCGAATTTCTTAGTAGAGTTTGGATCACCATTGCATCGATCTAATTCCTTCTTAATAAACACCAACCCTGGAATATATTCAACAGTATACACCATGGCCTGAAATACCATATATCCCTCCACCATAGAACCCTCTGGACGTGCTCTTTGTCTAACTAAAGCCTTCATAAATTTCAAGTGCCTCTCAACCATCCACATGGACCTTGCATGTATAGGTCCACACAATTCAATCTCCTCAACTTGGTGTATGAGGTAGTGTTCTTGTGCATTGAAAAATGCCGAAGGTAGAAATCTCCGCATTTGACACATTAAACGAGGAATTTCTCTCTTCCACTAACTTATATCTTCTTTGTGGATTTCTTTAGATGACAACCATCTACATGTGATGCAAGAAAATAATGATATCATTTAAGTTATACAATTGATTAAACAAATTACAAATTTAGTGTGAAAAAAATTATTTCTAATTACCTCATTTATTTTCCAAGATCATATATGACCTGTTTGACAATATTGTCAAAGTTGTTTGGGAGAGATACAGGTAGAACATGTTGTAACAATGAACATGTTTCATCAATATATTTTTCAAAATTAGGCAAAGAAGTAAACCAAAAACATGCAGTATTGTAATATAACAATATATAATACCAGAAATATATAATTACCTTAATGAAGATATGCCAATCATGTGTTTTTGCCCTGCCAAAATCACCTTTCCTTGTTAAGATATTCTTTATGTTCGAACAAAATCCTGTGGGAAATTTCATTTTTTCTATCACTTCTTTTACCACATTGCTTTGTTGCTCAGTCAATAACGATGGAAGTAACCTTATATTGATTTGGTCTCCATCATTGTTTAAATGTTCAATGATATCTTTCATTGCATGATTGGAGTCCTGAATGTCACCGCAAATTTTGACAATTTTTTCTGTGTCACTCCATCCATCTAATATTTGCCATAGTGTTTCAGCTACATTCTTTCCGATATGCATTGTATCAAACAAATGAACAATTAGTAAGTGCTCATAGTAGGGAAACCTACTAAATTGTTTGGGATAACTTTTCATTCCTCGTGGAAGCCCATTTACACCTTCATGTTCATGACCATCAGTATTAATCAATATATAAGCTAAACTGGAGATTAAAATGTCGTATATTACAATAAATAAAATTAAATATACAATCGGCCAAAACAAAAGATTAAAAACATATCAGAGATGATCAATATGAATATATAAAGATAGACAAATTGATTCATACCTTGATGATTTCTATTATATTGCAACTTCCATATGTGAGGTGTCATTCTCTGTGGTTTTAATGTGGTCTCCTCTTTCCCATTGAAAAGATGTTTTTCGATAGTTCAATACCTATGATTCTTAGAGAGGAGGTGCCTATACTCATCAAACACTTCCTTTGAAAAACTCTTTGAACGACGAGATTTCATATTGGGACCACAAACTGGACATGCAAATTTTCCCTTTGTTTGAAGACCTACACGGATAAATTATGGTAAGCAAAATATATTTTATATAATATCATGCTAATTATTTTAAAAACATACGTATAACTAATTAGTATATCACTAAATAAAATTAAAAACTATCTTAGTGCAGTACGTTACAATTACATACCACAAAAATGTGTTAGCCCTAGAGCATCATGAATTGTCCAGGTAAGCATTGCATGGAATTGAAATCCCCTTTGCCCTATTGGTCTAGAGACATCATACATAGTGATGCCATTCCATAGCTTAAGTAGTTCATCAACAAGAGGCTCAATATATACATTCATATCTTTAACTTGGTACTTACCTAAAAGAAAACAACAAATACAATACATATAAGTAAATATGCAACAAATATCACAAATTAAATACTAATCATGCATATTTAAAAAATTATTGTTCTAAAGTACAAATTATACCTGGAACAATCATTGCCAACATTATATGCTCCCTCTTTATTGACATCCATGGAGGATGTTATTGTTGATAACAAAAATAGGCCAGATCGAGTAAGTAGATCTCATCTCTGCAAATGGATTGACACCATCCGCTGCCAAAGAAAGTCTAGCATTACGAGGTTCTTCTTTAAAGTGTGACCATTTTTCCTCCATGTCTGTAAATGTCCATGTCTTTAAATGCAGAACCATCTGCAAGCATTTGAAGAATATCATCTCCACTTCTATTTTGTGCGTGGTAATCCCTAAATTGTGCTATGTTTTTGCACCTAAACAGTCGTTGCAAGCGTGGAATAATAGGAATATAACAAAGAACCTTACAAGACACCTTTTTGGTTACTTGATCTATTTGGTATCTACTGCTATGACATATAGGGAATTCTGTTGCAAATTCATACTGATTATAATATAAAATATGATCATTAGGACATGCATCAATTGCTTGATACTCCATTCTAATATATTTCATGATGGCAGCTAAATCTCGGTATGTGCGAGGTAAAATATTTGATGGTGGTAACAAATATTCACCTATCAACCTGTTACAACAAATTTAAAAAATAATGGTTAATATAAATATTTCAAGAATATATAATTAATGACAAAAATTTCATCCTTATTACTTTTTTTTATGAACTTATAACTAGAATAGAAATATTATAGAAACATAAATATATGTAATTTATCATGATCATATATATGCGATCGATGAAAAATATAATCACATACCTTAACAACTACGTGATGGATGTGTTTGAAAAACCATTCATAACCTTCAAGTTCATTATAAGCAACACAGTAGAGAGAAGAGTTATGTGGGAGCCTTCAAAAAGAGGATCGTCTTCCTTCTCTAGTATAGGTAAATCATGAAGATCATCAAAGTCGTCATGATTTTCATGATGTTGATCATCTGCATCCATTCTAACATTAAATGCATCATTGATTAATTTATTTGCACCATCATCCTCAAATATTTTATCATCATGATCATCGTCTAATTCCATATCATCATTAACTTGATCATCAATATTCGCAGGACCTACATATTGTTCCTCCGACGCTAGTTGTTCCACAATTACCACATTCTCCATGTTCGAAACTGCACTAGGAGGCCCTTCCTTTATAATTACAATTAAGACATCAAAAAAAGAACATTAGTCATGTCGATTAAGTAACAAAAAAAATGATACAATATACAATTACAAAAACTCTCAATATAACAACCTCATAGATAATATTGAATTAGGACTTACCAATGGATGATATTCATGCCCCCCCTCAACATGTCCATGTTCCCTACAATGTCTTTTAGTTGTTGAGATCAGTAACCTTCTCGGATTAAAGCCCCTACATCGACTGCAAGGACAATAACATTTTCCATCACCCCTTCTTTGCACTCCATCCCATAACCTAGAAAGCAATTATCGATTTTGTTCTTGATCTTGATGACCTGTAACATTATTGTTACGTGGCATTTTATTACTCAAACCTAAGAACAAAGTATGAGCAAACCCAAGTAGCATAAAATATGCCCTAGACAGATTTCGGTTGGCCTACTTCTCTTTACCTTATGCGCATGGCCTAAGAGAAGAGGAATCACAAGTGAGATTACGTAATTGGCCTACTTCTCTATTTATATCACTTAAGCATCGGATATTCGATGGCGGCTCAAATCATGGAATAAAAAATTAATATAATTAAAAATTTGACCAAAATTTAAGGGTTGACCAATGGTCAAATTTTTCCCTACCGTTGAACAACCGACCCCCCCCAGCTAACTATAGAAAAACAGATGGGTGTTAAACACACCATCGCAAAACCGACAGTTGGGGCCATTTAAAAAAAAAATGCAAACTTGTGTTTTTGATAGGTAAAAACAGAGAGATCGACATGCCATCGGATTTTCTCGTCGGTTTTTAAGTCCAAATGTAGTAGTGACTAGTGCGCCACTTTCTCTCTTAGATATGCGAGCTTGAGAAGTGAGTGAATGAGATAAATGAGAGACACAACCTCTCTATTTATACACTAACTTGACCTGCCAATAATCCACTGGGGCTGACTTGCTAATAAAGCCTAATAACCCAACCACATGTGCTAACTAGGGTCGATCCCACACTGGTGGTCTAATAACCCATCAATACAAATGACGACACTTGTCAATGCACATGACGACACTTACAAATAGAAATGATGACACTTCCAAATAGAGGAATGTAACATCTCTAATGGATATACAATAAAGTACAAATGTAATACATAGAAGAATATCTTCTGAAGTTACAAATACATCAACACTCCCTCTTAACTAGGAAGTTATTCTTTCGTCACAGGTCATCAATACATATTGGCGTAATTCTTCAATTCTGGAGCTGGATCATCATCACTAGATCCTGGAGCATCATCATCATCACTGTTGTTGTACTCGACATCTCAATCACTAGGCTATCTCTTAATTCTGCTCGTCATAGGAAGTTCTATAGAGCCCACCCTTTTTCATGCTGGATGTAGGCCCATCACCTGTAGGTCTTCATCAACACTAGCCATATTATGGATCCCAGGTTTTATTACGTGCATCAACCAAACCTTGAAAGAGCATCCTAGAACTGATTACGAGCGTATTGCTCAACCTATCAGATCTCCCAAGATCTTTTTTATGTTGATTGTCACAAAACCTTTAAAGAGTGTCTTGCATCCTGCAAGTACTCTAAAGAGCATCCCAGGATGGATTACGAGCTTACTGCTCAACCTCTCGGATCTCTAGGGCTGATTATATGTGACCTCACACACCAAAAAACCTTTAAAGAGCGTCTTGCATCCTGCAAGTACTCTAAAGAGCATCCCAGGACTGATTATGAGCTTACTGCTCAACCTCTCAGATCTCTAAGGCTAATTACATGTGGTTAGGAAAAAACTTTAAATAGTGTCTTGCTTCTTGAAAGTACTCTAAAGAGAATCCCAGGACTGATTACGAGCTTACTGTCAACCTCTTGGATCTCTAGGGCTGATTATGTGCCTCTAGTAGCAAAACCTCAAAAGAGAATCCCAGGACTTATTTAAGAGCTTACTGCTCAACCTGTCCGGATCTTGAGGATCTTTTCTATGCTACCTACACAACTTGTCCACGGCCACGAAGTATCAACCTGATACTCATCATACATCATCCTGATGTACATTATCATCTTGATTATCATCATAGCATCGTCCTGATGCATATCATCTAGAGCATCGTGTTGATGCATATCATTTGGAGCAACATCCTGAAGCTTGTCATCCATGATCATCTTGATCATACAATGCATCCACCTGATGCATACCAAGTATCTACCTGATACATATCATCATACATGATCTACCTGATCATACAATGTATCCTCCTAATACATACACAAATACATGATCCACCTGATCATACAATGTATCCACCTGATACATATACAAATATATGATCCACCTAATCATATCAAGCATCCAACATGATGCATATACAAATACATTATTCACCTGATCATATCAAGCATCCAATATGATGCATACACAAATACATGATCAAACTGATCAAAGCATCCAGCTGATGCATATACAAAGCATTAACTGGAGCATCATCCTGATGCTCATCACACAACGCTTACATCCACATCCATGGGAAGGATCCTCCTCTCACCATGCTTAGAATGGCTCCTACAAATGTGTCCATCACTTCTTCCTCGAAGTTTCGTCAATCTGAAGATCACCAAGCCCCTCTTTGAAGTATTCAAACTTCACTCTGGCCAGTGGTTTCATCAACACATCTGCAACCTGCTCATCCATTGCAACATATAGGAGCTTCTTCGCTCCTCTCTGCACCATATCCCTGATATAGTGATATTTGATCTCAATGTGTTTCGACCTATCATGGAACACCGGGTTCTCAGACAACTTCACACAACTCTGGTTGTCACAAAAGATACCAGTAGCCTCCAACGGGAGATCAAATAACTTAGATAGTAGCTTCCTCATCCATACTACCTCACAACTAGCCGAACAAGCTACAACATACTCTGATTCGGCTGTACTCAGTGCTACGCAAGACTACTTCCTACTAAACCAAGAGATCACACCTAATCCCATACTGAAGCAACACCTAGAAGTGCTCTTCCTATCTGCAACACTACCTCCCAATCTGAATCAACATAACCCTGCATGTTAAACTTTTGATTCACATGATACTTGAGCCCATAATCAACTGCACCCTTCAAGTACCTCAGAATATGCTTTACAACAACCAGGTCAACACCTCTCGGATCTGTCAAGAATTGGCTCAATCTGTTCACTGCAAAGCAAATATCTGGTCTCGTATTCATTAGGTTCATCAAGGACCCAATCATCTGACGATACATCATGACATCAACCGGCTCATATGAAGCATCACAAAGAAGCTTCAGGTTTGATGCCATAGGTGTGGCCATGGCCTTGCAGTCCAAGGAATATTCCATCTGCACTCTGCCACACCTCCATGCCTAGAAAATAGTTCATCACCCCCAATTCCTTCATCTCGAACTCAACTGCAAGCTTCCTCTTGGTGTCGGAAATCAACCCATCCTCTCCTGTAACAAACAGGTCATCCACATATAGGAGTAGTATCACAGGATTTCCTTCCTCAACCTTGTAGTAGAGGTTGGAATCTTCTTTACTCTTGGTAAAGCCCAAACTGGATAGAAAACTGTCCATCCTACCATACCAAGTCCTAGGAGCTTGCTTCAAGCCATACAAGGATTTCTTCAACCTACACACATATGAATCCCTGTCATGTGTCTCAAAACCAATTGGCTGCTCCACATATACTTCCTCTTCGACTACATCATTCAAGAAAGTTGTCTTGACATCAATCTGGTGTATCTTCCATTTCATCACCGCAGCCAGAGCAAGTACTGTTCTGATGGAAGTGTATCAGGGTACAGGAGCAAAGGTCTCTTCATGATCTTCAACAGGTGTCTTCCTTGATTAGATGTAGGCTGAGTCCTCATCAAATGTTACATCCCTGCTGATGTCAATCTTATTGAACCCTGGAAAGTATATTGTGTAAGCCTTCGAGTTTTCACTGTAACCAACAAAGATTCCCTTCTTTCCTGAAGGATCTAGCTTTGTCCTCTTTTCTTTTGGAATGTGTGTGTATACTGGACAGCCAAATATTCTAAGATGGCTTACTTCTAGTTTCTTTCTAGAGAAGACTTATTATGGTGTCTTATTTTCAAGTATCTGGTGAGGTGTTTTGTTTTGTACATATACAACTGTCCTAACTGCTTCTGCCCATAGATGCATAGGCAGATCTTGGTCATCAAGCATTTCCTGTGCTGCTTCCATGATAGTTTTATTCTTGCTTTCTGCAACTCCATTTTGTTGTGGATTGTAGGGAGCAGTCAACTCCCTCTTAATCCCTGAATCACTGCATAACTTCTTGAAATCACCTAAAGTGAATTCTCCACCATTGTTGGATCTGAAAGTCTTAATCTTCTTATCTGTTTGATTTTCTATCAAGGCCTTGAATTCCATGAATTTATCAAACACTTCATCTTTATTCTTCAAGAAATAAACCAAAGTCTTCCTAGAGAAGTCATCAATAAAATAAACATAGTATATATACCCACTCAGAGAACTGGAAGGCATTGGTCTACATACATTGGAGTGGATAATCTCCAAGATTCCTTTTGTTTTGCTTTCACTGCTTGGAAATGATTTCTTTGTGTTCTTTCCCTTTGCACATCCTTTGCAAACATCTTCATTCTTTGCTTGCAATTGGTAGTGCTTTATAGTGCATGTGTCAATCCTTCTATGCCAAAGTTCACTTGGCTCCATGGACTCATGTACCATGGCATGTTCAGGTTTCCCCTTCAATTTGTACAATCCTCCCTCTTGCTCTCTAATAACCATTGCATCATCTATTTTCTTACCTTTAGGCCACATGAGTACTTAACCATCTTCAAATGCAACTCTCATCCCCTTTTCATCCAAAGATGATATGGATAGGATATTATTCTTGAGCCCAGGTACATATAGAACATCTTTCATTTTTAGATACTTCCTAGAGTCTAGCATGTAGGAGGTGTCACCAATTCCTTAGATGGGATATTGATAATCATCCCTAAGTTTCACCTTATGGGGTGACTCATGTTCAGACAGATCTATAAAAGATTCTTTAAACCAAGTCATTTGTTTAGAAGCCCCACTATCAATAAGCTAATCATTACATCCAGGAGAGATAGTACCTGTGAGAGCAGAGATTAGAACATATTCATCTTCACTTGATGAGTCATCACTTTCTGCTCTAGCCTTCTTCTTGGGTGGTTCATCATCCTCAGTAGCATGAGCATGATATCTCTTTTTGTTTCCCTTCTTCTTCTTCTTGTAGTGATTCTTCCTTTTTTTCTTGGGACAATCTGAGGCAAAGTGTCCCAACTCATCACAAGTGAAGCATTGAACTTGAGAGAGAACTTTATTCTTATGAAAGTGAGAATGCTTCTTGTTGTGAGATTTCTCTCTCTTAAACTTGCTTTTTTTAGTGTGTGCTATGAGGGCTTGATCTTCACTTCACATCTTTTCTTCTCGGGCCATAAGCTTAGCCTCTTCTTGTGAACACTCCTCCCATAGTCTACTAAAGGAGACCAATTTTCTTGTTGCACAGATTCCTTGGATGAAGGAGTCCCATGACCTAGGTAGGCCATTCAATGTGGTCATCACAATTTCACCATTCTCTATGACTTCATCCATAGCTTCAAGTTGTTCCTTGATTTGAGAGACCTTGGAAAAATAGGATTGTATGGTCTCTCCATTCTGAAGTTTTACCCCTTTCAATTGATTCTGTAGATTCATCTTTCGATTTATGTTATTTCCTTCAAACAACTTGGTCAAGGAGTCAAACATCTCCTTAGGTGTTTTTAGGGAAGACACATGGGGTATGAGATGGTCCTTTATAGAATTAGCAATGATTCTCTTAGCCTTGACTAGGCTCTTCTTGTGTAAGGTCTTATCCTCTTCTTCTTCTGGAACTGGAACCTCTTCCTTTATGTAGTTGTCCAACTCATTCTCTTATAGGATTAACCCAATCCTATACTTCCATGCTCGAAAGTTATCATCCCCTTCAAGCTTATCCTCAAGCTTGGTGTGGTGAGACATAGTAAAGAGTACTTCAAATGGAGATAGAAAAATATTTAGGTCTTACCACTTGATTTGCTGAAAAACTGGATCTGGAGCTGGATTAGGGTTTGTCAGAGAAACCCTAAAAATTCAAAATGTGAATTTTCAAAATTCTGAAAGGATAGAAAGAAGCGCTTTGATGAGCTAATCAGCATGGTATACTAAAAAATTGAAAACTGCAAAGATTTACCCTTCAGAAATGCTTTTCAATCTTCTAGATTCACTTGGGAGGACCCTGAATTAGGGTTTGAGTTTCCCGGAGATTTACCCAACCAAAAAGTTCGATTCAAAGCTCTAAAATTCGATTTTTCCAATGAGCTTCCATCTATGTCCTCAGATTTCAGAAATTCCTATTTTTGTGGAAACCCAAATTTTTTGGGCCAAAACTGAAAAAGCTCATAATTTAATTCTGTCTCAACGGAAAGATGGATTGTTATAGGTCAAATCTACACTTCTCCGTTCGTGATCACATTTAGCTATCGATCACACAAAAGGACAACTTGGATTGAAGAGCATGATTGCCTTAGATGATGAATGGAATAGACTTACCCCTTTGCAGCTGACAAAACCCTCATTTTACCTACTTTTTGGGAAAAAAGATACCCTATAAGCATGATAGTAGCATTTGTCTGCTGACAAACTCTACACTTCAATAAAGTAGTGTTTTCCTTCTGAAATAGTCTACTTTGATTCAATAGAGTAGCGTACAACTCAAAAAATATTGCAAATGGTGGTTGCAAAGCAGGAAAGTTGAATATTGAATGCCACTCGACTTAAGAAAAGTAGTGTACACCTTAAAAATTAATCAAAAATATATTAATTTGACTAATTGGGATTAGTTGAAGTTGGTATTGCAACTTTCCTAGCCTCCCAATCAAACTACCTCTTGATCCAAATTGCCTACCTTGTCCCATAAATAAAAGGGGGATAGATGAGAGAGAAGAGGAGAAACTATGCATTAAGGGTTGTTATGCTGGAGGAATTCCAAATTTAGTGTGAAGAACAGGAGTCCAGGATCCAGTTGCACAACCACTCTGAATGATTAGGTATAATTGTACTGATTATTTGCTTTTGACAATAAAGGTTGAAATGCCCTTCCCGTCCCAATCAAATGTCTAATGGATTGCATATTTGTTTGGATTAAATGCTTGATTGTACTTGATGTTTAAATTGTATTTCAATTTCATCGTTGTTATATCTATCAAGATACGTTGAGGAAGGTATCTTTGTATTGCAGGTTCATTAAATAGAAGATCAAGTGGAGGATCGATCGAAGGAGCAAGTGAAAGCTAGGATCGAACTTCGTTAATAATGTGTGCCTTCAAGAACCTTGATATATTTCTTTTTGTAGAAGCCTATTTGATATGATTAATGTATTTACTTGTCCCCCCAAAATTTGGTAGTGTCCCTCTCCTCACTATAGGGTAGAATTCCCGAACAACAGACTGGCGACTCCTCTGGGGACTGGTTGTTTTCTGTTTTAGGAGACTCATTTAACTTTCCTTCTAGTACTTTTTTTATCTTCTTGATCCTCTGAGAGGCTTGGTAGGTTACTATATCCTGTTTCCATTCCTTGAATCATCTCAGTTTGAAGTTTTAAAGCCCATTATTAATCCTTCCCTGGCAAAAACATTGGTATCCCTTGGATACAGTAGCGTACACCTGCTGAAAAACACTACTTTACCTATCGCACAATAGAGTACACATGCTGAAAAAAGATGCTTTTCCTACTGCACAGTAGGGTACACCTCCCAGTGTACGCAGGTTTGTATGCTGCACAGTAGATTTTTTTCCTGTAGGTCTGTGTTTCTTTCTGGGATTTGATTTCAACTTGTTTGGTTTGATTTCCAGCCTCTTGCCTTGTCTTCTTAATTGATCCTTGAGGTCTTTATGCCCTTGTTGAGTCTTTTTTGCCTCTCCTAAGTCCTTTAGGTCATCTTTTGCTTGCTTGAGTACTTTTTGAGTTGTCTTGCTTGTTTGTGACTCTTTTTGAATACCGTGCTTTGTTCTTAGTTGGACATAGCTACACTTCTGTACCCTAGATGCTTGTTGCTGGTATAAGAACTTTTGTTTTGTAACATTTATTGTTTGTAGCAACACTAAGCACACTTTGACATTGTCTTGACCTTTGATTTAGGGTTTGACCCCAAGTTAGAGTCCTCAGGGTGTTTTCAAAAGCCTTTTGAGTCTAGACACTTCCTAATTGCTTTGTCAGTTTCAATTTCAAGTAAGTTGAAGTCTCTTAGTTTTCTTCCTTTTGAGTCTTTGTGAATGTAAGGCCATCTTTGCTTCACTTTCCTACCGTTTCTTGGCTCAGTGCTCTTTAGGGTTCTTGATGTTTTGGAGTAACCTTTGAGGTTTACCTTTCCATTTGAAGCATCTTTTATCCTTCTTTTATTTTCACTTTGTCTTCCAAGCCCAAAGCTTTTTCCTTTGAAAAACTTTGTAGGACAAGTCTTCATCAAATCATCGATTTGTTTGATGTGAACCTTAGAGTTGCTTTTCCTTACTTACATTGCTCTTTTAGGTCTTACTTGCTTCCATTTTCAAGTTTTTTTCTCTTTTACGTATATCAGAAAAAACAAAAAATGAGTTTGGTAGTTTAAAGTAGTAAGGCTTATGATCATTTCGAAGTAGCATAGTTTACTTTGTTTTGAATTTGAAAAGAAAAGAAAAAAGAGATTTGTTTTTGGTTTGCTTAAGTTTTCATTTTGGAAAGAGCATAAACGGAAAAAGAAAAGAGTCTTTTGTTGCTTTGAAAGTTATTTCTTTTGCACTTTACTTTCTCAAACCATTTCCACACAATGCACTACCCCTTTGAGTAAAAAGTTTCCTTAAAAAGAATTTTAATAAAATCAATTAGAAACATTTTCTTTTTAGGTATACATGACATAAAATAGCTTAGGCTAGAGTTACGAGCTTAAATCACCTTAAACTGATCGCAACTGGCTTCATTACGCAACAATCGTAGTACAACTTTCATTTAGGTAAACCCATATATATCAAATAACCCTAGGATGCTCTACTCAAACCAGAGTTAAGCATGAGGCCGTGGAAGATTGGAATTATTGAGGATATCCCCTCACTTTCCTTTTTACCATAAACCAGAGTCGATTTGTGTACGAGGGTCCTTTCGGACTTTGGGATTTGCTACCTTGCCCATGCGTTTTGACTAGGATGACGACTTTCCCCCTAGGATATTTCGTATGTATGGTACCCTTAGTATCAGACCTTTAGGATCCTACATAGGTAGAGTGGACAGTTATTCCCACTTCACCTCAGACAGGCGTGGAAGGTAACCCTCTGGCAATAATCCCGAGAAAGCGGTTTGGTGATTCAAGCACTTGCACCTAGTGCACCTCCAGTGGATGCCATGAAACTGACCATCATTACTCTGTTACTTTGTTCTGAGCCCTAATCATCCCAGAATTACTTCCGAGATTATTTGCTATCCATTTGATTGGTTTGATTACTTACGATTTTTTAGTGGTATGTTGTTTGCCCCTTAGTCTTAGTGGCCACTAGGTTTTTACTTAGTGTTATTTCTATATAATTGTGGAAGACCAATAGCTTCATAGGTCTCGGAGGTTGCAAAACCTTCCCCCACCCAGTGTGGAGCCACTACTGCCACCACGACAACAGAGGATAGACTCCAGTGGTCTTTTTGAACTTACTGGTGAAATAGAGGTTCCTGGTGAACCACAACCTAGAACCCCATATCAACAAGTCCTTAATACTGTCGAGGTTGAGGATATTACTTCTAGTGAGTTAAACACTTCTTTTAACCCTCCTCTTACTGGACCTAGCAATCTTCTTTTGGTTCTTGTAGGTTTCCAGCAACCCGAGTATAGTGCATATCTTTTCACACTTGGGCATATTATCACTAACCCAGGAGACGAACAGGGAGATACACAGACTCCCACACTGGGTATGAATACAAGAATTGTAAATCCTTCTTCAACTGCTACACTGAGTTCATCGCAGAAAGCTTCTACTTCAACTCTGTCCTTCAGTTTCAACGCTGGTACGTTAGGCATGCCAAGCTCAACAGCTTTGACATCTGCCTCAATTGCCACACCTACTTTTGGACCCAATAATGCAATGAATGTCACCCCACCTCCTACAACTCAACATTCATACCATATACCTAGTACTTGGATTTCCACACCCAATGTAGGGCCGAATCCCTCTGCAACCATGCCTGTCATGAGTACCATGAATACGCCGTCTACCTGGACTAACCCTGGTTTTAACACCTTTGTAGGTTACAATATGAATCAAAGTAACATACTTGTAGGAAATATCCCTTTTTCTTTGTTTTCTGGAGGAGGGGGTAATATTTTTAACCAACAATATGGCAGGGCTAACACCCAGCCATAGTGGACGAATGCACAGGGTGCCAACCAAATTTCATTTGGGTGGGGGAATTTCAACAACACTTTCACACAACAACAAATGGCTAGGGGTAACCCCTACCAGTAGATGGCTGGGGGAAACCCCTACCAACAGATTGCTGGGGGCAACCACTACCAACAAACGGTTGGGGGAAACCCTAACCAGCAGTCTATGGGTCAAACTATGGGAGGTTCCCCCTTCATGATACCAGCTTATCAAATGCCATCTTATGGACCCTGTTTACTATTTCTGGAAACTCTGAATTTGCCAAATATTTCCAAGTTAACGAACGATCTGGTGTGCCATAATGCTACGTGGCCACTAGTTCGCACTAAGCTACCTTCGAACATTCCAAAATTTGAAGGTAAAAATGGTGAGGATCCTAGTGATCATGTTACCACTTTTAGTCTCTAGTGTTCTTCAAACTCATTGAATGAAGATTCCATTAGGTTGAGACTTTTTCAAAGAACCTTGATTGGTGCTGCAACCACCTTTTTTAACTTTCGGGATCTCGTTGTAGTCTTTTTGAACCACTTCCAGCTTCCTATTTAGTACGATGTCAGAACAGATCTTTTGTCTACCTTTAGACAAAACAAAGCCACCAATTTATCTGATCATATTTAGTAGTGGTGAAGACGGAAGAGGCTCATTAAGGCCAATATCCCCCCAGAATTCTTATTAGAGTGGTATCTGAAATCACTCCTTCCTTATGTTTTAAGGAAGTAGCCACGTCTCGGGTGTCATCAGAAGAAGAAGCCATTCTAAGGACCCAGCAACTAGACTTGGTTTACGCTCAGTCTGGGTTCCTTTACGAGATTATACCTGATGCACCATGATCAAACATTGATCTAGGTAGACCAAAAACTAGACTACATGCTGACGACATAGTAGGTTCAGTTGATTCTGTATCCTTCGAAGCATTGACTAAATAGGTTCATGCATTATCGGTCAAACAATCGACTGTAGAAGTGACTCCCGTCACAACCTCTCCTTCTACTATTGAATCTGTACAGCAGATTTAGACTAATCAAAAGGGCCCTCGACAACCCAACAATAAAAGGAAGGGAAAGAAGTGAGAGGGGAACCAACAGAAGCCCAAAAACAAAGAAAATGCCGAGGAGGGTAATAGAGAAAAGAAGAAGGTCAAGTTCCCTTGCAAGCTTTGCAAGCAGGACCACCTCACTCACCAATGCCCTCTAATCGAAGAAGCCCATAAGCTACTTCAAGAAAAGAAACCTGCCATCCTCAAAGATCCATTTTAAAAAGGGCAGGGATCAGCTTTTGGCACCTCCTATGCCGGGGGCACCACCCATGCTTCAGTTGATCAAACTTTTATTAATATGGTTAACTCGGATGCTCTTTTACAAACGCGGGAAATAAATTATACCTCGGATTCCTAGAATAAGGATAAATAGGTTCCTGAATCTTCCACTCCTCTCCACATACCTGTGGATTCAGTGCCTAAGATTCTGAAAGGTGTCTTGAAACGGGATTCATACAATCCCAACGCACGGACTGATGCCAACTACAATGTTGTTGAAGATCTATCCCAAACCCCTTGCACTATGTCCACCTTAGAAGTTTTGCAAAGTTGTCCATTACAACGAAATGCACTTATTGCAGTGATTGGAAGTATGGAATCATCCAAACTTGACCGCACGTTTTGATATGTCTGATATCAAATACCAGTTTCTGTACCACGTTTCTCTTTAGATAGAGGTAGTTCATGGTCCTATAACCATTGGATGAGCTATCGTTGATGAGGGCGCATTTACGTGCGTAATGTCGATTTCTTGTTGGAAATCCTTGGGTTCTCCTGAGTTAGCCCCCTCTAACACACTGCTTACTGCATTTAATGGAAAAACCTTCCGTCCACATGGAGTCTTTCCATCATTCAATGTCACACTGGTCGGTAAGATAGTTGCTGTAGAGATTGAAGTTCTAGAGCCTCCACTTGATTACAATATGCTGTTAGGAAATAGCTGGACATATGCCATGTGAGCTATTGCATCGATAGTTTTCTGAGTTGTTATGTTCCCTCATGAAGGTAATATCATCACGGCCAATCAGCTTTCGTTCTCTCGATGAAACAACCAGACTTTATCAGAATCCACAGTTCCTTTAGTTGATCAATCTGCCCTAGTAAGCGAGAGTTTAGGAGCAGGGCTTTACGGGTCATTAATAGGCGCTTTTGACCTACCCTCTCCTGTTATTTTCATGCATTCTAATGAAGGTACATCTACTGAAACTTTCACTGTCGGTTTAAGGACTAATCCGTGGATCCTTCCTACTATATCAGAACCCTTAGTGCCCTTATCCATTGCAGAAGTAGTATACATGGAAGCACAACATGCTGCAACGGAACATATCGTGACTCCACCTGTCTCTGCTGAGTCAGATATGGACTATGCTCTTGCATGGTCGGTAGACTCGACCTACTTTTTTGACTATTTAGACACTGTTTTTCCTTTTGATGAAGCCATTTTGGAAGCCATGATGGGCCTAGACCAACCTTGGGAACACATGCACCACAGGTCCTACTTGCTTCCAAATCTATACAGGATAGAGAGAGGAGAGTTTTTTATGAGACCTAGTGGGAATGTTTATTTGTCCTCTTCCACTTCAAGCACTCTGTACGTTGAAGGGACTATGGCTAATATATCGAGAACCATCCCGATTAACATTTCCACCAAACTCGAGGTTGTGGAAAACATTTTTATTGGAGCAGATTTTTTTTCGGAGGAGATCGCTCTGTATACCAAACTTTTTAAAGAATTCTACAATATTTTTACCTAGTCTTATGAGAAGATGCCAGGCATCGATCCTGCCATTGTTGAGCATGTCATCACAACGTATCCTAACATGAAACTTGTGAGACAAAAGCTCCGTCTAGTGAATCCTCGAAAAGCGGCCACCATTAAGGCAGAGGTCAAAAATTGCTTAAAGCCGGATTTATCTATCCAATCGACATGATGGAATGGGTTTCGAATCCTGTTCTACTTGATAAAAAGCAAGGTACCATTCGATTCTGTACTGACTTCCGAGATCTGAAAAAAGCTTGTCCAAAAGATAACCACCCACACCATTTATTGACCAGATCATAGATGCTTGCGTGAGACATGAGATGTTTTCTTTCATGGATGTATTTTCAAGATATAATCAAATTCAAATCAAACCCAAGGATCAACATAAAATAGCTTTTATTTTCCCGTGGGGAACCTTTGCCTATCAGAAGATGCCATTTGGCTTAAAATGTTGGGGCCATGTTCTAGTGAGCAATGAATTTTTCTTTTCACGATATGAAGAACATAGTTGAACCCTACCTGGATGACCTCTCGGCGCGATCTTGCAAGAGACGGGATCATCCAGCTCATTTGAGACTTGTGTTTGAACGGTGTAGACAATACAAGATTCGATTGAATCCTAATAAGTGTGTATTCTACGTCGAGTCTAGACGATTACTGGGTTTCATTGTATCCAGTCGTGGCATAATGGTCGACCCATTAAAATTTGAGGCAACTGTAAATCTGCCTCCTCCTCGCACCTTGAGACAACTCCAAAGTCTGCAAGGCATGTCTTACTTCCTACGACATTTTATCATAAACTATGCCAAAATTACTAAAGGTTTCATGAGACTACTTAAACAAGATACCTACTTTTTGTGGGATGAGGCTGCTCAAGCATCGTTTGAGGCCTTGAAAAAGGCATTACTATCAGCCCCCTTGTTAAGGTCGCCTGATTATACAAAGGATTTCCTCTTATATTTGGCGGCATCACTTTACACAATAGGCATAGTACTAGTTCAGGAGGACATCACGCTCCAAGAGCATGTCGTTTATTATCTCTTGCGCACGTTGGAAGCTCCTGAGATTAAGTATTCACATGTTGAGAAGTTAGCACTAGCTGCAGTCTATGCAGTGCAGAGGCTTCGTCACTATATCCTTTTACAAACCACTACTATGATTGCGGAGGTCAATCCTTTTCAATATGTTCTCACTCGACGTATCATCGGTGGGAAATAACATAAATGGATTGTAATTCTGCAATAGTTTGATTTGGTTTTTCAATCTGCCAAGTCGAATAAATCACTAGTGTTCATTGAATTAATTTCAGAATTTCCGAGTGACTTAGTGCATATTGAGGAAGAGTCATCATTCCTGGATGAACATATCTTCCTTATTGCCTCCTATGACCCATGGTACGGGGATATTTTAGTATATCTCTAGAATTTGATGTGTCCTACTAATTTTTCTAGAGAGGAATGATGCAAATTGAAAAGTCATGCGAAAAACTATCTCATTATCTCTGACACTTTGTATAGATGTGGGATAGACTCCATCTTACAACGTTGTTTGACTTTACAAGAAGCGTAATCAATACTAAATGATGCTCACAATGGAGCTTGTGGGGGTCATATTTCTGGGTTGGAAACAGTTCAGAAAATACTATGTGCCAGGTATTTTTGGCCTACAATCTTTAAAGATTGTGTGGAAGCTGTGAAACGCTGTCGTTCGTGTCATTTTTTCACCAGAAAAATGAGAGCACATCCAACTCCTTTTCATCCTGTGATCACAACAGGTCCCTTCACCAAATAGGGGGTTGATTATATGGCTTGTAATCTAGTTTCGGCTGGAGGCCATTGTTATATTATCATTGTCGTTGACTATTTCACCAAGTGGGCCGAGGCAATGCATACTATTAAAGAGGATGGAGAAACCTCCTCTTATTTCGTATTCAATCAGATTATCGCAAGGTTCGGCATACCCAAAGTGATCATGATAGATCACGGTCATCATTTTCAGAAGAGCATGATGAACGAGCTTTATACCATGCTAGGTTTTCATCAGGAGCATTCGTCTTCATTCTACCCATATGCGAATGGTTAGGTTGAAGCGGTTAACAAAACTTTGAAGACTCTTCTACAAAGAACCGTTAATGTCAGTAGAAATAACTGGCACATCATGTTGTATCCTACTCTTTGGGCTTATCGAGAAAATGTAAATACTGCTACCCGGGTTCTCTCCCTTCCAACTTGTGCATGGGATAGAAGCAGACGTTCTGATTGAATGCGAGATTCCCTCATTAAAGTTGGTTGTCCAACTGTTACCGGAAAATTAGGTACTAGAAGAACATTTGCTACATTTAGAGCATCTAGATGAGCAATTCCGTGATGCTCTCACAGCCAACAAGGTCCATAAGAAATGAGTTAAAGGACAGTACGATAAGTCTGTCAGACCAAGGGTTTTTCTCGAAGGAGACCTTGTTCTACTTTGGGATTAGGACAAGGAACCTTTAGGGGCTGGCAAGTTCAATTCCATGTTGCTCGGTCCTTACATAATCTCGAAGGTACTAAAGAAAGGTGCTTATGAGCTAACATACTACGAGGGTGATAAGCTACCTAAGCCTAGAAATGGGCTCTACTTGAAGAAGTACTACGCTTAGTAATTTGTGCTTTTTCATGTATTATAGTTGTACATTTTGTAGAACTAGTTTTTGCTTGTGATTGTTAGTTGACCTTATGTGTGTTTTCTTGCTTCGTGTTTCAGATGTAGACTGAACACTTTTTAGGATTGACTGATGGCGCAAGTCACCACACTCGACAGTTGGCTTCAGCAGCTTGGGTCATTTACTCACCGACTGGCCAACTGATTTCTTCGGGGGGGTTTTGTTTGGGTCCCACAACGAATAACGTAGGTGAGTACAATGCGGTCATAGAACTTCTCAGGAATGCTCTTATCCAAGGCATTTCACATTTGGAGGTAAGACTTGATTCACAACTAGTTATATTTTAGTTGACGGGTGTTTATCAGATTAGAGATCCTGTTTTGCTACGACAGTTTTTGCGAGTTAAATGATTGGAAAGATAGTTTGATTCCATCATATATCAACATATTCCAAGAAATTTGAATGCATTAGCTGATTCATTTGCAAATTATGTTTTATATTGGCATTTGTATCATACACGTCCATAAATAAACATTTTCACATAAAGTTAAACACACACATGTAAATATAAGCTGATACTATATATATATCCGATACTGTATCAAAAAATAGTATGAGTTTGGAACACAGGTCTATCACAAAGTCATATCATAAGATACAAAAATTAGGCTCGATGTCCTCAAAATATACATAAAATATCCTTCTCCTATGGAGAAGGTTGGGCCTCATCAGCATCCACTTCCTCTCAGTAGCATATGACCAGCCTGGCTACCTTCTGCAACAGCCTAATCCAGGCTAGGGGCACATCGACTACATCCTCCTGCATGTCTATGGGAATCCGCTCAATGAAATATGTGGGAATGTCATGAGTCAAACAACTTATCTTCGTCTCTATATCCCCTAGCGTAGCATCAGCTGCACCCACATCAACAGGCCTCACGAAAGTAGTAGGATGTCCCTTGGGACGAACTAGTCCAACATCTGCATATGACACTTTGTTTTTGAACTTCAAACTCATCATAAAAATAATATACTTTAAATTGAAAAAATTAAATAATTTTCAAAACATAAACATACCTATATCAACCTAGGCACCACCTGGAGGAAGTACCAGCTCTGGATCATGACAGAAGTCTAAACCAGCATACGTAAACTGCTCAATGTTGATGTATATGTAACTTCGAAATGTACTTCATATACATTTATTGTACCCTTATAAGAGATTTGTTATTCCTCTATAAGGAAGTGTCGTCATGTGTATTGACAATTGTCACAAGTGTGTGTACTTGCCGATGGGTTATTAGACCACCATGTGTGGGGTCGGCCCTAAAATATATATTATATTGTGGATGTACCTAGCTAGACAAGTTGGCCCCATAGTGTAACTGGGCAAAAAAGTTAAGTATAAATAGAGATCGGGAAATCTCTATTTGATCACTCAGAAACTCATACTTCTCTCACTCGGAAAGTGGTGCACTAGTGCGGAGGAGGATCATCTACTACTAGGATACTATCTCAGTGTATTTTGGTTGTACTTTGGTTGAGCCATTGCTCTCTCTATCTCTGAGGAAGTTGTGGGGTTTTTCACCTTAGGGTTTTCCCCATGGAAACTCTGTGTCTCTTGTCTCTCATGCTTTTGATTCTTATGATGCTTGTCATGCTTATTATGATTGTTATGCATTGATATACTGTACATGTTATTCTCTCAGTAAATATCCTAGAGTATTGTGAATTAATGCTCAAAATTTAACACTCAAATGCTAGCCCCTGTCTCTCCCACCATCCCCAGAAATCATCGGTGTGATAGCAAAAGTGGCTTTCACCACCAGCCTAGCGGAGAGAAATGTCACCCCAATGGCCCAATATCAGCTCATGAGGAATGACTGGGGCCAAAGGCATGCCCAAGTTAAGAGCAGGTACTCTCTCTCGCAAAGGTACAAAGGATGCTACCATATCCAAAGTTCTTCATTCTCCCAGGCTTACACTTCGACAGTTGAAGCTTCATGTTTGCTAAAAGACTTGTGCAGCAATCATATACATGACCTTGCAAGCATTCGATAGGAATATGCATGTAGTGGTTTGAGGCTAAGTTGTGTGCGACACTCCCTCCCATTCGGTTCAACATACTTATAATAACCTTCAGAGGGAAGCTTGTAAGAGTAGAAATGAGAATCTGACTTCCACATTTCTCAGTACCTTCCACACAGTAGGCATTTACATAATCTTGCACAGACATGGCACCCACATTGCGTGAGGACCCTTTCAGGTTTACAGGATATCCTATCCTAGAGAGCCCTGTAATGAAGTATATGTCATCAACAGTGAGGTCCAGGGTTTCTACCTAGATATTGAACACATTGGCAGTGGCATCCCAATACTGGATGAGTCTTTGAAGTAAGCAGTTGAGTGCCCTCATGTTTATAGTTCGGTAGAATTTCAATAAACCACACCTTCTAAGTGCATGGAGAGTGGTAGGATCTTGCATAGCCACCCTAATCATCTCTTCATTCTCCCTCTCTCTCTAAATAAGTGCCATCCTGTCAAAAGAAGGGTCAATTTTTAGTTCTTGAGCATTTTGTAGACATATTCAAGGGAAAACGCTACTCTATATGCACACAGTCACGTTTGGACACTACTGTCCTTGAGGAACAGTAGCATTCACCCTAAAAAATACTCTACTCTACCATTACACAGTAGCATACACGAAAATCATGAAATGAGCATGGCTAGATAAGTGTTTTTAAGCATGAAAATTGACAAATGAACCATCAAAATGCAAGTAAATATGAAAATAACTTACTTGGAAGAGATTTGAGGTTGAATGGTGGCACGATTTGATCGCTATGAATGGATGAAGATCAAGGGTTTGCTCCAAAACTTGTCCTTCAAATTTCCAAGTGTGATATTTGAGTTTTCAAAATGAAATTACATATATGAATTTAAATTTGATTTTTACCCACCTTTTTGAAAAGTCTACAGTTTCAAATTTCATAAAAAAGGGTTCTATTTAATCATTAACACCTATAAATGTTGATGAGATGAATCTAACCTATGTTTCTCAAATTTTCACTAGATTTTTGTAGCATCAATCTATTATGACTTAATTTCTTTATTGACGGACCACATTAAGTACTTTATGGTTGAAATTTTATGTCATTAATACTAACTTGGTTATTGAGATCCTAGTCTTTGGAAGGTCATGAGTTATGATCCTAGAAGTTGTCTTTTAAGTCATTTTAAGCTCTTGTTTGTACTATTGAAACCTAAATAAGATTGTCGAGCAAACTTGTCCTCTTCAATTTCGTTAAAGGAACTGAAGGCCCATCTGCTTAAGTATAAGTTTAACCCTTTTCTAGACTTTTGCGAATTACTTACGAAAAATGAATACTCTAGTCATCAGTGGCTAGAAGAGTTCTTCTTCCATTGTTTTACACTTTTTTGGCGGAGGAGATAGAATTTACGAAAAATTACCTTTTGGAGCCTTCTTTAGGGTTTTCAAGCTCTCGAAATATTAAAACACCAAGCGAGCACTCACCTACTCGGGCTCGATGTGAAATCCACGAGAGGGTGTATAGAGGATTGTTTAATTTTTTCAGACTCTATAAACAAGAAAACACCGCCGAGCATTAACCTACTTGGGCTCAATATTAAAATCCACGAGTAGGTGAATGGAATTATTGTTTAAGTTTTTCAGACTCCTTAAAATTGAAAACACCGGTGAGCAAGAACAGATCTCGGCTCAATATTACAATCCAGAGATCAGTATTATAGAGTATTCTTCTATCTCTTCTTTGAACTCTGTAAACAATGAAGAAGGTCCTGAGTCTTCCTCCCATGGGCTCATTAAAATCTTTACATGGTTGGATCTATTGAGTTTTCATTCTTTCTTGGACTCATTAAAAAAACAAGAAAGGTATTCTTTTATCTAAAAATAATAAGGGATAAGAAGGGTATATCACATCTTACAGTTTCAAAGGCAGTTTAGTCAGTCATATCCTTGAACATAGCACCTACTTGAGTTTTTCATGTCAGTTGGGTTTTAGTTTTTTGACCTTAGGGTGAACTTGATCTCTGAGTTGTTTACTCCCCTAGTTGGTTATTCTTCCAACCATATGGAGGGTCTGCTAATGTCTCCTACATTGCAGGCTTATATCACTCCCCCATCATGTTGAAAACTGCCTAAGTCACTTTGTGTCGTGCTCACTATTCAAGGATACAGCCTATGTCGGTCATTTTGCAGTTTACCTTGACCTAATGTGTCGGCCATCCCAGTGTCAGTCTTGTTACTTGTACTACTCCACATTAGCTCATACCATTTGAGTGTTCCTCATGTTGGATGATGGAGGATGCCTTAAGGCCCCCCTTCCAATGGACTTCTTCCCATCAAGATCAACTCATTTTGGTCTAGGAATGAATTTTAGAGTTTCGGTTAGTACCTTGAGGATTGCAGTCAACAGTGGCAATCCCTCTCATTGTTGAATTATGAGAATACATCAATATCTCTTATTTGACAAGTTCCTCAAGTGTTCGACATCAAGTCCACTTATTCACACTTGTTGGATTGTACTAGGTACCTTGGGACCCATTATCATTATCGGTGGAAGCCCTCGCGTTTTTAACGGTATACATCAATTTCCAGTAATCAAATGAATCCCCCCATGTTCGACCTCAGCTCATTTATTCACATGGTTAGGGTTTGTACCTTGATTTGTTTGGATGAAGACCTTGGGATTTTGATAGCATTACCTCATTATGTTATCAGTCAAGCTGCGCAAGGCTGAGCCTCACTCATTTTTGGCTCTCCATGAGACATAGATCTAGTTTGTTGTTATGGCTATGATCTCTCATTCTGGCATGGATCCACGCTTGTATTTCAGTGGCCATGCTATATATACATCTCCTAGTTATGTATCGGAGATCATGTTGTATCATGTTACACATCTGTAAGATGGCAAGATTGTAATTTCTTGCTGACCTTGATTGTTATTTCAGGTACTTTTGTGACTTGGTTCTGTGGTTTCTTACTCCTTTGCTGACTTGGAATTATAATGTATTTTGGCCATCATTTATCTCTGACCTCACACATTAGGGGGCATCTGTTATAGGTCAAATCTGCACTTCTGTATCCATGATCACATCTAGTTGTCGATCACACAAAAGGACAACTTGGATTGAAGAGCATGATTGCCTTAGATGATGAATGGACTAGACTTACCCCTTTGTAGCTGACAAAACCCTCATTTTACCTACTTTTGGAAAAAACACTACCCTATAAGCATGATAATAGCATTTTCCTGCTGAAATACTCTACTCCACTTCAATAAAGTAGCGTTTTACTTCTGAAATACTCTACTTTGTTTCAATAGAGTAGCGTATAGCTCAAAAAATCTTGCAAACGCTGGTTGTAAAGCAGGAAAGTTGCATATTGAATGCTACTCCACTTAAGAAAAGTAGTGTACACCTTAAAAAATAATCAAAAATATATTAATTTGACGAATTGGGATTAGTTGAAGTTGGTTTTGCAACTTCCCCAACCTCCCAATCAAACTACCTCTTGATCCAAACTGCCTACCTTGTCCCATAAATATGAGGGGGATATATGAGAGAGAAGAGGAGAAACTATGCATTAAGGGTTGTTATGCTGGAGGAATTCCAAATTTAGTGTGAAGAGCAGGAGCTCAGGATCCGGTTGCATAAGCACTCTGAATGATTAGGTATAATTGTACTGATTATTTGCTTTTGACAATAAAGGTTGAAATGCCCTTCCCATCCTAATCAAATGTTTAATGGATTGCATATTTGTTTGGATTAAATGCTTGATTGTACTTGATGTTTAAATTGTGTTTCAATTTCATCATTGTTATATCAGTCAAGATATGCTGAGGAAGTATCTTTGTATTGCAGGTTCGTCAAATGGAAGATCAAGTGAAGGATCGATCGAAGGAGCAAGCGAAAGCTAGGATTGAACTTCGTTAATAAAGTATGCCATCAAGAACCTTGATCTCTTTCATTTTGTAGAAGTCTATGTGATATGATCAATATATGTACCTGTCACCCCAAAAGTTGGTAGTGTCGCTCTCCTCGCTATAGGGTAGAATTCCCGAACAACAGGCGCCCTTCCAAGGAGAGTCAATCCAGCCTTCTGCCTTTGATGATCTGTGGAGAGAAACCCAAATATTAAGAAGCCCTAGCTTCCACAGCTGCACAATGCCTTCTTCTTAGGTCAGATTTGATACCATGTTAATTTTTCAATAATTTCATTCCATTATCATTAGGATCTCTAAGAGAATAACATTTACACCATATCTCTATAGCATATCAATCATAGACACAAAAGCAATCACACAAGAGACACAGAGTTTCACTGGGGAAAACCAAGAAGGTGAAAAACCCTGCAACTTCCTCAGAGATAAGATAAGCCACAATACAAGATTAAAAGGATCAAACCCAAAGAGATGTCTCTAGTAGATGCTCCTCCTCCTCCACTAGTGCGCCACTTTCTCTCTTAGCTATGCGAGCTTGAGAAGTGAGTGAATGAGATAAATGAGAGACACAAACTCTCTATTTATACACTGACTTGACCTGCCAATAATCCACTGGGGATGACTTGCTAATCAAGCCTAATAACCCAACCACATGTGATAACCAGGGCCGACCCCACACTGGTGGTCTAATAACCCATCAATACAAATGACTACACTTGTCGATGCACATGACGACACTTACAAATACAAATGATGACACTTCCAAATAGAGGAATGTAACATCTCTAATGGATATACAATAAAGTACAAATGTAATACATAGAAGAATATCTTCCGAAGTTACAAATACATCAATAATTCATAAGTCACTAGCCCATTCTTGGCCAGTATCTCAACGGGCCCACAGAATCTAGGGGCCAACTTTCTACATCTCCCCAAGCTCAACGAGATCCTTTTTTCTTTCACTTTTAAGAAGACATGTTTGCCAACTTGGTAATCTTTATCTTTCCTCTTTTTATCTGCATAGCTTTTCTAGAGATCATGTGCCTCTTTTAGATTCGGTTGCAGTTTGGTTACTAACTATTCTAGGTCCTTTAGTAAATCTAGCCCTAGCATGATTCTATCTACCGAGCTATCCCAAGTCACTGGTGTCCTACTTTTTCTGCCATAGATTACCTCAAAGGGACTCAGCTTGGCATAGGTTTGGTACCCATTGTTGTATGCAAAATCTGCGAGGTGTAAGTAGTCCTCCCACTTCGTGGGATTGTTGATTACTTACATTCTAAGCATATCGTCTAAGATTTGGTTTACCCTCTCTGCCTGTCCATCTGTCTGCTAATGGTATGTTGTACTGAATTTTAACTGTGTCTCCAAAATGGAGAATAAGGATTTCCAGAAATTACTGGTGAATTTTGTGTCTCTATAAGAGATGATTTCCTTGGGTATCCCGTGTAATAGGAATATTTCTTTTAGGAAAATGTCCACAATGTGGACAACTTTGTACATAGACTTCATAGGAATGAAGTGTGCTACTTTGGGCAACTTATCAACCACTACAAAAATGGAATCATTATGTTTCTTCTCTTAGGTAATCCTGTAATGAAATCCATACTGATAACCCCCCATTTCCATTCCGGAATGGGTAGAGATTGTAGCAACCCTGAAGGATTTTGAAGTTGAGCTTTGACCAGTTGACATTCCTAGCATTTGGCGATGAATGATTCTATGTTGGTCTTTAACTTAGGCTAGAAGAAGTGTTTATTTATTGTTGATATCATCTTTTGATATCCCGGATGTCCCAAGTAGGGTTTTTGATGAAACTCTGTTAAAATGTTAGACCTAATGTCTCTATCGTCCGGGACATAGAGTCTTTCTTTCGACCATAACAACCCTGACTAGTTGATCCTATATTCCTTATTTTGTTCAAATAAACTGTCTTCTTGAATATTCTTAAGTATTTTGACATAGAATTGGTCACCTCTGCTTTCCATTCTAATACTATTGTGCAAGTCCAAATCGGTTTAACTCACGGTTACCTCATATAACATATGAGCTCGTCAAGTTAAGGCATTGACGATTTTTTTTTCCTACCCTTTTATGTGTTTCAACTCGAAGTGGTACTTGCTAAGGAAGGCAAACCTTCTAGCATGCCTAGCATTTAGGTCTGGTTGGTCAAATAGTTACTTCAAACTCATGTTGTCTGTTTTCAAAAGGAACTTCTTCCCCATGAGGTAGTGTCTCCACATCTTTAAAGCGTGGATGATGGCAGCTAACTCGAGATCGTGTGTGGGGTAGTTCTGCTCATGTTCTCTTAACTTCCTTGACTCGTAGAATATTGCAAAATCATTTTGCATGAGGACCCCACCAATTCCTTCTTTGCTTGAATCCGTGCAAACAACGAAATCCCCATCAGGATCTGCAATCCATAGTATAGGTGTGCTAGTCAAAATTGTTTTAGTTTTTGGAAACTTTCTTTGCATTTGGTCATCCAAAGGAATTTGTTTGCCTTTTTCTGGAAGGTGGTCATGGGGCAAGCAATCCTTGAAAAGTTCTCAATGAAATTCCAGTAGTAACCCGCTAGTCCCAAAAATGACCTTATGTCAGTGACACAAGTAAGTGTTGGCCATTATTCAATGGCTTTAATCTTTTCTGGTTCGACGACTATTCCCTTTTCTGAAATGATGTGACCTAGGTACCGTATAAGTGGTTTGTAGAAGTCACAATTTATAAATTTCGCACAAAGTTTGTGTTCCGGTAATACCCACAACACAATTAAGAGGTGCTCTTCATGTTCCTCCTTGCTTTTGGAGTAAATTAGTATATCATCTATAAATAATAATACAAACTTATCCAGGTACTCACTAAATATGATGTTCATCATACACATAAAGTTTGTTGGTGCATTGGTTAATCCAAAAGGCATTACCACAAACTCATAATGGGCATAACGAGTCTGAAAGGCAGTCTTGTGTATGTCTTCATCCCGGATCCTTACCTAGTGGTATCTGGATCGCAAGTCGATCTTCGAAAATATATTTTCTCCTCCAACTTGATCAAACAATTCATCAATCCTAGGGAGTGGATATCGGTTCTTGATGGTCAACTTGTTGATTTGTCGATAATCGATGCACATTCACACCATACCGTTTTTCTTCTTTATGAAGAGTATAGGTGCTCCCAAAGGAGACACACTAGGTCAAATGTAACATTTTTCTATCAATTCTTGTAACTGCAGTTTAAGCTCTACCAACTCTGGTGCACTCATGCGGTATGGGTATTTTGAAGTCAGTACTGATCTGGGTGTTAATTCTATGGAAAAGTCTAAGTCTCTCTTGGGTGGTAGTCCTTGTATTTCCTTGGGAAATACATCCTTGAAATCTACAAGAACCGGAAAGTATTCAATTTGGTGTTCCCTCTAGGCTTCTACGTTTTGAATGTTAACTGCAAAAAGTTTGCAGCCCTTCCTTACGCATTTCTTGGCTTGTAGGGTAGATATATATCTGACAGAAACCTTCTTGGGTATACCCTGAATCTTTCTTTGATTCCTTTGTATGTTCGTGCATAATATTGACTTGTTTAAACAATCAAGCATGGCATGGTGCTGCTCCAACCAATCCATTCCTATAAGTACATCATACGATCCTAAAGGTAAGATATTTAAATCTACCTTTGTTAGAAAATTGTTCATATCTATCTCGCATTCCTTTAATAGTTTTGAAACCTTCCTTTTTGTACCAATGACTAGTTGTACCAGTCATGGTTTCTCGTGTTTCTCTCGGTTTAGTTTACATGTGTCGAAAATTTTTGGGGAAACATAGCTTCAGCAAGCACCAAGGTCGATCAAAATTGAAATATTTGTCTTTGTAATTTTACCTTCTATCCCGAGCATGGTAGCCTGATGGTTCGCTTGTCGCCGTCGAGTGCTTCATAAATTCTTGGTGTCCCTGCCATGTCTCCTACCATTGCGTTTTCTTGTAAGTTATATAGGAATCCATCTATTTTGTTTGGGAAATATTTAAAGTAGTGGATCCCTTGACATTTCTAGCAACTAACCTATAGCGGCGAAGCCTTGGCTCCTTTTTACATTGTTGGTCTCTTGGTATTTGGTGTGGGCACATTTGGTCGTGCACCAGGTCTGTTGAAATTTATGTTTGGTGGAAAGCTATTATTATGTTTTATGTATGGTGGTGGTCTATGATCTGGTTTTTGATTGTCAGAAAAGGACTTGAATCTATCCTGATTTTTGTTTATATTTTCATTTCTTATTTTCCCATGCTCGTAGCAAATTCAGGATTTCTGCAATGTTATGTCTAGAGTTTTGGGTATGTTGAACTCAATTCTCTCTCGAAAATATGGAGGAAGACACCCCAGAAACTGTTGTATCTTGAACTTTTCGTCTTTTATGTATGGTACATAGTGTAGAAAATCTAAAAATATGTTGATAAAGGCATCCATGGTTAGGGATCTCATTCGTAGTTCATGAAACTCTTTTCTATTTTTGTCAAAGAACCTTTCTGACATATACTTCTCCTTATATAACTTGTTGAAGGTACTCCATATGATATCATTTACTTCATGCTTCTTAGTATGCTTCAAGTCTCTCCACCACATGGCTTCCTTTCCATTTAAGTTATAACTGGCCAACCGGGCCTTCATCTTACTGGAGTAATTGTGCACTTGGAAATATTTATTCATTCCCAAGAGCCACTCTTCATCCTTTTCCCCTGTATTCATTTCTCCCTCATAGGTTGGGGATTTGATCTTCCAGAATTATCCCTATAAACTATCATCATTTCTCCATCTTTTCTTGAAAGGGGAGGGTGAGCCATCACTGAAAGATATTTTATATTCCTCTTCCCTAAAGTCAAGGGTGTGTTCTTCTCGTCCCTCCTCCCTAGGACTGCTAGTCCTTCTTTTATGCTGATAGTTTTCTTTGGATATATTTGCTGAGTGCGTGGACTATTTTTGGGGGTTTAACCCTGTCAAGATTTTGAAGTAGAGATTCATTTATTGCTTGATGTTATCTCCTTTCATTTATGTTGTCATCTTTAAAACTCTGTAGATCTGCTTGTAAAATCTGTATTATCTTCATTAAATCGAAATTCAGTTCCACCACGATTTCTTCTTCTCGAGGTGGTGAATTCAAGTTCTCGTGTTGATTGTTGTTATCTTCTACATCCATGATTCATATTTCTCTTTATATTTGTGGAATTAAATCAGTCAATAAAAATAATATTCTATTAGTTTTATAAACTCATAAGTACAATTTTGACAATACATTTCTATAGCAGATGTCTGTTAAGTAGCAAGACCAAATGTCTCTAAGTGTTCGAATTTGGGCTCTGATACCACGTGTAATGTCCCTTAAATCCTTTTTTTTTTGTATGGGGTATATTTATCATTAAGACCTCAAGTTCATTAAATTAACTTCAACACTGGATTAAAATGCTAAGAATGATACTTGTACTTTAACTGGGTTACTTTCATTTATGTTTATAAGTTGGTTTGTGAATTAAGTGTGAAACTTCATGGCCTGTCTGTGTAGTTTTGAACTTGCATAAACTTATTTATGTTATACTAATATTGTTTCTTGGTTACATTTAAATGCTTCATATCTTATAAAGTTTATGTGATGGTTGGTTGCATAGCTTATAACCCTATAATGTTGTCCTTGATTTTTATGTTATCTACATTCTTTTTTTGAAGGACTTGTTGGGTTAATGTTTCAACTCTAAGCTTGGCTTGAAGGGATCCTATGAGCTAAGTCATATTGATTCCTTGTTTGTAGGTTATGTGGATAAGTCTCATGCTAACTCTAATTCTATGTGGAAAGACAATGGTAGAAGTTTAAATATTTAACTATGCTTTTATACATATATGTAATATATGTTATCCCATAAATGGAGGCTTCAACAATAGGGAATGGGTCGCGATTCAAATTTTAGTGGTGGTGGTTGTGAGAATTAAAGAAGGCCATGTGAAGCCCTCATGGCTGGATTCCATGCTGGCTCAAGGTATAAGTTGTTTGCCCTGTAGCGAAAAACCTCTTTGCATGTGGTTTGGGAGAGGGGGATCAAGCTCCCTACTCTGTCCTGTCTGGGCATTGGCCCGAAACAGAGTTATGTTTGCTTAGTATGGGATTTCCAATGCTGTGCTGCATCTTGGAGGTAAGCATTTTACTTTTGTAGCTCTGAACTTCGTGTTTTCTTTGTATATTATTTTTTTTTCTAGATTTTATTAACTCTTCTCTTGTTACCTGGAAGGAGGTCTTCAACGTTGTCCCATGGAGTTTTGTTGATGGGGGTTTGCACTAGAATAAAGGGAACCCTAGGCATGGAATATTCGGGTAAGCCCATGTCTATGCGTCCCTCTCATGTCATGCGGGACTAGGGATGATTGTTCTGCATTTTAAAAGGAATGAGGGAGTTGCATGGTTAATGGATTTTCCATTCGGAGTTACAAGGGGTTTTAATGGCAGCCTCTCGGCTTCATGATTTGATATTTGTAAATGTTCTTATGAAAAGGGAACTGTACCCAGGGTTTTCGTAGGGTTTAGTACTTATGAGCCTGATAGGCGTTTTGATAAATTTGTAATTAATTTTACTGTGTGTAAAATACTACCGGGCCTAGATTCTTGAACCTATTTCTAAATACAAGTTTATAAAGTAATTTTTGTTTATATAGTTAGTGTGGATTTAATGATTTTAGTTGATGAATGTTGATAGTTCTTGTTGTATTTTGAATGCTACATTAATGTTTTCAAAAGTATCCTGTGCTTCCATGTAAATATAGTTGTCTTCGAAAATATTTGTGTTTATGAGATGTCTCCCTATGATGACTCTATTTGATTTAGGAATTGTATCTAAGATAGTTTTGTTCTTTAGCTTAGGTATTTACTTCTTAAAATTTGGTACTTGGGTAGAGCCCTGATGTTAATTTGGGTGTGATTTGCTATCGACGCATGGTCACAGGAATGGAACCCTGGCCAAAATGTGTCTGCTCTGTTTCTGTATAAATGAATTAGTATTTTCTTAATTCTCCTATGCATGATAATTTCAGCGGTTTCCTATGATCTAGTTTGCTTGTAAATTATATTCATATTTTAAAAGTAATTCCCGTAAATCAAATGTGAAACGCTGTAAATTATCATTGTTGGTATGAAAGAAGGGCGTAGTTTCAATTGCATTGATTCGTTGGCTTTTTTTAGTTGGTAAAAAATGCTTCTCGGTTGTCTCAATACTGGGAAAAGAACCTAGGGTTGTGAAATCTCATACGGTGATAGAAATCCTTGTCGTGTATTGCTTCTTTGTTTTTGTGCAATCGTTCTTGGCACTTCACTTGCTTGTCTCAAGGCTATCTATCCATCATTTTAAAGTCTACTACGGTGTTTGCAATCGTTCTGGGTAATTCTACTATCGAAGGTCGCTAAGAAAAGCAGTCGATCCTTGGTCTTTGGGGTTCCCAATGTAGACTCTATTTATGAAACTCGTTAGTGTGTGATCACTTGGCTGAAATGTTTGTTGGTTAAACTAGGGTAATGCGAAAACAATGGTCAACATTTTTTATTTTTATTAGAGAGGATAGAGAGTCTCGTAAGGAGGCTCTGCTACTTAGCTATTGGTGTTAAGTTTGATACTCATGCTTGGATAAATGGATCATATTAATTTTTTGAGATTAATCTAGGTTCAAAAGGTAGAGCTCTAGCACAAGCTTGCTTTACTCGAGTGATTCTCGCAAGAAATCGATTCTTCCCTATGAAGATTAGTTCAAATAAAAAGTTAATTAAATAATCAATTTTAATGCTTTGTTGTAACAAATCTAGGATCTCTGATTCCATGATTCTGTGTGGAGCACACGTTGTTTATGATCATAAAAGTTATAAAATGAATATTCATTGATTTTGATTTTCCTGTAGATGTAAGTAGAGTTTGAGAAGTAAATATTTGTGGTCTGAAAGTTCATATAGGTCTGAGAAGTTCGTTTTCTAGTTTATAAAAGAAAGAGAAAACTGCCCTAGTTTTAGTCTAACTATATATAAAACTTTTAAATGGTAACTTATCTATAAAATTGTTTAAATAAAACCCAGAGTACCATGACTAAATACTTCTATCAATGGACCAAAAGAAACCGATAATCTATTTAAAGTTTTTAAAGCCAAATGCAGCTTTTAATGGAAATATTAATGACTATAAAACTCAGCCTGTAATCCTATTTAAGAACATAAATATAATCTGATATAGGGAAAGTGTAAACCTCTTACCTAAGGTTGTGTTTCTTGCAATAACTCTATAACCTCCACACTTCAAACGCTAATTAATTAGGGAATACTCTTAGCTAACCTGTGGAGTGGTAACCGAATAACCTTCGAACTGCCACATTCCTCCCAACCTTTGATCCAGAACCATTCTTGGTTCTTATTCAGATCACCCCCGAGCTGGTTCAAACATGGAAGAAAATATAGAACATCTAAGGAAGAGGTTGCTGGTATCTTGGAGCTAATCTTTGTATCTTCTAAGTACAAGATTTGGAATTCTCTCCAATCCCATACATAAATAATGATAAGATGATGTTCCCTCTCTTGGCTCTTGCCTTTATATAGATTTCATTGGAAAGGGGCAGTTTTGTTATCTTGAGTTAACATCATAATTTTTAACATCTTCTTGAATTTAACTCCTAGTTTGAATTATATGTAATATATTTAGAAGATCATTTTTCAATTATAATTTTTGATAACTTACTTTTAAATTGTTTCTATATTGAGTTTAGAAAAGAATTTTAGTTTATTTAATTGTTTATAAAATAACATATATATATATATGTGTGTGTGTGTGTATATTTACTTATATATATATGGACTTCACTTATTTTATTTATTCAAATAGCTTCACATATATATTTTTTCATATATGTATATAGACTTCTTTTATTAAATTTATTTATCTTTTATTATTCATGCATCATATAGCATAATTGTTTATTCGATGCTTCCTTAATTTATGTCAATTCTTTAACAAAGTCTCTTGTGGGGTTTGGTTGGTCAAATAAGACAGGTGGCCCTAGATTCCCTTGCATGCTCGATTACCTCGTTTCCATGGCAATGTATTTAAGTCCTTGATGAGAAAATAGAAGATGATTCAATTAGTCAACTTGAATAAATATGATGAGTAAGGGTGCTATTTTGAGTTTTTCAAGCTCAACACCGTAAGTGACATAATCCCTAGTGCTATTCAGAGCTTATGCTCAACACTCTCAATGGGAATTACACTAGTGCAATTCCATATCTTTTGCTCAACACTAGTTCTAGGATGCATTTGTACGATACACCTAGGGATACAATGGCCAAAGATCAGATGCTCCAGAGCTTATGCTCAACATCATGTTTGGAGTGCTCTAGGGCTTATGTGCAACACTAAATCATTTATCTCGTAGGGTTACCTATGTGCTATAGAGATTATGCTCAACACATAGTCTTATAACCCATGTGCTCCAGGGCTTATTCCCAACACATCATAGAATTCAATCATGTATACCAGAACTTCTGCATAGTACATAACAAAGGTCATTTCAGTATATTAGGGCTTGTTACAAACTCATAATAAAAATAAACCAAGTACATCGGGGCTTATGCCCAATACATAAAAATAATCTATGTCCATCAAGGCCCATGCCCAATATATATATAACAAAAGTAAACCATGTGCATTGTGGCTTATGCCCATAATATGTAACCAGATAAAACATGTGCATTGGGGCTTACGCCCAGTATCTATATAATCAAAATAAATCATGTGCATCACGGCTTACACCCAATATATAATATAAACATAGTCAAAGTTTCAGGATATCACAAAAGAGGAAGTTGAGAGATGGACAATTAGAGAAATAGAGAGAGTAGGGGGTTAGGGTTTAGGGTAATAAAGAGGGTACAAGGAGATATGGGGGGTTAGTATTTATGGTATAGGGGATGATGAGGGGTTTAAAGATAGATTGGGTGGGTTTATAAGATGGAGAGGGGATGAGGATAATGAAGAGAGAGAGAGAGGGGTGGTTGGATTAGAGAAAGGGAGGGGGATTTAGAGAAATGTGGGGAGAGAGAGAGAGAGAGAGGGTGTTAGGGAGATGAGAGAGAGAGAGGAAGGGGGGTAGGGAAAGGTGGGGCTAGAGAGAGAGAGAGAAAGAGATATTGGGGGTTAGGGGTTTAGAGAGAGAGAAGAAGAGGGAGAGAGAGGGAAATATATTGATGGATTAAGGTTTTAGAGAGAGAGAGATTTGAATTTACAAGTTTATATTTGGGGTTAGGGATTTATATATATATATAGAGAGAGAGAGAGATCGTGCTCGAGGGGTGGTGGTTAGTGGTAGGAATTGGAGGTGGTGGTTAAGGATGGGAGGGAGAGGTATATATAGAGAGAAAGACAGAGAGAGGGATCGAGAGGTTGATAGTGGTGGGGTATAGAGAGAGATAGAGTGAGGGGGATAGGGTTAGAAGGCCGAAAGTGGGGAGAGAGAGAGAGAGAGAGAGAGAGAGAGAGAGAGATTAGGGGTTATGAGCTTAGAGAGAAAGAGAGGGATAGATTAGGGGTTATGAGCCTAGAGAGAAAGAGAGGGAGATATTAGTTATTATGGGTTTATAAATAGAGAGAGAGGGAGGGAATGGGCTTATAAAGAGGGAGGACGGGAGGTTGGATTAGAAAGAGGGAGGGGTGTTAAGAAAAGGTGGGGCTGAAGAGAGATATAGGGGGTTAGGAAAATGAGGGGAGATAGAGGAAGGGGTAGTTAAGGAAAGGAGGAGAGACAGAGGAAGTAGGATTAGGGAAAGGTGTTGCTAGAGAGTGATATAATAGGGTTAGAAGTTTAGAGACATATAGAGAGAGATAGAGAGAGAGAGAGAGAGAGATTAGGGGTTAGGGGTTTGGAGAGAGAGAAAGAAAGAGAGAGAAAGAAAGAGAGAGAAATAGATTGGAGGCTAGGGGTTTAGAGAGATATAGAGAGAATGGGGTTAGTGTTTTAGAGGGAGAGAGAGATTGAAAGAGATAAATTGGTTGTTAGCGGTTTAGAGAGAGAGAGAGATTGGTGGTCAAGTGTTTAAAGAGAGAGAGAAAGAGAAATATTGGGGGTTAGGAGTTTAGAGAGTGAGAGAGAAATATATTTATGGTTTAAGGGTTTAGAAAGAGAGATTCGAATGTAGGGGTTTAGATTAAGGGTTAGTGGTTTAGAGAGAGAGAGAGAGAGAGAGCAATGGAGTGGTGGTGGTTAAGGATAGGTCGAGAGTTATCAAGAGGGAGGGTGGTTTAGGGAAATGAGGAGAGATAGTGGAGGGTTAGGTTAGAGAGAGGGAGGGGGGTTAGAGAAACGTGTGGCTAGAGAGAGAGAGAGAGAGAGAGAGAGAGAGAGAGATTGGAAGTTAGGGGTTTAGAGAGAGATATATATTAGATTTTAGGGTTTAGAGAGAGAGAGAGAGAGGGAGAGATTGGAGGTTAGGGGTTTAGACATAGATAGATAGATAGAAAGAGAGAGATTTGGGGTTAGGTGTATTGAGAGAGATATAAATATTTTGGTTAGGGGTTTAGAGAGAGAGAAATGAAAAGAGAGAGAGTGATACTTATGGTTTTAGAGAAAGAGGGAGATTGTAGGTTAGGGATTTATACAGATATATTGTGGGTTATTGATTGAGAGAGAGAGAGAGAGATTTTGGGTTAGGGATTTAGAGAGAGAGAAATAGAAAGAGAGAGTGGTGGTTATGGGTTTAGAGTAAGAGAGGGATTAGAGATTAGGGATTTAGACAGAGAGATTGGGGGTTATTGATTTAGAGAGAGAGAGAGAGAGAGAGAGAGATTGGAGGTTAGGGGTTTAGAGAGGAGGAGAATGGGGTTATTAGTTTAGAGGGAGTGAGATAAAAAGATAAATATCAAGGGATATGGGTTTAGATAGAGAGAGAGAAATATATTGAGGTTTTAAGGGTTTAGAAGGAGAGAGATTGGAATTTAGGGTTTTGAATAGAGAAGGAATTTCAGCAAGGGGAGGTGGTTAGTTATGGGGGAGAGAGAGAGAGAGAGAGTAGGGATCTAGTGGTAGGATGGTGAAGAGTGGGGGTTTGGGGGAGCAGAGAGAGAGAGAGAGAGAGAGAGAGAGAGAGAGAGAGAGAGAGAGAGAACAGGGGGGGTATAGATGTTGGGGGAAGTAAGGGGGAGATGGATAGAGAGATAGATAGAGAGACGGGGATAATGTGAGGATATTTAGACACTTAGGAGTTAGTTAAGATCAACTTGTGTAATATATCCGGTAGGGAAAGTGTGTTTCTTTAGTATGCATTTGTAAATATCTAATCCAATGGTCATGATATGTTGTGATTTGACGGCTCAACTTCTCTTATATCATACTTAACCTTGATCCGTGGCTTAACACCCGATTGGTCCATGATCTCTATTTAAAGAGCATGGAGGGTCATTTTTTAGTTAATCAATTATGAGAAGCTCATTTGTAACTTTATTTCTTTGCATAATAAATTGTCCTATAGAAGCTATTTGGCTGGGGCTGTGGAGTGTTTCCCTCATGAGGGTTTAAACCATGTCAAAAAATCAGTGTATCGATTTGTGATCTATTTGTATGAATTGGTTGCTCTAGGTGTTCGATCTTTTGGGAGTACCCTATGTACCTGAACATGGTATCAGAGCTTTTATGAAGAGCCGCTTCCGGTTATGATCTAGATCTTGAACTGTTGTTGCTGAAACTTGAAAGGGTTTCTGGTTCTGGTATTTCTGTGCGTTGCTGGGCTATGGGAGGTGTTCCATTGCATCCAGAGCACCATTTCCATTGGGAAATAATTTTTGTTTGATAAAAAACGGTTCCCAGTTGCTTCAGAAACACGTATTTCATCAGATCTGAAGGTATAATGTTACAGTGATGCATTTTTTTAATTTTCTGGTTTAAAAAAAAAATCTCATATTGTATCAGTTTTTATTATTAGATTTTTTTTAGTTTCGGATTGTTGCTTTCCCTGTCTGCGTATGCTCTTTGTTGTGCACCTTGTGCAATCTTGGCAAATCAGAAACAGAAAGGGAAACGGTTTTTTTCGGTTGGGTATGCTCTTTGCTGTGTACCTTGTGCGATCTCAGCAAATCAGAAACAGAGAGAAGACAAACTTTTCGGGTAAGATAACGAAATCTAACCCCACAAGTGTGGAATTTTTTTGTTTGTTTTGGTTTATGGTGTGATTTGCAGAAAAAAAGGCAAGCACGAAAATCGAGCAAGAAGAGTAAAAAAAAAAAAGAGCCCCCTTCCTCATTCCCATATTTTACATACCTTTTAATCTAGCTCACTTGATTCAAAGTTGCTTTATTCCTTATTAGGTCTTGAATTCAAGTCTTAGGAAGTTACTTTTAAGAGAAAAAGTGCATACAATTTCTATTTCAAGTTACTTTATTGTAAAAGTGCATCTCACTTAAATAATAAAAAATAAAAATAAAAAGTGAGTCACTTAAGTTCTTTTTTATTGTTGCACTATTTAAAAGTAACATCATTGTAAAAGTGAAATCACTTATTTTATAAAAGTGATTCACTTAAAGCAACTTTCTTGTAAAGTGATTGTCAAAGGTTCATCTTGGGAAGAGGGGGGTCATTTTGTTTTAGCTGGTCATTCTCTATGTGCCACATCACTATTGGGTACATCTTCAACATTTTTTTTGTTCAAGCATAACTTCATCATCCGAAGTCAGTTTTCAGTGCCATTTTTTCTTAAACCGCCTAGTTTTTCGAGCTCTTCGCATCAGTTTTCAGTGCCTCCTATCGTGATATTCTACTTATCAGTTCCAACTATTTCTCATGGAAATCTCATATGGAGGATGTTCTACAAAGTACATAAATTTTCAGAATTACCTCAGGGAAAGAAACGAAACCCACTGATGATGATAAGAAAATCAAATGGGAAAATAGATATGATGAAGCTCGTGGATTGATTGGGATATAAATCTCTACTGATTTGTGATTCCACATATATGGAATTGTTGAACCTAATGTTGCTTGGGACAAGTTAGAATCTGTGTTTGGTAAACACAATGAAATTCGAGGTCATCAACTCGAAAATGAGTTGATTTATGTAAATCCAAGTGATTTTTCATGCATTCGAGATTATTTATCTAAGTATAAAACTCTTACACTCTTATGTGTAGAATGTAATATTAAGAGGGAAGCCAAATAATGTATTTATCATATTCTTTCAAAACTTGGACCTACATATTCTGTTTTTGTATCTATATTTTACTCCATGAAAGAATCCTTGAACACATTTAGCTATCAAGAGCCTAGTCTTGAATCCTTTTGTGATTCCTTGATTAGAGAGCAAGATAAGCTCATCCATCTTGGAATAATCAAGAATGCAGATACATCTGGGAAAGCCTTATTGTCCTAATAGAAAGAAAATTTCAAGCCTCCCAAGAAACAAACTTTTCGCAATAATAAGTTAAACAAGAGTCCCAAACCCTCTCAGTCGGCGCCTTATTTAAAAAATGACAAAGGATCCAAGCCAAAAGGAAAGAATACTGAGCGTCATTGCAATTATTGCGGGAAAGATAGTCATGATGAATCTAAGTGTTTCAAGAAGATGGCAGCCTTGGAAGTAGAAATGAAGAAGCACCACATCAGCCTAGATTCGCCTTCAGAATCTATGTCTCATGAACATGCACTTTGTGCTTCTGGTTATTCTTATAATGCATCTTATTCTTCTACTTTAAATGAATGGCTCATTGATACTGGAGCATCTTATCATATGGCTAAGGATCAAGCCATCTTTTCTGCTATGCATGAATGTAGCACCAAACAAATATTTGTTGGTGATGATAGATCTCTAAGTGTTGTAGGAGCTAGAACAGTTCCAGTAGATAATGGTCATTTCAATGATGTACTATGTGTTCCCATTATTTCCTGCAATTTGTTATCATTTTATCAAATCACTAATTCTGATGAAGGTTAAACTGTGACATTTACACCTCACCAAGTTGTAATCAAGGATTTTAAATATTTTCAACAGGTCCTAGCTACTGAAATTGTTGATGATATTACTAGGTTGTACAAGTTCAACAACTTTGGGTCATCACCTTTTCCTTCAGTTTTTGTTGTTCATAGTCATAACTTGAGCAAACTTTGGCATGAAGGATTTGGTCACTTAAATTATTTCTCATTGCAACAACTATGTAAATACAATATGGTGACAGGTCTTCTGATGGTATCTTGTAGGGATGGTGTTTGTTCCGGTTGTGTACTCGAAAAAAATCATCGGGACAGTTTTGACAAACGTGCCTCTTGGCATGCCTTGGTTCCCTTGGAGCTTGTGCATAGTGACTTGTGTGGTCCTCTTCCATCTGCTTCCTTTTCTGGTTTCAAATAATTCTTAAATTTCATTGATGATTACACCATACACACTTGGGTTTATTTCCTAAAACTTAAGAGAGAAGTATTTAACATGTTCTTGGTCTACAAGGCCCTTGTTGAAAAACAATCTGGTCATCAAATTATTAAGTTAAGATTTGACAATGGAGGAGAATATGTTAACAAAAAGTTCACTACTTTCTGCACTGAAAAAGGCATCCAACAACAGCACATTGTTCCATATACACCACAACAAAATGGTGTAGCTGAAAGGAAGAACCACACTTTAAAAGAAATGGCTTATTGTATGATCCAATCTAAGGGACTAAGTCTTCAATTCTAGGCCGAAGCCATTAATTGTGCAAATTACATAGTTAATCGCACCCTCACTAAAGCTTTACAGGGTATCACATCGAAAAAAGCATGGAGTGAAACTAAACCTGATGTAAGTCACTTCTGTGTGTTTGGTAGTGAAGCATGGGCTCACATTCTGGATGAAAAACGGAAAGCATTGCAGCCTAAAAGTGAAAAGTGGATATTTGTTGGATATTCTGAAAATGTAAAAGGTTATAGACTTCTTCAACCACATTCTCATGATGTAATCATTAGAAGAGATGTTAAATTTGATGAAAATATATTGGCCTGCAAGCCTAACTCGGTGATTGTGCCATCTTTGGCCTATGAGCCCGATTCAGCGATTGTGCCTTCTTCTTCTTCTTCCAACTTTCTTGACAGTTTTCCAACTCCAGTTTCTGATGATGACAGTGAGGATGAAAATCCACCTCTGCCTGCTCATGTTCCTCCAGTTGCACCAACACAAGTGCTTCCTCGATGGGTCTGTTCAACATGTGAAGTAGCTGGTGATCCTAGAGATCAACGTTGAACATGTTCTCAGTTTTAGCAAGCCTCTTCTCTTTTGGCTCAAGTTCCCGAGAATCATGATCCATAAACATTTGCAGAAGCTTTAGGAAATCCAGATTGGGATGCATCTATGGATGAAGAATATCGCTCCTTAATGGCGAACGATACTTGGGATCTTGTACCTCTTCCAAAAGGAAAAAAACTTGTCAGATGTAAATGGTTCTACATAACTAAGTATGCATTAGATGGAAGTTGAATGGATTGACTACAATGAAACCTTTGCTCCTCTCGCAAAAATGAATTCCATCTTCCTTGTTCTTTCCCTTGCAGCCTTACATAACTGGGAAGTCCATCAAATGGATGTCAATTCTGCCTTGTTACATGGTGGTTTACAAGAGGAAATTTACATGGAACAACCTCCTGGATATGTTCAGAATAACTCTAGCCTTGTCTGTCGCCTTAAGAAATCCTTATATGGCCTTAAGCAAGCTCCTAGAGCTTGGTGTGCTGAAATGGACAGCTTTCTCCTTGACACTGGTTTTTCTAGATGCCATTCTGACCCCAATGTCTATACCAAGAAAGTAGGAAACCATCTCATCATACTTGTTCTATATGTTGATGACCTTATTCTTACTGGTAGTGACCCTAAGCTTATAACCCATGTGAAATCCAGTCTTAAACAAAATTTTGAAATGTCAGACTTAGGACACTTGCATTATTTTCTTGGTCTCCAAGTCCTGCAAACCAAAGAAGGAATCTTTCTTTCTCAGTCTAAGTATGCTTGTGACCTTCCTCGTTGCTTTCACATGGAAGATTGTACACCATCCCCTTCTCCCTTCCAGTTTGGAGTCAAACTTTCTGCCACTTGTACTTCCCCTGAAGTAGATGTCACCTTGTATCGTCAGCCTATTGGTAGTCTCTTATACTTGACTCATTCCCATCCTGACCTTTCCTTTGTCATTGGTTGTGTTTCCCATTATATGCAAACACCTCATGAAAGTCACTGGAAAGAAGCTAAAAGAATACTTTGATATATTCAAAGTACAATTCAGTTTGGGATTCATTACAGTACAGGAGGGAACCTTTGTTGGTTGGTTTCACTGATTCAGATTGGGCCAGGGATCTTGATGATCGAAAGTCTACTGCAGGTTATGTTTTCAGTATGGGATCTGGACCTTTCACTTGGGCTTGCTTGTAAGAAACAACAAGCTCTTGCTCGTTATTCAGCAGAGGCATAATATCGAGCAGCAGTTAATGCCAGAAGATTTATGGCTTAAATAGATCCTTTCATAGTTTGGATTCGAGCAGTAGCATCCTACTCAACTTTAATGTGATAATCAAAGTGCCATCAAGATTGCCAAAGATCCAGTTCTACATCAACATAACAAACACATTGAGATACATATGCACTTCATCAGAAATCTTGTTCATGATCGTGTTCTTGAAGTGCTCTTTTTCCCTACAGATGATCAAGTTGCAGACATCTTTGCTAAGTCTCTTACAGAAGTGAATTTTTCTAAACTTCGATCTATGTTAGGAGTTCAGGAACTTGTCATTAAGGGGGGATAGGTTCTAATGCCTCCTTCCTTCTCCTAATAGTGTAACTTTTGTAAATCCTTCAATCCTATCCCAAGTTGTTCTTAAGGGGGGATGTTAGGATATTTAGACACTTAGGAGTTAGTTAAGATCAACTTGTGTAATATATCCATTAGGGAAAGTGTGGTTTTTTAGTATGCATTAGTATGCATTTGTAAATATATAATCCGATGGTCACAATATGTTGTGATCCGAAGGCTCAACTTCTCTTAGATCATACCTAACCTTGATCCGTGGCTTAACACCCGATTGGTCCATGGTCTCTATTTAAAGAGCATGGAGGGTCATTTTTTAGTTGATCGATTATGAGAAGCTCATTTGTAACTTTATTTCTTTGCATAATAAATTGTCTCATAGAAGCTATTTGGATGGGGCCATGGAGTGTTTCCCTCACGAGGGTTTAAACCACGTCAAAACATCGGTGTATCGATCTGTGATCTATTTGTGTGAAGTGGTTGCTTTAGGTGTTCGATCTTTTGGGAGTACCCTGTGTACTTGAACATATGAGGTTAGTGGTAGGGGATTTATAGAGATAGAGTGGGGGGTAAGGTTAGGAGGTTCAGGAGTGGGGGTTTAGAGAGAGAGAGAGAGAGAGAGAGAGAGAGAGAGAGAGATCATAGGAGCAGTATAGATGGTTAGTGATGCAGTTATATGGTTAGGAAGAGTAGGGTTAGGGATTAGGGGGATAAAAAGAGAGAGAAGGGGAATATGAGAGGGGGAGGGAGAGAGAGGGATGTAGATAGAAGTAGAGAGAACATGGGGTTATGGTTTAGGGTAATAAAGAGGGTATATAGAGAGATAGGGGGGTTAGGATTTATGATATAGGGGAAGATGGGGGATGGAGAAAGAGAGGGGGTGGGGTATAAAGAGGGAGGAGGGGTTAGGGAAAGGAGGAAAAAGAGAGAGGGGGGGGAGGTAGGGTTAGAGAGGGAGAGGGGGCATTAGGGAAAGGTGGCATTGGAGAGAGAGAGAGCCTAGACATTAGGGGTTTAATGAATAAATGATTAGATCCTATGTATTATATGAATTGAGGATTATGGGTAGAAAGGTTGTATAGGTTCATCTTCATATGTGTTTTATGTATTAAGGGTTAAGGATTATGGGATTTAGAACTTATGAGGGCTGGTGATTAGGCATTTAAAGAGTTATGGTTATATATTTTCAAGGTTAAGTGTTAATGGATTTATTAATCCAAGGTAACTTATAAGGTTTTTAGGGTTTATTTGGGTTTAGGGTTATGGGTGTTAGGGTAGAGAGAGAGAGAGTGAGAGAGAGAGAGAGGAGGAGGTTGACTTATAGAGAGGAAGAGGGTGTTAGGGAAAGATGGGGATGGAGGTAGATATAGGTGTGTTATAGAAAGGAAGAGAGATATAGGAAGGGGTTTAGGGAAAGGAGGAGAGAGGGAGGAAGGGGGGTTACATAAAGGTGGTTCTAGAGAGAGAGAGAGAGAGATAAAGTAGGTTTTAGGGGCTTAGAGAGAGAAAGAGAGAGATATTGGGGGTTAGGGATTGAGCAAGAGAGAGAGAAAGAGAGAAGGAGAGATTATAAACAGGTAGGAGAGGTTAGGGAAAGGAGTATAGATAGAGGAGAGGATGGGTTAGATAGGGCGAGTGAGAGTTAAGGAAAGGTGGGGATGGCGAGAGAGAGGGGGGGTTAGGGAAAGAGGTTAGGGCTTGGTTGCATAGGAAGAGAGAGATTGGTGATGAGGGGTTTAGAGAGCGGTAGAGAGATTGGGGTTAGGGGTTTAGTATATATATATGTATATATATATATATAGAGAGAGAGAGAGGAGGAGGAGGAGGGTTAGGGAGAGAGGGAACGGGAGGCCACTTAGAGAAGAGGAAGAGAGAGATTAGTGATTGGGGGTTAGTGGTTTAGAGAGAAAGATATTAGGGGCAAGGACTTTAGAGAGAGGTTGAAAGAGATTGGGGGTTAGGGGCTTAGATAGAGAGAGAGATATTTGGGGTTAGGGATTTAGAGGGAGAGATAGAGATTTTAGGCTAGGGGTTTAGAGAGAGAGATAGAAAGAGAAATATTGAGGATTAGGGTTTTAGAGAGAGATGGAGAGATTGGTAGTTAGGGTTTTAGAGATAGAGAGAGAGATTTGTGGTTGGGGGTTTAGAGAGAGAGAGAGATATTTTGGGTTAGGAGTTTAGAGAGAGAGAGAGAAAGATATTAGAGATTAAGGGTTTAGAGAAAGAGAGAGATATAAGGGGTTACGAGTTTAGAGAGAGACAAAGGGAGAGATATATTGGAGGTTAGGGATATAGAGAGGGATATTGGAGGTTAGGGTTTTAGAGAGATATTGGGGGTTAAAGGTTTTGAGAGAGATATAGAGAGAGAGGGATGGGGATATGGTTAGTGGTACGAGAGATAGAGAAATAGAGTGGGGCTTAGGCTTTATGGTATAGTGGAATATGGGAAGTTGAGAAAGAGAGAGATTGGGATTTTAAACAGGGAGGGGTATTATTGAAAGGATGATAGAGAGAGGGGGGATTAGGTTAGAGAGAGTGATGAGGTGTTAGGGAAAGGTAGGGCTAGAGAGATAGAGAGAGATAGGATGGGGGTTTAGGGAAAGGTGGGGATGCAAAGAAAGAGAGAGAGATAAATAGAGAGAGAGAGAGAGATTAGGTATTAGGGGTTTATAGATAGAGAGGGAGGGAGGGACGAGGGTTTACGTAAAGGAGGAGAGAGAGAGGGGAAGTTGGGTTAGAGAGAGGGAGCAGGAATTAGGGAGAGATGGGGCTTGAGAGAGAGATAGGGGGGTTAGTGAAATGAGGAGAGACAAAGAAATGGGGTCAGGGAAAGGGTGTGTGAGAGAGAAAGGGGGGTTAGGTAAACATAGCGCTAGAGAGACTGGAGGTTAGGGGTTTAGAGAGAGAGAGAGAGAGATTGGAGGTTAGGAGTTTAGAGGGATAGAGAAATAGATAGAGTGGAGAGATAGTTAGAGTGGGGGGGAGGGGTAGGAGGGTGATGAGTGGGCGTTTGGAGAGAGAGAGAGAGAGAGAGAGGTGGGGTGTTAGGTGCAGAGGAAGAGAGATTTGTGATTAGGGGTTTAGAGATTGGGAGAGAGATTTGGGTTAGGGAATTAGAGAGAGAGAGAGATATACAGAGAAAGAGAGAGAGTGTGTGAGACAGAGAGAGATTGGGGGTTAGGTGTTTAGAGAGAGGGAGAGAGAGATATTGGGGGTTAGGGATTAATATATATAGAGAAAGAGATTACACATTATGGGTTTAGATATAGATTTATAAAGCGATAGAGTGGGGGTTAAGCATTTACAGGGAGAGATAGAGATATTGGGGGTTAGAGGTTTATAGAGAGATATAGATATTTTGTGTTAGGGGTTTGCATAGATAGATAGATAGATAGAGAAAGAGAGAGATTAGTGGTTAGGCATTTAGTGAGAGAGAGAGAGAGAGAAATTGGAGGTTGAAGTTTTAGAGAGAGAGATATTGGGGGTTAGCAGTTTAGATAGAGCGACATAGAGATATAGAGATATGGATTTGGGTTTAGGGGTTGATAGAGAGAGAGTGAAATTGGAGATTAGGTGTTTAGAGATAGAGTGTGTGTGATAGAGAGGGTAAATATATAGATAGAGTTGGGGGAAGAGGTAGGAGAGTGAGGAGTGGGTGTTTGAGAGAGAGTCAAAGAGAGGGAGAGGGAGAGGGAGAGAGCTTGTGGGTTAAGGGTTTAAAGAGAGATATATAGGACATTAGGGGTTTAGAGAGAGAAAGAGAGAGATATGAGGTTAGGGGTTTAGAGGGATAGAGAAATTGATAGAGTGGATAGATAGATAGAGTGGGGGGGGGTAGGAGGGTGAGGAGTGAGGGTTTGGAGACAAACAGAGAGAGAAAGAGGGAGAGAGAAAGAGAGGACATTAGGGGAAGAAGGAGAGAGAGAGAGAATGGGAGGGGTATGTAAAGTTGGGGCTAGAGAGAGAGAGAGAGATCTGTGATTAGGGGTTTAGAGAGTGGGAGAGATATTGGGGTTTGGGATTTAGAGAGGGAGAGAGATACAGAGAGGGAGTGTGTGTGTGTGTGTGAGAGAGAGAGATATTGGGGGTTAATGGTTTAGAGAGAGGGGGGGAGAGATATTGGGGGTTAGGGATTCATAGAGAGAGAGAGAAAGAGATTGGAGATTATGTGTTTAGAGATAGATATACATAAAGAGATAGATTGGGGGTTAAGCATTTAGAGGGAGAGATAGAGATATTGGGGGCTAGGGGTTTAGAGAGAGATAGCGAGATTCTGGGTTAGGGGTTTACATAGATAGATAGATCGATAGAGAGAGAGAGAGATTTTAATGGTTAGGCATTTAGTGTGTGTGAGAAAGAGAGATTGGAGGTTAAAGGTTTAAAGAGAGATATATTGGGGGTTAGGGGTTTAGATAGAGAGATATAGAGATATATATTTTTGTTTACGGATGTAGAGAGAGTGAGAGGGAAATTGGAGGCTAGGTGTTTAGAGAGAGAGAGTGTGATAGATAGAGTAAAGAGATAAATATAGTTGGGGTAAGGGGTAGGAGGGTGAGGAGTGGGTGTTTGAGAGAGAGAGAGAGGGAGAGAGATTGTGGGTTAAGGGTTTAGAGAGAGAGATATAGGAGGTTAAAGGTTTAGAGAGAGAAAGAGAGAGATCAAAGGTTAGGGCTTTAGGGGGATAGAGAAATAGATAGAGTGGATAGATTGATAAAGTGGAGGAGAGGGGTAGGAGGGTGATGAGTCAGGGTTTGAGAGAGAGAGAGAGAGAGAGATTAGAGCCTAGAGATTAGGGCTTAAATGAATGAATGGTTGGACCCTATGTATTTTATGAATTGAGGATTATGGGTCGAAAGGTTGTATAGGTTCATATTTATATGTGTTATGGGTTAAGTATTATAGGATTTACAACTTATGAGGGATGGTGATTAGGAATTTAAAGAGTAATGGTTATATATTATCAAGGTTAAGTGTTAATGTATTTATTAATCCAAGCTAACTTATAAGGTTTTGGGATTTTATGGGCTTTTAGGTTTTTAGGGTTTATATGGGCTTAGGGTTATCGATGTTAGGAGAGAGAGAGGAGGTTGGGTTAAATTGACGAAGGGGGTGTTAGGGAAATATGGGGATGGAGAGAGATATAGGGGGGTTATGGAAAGGAGGAGAGATAGAGAAAGGGGGTTAGAGAAAGGAGGAGAGAGAGAGGAAGGGGGGTTATGGAAAGGTGGCGCTAGAGAGAGAGAGAGAGAGAGATAGAGAGAGAGATTGCGGGTGAGGGATTGAGTGAGAGAGATATATTATAAAGAGGGAGGAAAGGTTAGGGAAATGAGTAGAGATAGAGGAGAGGTTGGGTTAGAGATAGTGAGGGAGACTTAGGGAAAGGTGGGGATGGAGAGAGCAAGATGGAGGGTTAGGGGTTGGGCATAGAGGAAGAGAGAGATTAGTGATTAGGGGATTAGAGAGAGGGAGAGATATTGGGGTTATGGGTTTAGAGAGAGAGAGAGAGAGGAGGGTTAGCGAGAGAGGGAAATAAGGGGTGCCAGGAGAAGAGAAAAAGAGATATTGGTGATTGCGGGTTTAGAGAGAGAGAGAGATTTGGCGTAAGGGGTTTAGATAGATAGATATATTGGGGGGTTAGGGGTTCAAAGATAGAGATATTGGAGGATAGGAGATTAGAGAGAGAGATATTGGTTATTATTCATTTAGAGGGAGAGATGTTGTAGGTTAGGGGTTAAGAGAGAGAAAGAGAGATTGGTGTTTAGGGGCTTAAAGAGAAAGAGATATATTGGGGATTAGGGGTTTAGAGAGACATGGAGAGATTATGGGTCAGGGGTTTAGAGAGAGAGAGAGAGGAACAGAGAGATTGGTTGTTAGGGGTTGAGAGAGAGAGATTATGGGTTAGGGGTTTAGAGAGAGAGAGATAGAGAGATTGGAGGTTAGCAGATTTGATTGAGAGAGGTATATAAGAGGTTAGTGGCTTAGAGAGAGACAAAAGGAGAGATACATTAGAGGTTAGGGATCTAGAGAGAGAGAGATTAGAGGTTAGGGTTTTAGAGAGAAATATTGGGGGTTATAGGTTTAGAGAGAGGGAGAGATAAACAAACATTGGGAGTTAATAGATATTTAAAGAGAGAGAGAGATCAAAAGGGGAGTATTGTTGGGTAGTGGGTTGGAGGAAAGAGAAATAGACTTTGGGGGAGGGGTAGAAGGGTCGGGAGTGGGAATTTTGGGGGGAGGAGAGAGAGAGAGAGAGAGAGAGAGAGAGGATGGTTAGGGAGAGAGACTAGGGTTTAGGGGTTTAGAGAGAGATAGAGAGTTTGGGGGTTAGGGGTTTAGAGATAGAGAGAGAGAGATTTGGGGTTTCACATTTAGAATGAGAGTGATAGATAGGGGGGTTTGGTAAAGGAGGAGAGAGAGAGGAAGGGAGGGTTATGTAAAGGATGAGAGAGAGAGGAAGGGGGGATTAGGGAAAGGTGTTGCTAGAGAGAGAGAGATTAAGGTTAGGATTTTAGAGAGAATGAGAGATATTAGAGGTTTAGAGAGAGAGAGAGAGAAAGGGAGAGATTGGGGGTTAGTGGTTTAGAGATAGAGATAGAGAGAGAGCTAGAGAGAGAGAAAATGGAGGCTAGGTGTTTTGAGAGATATAAAGAGATTGGGGGTTAGTGTTTTATATGGAGAGAGATATTGAAAGAGAGAAATTGGTTGTTAGGGGTTTAGAGAGAGAGACTGAGGCTTAGGGGTTTAGAGAAGGAGAGAAAGAGACATTGGGGGTTAGGTGTTTAGAGAGAGAGAGAGAAAGAGACAGATCACAGGTAATTAGGGGTTTAGATAGAGAGAAATATATTGAGGGTTTAAGGGTTTAGATTAAGGGTTAGTGGTTTAGAGAGAGAGAGAGAGGGAGCAAAATGCAGTGTTGGTGGTTAGTGGTCAGATTTGTTGTGGGTGGTTAAGGATAGGTGGGGAGTTATAAAGAGGGAGGGGGGATTAGTAAAAGGAGGAGAGATAGTGGCGGGTTGGGTTCAAGAGAGGGAGGGGTTTCAGGGAAAGGTGGGGCTGGAGAGAGAGAGAGAGAGAGAGAGAGAGAGAGAGATTGGGTGTAAGGGTTGGGAGAGAGAGAGAGGGAGAGAGATTCGGTGTTATGGGCTTAGAGAGAGAGAGATTGGGATTTAGGGGTTTAAAGATAGATATTGGGGGTTAGGGGATTAGATTGAGAGAGAGAGAGACAGAGAGAGAGATTGGAGGTCAGGGGTTTAGAAATAGATAGATTTGGGGTTAGGGGTATAGAGAGATTTTGGGTTAGGGGTTTATAGAGAGAAATAGAAAGAGAGAGAGTGGTGGTTATTAGTTTAGAGCAAGAGAGATATTGGAGGATGGGGATTTAGACAAAGATATTGGGGGTTAGTGATTTAGAGAAAGAGAGAGAGAGAGAGGGTTTAGACAAAGATAAATAGATTGAAAGAGAGACATTTGGGGTTAGGGGGTATAGAGAGAGATAGAGACATTTTGGGTTGGGGGTTTAGAGAGAGAAATAGAAGGAGAGAGAGTGGTGGTTATGGGTTTAGAGAAATGGAGATATTTGAGGTTACGGATTTAGGAACAGATATTGGGGTTTAGTGATTTATAGAGAGAGAGAGAGATTAGAGGTTAGGGTTTTAGAGAGGGAGAAAATGGGGTTATGATTTTAGAGGGAGTGAGATAGAAAGAGAAAGATCATAGGTTATGGGTTTAGAGAGAGAGAAATATATTGAGGGTTAAAGGGTTTAGAGGGAGAGAGATTGGAATTTAGGGGCGGGGGATGTGGTTAGTGGTGGGGGAGAGAGAGAGATAGAGTAGGGGGTATGGGTAGGTTGGTGAAGAGTGGGTATTTGGGGGAGCATAGAGAGAGAGAGAGAGAGAGAGAGAGAGAGAGAGAGAGAGAAATATTGGGGATTATAGGTTTATAGAAAGATGGAGAGATTGGGATTTAGGGTTTTAGAGAGATATATAGATAGATTTGTGTTTGGGGGCTTAGGGAGAGAGAGATTTGGCATTAGGAGTTTAGAGAGAGAGAAAGAAAGAGAGATATTGGAGGTTAGGGGTTTAGACAAAGAGAGAGATATCAGAGGTTAGAATTTTAGAGAGATAAAGAGAGAGATATATTGAGGTTAGGGATATAGAGAGGGAGAGATTGGAGGTTAGGGTTTTAGAGGGAGATTGGGGTCTTAGGGTTTTGAGAGAGAGAGAGAGATATTAGGGGTTAGGGGTTTATATATATAGGGTAAGAGGAATAGATAGAGAGAGGGATGGGGATATGGTTAGTGGTATGGGAGATAGAGATATAGAGTGGGGGGTAGGGTTATGAGGGGGGGTTATGCTTTATGGTATAGTGGAATATGGGTGGTTGATAGAGAAAGAGAGGGATTGGGATATTAAAGAGGGAGGGGTATTATTGAAAGACTGATAGAGAGAGAGGTGTTGGCCCGGTTTTGCAACCAGGCTTAGTGCTATGGGCACCTGCTAACTAGTAGCAGCAGTTTCAATGAAAGCAAATAACAATAAACTAATTAAACAAGACTATTCATGAATCTAAGCAAAGATATTAAGCAAATAACAAAAATAATTTAAGATCAAGAACAAGAACATATAAAATAAAGAATTTGTATTGAAAGGATGGGGCAAGCAAGTGCTTGCGGAATCAATACCTCTAATGGTGAGGTTGAATAGCTCCAAGGATGAGCAACTTCCAATCTCCAATGGTCTCTTCTCCAATGTGGTTTGCAATGGCTAAAATGCTCAGGGGAGATTTCAGCAGCATAAGGATGAGATAATGGATGGATGGTAAAATGAGGAGCCCCTACCACCTTTTTATAGGTTTTGGTGGTGGGGAATACCATTTGTGGTTTTGTGGAAACCAAATGGTATTGACCAACATGGTTTAGGTACTTTTCCCTCCTTTTTCTTTTTTTTGAATAAAAATAATGTTTTAATTCCCTTTTTAAAATTTTTGGGAATTTGGACCCTTTTTGAGGGTTTTTTATGATTTTCTTGGAAAAATAATCTTTTTTAATGGAAAAAGAGGTGTACTAAGGTCTTTTGGTGACCTTTTGTTGGTTTCAGAGGCTCAGATGGTGGAAAAGTGGACAAATGGGTCATGTGAGTAAGGGAATGAGCTAGTGAGCACTTTTTAGGTGTTAACAGATTGCCCCCTGATGTGTGAGGGCAGGAGCTCATCGTATGGCCGATAGACATCATAGTTCTTTGTCCTGTTTTCTGGGGTTTAGGGGAGAGAAGAGACCGGTTGGAGACTGGAGCCGCGGCCCTTGGAAGCTTCAAAAAAACAAAAAATATTACATGGCCTCAAAATGAATGAGGTATAATCTCTGATAAAGGACGAGGCGGGCATTCCCATGCTCGTATCAAGGCATATACAAAACAATTAGTCCCAAGAAGGGGGATCTAATACATGAAGAAATATACTGGTACATCATAATGGTCCAGAGGGGACATTATTGTGGGATATACTCATGATCATGGCTGATCTCAATAACTGATACAACGGAATAACTGTTGAACTACTGAAACTGAAGGTGTCCAACATCTGTAGGGACTCAAAGACTGTGAGCCATCTCTGAGAAGTATTTGTATCTGTATACTCGAGGGAGTATAAAACTGGGGTACATCTGAATACTGTCGCCATACGCAACCCGTATATGTATAGAAAAAATGTAACTGGTTGTATCCATAGGTAGACTCTCAAATGTGGAGGAGTCAGGTAGTGTCCGGGGTCTTCGACTAATAACTGAACGGACCAATACCCTGTGCGAGTCTCAATGATGCGATCAAGGTGTTGAAGTCGAGCATGTGAGAAACAACCATTTGGAGAGGCACTGAGGATTCCTCTCGAAATGATTCGTAGGCACTCATCATAAATGGTAATGAGTCCAAGACACAGGGACCTCTAGGTCTATCCTCTGGAATCAATGTGGTTGTCGTCGACAGAGGGAGACCAGCAACTAACAAGGCAATGATGTTTCCTTGATAGGAGCACGAGGTGTAGAACTGAAGTGATGTAGTATTGCTGGTAGGACTGACATACTTGTGGGGATGGGAAATAACTGGGTCAAAAAATGGGTAGACTCAAACTTCCTTTGTTCAGAGCAAGATGACATGGTTGACCTGGCAGCGTAGGGACTGACTTGCAGGTGTGGGGGTCATCTTTTTAGGTACTGAAGGGTATGTACTGACTCTGGGGGGGTGAAGCTGATGATAGCTGTCGAGGGAGTTTCAGGGTGACATACTGCAGAATACTCTGAACAAAGGCGACCAAAATGGGGAAGCTGCTATGTGAGTAGACATGATGTGTTGTAGCGCCAAGAGGCACCATTCTTCCTTCTTCGTAGTTTTAATGAGCTCCAAGAAGGGATAAAAGTGTGCTCTGAAATGGTACGGTCCTGTGGATTTTGTGAGCCCAGGACGGTGCATGCTCATGGTTGTTTTCATGTTTAGAGAGTCCGAAAACGGTAAGTGGACTCTGTTGGTGTTTCTTTTTCGTAAGTTTAGTCTCCAAGGCCCGAAAAAGCATAAAATGATGCGGATGGAGAACTCTTCTAGCCGATGTGACTAGAGTATACCTTTTTCGTGATTAGTCTACAAGGTCCGGAAAAGGGATAAACTTATACCAGGTAGACGCCCTTTCAGATACGTTTAACGAGCATGAAAGGAAGCAAGATTGCTCGGCGATCTTTTCATTGTTTTAGGAGTCAGAAAAGAGCTTAACGGAAACTCCCTAAGTGCCTTTTTCGTAAAAGGGGTTGCTCGGCCCGAAAAAGGGGTAAACTTATACCGAACAAAAATGGATTGATGAGGGCGAGGAAAGGTCTCAAGCATCGTCATCTGTGTGGAAATATGGATCCGGTGACATAAGGATTATCAGAGACGGAGAACGGCCGATGTGGCACGCAAACCGAGGTGACGAGGGGGGCGTGGAAAAAATGCCCAAAAAATATAAAGGTGAGAGCGATAAATGATCTCAAGAATCATCACGAGCGCGGAAAACTGAATCCGGTGATATAAGGCACATCGAAAATGGAGAACGGCCGATGTGGCACGCAAACCGAGGTGACGAGGGGGCATGGAAAAAATGCCCGAAAAATCTAAAGGTGAGAGCGAGAAATGATCTCGAGCGTCATCACGAGCGCGGAAAACTGAATCCGACGATATAAGGCACGTCGAAAATGGAGAACGGCCGATGTGGCACGCAAACCGAGGCGACGAGGGGGGCATGGAAAAAATGCCCTGACAATCGGGACGTGACAGCGAGAAATGATCTCAAGCATCATCACGGGCTCGGAAAAATGAATCCGATGATATCAAATATATCAAAAACAGAGAGCAGCCGAAGTGGTAGGCAAACTGGGGCGACAAAGTGTCGGGACACAATGTTGATATTGGTCCTGGTGAGAGCGATAAATGATCTCAAGCATCATCACAGGCACGGAAATATGAATCCGACAGTGCAAATGGTGTGAAAAACGGAGGTCATAAGGACTCCGGAATGGTTAAAGGAAAGAACTAGGTTAAAAGATGGCTACAAATAAAGGTGATCCCACCAAGCGAAGGATGCAGTGGTGGGGAGAAATGATGACCCGTGGGAGCAAAATACTAGGTGTATCAAATCAACTGAAATATACAAGTGACACATGACCTCAAAAATGGTTGAGATCACAAATATGAAAAAGTGAGCAGGGTTAATGACCTGCCCCCATGCTATGTGCATGGGGTTTGTGATTGTGGATCACATATGTGTTGGTTTGAACGATGGGCTCATTGAGGTGTTGAGATAGAGATGATGGGGAAGGTTCAAAATGATTGATCATGCCCCCTATCCCGGGGTCGAGGTAATCTATTATGCCCCCTAACTCAGAGGTGTCAATGTGGTGCAGATGTTGTCTCAGAGAGAGATCAATAGGGCATTGAGCAACTGCTGGTGGGGTGTTATACCATGAGGATGTGGGTCGTGGTGGCATACTGAAGTGATGATATGATGATGGGGGATTCCCTTTGTGGGGTGGATGCCCCCAGTATCTCCGATGAGGATCACGATGATGATGAGTAGGCAAGGTTTTGGGCCTGCCCCCATGTTGTGGACATGTGGTTTCCTGGTCGATTTGAAAGGGTTGAACCTGTGTGTCAAAGGGATCAATGGAAGGGGCCGACCGGACAGAGGGGTATCCAGTGGAGATCGTATAAATGGCGGGGTCAAGGCCAGGCATTTCGGTATCTGACCAAGTAAAGACATCAGTGAATTCTTGGAACAGTTGTTGGTATTCTCCGATCTCATGCTCACTGTGGGAGGTTCCTAATGTGATGGTATGAAGGGCACCAAGTGGGTCAGAGATGTCAATGTGGATGACGGGAGAAATATCGGCCATGGGATCCGTTAACCAGTCGATTTTAGTAGGAAGGAAATCCTTGGACTTAACCGCAGATTGGGTAGCGGTGGTGGATGAAGTCTCTTCTAGGAGGAGGTATGGACGATGGTGCATGTCTTCCCCGGGATAATCAAAGGTAGTAGGAGTCTCGAGAACCTCTTCATCATTGCGGGAGCTTTGAGTGGTCAAATCGAGCGATGAGGTAGTTGTAGTCGAAGAGATCATGTAGATGGTGTTAATCTCTCCGGATGAGTATGATGGGGGAGGGTAGATCTCCTCGATAGTAGGGGGTGCCGTCTCAAGGTCCAAATTGTTCATCTCGTAGAGAGCTGCTCTGTAGTCAGGGAGATCCGGACAATGGTGAGAGTAGTGGCCGTAAACACTGCATATGGCACAAGGATGGTTGGTGCGCAGTGATCTGTCGCGAGGCTGAGGAGGTGGCTCAAGTCTAACGACTGGGATGCCGGCGTCATCGTCCAACATATTCATATGCTCTTGGAGAGATGGTAACTGTGGGCATTGATGAGTTGGATGGCCTATCTCATCGCACAACGAGCATTTAGGGGGAGCTCGAAACACCGGTGGGGGTTTAACCGCCATGGGTGGGGGTACTGCAGTGTATGGTTGTGGGCCTCTGCCCCCAGTGGGCCTGATAGGAGGGGGAGGATTTGTTGACGACGAAGGGATATTGAGGCTAGGAGGAGGTGTCGTTGACGACGAAGGGATTGCGACACCAGGAGGAGGTTGATTTGTGGTAACAATAGGTTGTACTGGTTGGAGGATGACGTTTGGTGTCGGCGGTCGAACGGGAGGTGGAATATACCACACAGGTAATCCCAATGTTAGCCCGGGTAGACTAAGGGTAGCCATAACCGGGGCGCTTACTACACCCGAAGGAGGAAATAGGAAGGGGATGGTGTGGATAGGTGTAACACCAATGTGACTGGGGATCAATGGTGGTTGACCACCGAATGTTTGCGTATTTTGTGAAAGAGTACAGAGGTTTGCGACTTGGGTCTCTGGTGACGGTGGTGGAATGGCCTGGAATGAAGAGGTCATTGGTGTATTTGAATAAAGTCCGGGTCCCATAGAAGAGACAAAGGAGGTAGTTGCACGAGAAGTTGGTTGTTCAATCATGGGAAGAACATTTTCGGGTGCTGCAGGGGCATTGGGATCATAGTAGGTGAGTTGGTCGATTTTGACCACGCGTCCCTCATGGGGGAACATCATGGTATGAAAAACGGATGAGGCAACTGCTTTCATGGCATACATGTAACTGCGACCGAGTAAAAGGTTATAATCGAGTTGGGCATTAATGACCTCAATGTCGATGAGCACAGTTTTCCCACCCAATTGGACGGGGACCTTGGGTAGTAGACCTTGAGGTTGAGCTGAGCGGCCGTCATAGGCCCGCAATGCAGTGGTAGATTGCTGGAGAGCAGGGGATCCCAACTTCTGCCAAACAAACGTGGACATGACGCATGTGGAAGCACCCTCGTCGATGATACATCGATGGATGACAAGATTCCGAATAGAAACAGAAACTTGGACTGCTATGGTGGAAGGCAGACGTGGTTCGGACTGGTCCAAATCAAAGGTCATCAATTTCGAATCATTTGGGTCGATCGCCCCAATGGCGGAAAGTAAAGTCTTGCACTGCGTAGGACAGTTTTTTAAGACTTCTAACGCAGACATGGCTGCGGGAGATTGAGCTAGGTCATCTACGATGTTGTAATTTGATGCAGCCCGTGCATTGGGGTTGTTGTTTATACGACGGAGAGGGAAACGAGGTGCTTTAGAGGCACCATCGAGTGGAATAGGTGGTATCCGTAACGTCTGATCGGTGGGATTAGCGTTAGCATCCTTATCGGCGGGGGTAGCCTCGGAGGTAGGACCATACTGGTTTCGTCGGGTTTGGATATTGACGTCGGCAGTGGACATCATTAATAAGTGGTGAGTTCCTGTATCAAACATGGGTTGATCAGGAGCGGCGTAAGTGATTTGTTGTGGTTGCACGTTGCCCTGTGGGGGGGCTAACGGCTGAGTGTTCACCACCCCTTGTGTGGGAAAAGGGTTTTGTAGCACCAAAGGCTGTTGTTGAGGTGGTGGGGGGTTGGGTGGCGGCTGAGGAGCCGCTTGCCCTTGACGATGGGCGTCATTTGTCCATAGTTGTCGAGCTCGCTCCAGATGTGGGAAAGCGTGGGTATAGTGACCATAGACACCGCAAATGGAACAAGGATGGTTTGTTCGTAGATTAGCATTTTTGGCTTGCTTAGGTGGTCGATCAGGATTCTGATGAGCAGGCGCCGCGTTATTGTTTTGCGGAGGATGGGTAGGTTGTGGAGCTTGGTTACGGTTTTGATTGTTTCCACAGTTGCGTCCTCTTCCGCGGTTAGGTTTCCCACCCTGGTTGCGTTGGTTATTTTGGTATTGGGGCTGATGTTGTTGTGCATACACATGCCCTTGAGCATTGGGGGGGTTCTGGGGAGCCGCAGGTGCGGGAGCAGGTTGCGGCGGGTAGTATGTAGGTGGAGCTGGAGGTGGTCCAGTTGCCTGTTGGGGTTGTTGGTACCCCTGAGATGGTGGAGGTGTGAGGTTAGCTGGTGCGACCGGTTGTGGGTAATGCATGGGCTGTTGTGGGAACTGCATGGGGGTCTGTACCGTAGGTTGAGCATAGTATGTAGGAGGTACATATGCTGATGGCGCTTGGCCATAACAATGTTGTGGACAAGAGGGTCCATGAACATGATGGGTCTGGTTTGTTGGAGCATAAGAAGTTGTCGCTCCAGAACTCGATGTAGCCCTAGAAAGGTCTGGGGCGGGCATGGTGCTCACCATACTGAAAGGTTTTGCTTGCGGTGTAATTTGGCCAATAATGCCATCAGCGGCATGTGATGCCCCCGGTGCGTCACCACGTGCAGAGTCGCCTCGTGGGGCGTCCGTTATGATCGTGTATAAGTAACCCGATTGGGCATAGATGAGATCAAACTGTTGGGCCTTGAGGATGGCCTCTTCCTCGGACTGGGGTCTTTCAGATGCTACATCCTTCGCAATGAGAGGAAGGAGGGATTTAAGGAACCAGTCTAAAAAGATTCGGTCGTCTAATTTGATCTTGCATAGGCTTCGGCGTCGGCGCCAATCATGAATATGGTCAGTGATATGCGTGGCCGTGTTCTGTCTACAAGACAGTAGGATCTCGACGCCCGCATCATAGCGGACAGGTAACTGAAAGAACTGCAGGAAGGTCGAGGCAAGGGAGGTAAATGTGGAATGCGTCCCATGGGGCTGCTCGATATACCATTTGGCTGCGGAGCCAGTGAAGGTGCGTTGTAAAAGCCAGAGGCGGATTGAGTCATCCACTATGGAGTTAGAGGAACACCATAAATGGAAGGACATGATGTGGTTCTGGGGGTCTTCTCCTGCCTTACCCTCAAACTTAGGGATGTCAGAGGGAAGTTTAGTGGGCATATGGGGCCACGCAGGATCATGTCTGATGGGGTCATTTGTTAACCTAGCTAGGTCTGGCAGGTTCAGACTTGCCATGTATGGTAGGCTAGCTGGTGTGGTAACTGGGGCAGGGACATGCCCAGACATTGTGGTATGGTGTAGGGGTCCCGTAGCGCCTAAAGGTATTCCAGGTATGGAAGGTATGTGCCCTCCCATGGGTGTGGGCTGGTATGGGTTAGCGTTTCCAAGTGCAACATGGGTTACACTTGGGTTAGGAATCGCACTAGGGATTCCCGGGATAGCACTCCCAAGTGCAACATGGGTTGCATTTGGGTTGGGAATTGCACTAGGGATTCCTGGGATAGCACTCCCAAGTGCAACATGGGTTGCATTTGGGTTGGGAATCGTACTAGGGATTCCTGGGATGGGGTTTGTGGAAACCAAAGGGGGTATGACCCCCATGTTGGGTATACCTATGACAGGTGTTGGCCCTGTGTTGGGCATTCCTAAATGTGGAGTGTTACCCATATTGGGCATACCCAGGGGGGTGGTTGTTGCCGTGGATGGTACTACAGCAGAAGGGTCTGCGGATGTCTCACCTATGGTACTTGTAAATAGTGGATCAAATGGTGTTCCAGACATAATTGTGGTTGGTGATAACTCTGTGTGGTTTTCAGATTCTACCTCCAAATCAAAGGTGAAGTGGGGAATGTCAGAATCGGATGACTGTCTAATTGATTGACGATGTGCCGAATCAAGGGATAGGGCTCTGCGTCTGTGACGTGGAGAGCCAAGTGGACTAAACTATGGGAGTTCGCCCTGTAGACGACGAGAACGTCTAGAATTCTCAATGGTGAGAATATAATTTGTTGATGTAAAAATTTGTTTTAATTATCAGGTGGTGATATATATGTAAAAGACTCAAAACCCTAATGCAACCAAGGGGGTGCAAGAAGGGGAGTGAAAAAAGAAGGCTCACAGGCCAAAAAATCAATCCTCAAGAAATGCACTTATTCTAGCAGCTGTGCTACAATAAGTGGAGGAATGCAACAACCGGTCAGAATACCAACATGCAGACGGCTCCTAGAAAAAATAGGTGTAACTAGACCACAGGTAGGTTGAAATCATGCAAACACCTAATCTAAAAGTATTGTGACTCAAACAGACGATATCCCCTGCAAGGTGATGAAATCCAAGTCAGACAATATGAATGTTGAGACAACGGCTAGATATCCCCCTACCGGGAGGGACACCGGGTAATCAATCCTAAAAGACAGGCTACTAGGATACTCCGTTCATGACGCGTCGAGAAAAGGTAAATCTGCCCTTTGGTCCTTTGATCGCAATATCCCAATACAGGGATATCCCGAGAACTGCGAATGGTAGCCCTTCGGTTACTGAATGGGTTTCGGTATCCCACTCAGGCTTCCGGAACCATCCTCGCGACTTCAACCCTCCTAAGGGAGAGGCCTTCCCACAAACCGGTTGTGACCGCGCCAAAAAGTACTAAGAGATTTTAGCTCCCTAATTGGACAACTTCTATGTCTCAGATGTAAGAACTGAGGGGTGTTATTGGAACACCTATCCCCCCAATACTACCTAGCTACAAGAATTTTTTTAGTGTTCCCCAAGTGGGGTTAAAAGTGTGTTAAAATTAAGGTACGTTTTAAGGCTTAGTTCAATTAAGTGATCGTGTGAGTGCACGTGAGGTGTTGTAAACTGAACTTTGAAAAGAATTAAATGCTTTACAGGAAACTTTCAAAAAATAAAGGATTTTTCGAAAATAAAAAAGCAAATATTTATGACTTTTCACTAAAAGGAATTTAAATGCTTTTGAAAAAATAACTCAAAAAATAATGGATTTTTTGGATTTATGAAAGCAAATAATAGACTTCTTTTAAAAGAAATAAATGGATTTCTTTGTTTCAAGAAAAATTGCTAAGGGCAAGATTTTAAAGAAGTAAACAAGAAAAAATTGGAATCTAGATAAAAATGCAAAATGAGTCTTTCTTTCACTTTCTTGAAATTTTTTAAAAAGATTCCTAGATATGCACTTTTAAATAGTAAAATTTTTTTTCAAAGCTGTAAAATATGCAGGATTTAATACTGTAAAAAATGTGCTATGGGCAGAAAGTACAGTAAATTTTTTTTTTTCAAAATCGGGATGGCCGAATGAAAAATTCAGCCGCGCGGGTTTTGGACGTACAGCCGCGATGGGCCGCGCGGGTTTTGGACGCACAGTCGCGATGGACCGCGCGGGTTTTGGGCGCACAGTCGCGATGGACCACGCGGGTTTTGGGCGGACAAGCGCGATGGGCAGCGCGGATTTTAACCGCACAGGCGCGATGGGCAGCGCGGAAATTGGCCGCGAAGCCGCGGTGTGCAGCGCGGAAAAACGCAGAAAAGTCACGATGGACCGCGCGACTGTCTGGGAAAAGGCCGCGATGGACCGCGCGGAAAAAACGCAGAAAAGTCGCGATGGACCGCGCGACTGTCTGGCAAAAAACCGCGAGGCGGAAGCCGTGCACGGAAACCGAGAAACGAACCCGAAAATTGAAAATTTCGGGCTGTTTATGGGGCCAAATCTCAGAGCAGCAATGGATCTGCTGTCTAAGATGGCAGATCTATGGATCTAAAGGTTAAAAACTCATAAAAAACTAAGATTAAAGACAAAACTAGAGATCTATAGTTCAAACCAAAGCGGAGTCGCCAAAAAATGTTGGCCCGATTTTGCAACCAGGCTTAGTGCTATGGGCACCTGCTAACTAGTAGCAGCAGTTTCAATGAAAGCAAATAACAATAAACTAATTAAACAAGACTATTCATGAATCTAAGCAAATATATTAAGCAAATAACAAAAATAATTTAAGATCAAGAACAAGAACATATAAAATAAAGAATTTGTATTGAAAGGATGGGGCAAGCAAGTGCTTGCGGAATCAATACCTCTAATGGTGAGGTTGAATAGCTCCAAGGATGAGCAACTTCCAATCTCCAATGGTCTCTTCTCCAATGTGGTTTGCAATGGCTAAAATGCTCAGGGGAGATTTCAGCAGCATAAGGATGAGATAATGGATGGATGGTAAAATGAGGAGCTCCTACCACCTTTTTATAGGTTTTGGTGGTGGGGAATACCATTTGTGGTTTTGTGGAAACCAAATGGTATTGACCAACATGGTTTAGGTACTTTTCCCTCCTTTTTCCTTTTTTTGAATAAAAATAATATTTTAATTCCCTTTTTAATATTTTTGGGAATTTGGACCCTTTTTGAGGGTTTTTTATGATTTTCTTGGAAAAATAATCTTTTTTAATGGAAAAAGGGGTTGTACTAAGGTCTTTTGGTGACCTTTTGTTGGTTTCAGAGGCTCAGATGGTGGAAAAGTGGACAAATGGGTCATGTGAGTAAGGGAATGAGCTAGTGAGCACTTTTTAGGTGTTAACAAGGGGGGATTAGGTTATAGAGAGTGATAAAGTGTTAGGGAAAGGTGGGGATGGAGAGAGAGAGAGAGAGAGAGAGAGAGAGAGGATGTGCTATTAGGGTAAGGTGGGGATAGGGAGAGAGATAGGGAGAGAAGATGAGAAGGGTTAGTGAGAGAGGGAAAAGGCGGGCATTGGGAATAAAGTAAGAGAGAGATTGGTGATTAGGGAATAAGAGAGAGAGAGGGAATTAGGGAAAGGAGGTGAGAGAGGATGGGGGCTTGGGAAAGGTGAGGCTAGAGAGAGAGAGAGAGAGGAGGATGAGAAGGAGGAGGAGCAAGGTTAGAGAGAGAGTAAAAAACGGGGCCATTGGATAGAGAGGAAGAGAGATATTGATGATTAGGTGTTTAAAAAGAGAGAGGCAGAGAGAGAGATATATTGGGGGTTAGGGTTTTAGACATAGAAAGAGATCTTGGGGGTTAGAGATTTAGAGAGAGAGAGAGAGAGAGATTTGAGGTTAGGGTTTTAGAGAGAGAAATACAAATATATAGAGATTTAGGGTTAGGGATTTATAGAGAGAGAGAGATATTTGAATTTAGGTGTTTAGAGAGAGAAACATATAAAGAGAGAGATTGGAGGTTAGGTGTTTAGAGAGAGAGAGAGAGATTGGGGATTAGGGTTTTAAAGAGAGATAGAGAGATTAGGGGTTTAGGGGGGGAGAGAGAGGGAGAGAGAGAGATTGGGGTTTATGGTTTAGAGAGAGAGAGAGGAATTGGTGGTTACAGTTTTAGAACCAGAGAGAGAGAGGGAGAGAGAGACAAGGGGGTTAGGGTTTTAGAAAGAGAGAGATTGTAAGATAGGAGATTAGGGAGAGATATTGGTCATTAGTCATTTAGAGAGAGACATACAAAAGATTAACATTTAAGAGAGAGAGAGAGAGAGAGAAATTGGTGGTTAGGGGTTCAGAAGTAGAGAGGGAGGGGGAGAGAGAGAGAGAGTGGGGTTAAGGGTTTAGAGAGAGATAGATTGGAGGATAGCAGATGAGAGCGAGAGAGAGACACTAGAGGTTAGGGGTTAAGAGAGAGAGAGATATATTGGAGGTTAGGGATTTAGAGAGAGAGATTGGTGTTTATGGGTTTAGAGAGAGAGAGAGAGAGAGATTGGGGGTTATCGGTTTAGAGAGAGAGAGAAAGAGAGATATTGGTGTTAGGTTTTCAGAGAAAGAGAAAGATTTGGGTTTAATGATTCAGAAAGAGTGCGAGAGAGAAATTGGAGGTTAGGGTTTTAGAGAGAGAGGGGTAGAAATAAAGATATTGCAGATTAGGGGTTTAGAGAGACATGGAGAGATTATGTGTTATGGGTTTAGAGAAATAGATATAGGAAGAGGGAGATTGGTTGTCAGGGGTTGAGAGAGAGAGATTAGGGGTTAGGGTTTAGAGAGAGAGAGAGATAGAGAGATTGGAGGTTAGAAAATTAGATTGAGAGATATATATAAGAGGTTAGTGGATTAGAGAGACAAAGGGAGAGAGAGATTGGATGTTAGGGTTTTAGAGAGAAATATTGGGGTTAGAGGTTTAGAGAGGGAGAGAGAGATAAACAGACATTGGGAGTTAATAGATATTTAGAGAGAGAGAGATTAGAAGGGGAGTATGGATGGCTAGTGGGTTGGGGGAAAGCGAAATAGAGTGTGGGGGAGGGGTAGGAAGGTTAGGAGTGGGGGTTTGGGGGGGGAGGAGAGAGAGAGATAGAGTGAGGAGGGTTAGTGAGAGAGGGAAAGGGTGAGCATTGAGCATAAAGGAAAATAGAGATTGTTGATTAGGGGTTTTAAGAGGGAGACAGAGAGATTGGGGGTTAGGGGCTTAGAGGGAGATAGAGATTGGGGTTTATAGACATGGAGAGAGAGAGAAAGAGAAAGATATTGGAGGTTAGTGGTTTATAGAGAGAGATCGATAAAAGGCAATATATTGTTGGGTAGGGGTTTATAGTGAGAGATATTTTGGGTTAGTGGTTTAGAGAGAGAGAGATTGGGGGTTAGGGACTCAGATAGAGTCAGAGAGAGAGATAGGTATTGGAGGTTAGGGGTTTATAGAGAGATATATAGAAAGAGAGAGACTAGGGTTTAGGGGTTTAAAGAGAGAGATAGAGTTTGGGGGTTAGGGTTTTAGAGACAGAGGGAGATATTTAGGATTTGGAATTTAGAGAGAGAGAGTGATTGGGTTTTTGGAGTTTAGAGAAAGAGAGAGAGGGAGAGTGATTGGAATTTAGGGAGAGAGAGATTGGTGGTATGGGTTTAGAGAGAGAGAGAGATTGGGGTTTAGGGGATTAGAGATAGAAAATGATGGAGATTAAGGGTTAGGGGTTTTGAGAGAGAGAGAGAGAGAGAGAGAGAGATTGTGGGGAAGTAAGGGGGAGAGAGATAGAAATATAGATAGAGTGATGAGGATGAGGTTAGTTGTATGGGAGATATAGATATATAGATGGGGGTGAGGTTAGGAGGGTGAGAAGTGTGGGTTTGGGGTCCACAAAGAGGGAAACATTAAGGGTAAGGGGTTTAGAGAGAGGGATATAGATAGATAGATAGATAGATAGAGAGATATATATCATAGGGGGAACATTTATTATTAGTGATGTAGGTATATGGCCAGGGGTACTAAGGTTAGGGATTAGGGAGAACACGAGAGAGAGTGGGAGGGATAGAGATGGATGCATAGAGAAATAGAGAGAGACTAGGGTTATGGTTCAGTGTAACAAAGAGAGTACATAAAGAGATGGGGGGGTTAGGATTTATGGTATAGGGGAAGACATGATATTGAGAGAGAGAGGGGGGTTGGATTAATGAGAACGAGGGGGTTAGGGAATGGTGAGGCTAGAGATAGAGAGGAGGGGTTAGGGAAAGGATGAGAGAGAGAGAGGAAGGTGGGGTTAGGAAAAGTTGGTGCTAAAGAAAAAAAGGGGGGCATTGGATAAAGAGAAAGAGTCATAGAAATACAGAGGGAGAGTGAGAGAGTGTGTGTGTATGTGTGCGTGTGTGTGTGAGAGAGAGTGAGATAGATAGATAGATAGATAGATAGATAGAGAGAGAGAGAGAGAGAGAGAGATAACAAGGGGAGCGTTGATGGTTAGAGATGCAGTTATATAACTAGAGAGACTGGGGTAGGTATGCGACAGAGAGGGAGAGAGGGAGGATTAGAAAAATATAGAGAGTACATGTTTATGGTAATAAAGAGGGTAGATTGAGAGATGGGGGGGTCAGGATTTATGGTATACGGGATGATGGGGGGTTGAAAGAGATACTGGGTGGGGTTATAAAGAGGGAGAGGGGATTAGGGAAAGGAAGAGAGAGAGAGAGAGGAGGTTGGTTGGGTTAGAGAGAGGGAGGGGGATTTAGAGAAAGGTTATGATAGAGAGAGATAGGGTGTTAAGGATAGGAGAGAGAGAGAGAGGAAGGGGGTTAAGGAAAGGTGGGGCTGGATAGAGAGAGAGAGAGAGAGAGAGAGAGAGAGAGATTGGTGGTTAGTGGTTGAGAGAGAGAGAGATATTGGTGGTTAGGGGTTTAGAGAGAGAGAGAGAGATTGAGATTTGAGGTTAGGGGTTTAGGGAGGGAGAGGTAGAATGACATATATTGGGCATTAGGGGTTTAGAGAGAGATTGAGAGATTACGGGTTAGATGTTTAGAGAGAGAGATATTAAAAGAGAGATTGGTGGTTAAGGGTCTATATAGAGAGAGATGTGGAGAGAGAGAGAGAGAGAGAGATGGAAATATATTGAGGGATTAAGGGTTTCGAGAAAGACATTAGAATTTATAGGTTCATATTATGAGTTAGGGATTAAGAAAAATAGAGAGAGATAGAGAGAGAGAGAGAGAGAGAGAGAGAGAGAGAGAACATCATCGAGGTGTAGTAGTTAGCGGTAGAAATTGGATTGGGTGGTTAAGGGTGGGGGTAAAGGTATAAGTATAGAGAGATGAAGAGGGATCAAGAGGTGGATTGTGGTGGGGGATAAAGAGAGATAGGGTTGGGGGGATAGGGGTAGAAGGCCAAAGAGTGGGGGGTTGAGAGAGAGAGAGAGAGAGAGAGAGAGAGAGAGAGAGAGAGGGAGAGATTAGGTATTATGGGTTTATAGATAAAGAGAGATTGAGGAAGTGGGGTTATAGATAGGGAGGAGGGTTTAGGGAAAGGAGGAGAGGGAGAGGGGAGGTTGGGTTAGAGAGAGTGAGGGGGTGTTAAGGAAAGGTGTGGCTAGAGAGAGAGATAGGGGGTTAGGGAAAGGAGGAGAGAGAGAGAGGAAGAGGGGATTAGGGAAAGGAAGAGAAAGAGAGGAAGGGGGGCTTACGAAAAGGTGTTGCTAGAGAGAGAGAGAGAGAGAGAGAGAGAGATTATGTTTAGGGATTTATAGAGACAAAAAGAGATTATAGGTTTAGAGAGAGAGAGAGAGGGAGATTGGGGGTTGGGGGTTTAGGGATAGAAAGAGAGAGAGAGATATATATTGTTGGTTAGTGGTTCAGAGATATATATATAGAGAGAGAGAGACTGAGAGAGACAAAGAGAGAGAGACAGAGAATGGTGGGTAGGTGTTTTGAGAGATATAGAAATATTGGGGGTTAGTGTTTTATATGGAGAGAGATATTGAAAGAGAGAAATTGGTTGTTAGGGGTTTAGAGAGAGAGATTGAGGGTTAGGGGTTTAGAGAGAGAGATTGAGGGTTAGGGGTTTAGAGAAGGAGAGAGAGATAGATTGGGGGTAAGGAGTTTAGAGAAAGAGAGAGAAATAGAAATATCATGGGTTAGGGGTTGAGAGAGAGAGAGATGGAGCACAATGGGGTTGTGGTGGTTAGTGTTCGGAGTTGGTGTGGGTGGTTAAGTATAGGTGGGGAGTTATAAAGAGGGAGGCGGGTTTAGTGAAAGGAGGATAAGTAGTGGAGGGTTGGGTTCAAGAGAGGGAGGAGGGTTAGAGAAAGGTTGGGTTGGAGAGAGAGATGTGGGGAGTTATAAATATGGAGGGTGGTTTAGTGAAAGGAGGAGAGGTAGTGGAGGGTTGGGTTCAAGAGAGGGAGGGGGATTAGTGAAAGGTGGGGTCGGAGAGAGAGAGAGAGATTGGGTGTAAGGGTTGAGAGAGAGAGAGAGGGGTTGAGAGAGAGAGAGAGAGATTGGGTGTTAGGGGTTTAGAGAGAGATATTGGGGTTTAGGGGTTTAGAGAGAGATATTGGGGGTTAGGGGTTTAGAGAGAGGAGAGAGAGAGAGATTGGAGGTTAGGGGTTTAGACATAGATAAATAGATATAAAGAGGGATATTTGAGGTTAGGGGTATAGAGAGAGATAAAGAGATTTTGGGTTAGGGGTTTAGAGAGAGAAATAGATAGAGAGAGAGAGTTGGTTATTGGTTTAGAGCAAGAGAGAGATTGGAGGCTAGGTATTTACATAGAGATATTGGAGTTAGTGACAGAGTAATTTTTAGGGGCGAAATTTCTCCATTTGGCTATTTCTTGGGCTTTTTTTCAAACAATAAATTTGCTATTTGGTTATTTTTTGTCTCTAATATCACCTATATTTACATAAAATATGCTTTTTGTCATAATATTCACCAAAATTTACACATTTCAGTAGTAAATTGCATGTTTCATATTTAATATTCACCTACCTATCTATATACATGTTTGTTTCCCTCCGAAATAATCTCCTATGATACTATACTTAAGTATAATATTAGAATCCTTAAAAAATACCTTGGTTAGTGATTAAGAGAGAGAGAGAGAGGGTTTAGACAAAGATAGATAGAATCAAAGAGAGAGGTTTGGGGTTACAGGTATAGAAAGAGATATGGACATTTTGAGTTAGGTGTTTAGAGAGAGAGAAATAGAAAGAGAGAGAGTGGTGGTTATGGGTTTAGATCAAGAGAGATATTGAAGGTTAGGGATTTAGACAGAGAGATTGGGGGTTAGTTATTTAGAGAGAGAGAGAGAGAGAGGTTAGGGGTTTAGAGAGGGAGAGGATGGGGTTATGATTTTAGAGGGAGTGAGATAGAAGGAGAAAGATAGGGGTTATGGGTTTAGAGAGAGAGAAATATATTGAGGGTTTAAGGGTTTAAAGGGAGAGAGATTGGAATTTAGGGGTGGGGGAGGTGGTTAGTGGTGGGGGAGAGAGAGAGAGAGTATGGTCTATGGGTAGAATGGTGAGGAGTGAGGTTTGGGGGAGAATATATATATACACACACACACATAGAGAGAGAGAGAGAGAGAGAGATTTTGGGGGGGGCAAAGGGGAGAGGTATAGAGATATCGATAGAGGGATGGGGATGAGGTTAGTAGTAGGGGAGATATATAGATAGAGTGGGGGTTGGAGAGAGGGAGATATTCAGGTTAAGGGGTTTTGGACAGAGAGAGAGTGAGAGAGAGAGAGAGAGAGAGAAAGATGACACAGGGAGCATTTATGGTTAGTGATGCAGGCATATGGTTGGGGGGGATAGGGTTAGATATTAGAGTGATGAAGAGAGAGAGAGAGAAGGGGAATATGAGAGAGGGATGCATATAGAAATGGAGAGAGCATGGGGTTATGGTTTAGTGTAATAAAGAGGGTATATAGAGAGATAGGGTGTTATGATTTATGATATAAGGGAAGATGGGCAGTGGAGGGAGAGAGGGGGGAGGTTGGGTGAGAGAGGTGGCATTGGTGAGATATAGTGAAGGCATTAGGGAAAGGAGGAGAGAGAGAGAAAGGGAGGATAGGGAAAGGTGGTTCTAGATAGATATGGGGGTCAGTGCGTAGAGAGAGAGAGAAAGAGAGAGAGGGGGGGTATTAAGGAGAGGAGAGAGAGGGGAAGGGGGGTTAGGGAGAGGTGAAGAGAGAGAGAGAGAGATTGGAGGTTAAGGGTTTAGGGAGAGAGAGATATTGGGGGTTAGGGTTTTAGAGAGAGATAGAGAAATTAGGGGTTTGGATTTTAGAAAGAGATAGATTGAAAGAGATATATTGGAATTTAAGGGTTTAGATTCAGGGTTAGGAGTTTAGAGAGAGAGAGAGAGATTTGAGGTTAGGCATTTAGAGAGAGAGAGAGAGATTGGTGTTTAGGGGTTTAGAGAGAGAGAGAGAGAGATTTGAGTTTAATGATTTTGAGAGAGTGAGAAGGAGAAATTGGATGTTAGGGTTTTAGGGAGAGGGGGGTAGAACAAAAGATATTGGGGATTAGGGGTTTAGAGATAGATGGAGAGATTATGGGTTAGGGTTTTAGAAGGATAGATATAGGAAGAGAGAGATTGGTTGTTAGGGGTTGAGAGAGAGAGATTAAGGGTTAGGGGTTTAGAGAGAGAGAGAGAGATAGAGAGATTGGAGGTTAGTGGATTAGAGAGAGACATAGAGAGATATATATTGGAGGTTAGGGATCTATAGAGAGAGATATTGGATGTTAGGGTTTTAAAGAGAAATATTGGGGGTTAGAGGTTTAGAGAGAGGGAGAGAGAGATAAACAAACATTGGGAGTTAATAGATATTTAGAGAGAGAGAGAGAGATTAGAAGGGGAGTATGGATGGCTAGTGGGTTGGGGGGAAGTGAAATAGAGTGTGGGGGAGGGGTAAGAGGGTGATGAGAGGGAATTTGGGGGGGGAGAGAGAGATATAGTGAGGAGGGTTAGTGAAAGAGGGAAAGGGTGAGCATTAAGCACAAAGGAAGACAAAGATTAGTTATTAGGGGTTTTGAGAGGGAGATAGAGATTGGGGTTTAGGGGCTTAGAGAGAGATAGAGATTGGGGTTTATGGGTTTATAGACATGGAGAGAGAGGGAGAGAGATTAGAGGTTAGTGGTTTATAGAGAGAGATAGATAGAAGGTGAGATATTGTTGGGTAGGGGTTTATAGAGAGAGATATTATGGGTTAGGGGTTTAGAGCGAGAGATATTGGGGGTTAGTGAATGAGAGAGAGAGAGAGAGATTGGAGGTTAGGCATTTACAAAGAAAGAGATAGAAAGAGAGAGATTGGGGTTAGGGGTTTAAAAAAAGATAGAGAGTTTGGGGGTTAGGGTTTTAGAGATAGAGAGAGATATTTGGAGTTTGGAATTGAGAGAGAGAGAGTGATTGTGTTTTAGGGGTTTAGAGAAAGAGAGAGAGAGAGGGAGAGTGATTGGTATTTAGGGAGAGAGAGATATTTGTGGTAGGGGTTTAGAGAGAAAGATATTTGTTGTAGGGATTTACAGAAAGAGGGAGAGAGAGAGAGAGAGAGAGAGAGAGGGGTTTAGCGTATTAGAGATAGAGATCAATGGAGATTAGGGGTTAGGCATTTTGTGTGTGTGTGTGTGTGAGAGAGAGAGAGAGATTGTGGGTAAGTAAGGGGGAGAGGGATAGAAAGATATATAGAGGGATGGGGATGATGTTAGTTGTATGGGAGATATAGAGATAGATATGGGGGGTGAGGTTAGGGGGGTGAGGTTAGGAGGGTGAGAAGTATGGGCTTGGGGGCCAGAGACAGAGAAGCATTAGGGGTAAGGGGTTTAGAGAGAGGGATATAGCTAGATAGATAGAGAGAGAGATCATAGAGGGGACACTAATTATTAGTGATGTAGGTATATGGTTAGGGATTAGGGGGAACATGAGAGAGAGAGTGGGAGGGAGAGAGATGGATGCATAGAGAAATCGAGAGAGACTAGGGTTATGGTTTAGTGTAACAAAGAGAGTACATAGAGAGATGGGGGGGTTATGATTTATGGTGTAGGGGAAGACATGATATTGAGAGAGAGAGGGGGTTTGGGTTAATGAGAAGGAGGGGGGTTAGGGAAAGGTGAGGCTAGAGAGATAGAGGAGGGGTTAGGGAAAGGATGAGAGAGAGAGAGGAAGGTGGGTTTAGGAAATGTTGGTGCTACGGAGAGAAAGGGGGGCGTTGGATAGAGAGGAAGAGTAATAGAAAGACAGAGGGAGAGTGAGAGAGAGTGAGTGTATGTGTGTGTTTGAGAGAGAGAGAGAGAGAGAGAGAGATAGATAGATAGATACAAAGAGAGAGAGAGATAACAAGGGGAGCATTGATGGTTAGAGATACATGTATATAGGTAGGGAGAGAAAGAGAGGGACTGAGAGAGAGGGAGGGAGGGAGAGAGAGAGAGGGAAGTGGGGAGAGGAGGGGAGAGAGAGGGATTATAAGAGAAATATAGAGAGTACAGGCTTAGGGTAATAAAGAGGCTACATTTATAGATGGGGGGGTTGGGATTTATGGTATAGGGGATGATGGGGGGTTGAAAGAGATACCAGGTGGGGTTATAAAGAGGGAGAGGTAATTATGGAAAGGAGGAGAGAGAGAGAGGGTGGGTTGTGTTAGAGAGAGGGAGAGGGGTTTAGAGAAAGGTTGTGATAGAGAGAGAGAGGGTGGTAAGGAGAGGAGAGAGAGAGGAAGGGGGGTTAAGAAAAGGTGGGTTTGGAGAGAGAGAGAGATTGGTGGTTAGGGGTTTAGAGATAGAGAGAGAGAGAGAGAGATTGATATTGGAGGTTAGGGGTTTAGGGAGGGAGAGATAGAATTACATAGATTGGGCATTAGGGGTTTAGAGAGAGATTGAGAGATTACGGGTTAAGTGTTTAGAGAGAGAGAGAGAGGGAAATATATTGGGGGATTAAGGGTTTAGAGACAGAGAGAGATTAGAATTTATAGGTTTATATTTGGAGTTAGGGATTAAGAAAAATAGAGAGTGAGAGAGACAACATCATCTAGGGGCAGTAGTTAGTGGTAGGAATTGTAGTGGGTGGTTAAGGGTGGGGGGGAAGGTATATATAGAGAGAGATGAAGAAGGATCGAGAGGTGGATAGTGGTGGGGGATAGAGATAGATAGACTAGGGGGGATAGGGGTATAAGGTCGAAGAGTAGGGGTTGAGAGAGAGAGAGAGAGAGAGAGAGAGAGAGATTGAGGGAGTGGGGTTATAGATAGGGAGGAGGGTTTAGGGAAAGGAGGAGAGGGAGAGAGGAGGTTGGGTTAGAGAGAGAGAGGGGGTGTTAAGGAAAGGTGGGGCTAGAGAGAGAGATAGGGGGGTTAGGGTAAGGAGGAGCGAGAGAGGAAGAGGGGATTAGGGAAAGGAAGAGATAGAGAGAGGAAGGGGGGCTTAGGAAAAGGTGTTGCTAGAGAGAGAGAGAGAGAAAGATAGAGATTATGGTTAGGGGTTTAGAGAGACAAAGAGAGATTATAGGTTTAAAGAGAGAGAGAGAGAGATTGGGGGTTAGGGGTTTAGGGATAGAAAGAGATATATATATATATATATTGTGGGTTAGCGGTTCAGAAATAGAGATAGAGAGAGAGAATGGTGGGTAGGTGTTTTCAGAGATATAAAGAGATTGGGGGTTAGTGTTTTATATGGAGATAGATATTGAAAGAGAGAAATTGGTTGTTAGGGGTTTAGAGAGAGAGATTGGGGTTTAGGGGTTTAGAGAAGGAGAGAGAGAGAGAGATTGGGGGTTAGAAGTTTAGAGAGAGAGAGAGAGAAAGATAAATATCATGGATTGGGGGTTTAGAGAGAGAAAGGAATATATTGAGGGTTTAAAGGTTTATGTTAAGGGTATATGGTTTAGAGAGAGAGAGAGATGGAGCACAATGGAGTTGTGGTGGTTAGTGTTCGGAGTTGGTGTGGGTTGTTAAGGATAGGTGGGGAGTTATAAAGAGGGAGGGGCGTTTAGTGAAAGAAGGATAAGTAGTGGAGGGTTGGGTTCAAGAGACGGAGGGGGGTTAGTGAAAGGTGGGGTTGGAGAGAGAGAGGTGGGGAGTTATAAATATGAGGGTGGTTTAGTGAAAGGAGAATAGGTAGTGGAGGGTTGGGTTCCAAAGAGGGAGGGGGATTAGCGAAAGGTGGGGCTAGAGAGAGAGAGAGAGAGAGATTGGGTGTTAGGGGTTTAGAGAGAGATATTGGGGGTTAGGGGTTTAGAGAGAGAGAGAGAGAGAGAGAGAGAGAGAGAGAGAGAGATTGAGGGTTAGGGATTTAGAGATAGAGATAGAGAGAGAGATTGGAGGTTAGGGGTTTAAACATAGATAGATAGATATAAAGAGGGATATTTGAGGTTAGGGGTATAGAGAGAGATAGAGAGATTTTGGGTTAGGGGTTTAGCGAGAGAAATAGATAGAGAGAGAGTGTTGGTTATGGGTTTAGAGCAAGAGAGAGATTGGAGGCTAGGTATTTACATAGAGATATTGGGGTTAGTGATTGAGAGAGAGAGAGAGAGGGTTTAGACAGAGATATATAGAATCAAAGAGAAACATTCAGGGTTACAGGTATAGAGAGAGATATAGACATTTTGGGTGAGCGGTTTAGAGAGAGAGAAATAGAAAGAGAGAGAGTGGTGGTTATGGGTTTAGATCAAGAGAGATATTGAAGGTTAGGGATTTAGACAGAGAGATTGGGGGTTAGTTATTAAGAGAGAGAGAGAGAGAGAGGTTAGGGGTTTAGAGAGGGAGAGGACGGGGTTATGATTTTAGAGGGAGTGAGATAGAAAGAGAAAGATTAGGGGTTATGGGTTTAGAGAGATAGAGAAATATATTGAGGGTTTAAGGGTTTAAAGAGAGAGAGATTGGAATTTAGGTCCGGTGGAGGTGGTTAGAAGTGGGGGAGAGAGAGAGAGTTTGGGGGGAGTAAGGGGGAGAGGTATAGAGATATAGATAGAGGGATGGAAATGAGGTTAGTAGTAGGGGAGATATATAGATAGAGTGGGGGTAAGGTTAGGAGGGTGAGGAGTGGGGGTTGGAGAGAGGGAGATATTAAGGTTAAGGGGTTTTGACAGAGAGAGTGAGTGTGTGTGTGTGTGTGAGAGAGAGAGAGAGAGAGAGAGAGAGAGAGATGACATGGGGAGCATTTATGGTTAGTGATGTAGGTATATGGTTTGGGGGGATAGGGTTAGATATTACAGGGATGAAGAGAGAGAGAGAAGGGGAAGATGAGAGAGGGAGGGAGAGAGAGGGTTGCAGATAGAAATGGAGAGAGCATGGGGTTATGGTTTAGGGTAATAAAGAGGGTATATAGAGAGATAGGGTGTTAGGATTTATGATATAAGGGAAGATGGGGGGTGGAGATAGAGAAGGGGGGAGGTTGGGTGAGAGAGGTGGAGGGGGCATTAGGGAAGGTGGCATTGGAGAGAGAGAGTGAAGACGTTAGGGAAAGGATGAGAGAGAGAGAAAGGGAGGATAGGGAAAGGTGGTTCTAGATAGAGATGGGGGTCACTGGGTAGAGAGAGAGAGAGAGAAAGAGAGAGAGAGAGGGGTGGGTGTTATGGAGAGGAAAGAGAGGGGAAGGGGGGTTAGGGAAAGGTGGAGAGAGAGAGAAAGAGAGAGAGAGAGAGAGAGAGATTGTAGGTTCACAGTTTAGGGAGAGAGAGATATAAAGAGAGAGATTAGGGTTTAGGGTTTTAGAGAATGATAGAGAGATTGGGGTTTGGATTTTAGAAAGAGATAGATTGAAAAAGAGATATTGGAATTTAAGGGTCTATATTCAAGGTTAGGGGTTTAGAGAGAGAGAGAGAGAGAGAGAGATTGGAGGTTAGGGGTTTAGAGAGAGAGAGATCGATGTTTAGGGGTTTAGAGAGAGAGAGAGATTGGGGGTTATCGATTTAGAGAGAGAGAGAGAGGTATATTGGTTTTAGGTGTTTAGAGAGAGAGATTTGGGTTTAATGATTTAAAGAGAGTGGGAGAGAGAAATTGGAGGTTAGGGGTTTAGAGAGAGAGGGGTACAAAGAAAGATATTGGGTATTAGGGTTTTAGAGAGACATGGAGAGATTATGGGTTAGGGATTTAGAGAGATAGATATAGGAAGAGAGAGATTGGTTGTTAGGGGTTGAGAGAGAGAGATATTAGGGGTAAGGGGTTTAGAGAGAGAGAGATAGAGAGATTGGAGGTTAGCAAATTAGATTGAGAGAGATATATAAGAGGTTAGTGGATTTGAGAGAGACAAAGGGAGATAAATATTTGAGGTTAGGGATCTAGAGAGACAAAGAGATTGGATGTTAGGGTTTTAAAGATAAATATTGGGGATTAGAGGTTTAGAGAGAGGGAGAGAGAGATAAACATACATTGGGAGTTAATAGATATTTAGAGAGAGAGAGAGAGATCAGAAGGGGATTATGGATGGCTAGTGGGTTGGGGGAAAGAGAAATAGAGTGTGGGGGAGGGGTAGGAGGGTGAGGAGTGGGGGTTTGGGGGTGGAGAGAGAGAGAGATAGAGTGAGTAGAGTTAGTGAAAGATGGAAAGGGTGAGTGTTGAGCACAAAGGAAGATAGAGATTGGTGATTAGAGGTTTTGAGAGGGAGATAGAGATTGGAGGTTAGGGGCTTAAAGAGAGATAGAGATTGGGGTTTAGGGGCTTAGAGAGAGATAGAGATTGGGGTTTAGGGGTTTATAGAAATGGAGAGAGAGAGAGAGAATGGAGGTTAGGGGTTTATAGAGAGAGATAGAAAGAGAGAGACTGGGCTTAGGGGTTTAAAGAGAGATAAAGAGTTTGGGGGTTAGGGTTTTAGAGACAAAGAGAGAGATTTGAAGTTTGGAATTTATAGAGAGAGTGAATGGATTTTAGGGGTTTAGAGAAAGAGAGAGAGAGGGAGAGTGATTGGGATTTAGGGGGAGAGATATTTTGGTTGTAGGGGTTTATAGAGAGAGAGAGAGAGAGAGAGAGATTGGGGTTTAGGGGATTAGAGATAGAGAACAATGGAGATTAGGGGTTAGGGGTTAGGAGGGAGAGAGAGAGGGAGAGAAGGAGAGAGAGATATTGTGGGGAAGTAAGGGGGAGAGGGATAGAAAGATAGATAGAGGGATGGAGATGAGGTTAGTTGTATGGGAGATATAGAGATAGATATGGGGGGTGAGGTTAGGAGGGTGAGAAGTGTGGGTTTGGGGGCCAGGGAGAGGGAAACATTAGGGGTAAGGGGTTTAGAGAGAGGGATATAGATAGATAGATAGAGAGAGAGATCATAGGGGGGACATTGATTATGAGTGATGCAGGAATATGGTTAGGGGTAGTAAGGTTAGGGATTATGGGGAACACGAGGGATAGAGTGGGAGGGAGAGAGATGGATGCATAGAGAAATAGAGAGAGACTAGGGTTCGGGTTTAGTGTAATAAAGAGAGCACATAGAAATATGGGGGGGTTAGGATTTATGGTATAGGGGAAGACATGATATTGAGAGAGAGAGGGGGGTTGAGTTAATGAGAAGGAAAAGGGTTAGGGAAAGGTGGAGCTAGAGAGAGAGAGGAGGGGTTAGGGAAAGGATGAGAGAGAGAGGAAGGTGGGGTTAGGAAAAGTTGGTGCTAGAGAGAGAAAGGGGGTCGTTGGATAGAGAGAAAGAGTGATAGAAAGTCAGAGTGAGAGTGAGAGAGAGAGTGTGTGTGTCAGACTGATATAGATAGATAGATATATATAAAGAGAGAGAGAGATAATGAGGGGAGCATTGATGGTTAGAGATGCAAGTATATAGCTAGGGAGAGTACGGTAGGGATGTGAGAGAGAAAGAGAGGGAAGCAGAGAGAGGGAGGATTAGAGAAATATACATAGTAGGGGTTTAGGGTAATAAAGAGGGTACATTGAGAGATGTGGGGGTTAGGATTTCTGGTATAGGGGATGATGGGGGTTGAAAGAGATATCAGGTGGGGTTATAAAGAGGGAGAGGGGATTAGGGAAAGTAAGAGAGAGAGAGAGAGGGGTGGTTGTGTTAGAGAGAGGGAGGGGGATTTAGAGAAAGGTGGTGATAGAGAGAGATAGGGTGTTAAGGATAGGAGAGAGAGAGGAAGGGGGGTCAAGGAAAGGTGGGGCTAGAGAGAGAGAGAGAGGTTTTGGTAGTTATGGGTTTAGAGAGAGAGAGAGAGACATTGGTGGTTAGGGGTTTAGAGAGAGAGAGAGAGAGGGATTGGAGGTTAGGGGTTTAGGGAGGGAGAGATAGAATGACATCGATTGGGCATTAGGGGTTTAGAGAGAGATGGAGAGATTAGGGGTTATACATTTAGAAAGAGGGATATTGAAAGAGAGATTGGTGGTCAAGGGTTTATATAAAGAGAGATGTGGAGAGAGAGAGAGGTAAATCTATTAAGGGTTTAAGGGTTTAGAGAGAGAGAGATTAGAATTTATAGGTTTATATTTGGAGTTAGGGATTAAGAAAAATAGAGAGAGAGAGAGAGAGAGACAGAACATCATCATGGGGTATTAGTTAGTGGTAGGAATTGGAGTGGGGGGGAAGGTATACATATAGAGATATGAAGAGGGATCAAGAGGCAGATAGTGGTGGGGGATAGAGAGAGATAGAGTGGGGGTGATAGGGGTAGAATGCCGAAGAGTGGGGGGGTGTGAGAGAGGAGCTTAGAGAGAGATAGAGGGGGAGATCAAGTATTATGGGTTTATAGAGAAAGAGAGATTGAGGGAGTGGGGTTATAGATAGGGAGGAGGGTTTAGCGAAAGGAGGAGAAAGAGAGGGGAGGTTGGGTTAGGCAAAGTGAGGGGGTGTTAAGGAAAGGTGGGGCTAAAGAGAGAGATATGGGGGGTTAGGGAAAGGAAAGGAGGAGAGAGAAAGGATGTAACATCTCCATGAATCTGTTAGTGTTATTTTGAGAAAATAAAATTTCTTACTCCTCTCGGCATCGACCAACTTCACAAGTTAGTAATATAAACTATCTCATTTGACCATTGTAACACACCCCATTATGTCAATTACTAAAGTAGTTATAACATCCCCTTTGAATATGCTACATGAAATAACCTATGAAGGCATCACTTCCGCTTAATATTAATGCACATCTTTCATAAAGTAATTCACATTAATTGCAAACACAAGATATAAGTAAATTACATTAATTGCAACCACAAGATATAAATGTACATTTTTAATCAAGTAAACCACACCAATCACACGAATTTCAAACACAAGAGACACAAATATACATGTGGTTCACCCAACCTTTGGGCTACGTCCACGGGAGGAGTTGTCATATATTAATTAAAAATCAAAGGAAATTACAATCTGCAATTCAATGGTTGCCGAAATTTATGTGCTACTTTCTTTTCGGCTTCTTCCAAGCCTCCCAATCATCTGCAAACCTGGAAATAACCACGGTTGCCCATTGATGCCCATTCATTCTGCGCTTATAAATGAGATATATAACATAAGTACTTTACTCTTTTCTAGAGGAGTACACAACTTGTACTTTTGTATAAACTTTTACCCATAATGCTACAAGCCACCCCAATCTTTCACTTTACTAATATACCTATCTATCTAAATGCCTCTATTAAGGCTCAACATGAATATTGTTAATTTATACTAGACTAATGGATATCATAAGTTGATATCACCCACAGTCACAAAAATGCATTTAAAGTGCAGCGGATTTATATCTCAGAATGCATACAATTATATAATACTACAAGCAGAGGGATCGATGGTTTGCTTTTGCAGAATGTAAAGTCACCCACCTGTTTGGAATTCGGTACTCTGCAAGGTTATAATACTCACAAAAATCAAACCATGCAGAGATTGCTAAATCGATCAACAAATAAAGCCCGCGCAAGGATTTTTCAGAGGAGCTACACTATAGCTCTATAGAACTTGGAGCATAATGTTTACAGGGCAGGTTTACACCCTGTGATTAAAAGAAGATAGCGATCCAGCTACCAGAAAGGATTACAATGATCTAAAGCACTAGATCGCATCACCCGTGCCAATTGGATAGCTAAAAAAAAAATCTTAAACAAACATCCTTTCTTCCTATTTACCCAGATATAAAATACATGGTCACAGATTGCTTTTGAGTAAACTAAACGCAGCTATAACTAGGCTTGATGCTGGCTACGTGTGGTATATTTCGACCTCTCTTTTACTTATCAGCAATTAAGATTTCAACAACTAAAAGTTAGGATCATACCCTAAGTAGGAATAGGGTTACACATCCATAAAATGTAAAGTTCTATTCAAGGGAAAGGATGTCATACAAGCCGATCTTTCCAAACCTTGAGCATCCAGTTTATAACATAAGGAAATACATCTCTAAACTAATCTTCTCTGTTTAATATTCAGCAAAATAATAAATTAAGCAGAGATCTATTTTTCATTCCTAACCAGGATAAAGGGGTAAGAAATAACCTTTCCTGCAAGTGATCGTATAACCTATAAATTGCATAGATCGAATACAGACTTGAAATGCGCGAGTATCAAGACTCACTAACCAGTGCTGGAGGCAACCGCGACTCCATCGAATGATAGATACAGCGATCCAGTCCGAGCATGAGAGACGAACATGGTATCGCCCTCCTGAATCGTCCCAGGGACTACTTCATATTTCGATATCCAGCAGCTGCGAATCCTCTGGACACAACACCCTGATCGCAATTTTTGCATCTCCGTTCCGGTCATTGTAACAACCATTTCCTCCATCATCTAGTTTCGCCGAGCTCTTCACATGTGAAGAGACAACCTCATAAAAACCCCCTCACCGAGCTCTGCCTATGCACAAATATTCTCCTTCACCCTTACGCAGAGAATCATCTTCACAAACTCGTGTCCCTCCTCTTGTAGAGGTTTCCCCGTAAATAGATCCCAAATGGTGATTTTCCCCCACCTCTCCCTAGAATCTCGGTGGTGACTCTAGAATTCATGCGCCTTCTAATGGGCCAGGTGGCAAGGTAAGTGGTAGGTGTGTTTTCCCATTAAACAAATAGTTATAGTGACATTATGCAAGAGCTCCAATAAGGAGACAATCTCCTTAAATCTCGCAGGGTGGAACAGTAACCACTTTTAAATCAATCTTGAGCACTTATAACTCCACTCCACTCTTCTTACCCAAGTAGGTTGTTAGTCTCCCATTCGAGAAGCAAGATTTGCTTATTTAATACCTCACTACAACAATCTCTGATTTGTAACTAACAACCAGGGAACATACAACTGGCAGCCTCCGTAGACATCGTCCTCCTCTAAGTTCACAAGTGGCTATTTTAAAGCCTGCGATTTCTTTCCAGAAGACAGATTCCTAACAAACCTCCACTACATCCATTAACTAAACATAATTTTTCCTTCTTTATGAAATAGGGAGTGCCCCATCTTTTAAATGGCGATAGCTCTATCGTGGCAAGTGCTCCACCCATGAGAGAATGTGGTAATCGATGAGTGCTTCTCTCAAGGAGACAAAATAATAGAAAACGGTTATAAATACTAAATAAGGTGAAACATATTATACATACCACCATTCTTTGTGGTTTAATATATCTTTCATATTTGTTATAACTATATACATATGAGATTGTAGTATACAACCTTAGCTTTATTTCAATAAAGTCTTTATTAACCTCCAAATAATATCCTAATAATTAAATATCTTCTTGGAAACTAATATATCGAAAATTATGGGTTTAACCAAATATATATATATATATAGGTTAAGTTCTATATATATAAATTTAGGCTAAGCTTTTCCCTTTGCTTTATACTCATGAATATAATAATATTCTTCATAGTATTTATCTTAATGTCACGGAATAATAATAATGATCAAATTTTGAGGGATGTTACATCCTCCACCCCTTAAAGATAACACCGTCCTCGGTGTTCATACTTTTCAGTAGTTTATCCTTTCTTTGGATTCATCCTTTGCTTGTTTTGTCATTTCTATTCGACCTTCTTCGGAATGAATTTCCGCTAGTTGCGATCATTTACATCTATGTTTTCAAATACAATAACAGGAAAAAGAAACCATGAAACCATCATTATTTCCATAATCAAATTTAGAAACGTAATAATGAGCCCTTTCTATTTACAACATATCGTTTGCAACTTTATGGAATATATTATAGTCTTTGTTTGTGTTTTTATTATCATAAGTACACATAATCCTGTGTTTTCCAAGAATGGAGACTATTAACTTTATGAAAACTTGTCCTTCACTTGATCCGAGAAGCTTCTTGCCTAACACCCAAGTGCTCATACAGCAATCCTTTCGGAACTTCTTGCCTAACACCTCAGTGCTCACACAGCAATCCTTTGGAATTTCTTGCCTAACACCTCAGTGCTCACACAGCAATACTTCCTCTCATGCATACTAAGCAGCGTCCTGCCTCCCGCATATGCATTATTTTATAGTTTGCCTAGGTCTTTACAGCCAGTCGATTCTCCAAGAATCCTAGTGGCTGTCCAATCCCTCATTTTAGGGAGTATTTCAATGCCATTTCAACATTCTTTACGCAATTCCCCTCAAGCCTTCTCGCTTGAGTCCCGGAATTTATTTTCCCCAAGCCGCCTTGCTTGAGTCACAAAAATCCTCTTTCAATTTAATCAATTATTTCGTCATATTACATTCTGCAATCATATGATTGCTCTGACCAATCTTGGTCGAGTTTTTTTTTATTCACAATAATTAACAAAGTTTTAAAAGAATAAGTAACAATTGTGATGTGAATCTTAATTCTTCACCACCTTATTTGACTGTGTATAATATTTATACTCTTACCTTTTCACAAGCTCCACATAAATTCGACCATCTGCCCAATTTCACTTGTTAGTATCACCTTAGTAAAAATAATCGAATTATTGTAAGAAGATCTCTTCCTAAAATAGAAAATCATCTTTCTTACCAAAATATTTATACGTGATCATATAAGATATCCTTTCCTACTACACATAAGCTAGCTTATAGGTTACATAATGCTTTGAACACCATAAACATTCTTCCTAGGATGATTCATGGACACTATGAATGTTCGATTCTACCATTTCCCACACAATTCCTATTTTGTTTATACAACATTTCTTTGTATACACTAACATCATATAGAAAATAACCAAATGTCAAAACATACTTGCGTACCTTATAAGGATAACCATGTTTATTTATAAGGCCGACCGCATGTCTCCTTATCATAAGATCCTCATATGTCGAGGAACCAATTTACTGGTATCCTCCCATATTAGTATTGCACTAAATATGAATCTGTATATCCCACATTCACCTGTTGCTAGTTGTAAGGCAGTGAGGTGTAGGGATAAACTTGTTTGACAACAAATTCAGAGTGTCATAAGAACAATTATACCTGAAACATGTGTCCAAACGTCATTTTTTTACATGTTTCATAAAAATTATACATCGATTACTATTTAAAGATTTCTTTTGATTTACCATGGAAATTCCATTCAATGGTTTCCTTAACTCATAATAATATAAAACAATCATTCCTAGTGGCAACATAACGACGTCAGAAATTTACAGCTTACAGCTTCCTACTAACCTGTATTACCCTTTTATGTTATTTCTATATTTCCAGTACTCTCATTCCTACCACAAAACACACTCTTTTGACAAACTTGATTTGCATCTACACGATCATTACGTGAAAAAAAAATTGATGTACTCATGCATTTTCATCATATGCATCCTTGTGACTATTCAAAATGCACATGGATATATAGATATATATAACCTACAATTCCTATTTGATACTTTAAGAACAAAATCTTAATATTAACATAATCATGCTTCCTTCATTACCAAAGGTGTGAAATACATCAGTTCAAGTTTCCTATATTAGAACCATGTTAATGGTCATACATCTTATTGTTATACCAGTCTTTATGAGCCAACTATTTACGTCTTTTAATATAGAGCATTATCATGTCATTCTTTAATGACCCTTTAAACATACAAGAGCACATCCCCATTTATATATAAGGCACAATTTTATAATAAGACTCTATAACATTTGCATAAAATAACAATGATAACTTCAAACAAATACTTAAGCGAATCTGGTATACTTGTGCGAGTGCGGTTATGAATACCACTTTCCATCAACCTTCTGAATTTCCGGTGTATATTCTGCCACTGAAAGGTCACCCCGAGTTGGCAAGGAATCCACTAAAGTAAGGGTTAACTAAAGATCTTCAACATGATCTAAGGTTTCTCAACTTATCACCATTCTTATCACTACAAGACAACACGACCCCAACTCGATGCTTTAGTCTAGAATTGGTTCTTTTAAATTTTGACAAAATTAGTGCATGGAAATTTCTATGAGAATAAACCACTCTGCATTTTCTGCAACCAAGGTATCTCCATACATATATACATGCAAGATCAAACATGCAAAAAGGAATGCTGTATACCCTTGGCATCCATGAAAGAATATATATAATAAATACAATCTACTCATAAAGGTGAATATCCCCCTTTCTTAAGCGGGATATAGAAACTTCATAAATAAGGAATTTATATATGGTCATATCATAATCCCTTCCATGTTAAGGTAGACAGTGAACTATCCTTTATGAGAATAATAACAATAAGAGAAAATACCCTCTCACCTTCATTAAAACAATAAGGAGAAGAAATGAAGGTAACACCTTCATTGGGAGAGATCGACTAAAAAGAAACTTAAATCATCGCCAAAAGGTAGAGACGCCCTCGGAGATCGGTATCAATTACCAGATTGGTCAATGACAGAACCGTACCTACTCAGACCGAAAATATAAGGTGCGACTCGAACCCCTGTAACTTGACAACAACTGTGGTATACTAGGTACATCTACGATGATCAAGCTGGGATTGACTGTTGAACACCAGGCATAAAAACAATATGGACAATGATCCTCTGGGATCATTTATCAAACAAGGTGTATAAAACAAGGACAACGATTCCCAAAATACCCAATCGCAGAGTGTAAAAGAAAGATTATGTGATCAAGCTAAGATTTTGTGCAGAGTATAAGGTAAATACAATGATCCACCTGGGATCTACTGCTAGAACGTAATGCATAAAAACTATGGATAACTATTTAGTAAATTCGAAATGACATTACGAATCACTAATATACTTTGCAATAACAAGATTTGGGGAATCTGGCTTGTAGAGCCATCCCTTCCCCATAAATGCATAGATAATACCTGTATATCTGGAATGTTTAAAATAAATCACAAACCACACACTTGGGAGTTGTCCGTTCCTCAGCAACGACTAGATTGCAACACATTTTCTCTCCACCAGTCGGTTCCATGCATCCAAACAAAACAAAACATCTTGATTAGTCTTCATAATTATTTATCCCTTGTTGAGCACATTAGGTCCTAGTGTTGTAACCTAATGCTCTGATACCATATGTAACATCTCCATGAATCTGTTAGTGTTATTTTGAGAAAATAAAATTTCTTACTCCTCTCGGCATCGACCAACTTCACAAGTTAGTAATATAAACTATCTCATTTGACCATTGTAACACACCCCATTATGTCAATTACTAAAGTAGTTATAACATCCCCTTTGAATATGCTACATGAAATAACCTATGAAGGCATCACTTCCGCTTAATATTAATGCACATCTTTCATAAAGTAATTCACATTAATTGCAAACACAAGATATAAGTAAATTACATTAATTGCAACCACAAGATATAAATGTACATTTTTAATCAAGTAAACCACACCAATCACACGAATTTCAAACACAAGAGACACAAATATACATGTGGTTCACCCAACCTTTGGGCTACGTCCACGGGAGGAGTTGTCATATATTAATTAAAAATCAAAGGAAATTACAATCTGCAATTCAATGGTTGCCGAAATTTATGTGCTACTTTCTTTTCGGCTTCTTCCAAGCCTCCCAATCATCTGCAAACCTGGAAATAACCACGGTTGCCCATTGATGCCCATTCATTCTGCGCTTATAAATGAGATATATAACATAAGTACTTTACTCTTTTCTAGAGGAGTACACAACTTGTACTTTTGTATAAACTTTTACCCATAATGCTACAAGCCACCCCAATCTTTCACTTTACTAATATACCTATCTATCTAAATGCCTCTATTAAGGCTCAACATGAATATTGTTAATTTATACTAGACTAATGGATATCATAAGTTGATATCACCCACAGTCACAAAAATGCATTTAAAGTGCAGCGGATTTATATCTCAGAATGCATACAATTATATAATACTACAAGTAGAGGGATCGATGGTTTGCTTTTGCAGAATGTAAAGTCACCCACCTGTTTGGAATTCGGTACTCTGCAAGGTTATAATACTCACAAAAATCAAACCATGCAGAGATTGCTAAATCGATCAACAAATCAAGCCCGCGCAAGGATTTTTCAGAGGAGCTACACTACAGCTCTATAGAACTTGGAGCATAATGTTTACAGGGCAGGTTTACACCCTGTGATTAAAAGAAGATAGCGATCCAGCTACCAGAAAGGATTACAATGATCTAAAGCACTAGATCGCATCACCCGTGCCAATTGGATAGCTAAAAAAAAAATCTTAAACAAACATCCTTTCTTCCTATTTACCCAGATATAAAATACATGGTCACAGATTGCTTTTGAGTAAACTAAACGCAGCTATAACTAGGCTTGATGTTGGCTACGTGTGGTATATTTCGACCTCTCTTTTACTTATCAGCAATTAAGATTTCAACAACTAAAAGTTAGGATCATACCCTAAGTAGGAATAGGGTTACACATCCATAAAATGTAAAGTTCTATTCAAGGGAAAGGATGTCATACAAGCCGATCTTTCCAAACCTTGAGCATCCAGTTTATAACATAAGGAAATACATCTCTAAACTAATCTTCTCTGTTTAATATTCAGCAAAATAATAAATTAAGCAGAGATCTATTTTTCATTCCTAACCAGGATAAAGGGGTAAGAAATAACCTTTCCTGCAAGTGATCGTATAACCTATAAATTGCATAGATCGAATACAGACTTGAAATGCGCGAGTATCAAGACTCACTAACCAGTGCTGGAGGCAACCGCGACTCCATCGAATGATAGATATAGCGATCCAGTCCGAGCATGAGAGACGAACATGGTATCGCCCTCCTGAATCGTCCCAGGGACTACTTCATATTTCGATATCCAGCAGCTGCGAATCCTCTGGACACAACACCCTGATCGCAATTTTTGCATCTCCGTTCCGGTCATTGTAACAACCATTTCCTCCATCATCTAGTTTCGCCGAGCTCTTCACATGTGAAGAGACAACCTCATAAAAACCCCCTCACCGAGCTCTGCCTATGCACAAATATTCTCCTTCACCCTTACGCAGAGAATCATCTTCACAAACTCGTGTCCCTCCTCTTGTAGAGGTTTCCCCGTAAATAGATCCCAAATGGTGATTTTCCCCCACCTCTCCCTAGAATCTCGGTGGTGACTCTAGAATTCATGCGCCTTCTAATGGGCCAGGTGGCAAGGTAAGTGGTAGGTGTGTTTTCCCATTAAACAAATAGTTATAGTGACATTATGCAAGAGCTCCAATAAGGAGACAATCTCCTTAAATCTCGCAGGGTGGAACAGTAACCACTTTTAAATCAATCTTGAGCACTTATAACTCCACTCCACTCTTCTTACCCAAGTAGGTTGTTAGTCTCCCATTCGAGAAGCAAGATTTGCTTATTTAATACCTCACTACAACAATCTCTGATTTGTAACTAACAACCAGGGAACATACAACTGGCAGCCTCCGTAGACATCGTCCTCCTCTAAGTTCACAAGTGGCTATTTTAAAGCCTGCGATTTCTTTCCAGAAGACAGATTCCTAACAAACCTCCACTACATCCATTAACTAAACATAATTTTTCCTTCTTTATGAAATAGGGAGTGCCCCATCTTTTAAATGGCGATAGCTCTATCGTGGCAAGTGCTCCACCCATGAGAGAATGTGGTAATCGATGAGTGCTTCTCTCAAGGAGACAAAATAATAGAAAACGGTTATAAATACTAAATAAGGTGAAACATATTATACATACCACCATTCTTTGTGGTTTAATATATCTTTCATATTTGTTATAACTATATACATATGAGATTGTAGTATACAACCTTAGCTTTATTTCAATAAAGTCTTTATTAACCTCCAAATAATATCCTAATAATTAAATATCTTCTTGGAAACTAATATATCGAAAATTATGGGTTTAACCAAATATATATATATATATAGGTTAAGTTCTATATATATAAATTTAGGCTAAGCTTTTCCCTTTGCTTTATACTCATGAATATAATAATATTCTTCATAGTATTTATCTTAATGTCACGGAATAATAATAATGATCAAATTTTGAGGGATGTTACATCCTCCACCCCTTAAAGATAACACCGTCCTCGGTGTTCATACTTTTCAGTAGTTTATCCTTTCTTTGGATTCATCCTTTGCTTGTTTTGTCATTTCTATTCGACCTTCTTCGGAATGAATTTCCGCTAGTTGCGATCATTTACACCTATGTTTTCAAATACAATAACAGGAAAAAGAAACCATGAAACCATCATTATTTCCATAATCAAATTTAGAAACGTAATAATGAGCCCTTTCTATTTACAACATATCGTTTGCAACTTTATGGAATATATTATAGTCTTTGTTTGTGTTTTTATTATCATAAGTACACATAATCCTGTGTTTTCCAAGAATGGAGACTATTAACTTTATGAAAACTTGTCCTTCACTTGATCCGAGAAGCTTCTTGCCTAACACCCAAGTGCTCATACAGCAATCCTTTCGGAACTTCTTGCCTAACACCTCAGTGCTCACACAGCAATCCTTTGGAATTTCTTGCCTAACACCTCAGTGCTCACACAGCAATACTTCCTCTCATGCATACTAAGCAGCGTCCTGCCTCCCGCATATGCATTATTTTATAGTTTGCCTAGGTCTTTACAGCCAGTCGATTCTCCAAGAATCCTAGTGGCTGTCCAATCCCTCATTTTAGGGAGTATTTCAATGCCATTTCAACATTCTTTACGCAATTCCCCTCAAGCCTTCTCGCTTGAGTCCCGGAATTTATTTTCCCCAAGCCGCCTTGCTTGAGTCACAAAAATCCTCTTTCAATTTAATCAATTATTTCGTCATATTACATTCTGCAATCATATGATTGCTCTGACCAATCTTGGTCGAGTTTTTTTTTATTCACAATAATTAACAAAGTTTTAAAAGAATAAGTAACAATTGTGATGTGAATCTTAATTCTTCACCACCTTATTTGACTGTGTATAATATTTATACTCTTACCTTTTCACAAGCTCCACATAAATTCGACCATCTGCCCAATTTCACTTGTTAGTATCACCTTAGTAAAAATAATCGAATTATTGTAAGAAGATCTCTTCCTAAAATAGAAAATCATCTTTCTTACCAAAATATTTATACGTGATCATATAAGATATCCTTTCCTACTACACATAAGCTAGCTTATAGGTTACATAATGCTTTGAACACCATAAACATTCTTCCTAGGATGATTCATGGACACTATGAATGTTCGATTCTACCATTTCCCACACAATTCCTATTTTGTTTATACAACATTTCTTTGTATACACTAACATCATATAGAAAATAACCAAATGTCAAAACATACTTGCGTACCTTATAAGGATAACCATGTTTATTTATAAGGCCGACCGCATGTCTCCTTATCATAAGATCCTCATATGTCGAGGAACCAATTTACTGGTATCCTCCCATATTAGTATTGCACTAAATATGAATCTGTATATCCCACATTCACCTGTTGCTAGTTGTAAGGCAGTGAGGTGTAGGGATAAACTTGTTTGACAACAAATTCAGAGTGTCATAAGAACAATTATACCTGAAACATGTGTCCAAACGTCATTTTTTTACATGTTTCATAAAAATTATACATCGATTACTATTTAAAGATTTCTTTTGATTTACCATGGAAATTCCATTCAATGGTTTCCTTAACTCATAATAATATAAAACAATCATTCCTAGTGGCAACATAACGACGTCAGAAATTTACAGCTTACAGCTTCCTACTAACCTGTATTACCCTTTTATGTTATTTCTATATTTCCAGTACTCTCATTCCTACCACAAAACACACTCTTTTGACAAACTTGATTTGCATCTACACGATCATTACGTGAAAAAAAAATTGATGTACTCATGCATTTTCATCATATGCATCCTTGTGACTATTCAAAATGCACATGGATATATAGATATATATAACCTACAATTCCTATTTGATACTTTAAGAACAAAATCTTAATATTAACATAATCATGCTTCCTTCATTACCAAAGGTGTGAAATACATCAGTTCAAGTTTCCTATATTAGAACCATGTTAATGGTCATACATCTTATTGTTATACCAGTCTTTATGAGCCAACTATTTACGTCTTTTAATATAGAGCATTATCATGTCATTCTTTAATGACCCTTTAAACATACAAGAGCACATCCCCATTTATATATAAGGCACAATTTTATAATAAGACTCTATAACATTTGCATAAAATAACAATGATAACTTCAAACAAATACTTAAGCGAATCTGGTATACTTGTGCGAGTGCGGTTATGAATACCACTTTCCATCAACCTTCTGAATTTCCGGTGTATATTCTGCCACTGAAAGGTCACCCCGAGTTGGCAAGGAATCCACTAAAGTAAGGGTTAACTAAAGATCTTCAACATGATCTAAGGTTTCTCAACTTATCACCATTCTTATCACTACAAGACAACACGACCCCAACTCGATGCTTTAGTCTAGAATTGGTTCTTTTAAATTTTGACAAAATTAGTGCATGGAAATTTCTATGAGAATAAACCACTCTGCATTTTCTGCAACCAAGGTATCTCCATACATATATACATGCAAGATCAAACATGCAAAAAGGAATGCTGTATACCCTTGGCATCCATGAAAGAATATATATAATAAATACAATCTACTCATAAAGGTGAATATCCCCCTTTCTTAAGCGGGATATAGAAACTTCATAAATAAGGAATTTATATATGGTCATATCATAATCCCTTCCATGTTAAGGTAGACAGTGAACTATCCTTTATGAGAATAATAACAATAAGAGAAAATACCCTCTCACCTTCATTAAAACAATAAGGAGAAGAAATGAAGGTAACACCTTCATTGGGAGAGATCGACTAAAAAGAAACTTAAATCATCGCCAAAAGGTAGAGACGCCCTCGGAGATCGGTATCAATTACCAGATTGGTCAATGACAGAACCGTACCTACTCAGACCGAAAATATAAGGTGCGACTCGAACCCCTGTAACTTGACAACAACTGTGGTATACTAGGTACATCTACGATGATCAAGCTGGGATTGACTGTTGAACACCAGGCATAAAAACAATATGGACAATGATCCTCTGGGATCATTTATCAAACAAGGTGTATAAAACAAGGACAACGATTCCCAAAATACCCAATCGCAGAGTGTAAAAGAAAGATTATGTGATCAAGCTAAGATTTTGTGCAGAGTATAAGGTAAATACAATGATCCACCTGGGATCTACTGCTAGAACGTAATGCATAAAAACTATGGATAACTATTTAGTAAATTCGAAATGACATTACGAATCACTAATATACTTTGCAATAACAAGATTTGGGGAATCTGGCTTGTAGAGCCATCCCTTCCCCATAAATGCATAGATAATACCTGTATATCTGGAATGTTTAAAATAAATCACAAACCACACACTTGGGAGTTGTCCGTTCCTCAGCAACGACTAGATTGCAACACATTTTCTCTCCACCAGTCGGTTCCATGCATCCAAACAAAACAAAACATCTTGATTAGTCTTCATAATTATTTATCCCTTGTTGAGCACATTAGGTCCTAGTGTTGTAACCTAATGCTCTGATACCATATGTAACATCTCCATGAATCTGTTAGTGTTATTTTGAGAAAATAAAATTTCTTACTCCTCTCGGCATCGACCAACTTCACAAGTTAGTAATATAAACTATCTCATTTGACCATTGTAACACACCCCATTATGTCAATTACTAAAGTAGTTATAACATCCCCTTTGAATATGCTACATGAAATAACCTATGAAGGCATCACTTCCGCTTAATATTAATGCACATCTTTCATAAAGTAATTCACATTAATTGCAAACACAAGATATAAGTAAATTACATTAATTGCAACCACAAGATATAAATGTACATTTTTAATCAAGTAAACCACACCAATCACACGAATTTCAAACACAAGAGACACAAATATACATGTGGTTCACCCAACCTTTGGGCTACGTCCACGGGAGGAGTTGTCATATATTAATTAAAAATCAAAGGAAATTACAATCTGCAATTCAATGGTTGCCGAAATTTATGTGCTACTTTCTTTTCGGCTTCTTCCAAGCCTCCCAATCATCTGCAAACCTGGAAATAACCACGGTTGCCCATTGATGCCCATTCATTCTGCGCTTATAAATGAGATATATAACATAAGTACTTTACTCTTTTCTAGAGGAGTACACAACTTGTACTTTTGTATAAACTTTTACCCATAATGCTACAAGCCACCCCAATCTTTCACTTTACTAATATACCTATCTATCTAAATGCCTCTATTAAGGCTCAACATGAATATTGTTAATTTATACTAGACTAATGGATATCATAAGTTGATATCACCCACAGTCACAAAAATGCATTTAAAGTGCAGCGGATTTATATCTCAGAATGCATACAATTATATAATACTACAAGTAGAGGGATCGATGGTTTGCTTTTGCAGAATGTAAAGTCACCCACCTGTTTGGAATTCGGTACTCTGCAAGGTTATAATACTCACAAAAATCAAACCATGCAGAGATTGCTAAATCGATCAACAAATCAAGCCCGCGCAAGGATTTTTCAGAGGAGCTACACTACAGCTCTATAGAACTTGGAGCATAATGTTTACAGGGCAGGTTTACACCCTGTGCTTAAAAGAAGATAGCGATCCAGCTACCAGAAAGGATTACAATGATCTAAAGCACTAGATCGCATCACCCGTGCCAATTGGATAGCTAAAAAAAAAATCTTAAACAAACATCCTTTCTTCCTATTTACCCAGATATAAAATACATGGTCACAGATTGCTTTTGAGTAAACTAAACGCAGCTATAACTAGGCTTGATGTTGGCTACGTGTGGTATATTTCGACCTCTCTTTTACTTATCAGCAATTAAGATTTCAACAACTAAAAGTTAGGATCATACCCTAAGTAGGAATAGGGTTACACATCCATAAAATGTAAAGTTCTATTCAAGGGAAAGGATGTCATACAAGCCGATCTTTCCAAACCTTGAGCATCCAGTTTATAACATAAGGAAATACATCTCTAAACTAATCTTCTCTGTTTAATATTCAGCAAAATAATAAATTAAGCAGAGATCTATTTTTCATTCCTAACCAGGATAAAGGGGTAAGAAATAACCTTTCCTGCAAGTGATCGTATAACCTATAAATTGCATAGATCGAATACAGACTTGAAATGCGCGAGTATCAAGACTCACTAACCAGTGCTGGAGGCAACCGCGACTCCATCGAATGATAGATATAGCGATCCAGTCCGAGCATGAGAGACGAACATGGTATCGCCCTCCTGAATCGTCCCAGGGACTACTTCATATTTCGATATCCAGCAGCTGCGAATCCTCTGGACACAACACCCTGATCGCAATTTTTGCATCTCCGTTCCGGTCATTGTAACAACCATTTCCTCCATCATCTAGTTTCGCCGAGCTCTTCACATGTGAAGAGACAACCTCATAAAAACCCCCTCACCGAGCTCTGCCTATGCACAAATATTCTCCTTCACCCTTACGCAGAGAATCATCTTCACAAACTCGTGTCCCTCCTCTTGTAGAGGTTTCCCCGTAAATAGATCCCAAATGGTGATTTTCCCCCACCTCTCCCTAGAATCTCGGTGGTGACTCTAGAATTCATGCGCCTTCTAATGGGCCAGGTGGCAAGGTAAGTGGTAGGTGTGTTTTCCCATTAAACAAATAGTTATAGTGACATTATGCAAGAGCTCCAATAAGGAGACAATCTCCTTAAATCTCGCAGGGTGGAACAGTAACCACTTTTAAATCAATCTTGAGCACTTATAACTCCACTCCACTCTTCTTACCCAAGTAGGTTGTTAGTCTCCCATTCGAGAAGCAAGATTTGCTTATTTAATACCTCACTACAACAATCTCTGATTTGTAACTAACAACCAGGGAACATACAACTGGCAGCCTCCGTAGACATCGTCCTCCTCTAAGTTCACAAGTGGCTATTTTAAAGCCTGCGATTTCTTTCCAGAAGACAGATTCCTAACAAACCTCCACTACATCCATTAACTAAACATAATTTTTCCTTCTTTATGAAATAGGGAGTGCCCCATCTTTTAAATGGCGATAGCTCTATCGTGGCAAGTGCTCCACCCATGAGAGAATGTGGTAATCGATGAGTGCTTCTCTCAAGGAGACAAAATAATAGAAAACGGTTATAAATACTAAATAAGGTGAAACATATTATACATACCACCATTCTTTGTGGTTTAATATATCTTTCATATTTGTTATAACTATATACATATGAGATTGTAGTATACAACCTTAGCTTTATTTCAATAAAGTCTTTATTAACCTCCAAATAATATCCTAATAATTAAATATCTTCTTGGAAACTAATATATCGAAAATTATGGGTTTAACCAAATATATATATATATATAGGTTAAGTTCTATATATATAAATTTAGGCTAAGCTTTTCCCTTTGCTTTATACTCATGAATATAATAATATTCTTCATAGTATTTATCTTAATGTCACGGAATAATAATAATGATCAAATTTTGAGGGATGTTACATCCTCCACCCCTTAAAGATAACACCGTCCTCGGTGTTCATACTTTTCAGTAGTTTATCCTTTCTTTGGATTCATCCTTTGCTTGTTTTGTCATTTCTATTCGACCTTCTTCGGAATGAATTTCCGCTAGTTGCGATCATTTACACCTATGTTTTCAAATACAATAACAGGAAAAAGAAACCATGAAACCATCATTATTTCCATAATCAAATTTAGAAACGTAATAATGAGCCCTTTCTATTTACAACATATCGTTTGCAACTTTATGGAATATATTATAGTCTTTGTTTGTGTTTTTATTATCATAAGTACACATAATCCTGTGTTTTCCAAGAATGGAGACTATTAACTTTATGAAAACTTGTCCTTCACTTGATCCGAGAAGCTTCTTGCCTAACACCCAAGTGCTCATACAGCAATCCTTTCGGAACTTCTTGCCTAACACCTCAGTGCTCACACAGCAATCCTTTGGAATTTCTTGCCTAACACCTCAGTGCTCACACAGCAATACTTCCTCTCATGCATACTAAGCAGCGTCCTGCCTCCCGCATATGCATTATTTTATAGTTTGCCTAGGTCTTTACAGCCAGTCGATTCTCCAAGAATCCTAGTGGCTGTCCAATCCCTCATTTTAGGGAGTATTTCAATGCCATTTCAACATTCTTTACGCAATTCCCCTCAAGCCTTCTCGCTTGAGTCCCGGAATTTATTTTCCCCAAGCCGCCTTGCTTGAGTCACAAAAATCCTCTTTCAATTTAATCAATTATTTCGTCATATTACATTCTGCAATCATATGATTGCTCTGACCAATCTTGGTCGAGTTTTTTTTTATTCACAATAATTAACAAAGTTTTAAAAGAATAAGTAACAATTGTGATGTGAATCTTAATTCTTCACCACCTTATTTGACTGTGTATAATATTTATACTCTTACCTTTTCACAAGCTCCACATAAATTCGACCATCTGCCCAATTTCACTTGTTAGTATCACCTTAGTAAAAATAATCGAATTATTGTAAGAAGATCTCTTCCTAAAATAGAAAATCATCTTTCTTACCAAAATATTTATACGTGATCATATAAGATATCCTTTCCTACTACACATAAGCTAGCTTATAGGTTACATAATGCTTTGAACACCATAAACATTCTTCCTAGGATGATTCATGGACACTATGAATGTTCGATTCTACCATTTCCCACACAATTCCTATTTTGTTTATACAACATTTCTTTGTATACACTAACATCATATAGAAAATAACCAAATGTCAAAACATACTTGCGTACCTTATAAGGATAACCATGTTTATTTATAAGGCCGACCGCATGTCTCCTTATCATAAGATCCTCATATGTCGAGGAACCAATTTACTGGTATCCTCCCATATTAGTATTGCACTAAATATGAATCTGTATATCCCACATTCACCTGTTGCTAGTTGTAAGGCAGTGAGGTGTAGGGATAAACTTGTTTGACAACAAATTCAGAGTGTCATAAGAACAATTATACCTGAAACATGTGTCCAAACGTCATTTTTTTACATGTTTCATAAAAATTATACATCGATTACTATTTAAAGATTTCTTTTGATTTACCATGGAAATTCCATTCAATGGTTTCCTTAACTCATAATAATATAAAACAATCATTCCTAGTGGCAACATAACGACGTCAGAAATTTACAGCTTACAGCTTCCTACTAACCTGTATTACCCTTTTATGTTATTTCTATATTTCCAGTACTCTCATTCCTACCACAAAACACACTCTTTTGACAAACTTGATTTGCATCTACACGATCATTACGTGAAAAAAAAATTGATGTACTCATGCATTTTCATCATATGCATCCTTGTGACTATTAAAAATGCACATGGATATATAGATATATATAACCTACAATTCCTATTTGATACTTTAAGAACAAAATCTTAATATTAACATAATCATGCTTCCTTCATTACCAAAGGTGTGAAATACATCAGTTCAAGTTTCCTATATTAGAACCATGTTAATGGTCATACATCTTATTGTTATACCAGTCTTTATGAGCCAACTATTTACGTCTTTTAATATAGAGCATTATCATGTCATTCTTTAATGACCCTTTAAACATACAAGAGCACATCCCCATTTATATATAAGGCACAATTTTATAATAAGACTCTATAACATTTGCATAAAATAACAATGATAACTTCAAACAAATACTTAAGCGAATCTGGTATACTTGTGCGAGTGCGGTTATGAATACCACTTTCCATCAACCTTCTGAATTTCCGGTGTATATTCTGCCACTGAAAGGTCACCCCGAGTTGGCAAGGAATCCACTAAAGTAAGGGTTAACTAAAGATCTTCAACATGATCTAAGGTTTCTCAACTTATCACCATTCTTATCACTACAAGACAACACGACCCCAACTCGATGCTTTAGTCTAGAATTGGTTCTTTTAAATTTTGACAAAATTAGTGCATGGAAATTTCTATGAGAATAAACCACTCTGCATTTTCTGCAACCAAGGTATCTCCATACATATATACATGCAAGATCAAACATGAAAAAAGGAATGCTGTATACCCTTGGCATCCATGAAAGAATATATATAATAAATACAATCTACTCATAAAGGTGAATATCCCCCTTTCTTAAGCGGGATATAGAAACTTCATAAATAAGGAATTTATATATGGTCATATCATAATCCCTTCCATGTTAAGGTAGACAGTGAACTATCCTTTATGAGAATAATAACAATAAGAGAAAATACCCTCTCACCTTCATTAAAACAATAAGGAGAAGAAATGAAGGTAACACCTTCATTGGGAGAGATCGACTAAAAAGAAACTTAAATCATCGCCAAAAGGTAGAGACGCCCTCGGAGATCGGTATCAATTACCAGATTGGTCAATGACAGAACCGTACCTACTCAGACCGAAAATATAAGGTGCGACTCGAACCCCTGTAACTTGACAACAACTGTGGTATACTAGGTACATCTACGATGATCAAGCTGGGATTGACTGTTGAACACCAGGCATAAAAACAATATGGACAATGATCCTCTGGGATCATTTATCAAACAAGGTGTATAAAACAAGGACAACGATTCCCAAAATACCCAATCGCAGAGTGTAAAAGAAAGATTATGTGATCAAGCTAAGATTTTGTGCAGAGTATAAGGTAAATACAATGATCCACCTGGGATCTACTGCTAGAACGTAATGCATAAAAACTATGGATAACTATTTAGTAAATTCGAAATGACATTACGAATCACTAATATACTTTGCAATAACAAGATTTGGGGAATCTGGCTTGTAGAGCCATCCCTTCCCCATAAATGCATAGATAATACCTGTATATCTGGAATGTTTAAAATAAATCACAAACCACACACTTGGGAGTTGTCCGTTCCTCAGCAACGACTAGATTGCAACACATTTTCTCTCCACCAGTCGGTTCCATGCATCCAAACAAAACAAAACATCTTGATTAGTCTTCATAATTATTTATCCCTTGTTGAGCACATTAGGTCCTAGTGTTGTAACCTAATGCTCTGATACCATATGTAACATCTCCATGAATCTGTTAGTGTTATTTTGAGAAAATAAAATTTCTTACTCCTCTCGGCATCGACCAACTTCACAAGTTAGTAATATAAACTATCTCATTTGACCATTGTAACACACCCCATTATGTCAATTACTAAAGTAGTTATAACATCCCCTTTGAATATGCTACATGAAATAACCTATGAAGGCATCACTTCCGCTTAATATTAATGCACATCTTTCATAAAGTAATTCACATTAATTGCAAACACAAGATATAAGTAAATTACATTAATTGCAACCACAAGATATAAATGTACATTTTTAATCAAGTAAACCACACCAATCACACGAATTTCAAACACAAGAGACACAAATATACATGTGGTTCACCCAACCTTTGGGCTACGTCCACGGGAGGAGTTGTCATATATTAATTAAAAATCAAAGGAAACTACAATCTGCAATTCAATGGTTGCCGAAATTTATGTGCTACTTTCTTTTCGGCTTCTTCCAAGCCTCCCAATCATCTGCAAACCTGGAAATAACCACGGTTGCCCATTGATGCCCATTCATTCTGCGCTTATAAATGAGATATATAACATAAGTACTTTACTCTTTTCTAGAGGAGTACACAACTTGTACTTTTGTATAAACTTTTACCCATAATGCTACAAGCCACCCCAATCTTTCACTTTACTAATATACCTATCTATCTAAATGCCTCTATTAAGGCTCAACATGAATATTGTTAATTTATACTAGACTAATGGATATCATAAGTTGATATCACCCACAGTCACAAAAATGCATTTAAAGTGCAGCGGATTTATATCTCAGAATGCATACAATTATATAATACTACAAGCAGAGGGATCGATGGTTTGCTTTTGCAGAATGTAAAGTCACCCACCTGTTTGGAATTCGGTACTCTGCAAGGTTATAATACTCACAAAAATCAAACCATGCAGAGATTGCTAAATCGATCAACAAATCAAGCCCGCGCAAGGATTTTTCAGAGGAGCTACACTACAGCTCTATAGAACTTGGAGCATAATGTTTACAGGGCAGGTTTACACCCTGTGATTAAAAGAAGATAGCGATCCAGCTACCAGAAAGGATTACAATGATCTAAAGCACTAGATCGCATCACCCGTGCCAATTGGATAGCTAAAAAAAAAATCTTAAACAAACATCCTTTCTTCCTATTTACCCAGATATAAAATACATGGTCACAGATTGCTTTTGAGTAAACTAAACGCAGCTATAACTAGGCTTGATGTTGGCTACGTGTGGTATATTTCGACCTCTCTTTTACTTATCAGCAATTAAGATTTCAACAACTAAAAGTTAGGATCATACCCTAAGTAGGAATAGGGTTACACATCCATAAAATGTAAAGTTCTATTCAAGGGAAAGGATGTCATACAAGCCGATCTTTCCAAACCTTGAGCATCCAGTTTATAACATAAGGAAATACATCTCTAAACTAATCTTCTCTGTTTAATATTCAGCAAAATAATAAATTAAGCAGAGATCTATTTTTCATTCCTAACCAGGATAAAGGGGTAAGAAATAACCTTTCCTGCAAGTGATCGTATAACCTATAAATTGCATAGATCGAATACAGACTTGAAATGCGCGAGTATCAAGACTCACTAACCAGTGCTGGAGGCAACCGCGACTCCATCGAATGATAGATACAGCGATCCAGTCCGAGCATGAGAGACGAACATGGTATCGCCCTCCTGAATCGTCCCAGGGACTACTTCATATTTCGATATCCAGCAGCTGCGAATCCTCTGGACACAACACCCTGATCGCAATTTTTGCATCTCCGTTCCGGTCATTGTAACAACCATTTCCTCCATCATCTAGTTTCGCCGAGCTCTTCACATGTGAAGAGACAACCTCATAAAAACCCCCTCACCGAGCTCTGCCTATGCACAAATATTCTCCTTCACCCTTACGCAGAGAATCATCTTCACAAACTCGTGTCCCTCCTCTTGTAGAGGTTTCCCCGTAAATAGATCCCAAATGGTGATTTTCCCCCACCTCTCCCTAGAATCTCGGTGGTGACTCTAGAATTCATGCGCCTTCTAATGGGCCAGGTGGCAAGGTAAGTGGTAGGTGTGTTTTCCCATTAAACAAATAGTTATAGTGACATTATGCAAGAGCTCCAATAAGGAGACAATCTCCTTAAATCTCGCAGGGTGGAACAGTAACCACTTTTAAATCAATCTTGAGCACTTATAACTCCACTCCACTCTTCTTACCCAAGTAGGTTGTTAGTCTCCCATTCGAGAAGCAAGATTTGCTTATTTAATACCTCACTACAACAATCTCTGATTTGTAACTAACAACCAGGGAACATACAACTGGCAGCCTCCGTAGACATCGTCCTCCTCTAAGTTCACAAGTGGCTATTTTAAAGCCTGCGATTTCTTTCCAGAAGACAGATTCCTAACAAACCTCCACTACATCCATTAACTAAACATAATTTTTCCTTCTTTATGAAATAGGGAGTGCCCCATCTTTTAAATGGCGATAGCTCTATCGTGGCAAGTGCTCCACCCATGAGAGAATGTGGTAATCGATGAGTGCTTCTCTCAAGGAGACAAAATAATAGAAAACGGTTATAAATACTAAATAAGGTGAAACATATTATACATACCACCATTCTTTGTGGTTTAATATATCTTTCATATTTGTTATAACTATATACATATGAGATTGTAGTATACAACCTTAGCTTTATTTCAATAAAGTCTTTATTAACTTCCAAATAATATCCTAATAATTAAATATCTTCTTGGAAACTAATATATCGAAAATTATGGGTTTAACCAAATATATATATATATATAGGTTAAGTTCTATATATATAAATTTAGGCTAAGCTTTTCCCTTTGCTTTATACTCATGAATATAATAATATTCTTCATAGTATTTATCTTAATGTCACGGAATAATAATAATGATCAAATTTTGAGGGATGTTACAAAGGAAGAGGGGATTAGGGAAAGGAAGAGAGAGAGGAAAGGGGGCTTAGGAAAAGGTGCTACTAGAGAGAGAGAGAGAGAGAGATTATGGTTAGGGTTTTAGAGAGAGAGAGAGAGAGATATTATAGGTTTAGAGAGAGAAAGATAGATTGGGGGTTAGGGGCTTAGGGATAAAAAGAGAGAGAGAGAGAGAGATATTGGGCTTAGCGGTTCAGAGATAGAGATAAAGAGAGAGATAGAGAGAGAGATAATGGTGGGTAGGTGTTTTGAGTGATATAGAGAGATTGGGAGTTAGCTTTTTATATGGAGAGAGATTTGAAAGAGAGAAATTGGTTATTAGGGATTTAGAGAGAGAGATTGGGGGTTAGGGGGTTTAGAGAAGGAGAGAGAGAGAGAGAGAGAAAGAGAAATATCATTTGTTAGGGGTTTAGAGAGAGAGAGAAATATATTGAGGGTTTAAGGGTTTAGATGAAGGGTATATGCTTTAGAGGGAAAGAGAGAGGGAGCACAATGTAGTGGTGGTGCTTAGTGTTTGGAGTTGGTGTGGGTGGTTAACGATAGGTGGGGAGTTATAAAGAGGGAGGGGGGTTTAGTGAAAGGAGGAGAAGTAGTGGAGGGTTAGGTTCAAGAGAGGGAGGGGGTTAGCGAAAGGTTGGGTTGGAGAGAGAGATTTGGGGAGTTATAAATACGGAGGTTGGTTTAGTGAAAGGAGGAGAGGTAGTGGAGGGTTGGGTTCAAGAGAGGGAGGGGAGTTAGAGAAAGTTGGGTTTGGAGAGAGAGAGAGAGAGAGAGAGAGAGAGAGAGAGATTGGGTGTTAGGGGTTTATAGAGAGAGATTGGGGTTTAGGGGTTTAGGGAGAGATATTGGGGGTTAGGGGTTTAGAGAGAGATATTGGGGTTTAGGGGTATAAAGAGAGATATTGGGGGTTAGGGGTTTAGAGAGAGAGATTGGGGTTTAGGGGTTTAGAGAGAGATATTGGGGGTTAGGGGCTTAGAGAGAGAGAGAGAGAAATAGGGTTAGGGATTTAGAGATAGAGACAGAGAGAGAGATTGGAGGTTAGGGGTTTAGACAGAGACATATAGATATAAAGAGGGTGATTTGAGTTAGGGGTATAGAGAGAGATAGAGTGATTTTGGGTTAGGGGTTTTGAGAGAGAAATAGAAAGAGAGAGAGTGTTGGTTATGGGTTTAGAGTAAGAGATAGATTGGAGGCTAGGGATTTACACAGAGAGATTGGGGTTAGAGATAGAGAGAGAGAGGCTTTAGACAAAGGTAGATAGACTAAAAGAGAAACATTTGGGGTTACAGTTATAGAGAGAGATATAGACATTTTAGGTTAGGGGTTTAGAGAGAGAGAAATAGAAAGAGAGAGAGTGGTGGCTGTGGGTTTAGAGGAAGAGAAATATTGAAGGTTTGGGATCTAGATAGAGAGATTGGGGGTTAGTTATTTAGAGAGAGAGAGAGAGGCTAGGGGTTTAGAGACGGAGCTAATGGGGTTATGGTGTTAGAGGGAGTGAGATAGAAAGAGAAAGATCGAGGGTTATGGGATTAGAGAGAGAGAGAAATATATTGATGGGTTAAGGGTTTAGAGGGAGAGAGATTGGAATTTAAGGGTGAGGGAGGTGGTTAGTGGTGGGGGAGAGAGATAGATAGAGTATGGGCTATGGGTAGAATGGTGAGAGTGGGGTTTGGGGGAGCATATATATATATATATACAGAGAGAGAGAGAGAGAGAGATAGTTTGGGGGGAGTAAGGGGGAGAGGTATAAAGATATAGATAGAGGGATTTACATAGAGAGATTGGGGTTAGTGATTTAGAGAGAGAGAGAGAGAGATAGAGACATTTTGGGTTAGGGGTTTAGAGAGAGAGAAATATAAAGAGAGAGAGTGGTGGTTATGGGTTTAGAGCGAAAGAGATATTGAAGGTTAGAGATTTAGACAGAGAGATTAAGGGTTAGTTATTTAAAGAGATACATAGAGAAATAGGTTAGGGGTTTAGAGAGGGAGAGAATGGGGTTATGATTTTAGAGGGAGTGAGATAGAAAGAGAAAGATCGAGGGTGATTGGTTTAGAGAGAGAGAAATATATTGAGGGTTTAAGGGTTTAGAGGGAGAGAGATTAGAATTTAGGGGTGGGGGAGGTGGTTAGTGGTGGGGGAGAGAGAGAAAGATAGAGTACATGATATGGGTAGAATGGTGAAGAGTGGGGTTTGGGGGAACATATATATATATATATACAAAGAGAGAGAGCGAGAGAGAGAGAGAGAGAGAGAGAGAGAGAGAGAGAGTTTGGGGGGAGTAAGGGGGGAGAGGTATAGATATATAGATAGAGGGATGGGAATGAGGTTAGTAGTAGGGGAGATATATAGATATAGTTGGGGTAAGGTTAGGAGGGTGACAAGTGGGGGTTGGAGAAAGGGAGATATTAATTTTTAGGGGTTTAGGGGTTTAGAGAGAGATATTGGGGGTTACGGACTTAGAGAGAGAGAGAGAGAGAATGAGGGTTAGGGATTTAGAGATAGAGACGGAGAGGCAAATTGGAGGTTAGGGGTTTAGATAAAGATAGATAGATATAAAGAGGGTGATTTGAGGTTAGGGTTATAGAGAGAGATAGAGTGATTTTGGGTTAAGGGTTTTGAGAGAGAGATTGGAGGCTACGGATTTACACAGAGAGATTGGGGTTAGAGATTGAGAGAGAGAGAGGCTTTAGAGAGAGGTAGATAGATTGAAAGAGAAACATTTGGGGTTACGGGTATAGAGAGAGATATAGACATTTTGGGTTAGGGGTTTAGAGAGAGAGAAATAGAAAGAGAGAGCGTGGTGGTTGTGGGTTTAGAGAAGGAGAGATATTGAAGGTTTGTGATTTAGATAAAGATATTGGGGGTTGGTTATTTAGAGAGAGAGAGAGAGAGAGGCTAGGGGTTTAGAGAGGGAGATAATGGGGTTATGTTTTTAGAGGGAGTGAGATAGAAAGAGAAAGATCGAGGGTTATGGGATTAGAGAGAGAGAGAAATATATTGAGGGGCTATGGGTTTAGAGGGAGAGAGACTGGAATTTAGGGGTGAGGGAGGTGGTTAGTGGTGGGGGAGAGAGATAGATAGAGTACGGGCTATGGGTAGAATGGTGAGAGTGGGGTTTGGGGGAGCATATATATATATATATATATATATATATATATATATATATATAGAGAGAGAGAGAGAGAGAGAGAGAGAGAGAGAGAGAGTTTGGGGGGATTAAGGGGGAGAGGTATAAAGATATAGATAGAGGGATTTACATAGAGAGATTGGGGTTAGTGATTTAGAGAGAGAGAGAGAAAGAGAGAGAGAGAGCGAGAGACATTTTGGGTTAGGGGTTTAGAGAGAGAGAAATATAAAGAGAGAGAGTGGTGGTTATGGGTTTAGAGTGAGAGAGATATTGAAGGTTAGAGATTTAGACAGAGAGATTAAGGGTTTGTTATTTAAAGAGAGACAAAGAGAAATAGGTTAGGGGTTTATAGAGGGAGAGAATGGGGTTATGATTTTAGAGGGAGTGATATAGAAAGAGAAAGATTGGGGGTGATGGATTTAGAGAGAGAGAGAAATATATTGAGGGTTTAAGGGTTTAGAGGGAGAGAGATTAGAATTTAGGGGTGGGGGAGGTGGTTAGTGGTGGGGGAGAGAGAGAGAGATAAACTACAGGATATGGGTAGAATGGTGAAGAGTGGGGTTTGGGGGAACATATATATATATATATATATATATACACACAAAAAGAGAGAGAGAGAGAGGGAGAGAGTTTGGGGGGAGTAAGGGGGAGAGGTATGGATATATAGATAGAGGGATGGGAATGAGGTTAGTAGTAGGGGAGATATACATATATAGTGCGGGTAAGGTTAGGAGGGTGAGGAGTGGGGGTTGAATAAAGGGAGATATTAATTTTTAGGGGTTTACGGGTTTAGAGAGATATATTGGGGGTTAGGGACTTAGAGAGAGAGAGAGAGAATGAGGGTTAGGGATTTTGAGATAGAGACAGAGAGAGATATTGGAGGTTAGGGGTTTAGACAAAGATAGATAGATATAAAGAGGGTGATTTGAGGTTAGGGGTATAAAGAGAGATAGAGGGACTTTGGGTTAAGGGTTTTGAGAGAGAAATAGAAAGAGAGAGATTGGAGGCTACGGATTTACATAGAGAGATTGGGGTTAGAGATTGAGAGAGAGAGAGGCTTTACAGAGAGCTAGATAGATTGAAAGAGAAACATTTGGGGTTACGGGTATAGAGAGAGACATAGACATTTTGGGTTAGGGGTTTAGAGAGAGAGAAATAGAAAGAGAGAGCATGGTGGTTGTGGGTTTAGAGAAGGAGAGATATTGAAGGTTTGTGATTTAGATAGAGAGATTGGGGGTTAGTTATTTAGAGAGAGAGAGAGAGGCTAGGGGTTTAGAGAGGAAGATAATGGGGTTATGTTTTTAGAGGGAGTGAGATAGAAAAAGAAAGATCGAGGGTTATGGGATTAGAGAGAGAGAGAAATATATTAAGGGGTTATGGGTTTAAAGGGAGAGAGATTGGAATTTAGGGGTGAGGGAGGTGGTTAGTGGTGGGGGAGAGAGATAGATAGAGTACGGGCTATGGGTAGAATGGTGAGAGTGGGGTTTCGGGGAGCATATATATATATAGAGAGAGAGAGATAGAGAGAGAGAGAGAGAGAGTTTGGGGAGAGTAAGGGGGAGAGGTATAAAGATATAGATAGAGGGATTTACACAGAGAGATTGGGGTTAGTGATTTAGAGAGAGAGAGAGAGAGAGAGGAGAGAGAGAGAGAGAGAGAGAGAGGGTTTAGACGAAGATAGATAGACTAAAAGAGAGACATTTGGGTTTACGAGTATAGAGAGAGATAGAGACATTTTGGGTTAGGGGTTTAGAGGGAGAGAAATATAAAGAGAGAGAGTGGTGGTTGTGGGGATAGAGCAAGAGAGATATTAAAGGTTAGATATTTAGATAGAGAGATTAAGGGTTAGTTATTTAAAGAGAGAGAGAGAGAAATGGGTTAGGGGTTTATAGAGGGAGAGAATGGCGTTATGATTTTAGAGGGAGTGAGATAGAAAGAGAAAGATCGAGGGTGATGGGTTTAGAGAGAGAGACAAATATATTGAGGGTTTAAGGGTTTAGAGGGAGAGATATTGGAATTTAGGGGTGGGGGAGAGAGAGAGATATAGAGTATGGGATATGGGTAGAATGGTGAAGAGTCGGGTTTGGGGGAACATATATATATGTCTAGAGAGAGAGAGAGAGAGTTTGGGGTGGTAAGGGGGAGAGGTATAGATATATAGATAGAGGGATGGGAATGAGGTTAGTAGTAGGGGAGATATACAGATAGAGTGTGGGTAAGGTTAGGAGGGTGAGGAGTGGGGGTTGGAGAAAGGGAGATATTAATTTTTATGGGTTTAGACAGGGAGAGAGAGAGAGAGAGAGAGAGAGAGAGAGAGAAGGGGAAGATGAGAGAGGGATGGAGAGAGAGGGATGCAGATAGAATTAGAGAGAGAATGGGGTTATGGTTTAGGGCAATAAAGAGGGTATATAGAGATAGGGTGTTACGATTTATGGTATAAGGAAAGATGGGGGCTAGAGAGAGAGAGAGAGAGAGATTGGTTGTTAGGGGTTTAGGGATAGAGAGATAAAAAGAGAGAGATTGGGGGTTAGGGTTTTAGAGAGAGATATAGAGATTGGGGATTTGTAGTTTAGAAAGAGATATATTGAAAGAGAAATATCGGTGGTTTAGGGAGTGCGAGATTGGAATTCAAGGGTTTATATTCAGGGTTAGGGGTTTAGAGAGAGAGAGAGAGAGAGAGCATGATCGAGGTGTGGTAGTTATCATTAGGAGTTGGAGTGGGTGGTTAAGGGTAGGGGGACTAGGGGGGATATGTATATATATATAGACATAGAGAGTGATCGGGAGGTGGATAATGGTGAGAGAGAGAGAGGGAGAGAGAGAGAGAGAGAGAGAGAGAGTTGGGGGTAGAGGTAGGATGAAGAAAAGTGGGGGTTTGAGAGAGATAGAAAGGGATTAGGGGTTAGGATCTTAGAGAGAGATGGAGAGATTAGGTATTAGAGGTTTATATATAGAGAGAGTGAGAGGGAGTGGGGTTATAAAGAGGGAGGAGGGTTTAGGGAAAGGAGGAGAGAGAGGGGGTGTAGGGTTAGAGTGAGGGAGAGGCATTATTGAGAGGTCTGGATGGAGAAAGAGATACATAAGTTAGGGAAAGGAGGAAAGATATAGGATGGGGGGTTCAAAGAGAGAGAGAGAGAGAGAGAGAGAGAGAGAGAGAGAGGATGGGGGGTTAGGGAAATGTGGTGAGAGAGAGAGAGAGAGAGAGATTGGAGGTTAGGAATTGAAGTATTTATATATTTATATATATATATTGGAGGTTAGGAATCGAGAGATATATAGATAGAGAGAGAGAGAGAGAGAGAGAGAGAGAGAGAGAGAGATTTGAGGTTAGGGGTTTAGAGAAAGAGAGAGAGAGATTGGAATATAAGGGTTTAGATTGGGGATTAGTAGTGTAGAGAGAGAGAGAGAGGATTTTAGTTATAAATAGGGAACGGGGTTAGAGAAAGGAGGAGAGAGACACACATAGAGAGAGACGGGGGGTTAGGTTAGATAGAGGGATAGGGAATTAAGAAAAGGTGTGGTTGGAGAAAGAGAGAGGGGTTAGGGAAAGGAGGAAAGAGAGAGGAAGGGGGGTTAGGGAAAGGTGTTGTGTGTGTGTGTGAGAGAGATAGAACAAGGTTAGTGAAAGGAGGAGAGAGAGAGAGAGAGAGAGAGAGAGAGAGAGAGAGAGAGAGGTTAGGTTAGAGAGAGGGATGGGGAATTAGGAAAAGGTGGGGTTGGAGAAAGAGAGAGGGGTTAGGGAAAGGAGGACAGAGAGAGGAAGAGGGGTTAGGGAAAGGTGGTGAGAGAGAGAGAGAGAGAGATTGGGGTTTAGGTGTTTAGAGAGATAGGGATATAAATAGAGAGATTGGGGGTTAGGTGTTTGAAGAGAGATAGACAGATCGGGGGGTTGAAAGATTAGAGAGAGATATTTTGGGTTAGGGGTTTAGAGAGAGAGAGAGAGAGAGAGAGATCGAAGGTTTGGGGTTTAGATAGAGATAGCGATAGAAAGTGAGAGATTGAGGGCTAGGTATTTAGAGAGAGATAATAATATTTGGGATTAGGGGTTTAAAAAGAGAGATAGAAATAGAGATATTGGTGGTTAGGAGTTGAGAGAGATATATCAAGGTTAGTGGTTTAGGGAGAGAGAGACATAGAGAGAGAGAGAGAAATGGGAAATTACAGGTTTAGGGAGAGAGAGATAGAAATATAGAGATTTGAGGTTAGGGTTTTAGACATAGAGAGATTAGTGGTTAAGGGTTTAGAGAGAGAGAGAATGGGGGTAAAGGGTTTAGAGAGAGAGAGAGATCGAGGATTAGAAATAGAGAGAGAGATTAGGGGTTATGTATAGAGAGAGAGAGAGAGGAATACGATGGGTTAGGGGGTTAGAGAGATAGATATTGAGGGTTTAAGGGTTGAGAGGAGAGAGAGAGAGAGAGAGAGAGAGGGGGGGGGAGGTTAGGTTAGAGAAAGGGAGGGGGAATTAGGGAAAGGGGGGGTTGGATAGAGAGAGGGGGGGGTCAAGGAAATGATGAGAGGGATGGAGGAACGGGAGTTAGGAAAATATGGTGGTAGAGAGAGAGAGAGAGAGAGAGAGAGAGAGATACAGGGAGGTTAGGTTAGAGAGAGGGATGGGGAATTGGGAAAAGGTGGGGTTGGAGAAAGAGAGAGGGGTTAGGGAAAGGAGGAGAGAGAGAGGAAGGGGGTTCAGGGAAAGGTGGTGAGAGAGAGCGAGAGATTGGGGGTTAGGTGTTTAGAGAGATAGGGATATAAATAGAGAGATCAGGGGTTGAAATATTAGAGAGAGATATTTGGGGTTAGGGGTTTAGAGAGAGAGAGAGATCGGAGGTTTGGGGTTCAGATAGAGAGAGTGATAGAAAGTGAGAGATTGAGGACTAGGTATTTAGAGAGAGATAATAATATTTGGGATTAGGGGTTTAAAGAGAGACATAGAAAGAGAGATATTGGTGTTAATGGGTTGAGAGAGATATATCAAGGTTAGTGGTTTAGAGAGAGAGATACATAAAGAGATTGGGGGTTAGGGATTTAGAGAGAGAGAGATGGGAAATTACAGGTTTAGGGAGAGAGAGATTGGTGGTTAAGGGTTTAGAGAGAGAGAAATATAAAGAGAGAGAGTGGTGGTTATGGGTTTAGCAAGAGAGATATTGAAGGTTAGAGATTTAGACAGAGAGATTAAGGGTTAGTTATTTAAAAAGAGAGAGAGATAAAAAGGTTAGGGGTTTAGAGAGGGAGAGAATGGGGTTATGATTTTAGAGGGAGTGAGATAGAAAGAGAAAGATCGAGGGTGATGGGTTTAGAGAGAGAGACAAATATATTGAGGGTTTAAGGGTTTAGAGGGAGAGATATTGGAATTTAGGGGTGGGGGAGAGAGAGAGATATAGAGTACGGGATATGGGTAGAATGGTGAAGAGTCGGGTTTGGGGGAACATATATATATGTCTAGAGAGAGAGAGAGAGAGTTTGGGGTGGTAAGGGGGAGAGGTATAGATATATAGATAGAGGGATGGGAATGAGGTTAGTAGTAGGGGAGATATACAGATAGAGTGTGGGTAAGGTTAGGAGGGTGAGGAGTGGGGGTTGGAGAAAGGGAGATATTAATTTTTATGGGTTTAGACGGGGAGAGAGAGAGAGAGAGAGAGAGAGAGAGAGAAGGGGAAGATGAGAGAGGGATGGAGAGAGAGGGATGCAGATAGAATTAGAGAGAGAATGGGGTTATGGTTTAGGGCAATAAAGAGGGTATATAGAGATAGGGTGTTACGATTTATGGTATAAGGAAAGATGGGGGCTAGAGAGAGAGAGAGAGAGAGATTGGTTGTTAGGGGTTTAGGGATAGAGAGATAAAAAGAGAGAGATTGGGGGTTAGGGTTTTAGAGAGAGATATAGAGATTGGGGATTTGTAGTTTAGAAAGAGATATATTGAAAGAGAAATATCGATGGTT